>OY747134.1:54979144-55606058 GCA_963556465.1 Berberis vulgaris
TTTTAAAATACAAGGGTTCTACATTAGCATGGGAGTCGGTTTTGTAGAGGGATTATGGGGCTTAATTTTGTGGCTCTTTGATCTTCAACAAGTCCTGGAGGTTTACATATGCCAGTTTCCTGGAGGAGAGCATGGACAAGCTCTATGTGTTCATAGCAGTGAGAATAGCTCGTTGGCAGAAGAAGATGGAGATGGAAATAAATCAAGCTCACGAATAGAGAGGGTTGACCATAGTGTTCATAGTCAAATTCAGCACCGATCGAAGCTTATATCTTCCTGGATTGATGTAACATCTGTTTTCTTTTTCTTTGTACCACCGTGGTAGTATTTAGAACTTGGTGGTGGCATATAGCCATTTCCCATCTATAAAACTCTACACAAATTTTTCACCTTTTTTTTACTCTTCTCATCAGGTCTTGGGTGTTTTTATCTTGGTCAACCAGCTCTAGGAGAGAGCTTGAGAGGGAGGGATCCTTAAAGATTTACTAGAGGATTTTGATGCATGTTGGGGAAGAGAAGTCTTATGCTTTGAGGATTGCAATAGTTGTAGTTGGTGAGTAGATCTACCATTTCTGGAATGATTTAACATATTAGATTGCATGTTTACTCTTTCTTTTTGTAGATTTTGGGGTTTGCTAGTTGTTGGACAATATGTTCATTGGTGATATTATCTTGGTCAACCAGCTCTAGGAGAGAGCTTGAGAGGGAGGGATCCTTAAATATTTAGTAGAGGATTTTGATGCATGTTGGGGAGGAGAAGTCTTATGCTTTGAGGATTGCAATAGTTGTAGTTGGTGAGTAGATCTGCCATTTCTGGAATGATTTAACATATTAGATTGCATGTTTACTCTTTCTTTTTGTAGATTTTGGGGTTTGCTAGTTTGGGTTAAGTTGGGTAACCAAGTGTCTTTTCGTAATGGTATTTTTCGATTCTGTTAGTATTTTTGAAGGGGAGAGCTTTCTATAGGTAGCTTATAGGCAGAATTCGGATAAGTATTGAAGACGTTATAGGTGTTTGAAGTTGTTGTGTTGAACTGTAACTTGCTGAAATTTTAAGTCCGACTTTAAAACGTGATGAACAGGGGGTAAAGACTCTGGTTTTATTTTCTGTTATGGAAAACACTTAAGGATAAATCTTGGATGTTTAAAAGGTAGAAAGTAAGGGCTTTCCAATGGTTTAAAGTTTTCAGGTTTTGGTAGAAAAATGCGACTTGTGCGTATGATTGAAGTTGCTATGTTACACTGAAACGTTCGGGAAAATCTGCTCTGAAGTATAAGACGATGACGTCATGCTGACGTCATCTGTTTGACCCGAATTTGACTGATCATAGAATTTGATTTATAACTCTGTTTTTACTACCGTTTTCACCGTTGTGACCACTGTGATAAAATTAAATTTTAGAATAAATTTATTTCACATTTTATAATATTTTAATTTTGCTAATAATGTGCCTCGAGATGCGTGTTTCAAGTAGATGTTTATTATTGAATATTCTGCATCATATATGTGATTGTGATATTTAGAACTTAGTTCATCTTATGGAATTATGAAAATGATGTTACTTGATAAGTGTTGAGAAATTTTGAGTTTGACATGAATACCCTACTCCGGCGTTTGAAATGTACAAAGTGGTACAATATTGGCCATAGATGCCTGGGTTTCTGAAATTTGTGTAATCCGTAGATAGTGAGTTGTACGATGTTTGTCTCCGAAAGGGGAAATCTCAGCCACTATACGAGTTATGACTCGCGTGATATAGTGGAGTGTTCCTGAGGTGCAGTGTCTGATTTCCAAAAGGGGAAAACTAAGCCACTGTACGAGTCATGACTCTCGTGATACAGTGGAGTGGTCCTGAGGGGTCAGAGGAAGAGTGTGAACTTAGTTCTCTTCCAGCGCGCAGTTTTAAATTGTGATTTGGCCCGTGTGTCCAGTCTTTTGAGGTGAAGTATGCATTTTAGAGACGACACCCCGTTTGAAATGCATACATACTCAAAGTGGGTATTGGTACACGTGTGGAGGTGTGTCGGGGTGAGACACATTCGGCACATGGATATGTGTGATAGGGTATTCATGGTCTAAGATTTTATGTAGCATGTCTTCCGGTAGGGAACTAAGCCATTGTACGAGTTTTGACTTGCTTGATGTGATTGAGAATTCCTAAGGACTAATAGAAGGGACATGTCTTGGAACAAGTATGTCCTAAAAATAAATTAAATGGTATGATATGTTGTGAAAGTGAGTATACGAGAATTTGATAAGATGATATGTGCAAAAAATTATGGAATATTTCATCCATTTGAAAGGAATGGTATTTTAAAAAGTTATTTTTTTGTTGATCATCTTATTTGTGCATATGACTAGTTAACCAAATGGTTGATGCATTATGAATAAGTTATGGAATTGATGTAAGGTAAATGTGGATTATTATTTGTGTTATTTGTAGTTCATTTTTTTTATCTGCTCATACCAGCTTTAGGCTGGCCCATTTTGCTTTGTTTTGTGGCAAATGGATGTTCTCTTATTGGAGTGCAGGCGTTGGGAGCGACTTTGTTGATCAAGTCGAATGGAAGTAGATCCTAGTCTTTCCCAGGGTTTGTAAGATGTTTTGTGTTTTGCTATTTGGTGTTTAATATGCAAGTTATGTTTGTGTGAACGCTTTGATGTGTAGAGTTGGGGGCGAAGGTTGCCTTTGGAATTGTTGTAATATTTTGGAGTTTTGTGTAATATTTTGGAATTTCGTTTTTCCGAGAAATGTTTATGTGAAAATGTGGTTAAGTGGTATGTCACGTGCCGTTTGTAGAAAATCTCCCGGTCTGTTGGGATTTTTCTTATGAGCGGGGCGTGACAGAAAATTTTGGTATCAGAGCCTTATTGTTCACGTTAGGCAGAAATGCTTAAAAATTCCTCGGATGTGGTGTGGGTAGAGAAGTAAGATCTTTTGTTTGATTTGTGATTGATTAGAGTGTGTTTTTGTTTGTTTCTTTTTAGAGAGAGGATGCCGCGTCGGACAAGGAATATAGATGATATATCTGGTACATCTGGGGGTGAAGTTCCAAGGAGCTATAATTTGGACCACGATGCGATTACCACATTGATACAAGGTTTAAGGCAGGGTAGTTTCCAAGATGATCCGTTTGCTCGTCAAAATAAGGCATTCTCTGGACTTGGAGGTGAGAGGTTGAATGGGAATGGGGGAGCCATAGCAGCAGATCGTTGACTCCGTAAGACAAAGGTGATATTGGAACGGATGAGTATTACGTCAAAGCAGCGCAGTGAATTTGCAGTTCACCAGTTTGATGGAGATGCACTCAATTGGTGGGATTTTGTGCGTCAGACTCAGGATGTAGTTGGTATTACTTGGGAAACTTTTGTTGTATTGTTTGAACGACAGTTCATTCCTGCAGCGGCAAAAACACAGTTAGTTGATCGATTCATTAAGTTGCAGCAAGGTCAACGAACTGTAGCTGAGTATGTGACTGAGTTTAATCAGCTTAGTCGGTATGCGTCGTATCTGGTAGATACTCTAGAGAATAAAAATCTGAAGTTCTTGCATGGATTAAATCCTTTCTTGAAGAGACAACTAATATTAATGATTGATAAACCTTTTGAGGAACTGTATAATGCGACCTTGAGACAAGAAGAGGTGGAGATAGAGTGTAAAAGGGTAATAGACGATAATCGCAAGAAAGGTCGCCAAGGAGAGGTTCAAGGTCAGCAAATGCAGCCAGGCAGGGGAGGACCAATGAAAGGAGGTAATCAGATAAGAGATGGACATAAACAACAGGGGGTATCTACTCGAGGAGATCAGATCGCAGTAAAGCGGGTTTGTTATATTTGTGATCAGGAAGGACACATAGCTAGAAATTGTCCTAGGAGCAACGATAAGCCACGGAACCAACAAGGGCAGAGTGGTCAGAGAAATTAGGGCCCCGTGTGTTATGAGTGTGGTCAGCTGGGACACATTTCTCGATATTGTACGCACCCGCAACGGGTTGCTCCTTGCGGTAGTGGTGGTGGGAGAGGTCAGCATGCTACCGCCTCAGTGTCGTCGGTTCGTTTAGCTTCTATTCCCGGTCAGGGAAATGTAGAGGGTATGTTTTTTTTTATTATTATTATTCTTATAAAGTTATCATTGGTTACGCACGTTTTACAGTTTATGATATTCAAATGTAGGAAATCCATGATAGTTTGAACATGATTGGCTTAATTTTGAATTTTGTTCATATTAGGGTATGTGATGTCTTCTCGATTGCGGTTGCGGGTTCTTTTCAATACTGGTGCTTCTAGATCATTTATTTCTAAGCACCTGGTAGCAGTGTTCTAAAAATCGCTAGGCGCTGGGCGGGCGGCGAGCAGGTGCCTAGCGCCCAGGGGCCTAGGCGGGCGCCTAGGCGGGTGCCTAGGCGGTCTTAGGTTTTGTATTATAACTTTAATAATTTACAAAAGTTAAGCATAATACCTTATCAATTACATCCAATTTAATGTCAATATACATATGCAAAATTTAAAAACATGAAAAATTAACAATCGTGAACAAAATTTATTAAAACTCAAATGATTGAAGTTGGTCATGATGGGTACTTTATATAAATTTGAATTTGTGTAATCTTTTATTTTTCTTCAAATTGCATGAATAACCTCAGTTATGTTTGATAAAATCTACATTAGTAAAATTGGTACCGGCAGATCCTTTGAGAATTCCATTAAGTAATCATCTTTCGCTACATTTAGACATCATCATCATCATCATCAAAGCCCATTCCCGAGATTTTCTAAAAAAAACAATTAAATAGTTTATTTCTAAAAAATAGGAAAGAAAAATAAAATAAGAACACAATCAACCTTATTAAAAAATAAAAAAATAAAAAATAAAAAAAATCTCCCAGACCGCCTAGAGTCCGCCTAGACCCCGCTTAGGCCGCCTAGACCGCCTAACCCGCCTAGACCGATTTTTAGAACACTGCCTGGTAGAGAGAGATCATTTAGTAGTTGTGCCATTACAAAAGTCTTTAAGAGTTCAGTCTCTTTTGGGTGGATCAGTTATACTTAATAAATGTTGCCCTCAGTTCGAGTTTTCTATCTGTGATTGTGTCTTTCAGTTTGATTTTATTGTGTTGGGTTTTGAAGGTTTCTACTTGATTTTAGGGATGGATTGGTTGTCCAGTTATCCGGTGATCTTAGACTGTGTAAGTAGGACGATGACCCTTACGTTTCCTGGTGTATCTCCTTGTGTTTTGAGATGTGAGTCGAGCTCTGATTCAGTGATGTCGAGTTTCCTTGGTTCTGTTGAGATTTCTAAACTTGACATTAGTCTTCCTCCTCGTCGAGATGTGGAGTTTAAGATAGACCTTATCCCGGGTACCGCGCAGATATCGAAACCCGCTTATCGTCTTGCCCCTAAACAATTGGAAGAAATGAAGGTGCAGATAGATTTACTACGTAAGGGGTTTATAAGACCGAGTAATTCTTGTTGGGGCGCACCTGCAATATTTGTGTCAAAAAGGGATGGATCATTGAGGATGTGCATTGACTATCTAAAATTAAATAAGGTCACCATCAAGAATAAGTATCCACTTCCACGCATTGATGATTTGTTGGATCAGTTGAGAGGTGTTGTAGTATTTTCAAAGCTTGATCTTCAGTTTGGGTACCATCAGATGAGGGTTGAAGAGCAGAGTATTCCGTTGACTGCTTTCAGAACCCGATATGGATTGTATGAGTATCCAGTGATGCCTTTTGGTTTGACAAATTCTCCAGCTTTCTTTATGGACTTAATGAATCGGGTCTTCCACCCGTACTTGGATCAGTTTGTCATAGTGTTCATTGATGATATTTTAGTATATTCGAGGAGTCATGAGGAACATAAGGAACGCCTTTGCATTGTATTGCAGACATTGAGAGACCACCAGTTATATGCAAAGTTTAGTAAATGTCATTTTTGGGAATCAAAGGTTCGTTTTCTAGGGCATGTGATTTCTAGCAGTGGTATTGTCGTGGATCCCGAGAAAGTTGAGGCAGTTAAGTCTTGGAAGAGACCAACTACTGTGTCAGAGATTCGTAGTTTTCTTGGTCTAGCTGGGTATTATCATCGATTTATTGAGAAATTTTTTATTATTGCCACTAGGGGTGGCCATCCCATCCTGCAATCCCGATCCCGTCCCGATTTTTTCGGGTCTTAATGAGATTGAATAATTTCATCCTGATCCCGTCCCGATTTAGAATGGGATGGCATGAGATGAAGATTTTCAATCCCGCCAATCCCGTCCCGTCCCAAGCTAATTTTTTTATATTTATTATTAATATTTTTATTTATTTATTTATTTTTATTCATATAAACTTACAGATGACTGACATAAACTCATAGTGTTTGCAGTGGTAACAGAAGTGTTACTTCAAGAAATAAATATTCATTAAGCAAGAGAAAGATAGCAGACTGTTACTTGGATTCCCAATAAAAGTGGCTCCAATTATTTAACTTACAAATATTGATAATACCCAGGTGAAGATGAAAAATAAAAATTAACTGAGTAATACATATTTAGAAGGGAACATTCAGAGGCGGAGCCAAGAATTTGAGATGCCCCGGGCTGTAAAAATATTTTTTTATAATTACAATATATATATTGATGGTAAACCATTATGAATATGTTAGAGCATCACCAATAGGTCTATATTTCTTCCCTAACAAAAGATGAAATGTCATTTTGTCAAGGAACCATGAATTTTGTTTCCCACAGTAATGAAATTGTAAAATCAGTTAGGAGGCCATCACAGCGACACAATACTCTTAGTGGGTCTCATTTATCATGTCATTTTCTAAAAGTCAGCCCACTCGACTTCATTGTTAGGGGATTTATTGGCTACCCTTATATTTGCATGTCACATCTATATCTAATTATAATAAAGTTATTTTTCATGCTCTTATATGATGATAATCTTCGCAGCAGTCACATGTAGCACGTTGATCCCGTCCCGAACCCATTTGGGATGGGACGAGGTCGGGATAGGGTTTTTCCCATCCTGTCCCGTCCCGATCCTGTATGAACGGAATGGGATAGGGATGGGTATATCTCGTCCCATCCCGTCCCATGCCCACCCCTAATTGTCGCACCTATGAAAACTTTGACTAGGAAGAATATTCCTTTTCTATGGACGGATGAATGTGAGCAGGCTTTTGAAACATTGAAGTTGAAGTTGACATCGGCGCCAGTGTTGACGATTCCTGTTTCTGGGGTGAAGTTAGTAGTTTATACAGATGTTTGTGTTACTGGTTTAGGGTGTGTTTTGATGCAAGATTGTAAAGTGGTTTCGTATGCTTCTCGCCAATTGAAACCCCATGAGAGGAGATATCCCACCCATGACTTAGAGTTGGCAGCAGTGGTTTTTGCATTGAAGATTTGGAGGCATTATCTATATGGTGAGAAATTTGAATTGTATACGGATCACAAAAATTTTAAATATTTTTTCTCCCAGGAGGAGCTTAACATGAGGCAACAAAGATGGGTTGAATTTTTAAGTAGTTATGATTTTGAGATTCAATATAGGCCCGGGAAGGCGAATGTGGTTGATGATGCTTTGAGTCGACGACGATTGAAGACAACTCAAAGTCGTCAGAAAAGTTACGCAGATCGTAGGCGCACAAATCTAGAGTTTGCAGTAGGTGATAGAGTTTTCTTGAGAGTTTCCCCCATGCGAGGTGTTATCAGGTTTAGAGGAAGAGGAAAACTAGCTCCGAGATATATTGGGCCTTATGAGGTTGTTGAGAGAGTCGGTCCAGTGGCGTACTGACTTGTTTTGCCACCAGCTATGTCTGGGATTCATGATGTCTTCCATGTATCAATGCTTCGAAAATGTTCAATAGATCCGACACAGATTATAGAGCCAGTTGATGTTGAGATGTTAGAGGATTTGTATTATCCCGTGCAACCAATAGCAATTGTTGGTAGAGATAAAAACGATTGCGACGGAAGACTATAAGACTGGTGAAAGTACAGTGGAGTGACCAGGAGGGCGATGTGACATGGGAATTGGAGGATCGTATTCGGCAGTTACATCCGTATCTATTTTCGTAGTTTTCTGGTTTTTTCAGTTTAATCTCGAGGACGAGATTATTTTGAGGTGTGTATTATGTAACATTTGTTCTATTTTTCTTTGTACCACCGCAGTAGTATTTAGAACTTGGTGGCGGCATATAGCCATTTCCCTTCTATAAAACTCTACACAAATTCTTCACCCTTTTTTTTACTCTTCTCATCAGGTTTTAGGTGGTTTTATCTTGGTCAACCAGCTCTAAGAGAGAGCTTGAGAAGGAGGGATCCTTAAAGATTTGCTAGAGGATTTTGATGCATGTTGGGGAGGAGAAGTTTTATGCTTTGAGGATTGCAATAGTTGTAGTTGGTGAGTAGATCTGCCATTTCTGGAATGATTTAACATATTAGATTGCATGTTTACTCTTTCTTTTTGTAGATTTTGGGGTTTGCTAGTTTGGGTTAAGATGGGTAACCAAGTGTCTTTTCGTAATGGTATTTTTCGATTCTGTCAGTATTTTTGTTTTTGATTGCTTTCATTTGAAATATGAAGGTGAGAGCTTTCTATAGGTAGCTTATAGGCAGAATTTAGATAAGTATTGAAGACGTTATAGGTGTTTGAAGTTTGTGTGTTGAACTGTAACTTGCTGAAATTTTAAGTCCGACTTTAAAACGTGATGAACAGGGGGTAAAGATCTGGTTTTATTTTCTGTTATGGAAAGCATTTAAAGGATAAATCTTGCATGTTTAAAAAGTAGAAGGTAAGGGTTTTCCAATGGTGTAAAGTTTTTCAAGTTTTGGTTGAAAATGCGACTTGTGTGTATGATTGAAGTTGCTATGTTACACTGAAACGTTCGGGAAAATATGCTCCGAGGTAGAAGACGATGACATCATGCTGACGTCATCTGTTTGACCCAACTTTGACTGATCATAGAATTTGATTTATAACTCTGTTTTTACTACCGTTCTCACCGTTGTGACCACTGTGATAAAATTAAATTTTAGAATAAATTTATTTCACATTTTATAATATTTTAATTTTGGCAATAATGTGCCTCGAGATGTGTGTTTCAAGTAGATGTTTATTATTGAATATTGTGCATCATATATGTGATTGTGATATTTAGAACTTAGTTCATCTTATGAAATTATGAAAATGATGTAACTTGATAAGTGTTGAGAAATTTTGAGTTTGACATGAATACCTTACTCCGGCGTTTGAAATGTACAGAGTGGTACAATATTGGCCATAGATGCCTGGGTTTCTGATATTTGTGTAATCCGTACATAGTGAGTTTTACGGTGCATGCATGTCTCAAAAAGGGGAAAACTAAGCCACTATACGAGTTATGACTCGCGTGATATAATGGAGTGTTCCTGAGGAGCAGTGTCTGATTTCCAAAAGGGGAAACCTAAGCCAATGTACGATTCATGACTCGCGTGATACAGTGGAGTGGTCCTGAGGGGTCAGAGGAAGAGTGTGAACTTAGTTCTCTTCTAGCACGCAGTTTTAAATTGTGATTTGGCCCGTGTGTCCAGTCTTTTGAGGTGAAGTATGCATTTTAGAGACGACACCCCGTTTGAAATGCATACATACTCAAAGTGGGTATTGGTACACGTGTGGAGGTGTGTCGGGGTGAGACACATTCGGCACATGGATATGTGTTATAGGGTATTCATGGTCTAAGATTTTATGTAGCATGTCTTCCGGTAGGGAACTAAGCCATTGTACGAGTTTTGACTTGCTTGATGTGATTGAGAATTCCTAAGGACTAATAGAAGGGACATGTCTTGGAACAAGTATGTCCTAAAAATAAATTAAATGGTATGATATGTTGTGAAAGTGAGTATGCGAGAATTTGATAAGATGATATGTGCAAAAAATTATGGAATATTTCATCCATTTGAAAGGAATGGTATTTAAAAAAGTTATGTTTTTGTTGATCATCTTATTTGTGCATATGACTAGTTAACCAAATGGTTAATGCATTATGAATAAGTTGTGGAGTGTGATGTAAGGTAAATGTGGATTATTATTTGTAGTTGATTTTTTTTATCTGCTCATAAAAGCTTTAGGCTGACCCATTTTGCTTTGTTTTGTGGCAAATGAGTGTACTCTTATTAGAGTGCAGGCATTAGAGGCAACTTTGTTAATCAAGCCGAGCGGAAGTAGATCCTAGTCTTTCTCAGGGTTTGTAAGATGTTTTGTGTTTTGCTATTTGGTGTTTAAGATGCAAGCAGGGGCGGATCTACAGCATGGGTAAGGGGGTCAATTGACCCCCTTAGGTTTTGAAAAAACTCTATCAGAGCCTATACAATTTCATCCTTTGCCCCCCTTAAAAATTCCATCTTGCCCCTCTTATAAAACTAAGAATTACAATAAAAAAAATCTCGTATAACAATTGAACGAAAAAAATTGATTCGCAGCCTCTAATCTCCGCCTCCACGCCTTCGATCCTCAACAATAACTTCTTCTCCATCCCTGCAAAACAAGGTGAGTTTGTTTGATTATGGATTCTAAATAAAATCAACAGGACAACAACAAAATAATCGTAAGCTTTAACATCTTTTCCTACCTTAGTATCTGTCTCCCTCTTTGGCGATCCAAAATTGAAACAAGGAGATCAGAGAAAGATCCGAGAAAGATCAGAGAGATCATAGCAGGATCTCAGATAGATGTGAGCCAGATCAGAGAGATGTGAGCGAGTTCATAGAGATCTGAGCGAGTTCAGAGAGATCTGAGCGATAGATCAGAGAGATCTGAGCGAGAGATCAGAGCGATCTGAGCGAGAGATCAGAGCGAGATCGATCTCAGAGAGATCAAAGAGGGATCTCAGAGAGATCAAAGAGGGATCTCGCTGAGTCTGATGAAGAAGAAAGCAAAGTCCTTGATCTCTCCGAGTCTGATCTCTTGATCTCTTGATCTCTCTGACTCTGAGTCTGATGAAGAAGAAAGCAACCTCTTCGATCCCACTGAGTCTGATCTCTCGATCTCACTGAGTCTTATGAAGAAGAAAGCAAAACACTTCCATCTCACTGAGTCTCTTCATCAGACAAACTCTTCCGATTTCTTGATCTCCTCGATCTCTTGAACTCTTGATCTCTCTGATGAAGAATAGTGAGATTGACTGAGTTTGAGTGAGATTCAGAGTGAGCTTGACTGAGATGAAGAAGACTAAGTTTGAGTGAGATGAAGAACAGTCAGCTTGAGCTTTCGAGTGAGATGATGAAGAGTGAAGCTTGAGTGAAGCTTGAGCTTTCGAGTGAGATGATGAAGAGTGAAGCTTGAATTTTCTGTTTGAGTGAGGTGAAGAAGACTGCGTTTGAGCGAGAGGAAGAAGTGTGAAGTGAGGATTGACCAATTGAGTGTGGCTGTGGGTTGGGTTTGATAAAAAGGAGAAATGAGGCTTGAGGTGGGTTTGATAAAAACAGAGAAATGAGATAAGGGTTTGATAAAAACAGATAAATGAGATATAGATGAATGAAATTACGAAAGAATGGTTATTTTTTAAAATCATATTTGTTTAAGCATCTAATTTATTATCTTATCTTTATACAGGAATATTTCATATTTGATTTTTAATTTAATTTAATTTGTTTATTTGTTTATTTGTTTAGGTTTTGACAAAGTGGGTATTTGATCCTTAAAGCTTAAGTGAGTATTTAATTTCATCTGCTGAAAAGGCCAGTATCTCAAGTTCTTAATATTTGGTAAGGTTTTTTCTCTTTCATGTATTAATTATTGATTTATATTACAAATTTGATAATCTAGGATAGCATTTATTAATATGAATATTGGGATTGTGTTGTTGTATTTGTGTAGTTAAATATTTGAGCACTTGTGCGACGAGTCATGGATAGATACTTTAAAAGAATAAATGATGTGAGTTCTAGTTCTACTGCTCAAGCTGTCACTGATAGGTCTGATAATGAGCTTCCTAGTTCAAAAAGGAGTTGTATTGAGACTAAGTTTGATCCAAAAACCCTTCCAGCAGACCCTGGATTACGTAAGTCAATCAAGGAGTATCATCCCAACATAAGGGATGAAATTCGAAGAACATACTTGCAAAAAGGTCCTTGCCAACCTCGGACACATAACTTTAAGCAAACTTTGCAAGGAAAAGTCTTACGGCGTTTCAATCCTTCATGGTTTGATGAATTTCCTACATGGTTAGAGTATAGCATAGAGAAAGAGGCTGCATACTGCTTGTGTTGCTACCTTTTTAGATCTGAGAGTAAAGAGCATGTGGGTACTTGTGATGCTTTTGTCGTTGAAGGATTTACCAATTGGAAGAAAAAGGATAAGTTACAAACACATGTTGGAGGGTCTAACAGTGATCACAATAAAGCTTGGAGTAATTGTGAAGCTTTAATGAATCAACAACAACATCTTCGGACTGTTGTGATTAAGCAAACAAATGAAGCTCGAAATGATTACAAGGTTCGTCTAAATGCTTCTGTTGTTTGTATTCGATTTTTACTCCGACAGGGATTAGCTTTCCGTGGTCATGATGAATCTTGTGATTCAAACAACCGAGGGAATTTCTTGGAAATGTTACATTTTCTTGGTGATCACAATAAAGACATCAAAAGGGTAACTTTGGATAAATGTCCTGGGAATCTCAAATTAATAGCACCGGAAATTCAAAAAGATATTGTGAATGCTTGTGCAACCGAAACCACAAATGTTATCATTCAAGACCTTGGGGATTCTTTGTTTTCTATATTAGTTGATGAAGCTCGTGATGTATCAATTAAAGAGCAAATGGCTTCCGTGATCCGTTATGTGGACAAACACGGGCATGTGATTGAAAGACTTTTAGGTATTGTATACGTTTCTGACACTTCTGCTATATCCCTAAAGGCATCAATTGACGCTTTATTTTCCAAACACAAGTTAAGCATTTCAAGACTACGTGGCCAAGGGTACGATGGGGCAAGCAATATGCAAGGTGAGTTCAACGGTCTTAAAGCATTAATCTTAAAAGAGAATGGAAGTGCATTTTATATTCACTGCTTTGCACATCAACTTCAATTAGCACTTATTGCCGTTGCAAAGAATGAGGATTTCATTGTTTTATTATTCTCTTTGATCACGAGTGTTGTGAATGTGGTTGGTGGCTCATGTAAGCGTCATGATATTCTTTTAGAAGCACAATCTATTAACACTCTAAAAGCACTTGAAAGTGGTGAACTTGCAAGTGGAAGTGGCCAAAATCAACAATCAACTCTTAAAAGAGCCGGAGATACACGTTGGGGCTCACATTACAATACTTTGATAAGCTTGATTAAGTTGTTCAATTCTATCATCGATGTGCTTGAGTGCATTAAGGAGACCTCAAAATATGCTGAGCAAAGAGTTGAAGCATGCACTTTATTAGATTCACTACTATCTTTTGATATTGCATTTGGACTTCATTTGATGAAAAATACATTAAGAATCACAAATGAATTGTCACAAGCATTGCAAAGAAATGATCAAGATATTGTGAATGCCATGAGTTTGGTCACAGTAGCTAAGAAACGCTTACAGTTGATGCGAGATGATGGATGGAATAATTTGCTAGATGAAGTTTCCTTGTTTTGTAGCAAACACGTTATAGAAATGCCTAACCTGGATGAATTTTATGTTGCTCGGGGACGATCACGACGTAATGTTGAAAAAGTGACAAACATGCATCGTCATCGGGTTCAGTTATTTAATGTTGTTATTGATTTGCAACTTCAAGAGCTCAACAATCGTTTCAATGAAGTGAATACTGAATTGCTTTTATGTCTTTCATGCTTGAGTCCAAATGATTCCTTCTCGAATTTTGATAAGGGAAAATTGATTCGTTTTGCTCAGTTTTATCCAAGTGATTTCTCAGAAGTACAACTTGATGCTCTTGATAATCAGTTGGAGACATTTATCATTGATTTGAGGTCGAATAGTGAGTTCTTGAATTTGACAGGAATTAGCAATCTTGTTGAGAAGATGGTAAGGACAAAAAAAAATATTTTGTATCCTTTGGTCTATAGGCTTATTACTTTAGCCTTAATATTACCAGTTGCAACTGCCAGTGTCGAGAGAACGTTTTCTGCTATGAAGATTGTCAAGAATCGATTACGTAATCGTATGGGTGATCAGTGGATGACAGATAGTTTGATTACATATGTTGAGAAAGATATATTTAATGGCATCGATGATGAGGTGATTATGCAGCATTACCAGAACATGAAAACCCGCAGAGAGCTTTTACCTAAATCTACAGCGCATCTACATTGACTCATTATGTATGTTTATCTTGTAAACTTTTAAAACTCTATTTTAATCATATTTATCTATTTATTTTAGAAAGTAAATTATCTATAGTTTTTTTTGCCCCCCTTTATCTGCAATCCTAGATCCGCCCCTGGATGCAAGTTATGTTTATGTGAACGCTTTGATGTGTGGAGGTGGGGGCGAAGGTTGTCTTTGGAGTTTTGTGTAATATTTTGGAGTTTTGTGTAATATTTTGAAATTTCGTTTTTTCGAGAAATGTTTATGTGAAAATGTGGTTAAGTGGTATGTCACATGCCGTTTGTAGAAAATCCCCCGGTCTGTTGGGATTTTTCTTATGAGCGGGGCGTGACAATTGAACTGATATGTATTATTATGATTTGCACGAAACTGCAATTGTATGATAGTTATATTTGATAAATCAATGCAAGAAAGAATTTACTACATTCATCTTTCATACTTCTCTAAACAACAGCTGTCTCTTTTTGTTGTATTTTCTAAATACCCATTATTCGGCTGATTCGGCGGGGGGGCAGATTGGTCCTACTCCATCTACATCTTATGGTGAACAAAAGCAAAACATGATCATAAGATGAGATAGGTTCCCATAAAATCCTTGCAAATTAAACTCAGAAATCATTCGAAAATAAAAGGGAAACTCAAAGAATAAGATTGTGAATAAAAGAAAATAATGAAGGAAAGAGAGAACTAATCACTGACAGGTAAAACTAAGAGAATGAAGGGGGTACCAGGAGTTTTGAATATAAACCATCGTGTAAAAGGCTAGCGTCAACACCATGCTTGTCATATTGCTGAAACTTTTTCTTTACTTCCAGATATCAAATCCAAGTATTATACTTCAATTATCATCGATGAAGAGCTCTTATGAAGATCTGGTCTCTTTTAGACTTTTCTAGTTACAATCCCATTCTCCTGCTCACAGCATACATTAGGTTAGAGATCACAGATTCATTGCATAAGATCGCATGCAATTTAAGCATCATCGAGTTAAGTAAGGTTACAACAGTGTGCAAAGTAAACTGAGCATAATGGCACTAACTAGATTTTCCATTTGTTATTAACTAGCTAGGTGTTGAGTACTACGGTCAAGTAATTGTGGCACCATGAATGTTTAAGTCCGGTATACTGAAGCAAAATAACTTTCCCATGTTATGTTACAGATACCAGGCTAAACTGAAAGGAAATTTATGAGGATGACAAAGTACAGGTTATGTATGTATCTAAAATTAATGGAAACTAAATTAAAGATCACTAACTTGTCATGAGCTAGCACGCGATTTCTCTAGTAACATTAATATTCCTGTATTATCTATGTGTGTTTATGTCTGATTACCTTACCAGGGCATCCAGAAAAGAGGGGCGATCTAACAGGATGCATGTATACATGCTCCCATGGTCATCAATTACATGAGTTTTGAATGCTTGTGGTATTAGCCCCATTTTCAGTTCCTCCTCCTTCTGAAACGATGATGGGGTTGATTGTTTGGCACTTGGCAGTTGTGATGCGGACCTGCTCCAAAGGTATTATAAAAAGGGTCTTTGAACCATTTTCAGACTCTAACTTGATCGATTTAGATGATTACAGAGAATTAACGAATGTTATCCTAGGTAGCTAGTTGAAGACATTCGAGATGAATTGGTGGTGGTTGTATTGGTATAGATGATGGAATAATGTGTTTGGTACATTACCCTACAAACACTACCATAAACAACAACCATTTATCTTCCCACCACCACCAGACCACCTCCACTAGATGAACCATCAATCCCCTACAACTCAAATAGCCACCTTTTTTTTTGTTCCAACCCAAAACAACACACACACACACCAATTTCCCAACTCCAGGAACCAACTATATACCATAACAACTGAAAGAACCCTAAAATCCCCTCTATACAATTCACATAAAAACAGATGGCTAATCAAATCCCCAAAAAAAAACAACAACAAAACTACGTAGTAAATCAAGATGAAGACTTTACCAGGAATCCATGCTGCCCTTTAAATGTTCTAACATTTGTTGAATGGCAATGGATGACTCGAGTTGAGATTTTATTGAAAAGTTTATGTGCGGGAACAAAATATAAGTATATATTTGCTCATCCTTCATCACTGGTCGATATGTTCGAGTGGTTAATGAGACAGACTAGAAATCTGTTGGGCTATGCCTGCGCAGATTCAAATCTGACGATTTCTTTTTACTCAGATAATTTTTTTATTATTATTAATCCTTGATGAACCCCACAGTGGATACATTTTAGTCATTCGAAACCCACATACATGGAAGTGATCCTGTCAATTACGCAACGAAATGTTCTATGATGAAGTCATTACAAATTTGTTTGCCATAGTTTAACTGAATCCCCTATTATTAATTATAGTGTGTTATCCTTGTTGTTACCTCCTTTGCAAGTTATGAATTTTAATATGCTACATTTGCAATTTTTCCAACAATTTTCTCAGATAGTTATACTCCATATATGTACTATGTTAGGGTATTTCCCGTGCCGTTTGCACGATAAAAATTTAACATGATAAATAAAATTTAGTCTACTTTAAATATCAAAATAAATAACCGGAAAATGACTTTTAGAGCCTACTTTTTATCAATCTCGACCATGAAGGATCTATAGTTATACTATTGGCTAATTAAACCTACTTTTCACAAAGAATGATCATTAGGGCGTATGGTGTTTAACCAGCAAATTAAAATGACAACTTTAGCCTTCCCAATGAATTAACATACCACCATCAAACACACAAATCGAAACCCAAAAAATCATCTCACACTTCCTTCGTCTGCATCTTTTACTCATCTCATACTAAAAAAGACTCCATAGTTTGCCTCTAGTTCTTCGGACCAAAACTAACTTCATTTTCTATCACCACCTCCAATCCATTACCACCACCCAATCCACAAATTTTAATTGCCCACAATTTTGTACCCATTTGTTTTTGCTAGATACACCATCAATGAACTTAGTTGCTAATTCACCACTCCAATTTTTAAACTACTAAACAAAACAAATTGTGTAAAAAGAAATTTTTTTTCTAGCATTATGTAAGAAAATAACATAATATGGTTCGTGTATTTTCACATGAAAGTGATCGCAAGATATGGATTTCCACCTCAACATAAGGATAAAGACAGAGGAAATGGTGTAAATAAAAGTTTTGTCCACAAATGATTGAACCTACAAAAAGTCTAGAGAGCCAGGCCCTAGCGTCAGGAGAGTGCCAGGGTAGGTTCTCTAGCACGTGTTTAGGAGAAAATGTTGTCCACCCTAGCGCTAATTGAAATGGTCTTTGTTACTTTCTCCCTTCCCCATAAAAAACAGATAAAAGCTTTTCATCTCCTCTCCCAAAAGCTTTTTCATCTCCCCTCCCAAAACTCAAAAGGAACCCTTTTCCTTTCCTCTCCCATTCCAAACACCCCCCCCCCCCCCCCCCCCCCCCCGCCCTGATCTCTTTCACTTTAAAACTCTCCTTGCAACGATCGGAGTGCTGGTTCAACAAGGTAAAGGTATGTTTGAATGTATTTGTTTTTTAAGGATTCACTTTTATCCATTTCTTGACAATAATTCATGGAAATCCAGTTCCTAAAACCTCCTACCCCATCTTCAGACACTTGAGGGAGTGAGGGATTGTAAGCAACAAGATGGTTTTCTTTGGTGGTGTTGCGGTTATCTAGTTGTGCTTGGTACTTTTCATGGTTGGTGATGGTTGAGAAATAAGGGTGGTGGTGGACTTGAATATGATGTTGTTGTTGTTGTTGTTACCTAAATGACTGATGGAGCAAGTTAAGTGAGTGTGAATGGTGTCTATTGGTTCCAACTTCTGAGTCACGGTGGTTGTAATACATGCTATCTAGGCTCAAAGACCCAATTCAAGTTTGAATTTGCATCTCAAGTCCTCCTTCTCCAATTGATGACTTGGAACACCATCTAACTAGGCAAAGTCATATCATTCCCTCTTTTTAATATTCTACTTCCCAAGTAATGAAGCTTTACATCTTTAATTATTTGTATATCTACCAAATATTTACTATCTTGCCTCAATGGATCAAGCAAACAATTAGCGTGTTAATGGTTTTCCTGCCTTGAGTGAAAGTTCACTTTGGAAGTGAGTTGGGTCCTTTGGGAGGATAAGAAGGCAAACATGTGGTTTCAAAAATAGAGGTGCAACATATTTTGTGTATGATGAAGCAAGATGAAGTAGTGTATATTTAAAGGGAAAAAAAGATAGTAGAAATGAGTTAGAATCTCAGTGCTCATTTGATGATGATAGTCGTTTAGGAAGGACAAAGTTGATTTTCATTTTGTTGGATAACTAAGGTATCTAACAGGCTTTAATGGTTACTCATTGTGAAAAGTAGGTGGTGGGTCTCAACTGTACTGAGACGGAAGAGCCATACATTTCAAATGAGTTGGATTAACATTGAAGAAGATCCACAAAGGTGATTTACATTGAGATTTGGGTGAAATTATAAAAGGTTAAGATTGTCCTTTTGTTTTGTTGTTTAACTATGGTAAAAAAAAAATTAGTCTTTAATGGTCACAAAAGCATAAAAGAAGGTCTTCTAAGCCAATAAACTAACATGGTACCTAAATAGTCTAATTTGTATAAAAGTAGGCCTCCATGGTCATTTTCCAATAAATAAATATCAAAATGTTGGATATAGAATTCTAACCCATGCACTTTTTGTGCTTTAAGTTCTATGTGATCCGTTAGATTCTTATATTTGGATAAATCTCAACCGTCTTTTATCTCCAACCTCAAACATATCATTCTGATTTGTAATATAGACTAGGATATTCCTCGTGCCGTTGGCATGATAAAAGTTTTAAACTTGTTAAAACATGATCACCCTTAAGTTTTCATCTATATTTATATGTTTAATCACCACCATCAACAATTGAAGAAAAATAAATAAATATCAAAATATTGGGCATGAAAATCGAACTCATGCATTTTTTGTGCTTTAAGTTCTATACTATCTGTTAGATTCTTATATTTGGGTAAATCTCAGTCATCTTTTATCTCCAACCTCAAATACCATCCTGATTTGTAATATAGATACTTTCATTTCATCCATGATGTAACACTCTACCCTACTCTAGAAACCTCAAACAGTGTCTTAATTATTTTACTTGATGAACTCTCTCACAGGCAAATGGTTCTTTAAAAACCTACTCAGCATGAGATTAATTAGATTATGGATTAGAAAATGTTGATTCGTTGACATCAGACTAAGATAATTTATCCAGCCTTTTGTTGAGCAAAGAACTCATTGAAGGATTGATAAACATGATCCATTTGATGATTTCATCTCATATAAATAGCACTAGTACTCAACACAAATAAGATACTTAATTATTGATTAATTTTTTATCGCCTACTGGAGCAAGCAACATGTGTGTGTGTGTTTTGGGTGTTTTTATCAAGTGAATCATATCCAATGATTAATTATAATTTTGTAAAATTAGATTATTCAATTGAACATTGATCTACCAAAATTATTTTGAATTTAATTATTCATAAGGTCATTTTTTAGTTTACAATTAATTGAAAGGTCTTAAATAAATGTTGTTGGGGTTTAAGTTTTATTTATCAATGTTTGAGTGGGCTTGATTTTGATTATAAAATGTATCAAATATAGGGGGCAAATGAGAAAGCAAAAAATGAAGTTGAAGACATTGTCACTATTCATTCAACCATGCATGCATTATAATAGTCCAGATGTTTAAGAATAGTCAACAAGTTGCTTCCCAAACCTAGGGGTGGGAAACAATCTACGTTCGACCTGAACCAGTTCGATCCTGGACCAACCGGTTCCTCCTAATTTATTCTCGAATCGGTTCGAATCAGGACAGAACCGAAATCCATAAATTTGATCTGTTCTGGTTCGTCCCGATTCATATAGTGTACACGTTTCAAGCCCAACCCCAAGTCAAATTGTTTCTCTATTTATTCTTCTTTACTTGTCTGAGAGGGTATGTGTCTCATTCTTCCCAAAGCAACTTCATCGATTGCTTACATTCATCGAAGAATCTGATATTTTCTCTAATTACGATCAGAGTCTTATCTAGTGATGTATTTTTGTCTAGCTATCTTCCCGCAACAGAGTTCATGTGGAAGTCTATCCATTCTTGGCTTACGCCTCTTTATCATCAATGGCATCATTATCACCATCGTTGTTTCATCCAGATTCAGCCAAAATAAGATCGACGAAAGCCCACCAGCCGGCTAGGGACGACTCGGTTGAGTCAACTGGATGGTTTTCTTGGTTATGAACCAAAGGTACCGGATGTGGAGGTTAGGCCGGAACACGATGTGTTTGTTGATTATCAAGTGAACAATCTGGCAGTGGTGGCTAAGCCAGAATTTGAACAGGTAGTAAAGAAGGAAGCGTATCCTGCTGTGGCGATGTTGGAACCAGACGTGGAGGTGACGCAATTGAAGAGGAAGACGATGATCAGTCATTGGATCAAACTTGTTGCCACTGAGTAGAAATGATTCGATGGAAATCTTCAAGGAGTATTCACTATTCATTAGGCAGGGAGAAACCGCCTGCCTATCTCTGTTAGGTTTGGTCATCGACAAAGAATCATTAAAGATTGATGAAGCTACGTTATTTGATGAAGATGCTTGTGTTGTGCTGAGCATAAGGGGCCGGGGGTGGTATGATTTTAAAATCTATTAAAATTTATGGGTATTTAAATAAGGTTTTAAAATAATACATGTAAATTTAGGGGTACTCAAATACTGATTTTAAATTATTGTTTTAAAATTCATCAAAATAAATGGGGTATTCAATTCATGTTTTTCAAAAGTTCACCAAAATCATGAGGTATTTAAGAAATTGTGGATTTTAATGCATTTGTTAAAGTTGTGGATTTTGAATGATTTGTAAGTGGAGAGTATATATATAATAAGAGTCATTCCAAATTCAACCTTCCCCCCTCATATTTCATCGGATTTATATTGGTCATTGTTAAATAACACCACCATTTCCGTAGAAGGACACTGCCCCACTTTTTTTTGGGATCTGTTGAAGGACACCACCGCCTTCCCATCTCCACCTTCTCTTCTCTCTTCACAGAAGTAGCACCACCTCGCCCCACAACTTTTGGCCACACCATTTTTTTTCTCCTCTCCTCTTCATTCTCCCATGTTTTTTCTCCTTCGCCCTTGCGAAGGTTCCTGCGAGTGGAGATTCCCCACTTGTCAGAACCTTCGCAAGAGAAAAAACAAGAAGAAAAAAATTAAAAAAAAAGGGAAAAAAATAAGAAAAAAGCATAGAAGAAGTGAGTGGGAGGAGAATAGAGTTTAGGGTTTTTTTGTTTATATTGATAGTATCCTTCAGCAAGTGGGGGTGTCCTTCAGAAAGGTGGCGGTGTCTTTCAGAAAGTAAGGGGGTTGGTGGTGTCAGAAGAAGAAGAATAAGTTTTCAAACCCAAAATCAACAACGAGAGAAAGCTAATGAATGGAGAACAACTATAACTTCAAATATGTAGAGAGATGTTGTAGTGTCGGGAGTCAACGATGATTAATGAATATGGGATTTTTTTTATGGGTTATCTATCTATTTTTATTGGAGAATTATTTGCATTGTTTTTCTTTTCAGAAAGAAAAAGGAAAATAGTTATTTGTATTACATTTGGACCATCTTCAATGTATTTGATTTTTTTTTAATTTACAGTAAAATTCTCGTAACATAAAAATAATTGTTTAATTGATGTTTTGATAGATGTTTTAAGATTTGTGTTGGAATGGATAACAATGTAGGTGATGTTCTTTCATTACTTCCTATGACTAATAACATATTTATAAGAATTCACTGAATTTATAAGAATCGATAGAAATCCATAACAAACCTGTATAAAATCTACAAAATCTAATCATTTAAAATGCATTGAAATCTTTTAAAATCCTCGAGATTTAAAATCCTTCAGTGTTCATTCAAATCTCGAATTGAACACCCCCCCCCCCCCCCCCCCCCCCCAAGTATGGATTTGAAGCGTTTTTGTGTGGATTTGAAGGTTCTGCGAGAGATGAAGAGATATAAAGGGAAAGGGAGAGTAAGAGGGATAGGAGTAATTGGGCCTTGAGCTTTGTATTTGGTTAATGGAGTTTGGGCTTTACTTGTGTTTTTTAATTTGATTTGGATTTTCTTGAACCGGGATAACATGGTCCCGTCCCGCTTTGTACCGGTTCAAACCGGGTCTACCCAGGAAAATTCGTTATCCTAGACCATGCCCACCCCTACCTAAACATTTAAATCTAGGTAAAATGTTCACTACAATTGAAGTAAACCTAAACCGGTCAAACCATGCAATATGCTATTTTAATTTTATCTTAATTATAAGGTCGATTCAAGTTAAAATGATCTAATAGATCTTGAAATTTTATTAACCTAACCACACCAAAAACCGACCATTTACTTTGGTTTGGTTGGTTTTTTGCTCAACCATAACTTTTAGTATAACAATATAAATGTAGTTAATCGAGGTAGGTAAGCCAAAAAGTAAAACAAACGTTGGACTCCGTTAATAATCAGGTAAGTATATTTTTTTGAAGAAAGTTTTGTAGCCAGGCCAAGAGAGAAGAAGAGAAAATAAAAAATATGGGAAGCGTTTTGAAGATGAGAGAATAGGTAAGCCCAAAGGTCCAAAATGTGTATCCTAATATGCCCACTATTTTATCATTGTTGCTTTTGTAGATTTTTTTTTAGAGAGATATGAGAAGAGATAAGAAGGAGGATAACGAAAGGTGGCGGTGGCGATTGATGGGTTTTTTTTTTTTTTGCTCTCCTCATATTCTCTCATCTTCCTCATCTTTGCTTTTATGCAACTTTCCTTGGTCGTTAAAGGCAGACAACTCTCTTCCCATTCTATTATCCCATTTAACCGCAATTTATACCATTCCAGGTGAACTCTACAGTACACATATTTTTTATTCTCGAATTAGTCTATGGTTTGTTGTAATTTATGAGATCACACTCTGTGGTATTTTATGTGTTTTTCTTTCAATTTTGGCATATTGGAATGTGTAAGTGAAATGAGTTTTTCTGTCCTGACTCAAAAAAAATTTCGTTTATAGAAAAAAAAATTTGTTATCTCATCTATCTATCTAAAATATAAAATGAGAGCTGGGCTTAGGAACAGTGATATGTGTTTCTTCAATCTATTTTTGGGTAGCCCAAAATGCCCTCTAACTTTATAATATTTTACAGCTTAAAAACAAAAGGTGGGTAAAAGTAACGAAAGTGTTTGTCTTTAAATTAAAAAAAAAACATTATTATTTTTCAAATTTTGCCCTCCCAAATTCATATTATTACAATCAAACTTTGCCCCTTCAAATACTCATTAATTATATCTAAGCTCTAATATAATTTATTTTGAAGCCCTCTAATTATTTATAAATTATAAAAATGCCCTTACATCTAACATTTGTATTTCTCATTTTTCCCTACACATTTTATAATTTTTAGAATTCAAACCAGCGCCTCTTAAACATTGATAAATTATAACTAAGTCCCTAACATAATTTATTTAAAGCCCCTCAAACAATTTATAAATTATAAAAAGGTCTTTACCACTAATTTTTTTATTTTCCATTTTTCCATCCACATTTCATATTCTTACAATAAAAATTAGCCCCTCTCAAATATTAATTAATTATACTTAAGCCCCAAATATCATAATTTATCTAAAGCCCTCTAATTATTTATAAACTATATATAGGTTCTTAAAATTATAAATAGTTCTTTTGTTTAAAAATTCAACAAGAAGTTTTACTTATTATTAATGATGCGTCCAAATCTGGTTTCCTATAAGTCTGACCTGCAAAACAAATGTTAGATTGTCAAATACCACATTTTTTATAGCCGAAGGCATTCCAATGCTTAAGTTAGTAACTTTGTTGGAGATGAAGATAAATTTGGACAAAACTCAGTTAAAATTGCATACATTTGTCGAATGTTTCATTTGCCTTATATAGTGGTCGTTATTAATTCTATGTGTGACTTAAGCATGTGAGGCGCAACAAGGGGAAACGTTCTTTGTAACAGTCTCCTCTTTTATGAAGATAGTCCTTGAGGGCGTAACTCCCTCCATGACTCTTTCTCTCTGAAACATTCATCCTCCTTAAGGGAAAACTTGGTTGGGCTTGGATTTGGGCCTCTAACTACGATTTGTTTTGATGGGCCTTGTTTGGGCTTTTACGACTGGATCCGCCCTTTTTGGGCTTTGTGAGTTGGCCTGGTCTTGAAATATATGGTCCTCATGATGGGTGATCTCTGTCATGCGTATGATCGTGATGATAGTCTTATTTGATGTATCATCAGCTACTCTTCCCTTAGTTAGTGTGTATGTTGACGTAGCCACTAACTCGACGACGATTGGACTTTTGATTTCATCATTGCATTGCATTTAATGTTGTTAGCAATTTTTGGTGAGGTTGGTATTTTGATCTTACGTTTTCGTTCGTTTTCGCGCACATTTTGGGATTTCGTGGCCATCATAACTCGCAGGTCGTCCTATGAGTGGCCTCTTAGTTGCTTGGCTCTATAAAGGGGGCATGATAACTTTGTTTCTCTCTTTACACTATGTTTGAAATTAGGGTTTATTCTTCTATCTTCTTCTTCCCCTTCTTCGCTCTTTTATTCATTTTCAATGTCTACCAACAACATACTAGATGGTGAGGCGCCTAGCGTTTGGGAAGCGTTCTTTTCGCCCAAGAATGATTCACAGGGAACGTTAGATAGTGTTTATTCCAAATACTCTTTGCCATCCGACCTCGAGATAGTTCCGCCTAGGAAAAATGATAGTCCTTGTCGTCCAAGGACTGGTTATATTGCATTTTACCTGTGTATGTTCTAGTTTGGCCTTCGATTTCCAATCCCAAAGATATTTTAAGATTATTTAGATTTTTTGGGCATTCATCCTACTCAAATGGGTCCCAACGGTTGGAAGGTGATGGTTTCTACTTATGCGAGAGTCGTTCTTACTGACATTCCCTTGACTGTTAGGATTTTGCATTCAGTGGTTGGACTCGTGGTGACTAAGAGTATTTGCTTTCTCGCTTCCCTACTTGTTTTGGGAAACTTAATGATGACTACAGGGGTTGGTCGCGATTTTGGTTTTATGCTTCTGTCAAATCCGGTCACTTTAACTTGCAGGGTTGACAGATTATGCAGTCGTTCCGAGTTCCCAACAAATGGAAGGATCTGCAGTTGTTTGTTGAGGAGCAGACGATCAGTGACTGTTTTTTAAGGCTTATTGTGGTTGATGTGGAGTCGTTCCTCGCTGAGGATGTTGTGGCGCGTAGTGGATTGTACATAATGAAAAGAGGCAGAAGGGGATTTGCTTACTGAATCTCGAGCAACTGAGATTGTCGATCGTGTTGTTCCTATTGGTGTTAGTGATGCTAGCATTGATGGGAAAGTGAGGTCTGACAGGGATGTTACGGATCTCAATGCTCATGTTAGCATTGTTGTTACTTGCCTGACCACCAAGAAGATGAAGCTTTTGAGGTCTGCTAGTCCATTAAAGCAATTGGCGATGAGCCCAGGCCGTGTTAACAAGTGGGAACGAATTTCTGGTTGCTCCTCGTTCTAGTTATTTTGATAAGGAAGGTAGGAAAGAGAATCGTCTTTCTCTCAAGGAGGTCGAAGAGATAAATCTGGCAATGGTGAGGACCAAGAAGGAAATAACCCGTCCGTTGGACGATAATGAGAATAGACCCCTTTTGGCTTACGGTGTGCCCGACTTCGTTGAGTGGTATGATGATGGTAGGAAAGAGAATCGTCTTTCTCTCAAGGAGGTCGAAGAGATAAATCTGGCAATGGTGAGGACCAAGAAGGAAATAACCCGTCCGTTGGACGATAATGAGAATAGACCCCTTTTGGCTTACGGTGTGCCCGACTTCGTTGAGTGGTATGATGATGACCCTCGAATTATTGACAATAAGATGTTTCAGCTTGTTGTGGAGCAGTTTATGGATCCAATTACGACAAAGACCCTGGCCGACTTCGAGTTTAATCCTCGGTGTGAACAGGAGGTGACCAATCGTGGTCAGAGTTCTGAGGCTCTTCCTCTTCCTTCTTCTCCCATTCGTGTTAACGATGCAGCGAAGTTCCCTGTTCCTTCTCCTGCCCATTTGACTTCTTCTATTTCTATTGCTACTGCTGCTTGTTCCATTATTGCCATGACTGTTTTGCAACGAAAAGGCAAGAGTGTTTTTTCTGTTGTTACTGCTACTCTGACCGTTCTTTCGGCCGTTGGGGGTGGGTCCTCTGTACTTCCCGATCCCCGAGCTCTTCATTCACGAATTAGTTGGAAAGAACCCAACCCGGAAGACATCCATAGTAAGTCGGATGGGAAGTTTAGTTAGTTTACTAAGATTGATGTGCAGGATAGTGCATGTAATTTAATCAATTGGCATAAGAGGACTCTGATGTCTGTGCAGGAGCCTAGAAGTCATCTCGACCACAGCCTCAAGTAGATAATGGATGGGATGAATCACCTCACTTATGCTGGGGTGAAAGGGTCAGACTGTCAGGCTGCTCATGGCCAGGTGGCTACTCTTGGGAGGAAGAAGGCAACACAGTTACTGGTGTTTTCTTGTGTTCTTCATCAGTTGGACGTGTTGAAAACGCAATGTGCGGAGCATGAGAAGGTAGCTGGTGCAGCTCGAAGCTCTTTAAGGGAGGTGGACGTTGCGCAAGATAGATCCGCTGCTGAGCTTGAGTCCTCGATGGATGAGTTGAATGAGTCTGTGCTCGACTGGACGATGTGGAAAGGGAGTTGTCTATTGAAAAGGTTAATCATGATGAGGCCATGCGTTCTGTTATTGAGCAATCCGTCAGCCCTAAGGTTGTTGAGGAGCGGGTGGAACAGTTAACAACTACGCTTGATGAATTAAGTGGAATATTTCCGCAATGTTGATCACCGTTGAAAGACAAATTATTTCAACAAAAAATGAGCTTGTTGCAACAAAAAAAAGTTGAATATTGTAGAGGCAGCGGATTGGAGGAGAGTTGTTGACGGATGAATCGAACTTCTCGATTACATTGAGGGGGATGGTCTTGCTTTGTCCAAGTATCATGGTTTAGTCGACCAAGTTTTTGAGGATGATGATGGCGAGGAAGGTATTTTGGATCCACCAAGTGATCCGGTGGACGAAGAACCATCATTTCATCCTCCTTCCGATCTTGTTTCATCATTTATTCTTGTTGTCAAAGAGAGATATTTGTTTCCTCCTGCTACTGACGTTGTTGCCCCTCTTTTCCATCAAATGCTCCTGCTAGTGATGTTTTGATCACGTCTATTGTTTCTTCTCCAACTGTTCTACTTTCTTCTCCGGATGTAACAAAATAGTTTTATGAATGAAAAACTTTTCTCATTTGACATTCTTGCGTTTTCTTTTACTGTATTTATTTCTTTCTCACTTGCATGTTCTCCCTTCGTAGTCATAATTTGTCTTGGATCAATCACATTAACCCATCGTACATGATAAGTGTGTGTTAACCTCGTTACTTGTACTTTATGTACTCTGGTAATTTCGGTTTATCTGTATTTCTGTTTTTGCACTCGTTTGTTGACCATTCGAAGCTTTTATTTTTTTGGTCTTGTCGATCGGGCCATGAAGCTTTACTAGTTCGTTTTGATTTACTCGTTCAGACTTTCGCATGTCTACTTCATGGTAGGATTTGTTGGCCACTCCAGAAGGTTTTCTAAGTAAGTCTTGACTTGTGTGTCAAGGCTTTTGTATATGTACTTTGTAGTCCGACGTATTGGTCGGGCCAAAAGGCTTTGCGAATACGTCCAGAGTTTTACTCCGTGGTCCGACATATTAGTCGGCTAGAAGGTTTTTTACGAATACGTCTTGATTTACACGTCCAAACTTTTACTTCATGGTTTGACATATTAGTCGACCAGAGGGTGAATACGTCTTGACTTGCACATCCAAACTTTTACTTCGGGTTCGACATATTAGTCGGCTAGAAGGTTTTACGAGTAAGTTGACTTGTATGTCCCAACTTTTGCTTCGTTGTCTAACATATTGGTCGACTTGAAGGTTTTACGAGTAAGTTGACTTGTAAGTCCCAAATTTTACTTCATTGTCCAACATATTGGTCTGCCCAAAGGTTTTACGAGTAAGTTTACTTTTTTGTCCGACGCATTAGTCGGTCTGAAGTTTTTACGAGTAAGTTGACTTGTTTGTCCCAACTTTACTCCGTTGCCGATGCATTGATCAATCCGAAGTTTTTACGAGTAAGTTGATTTGTTTGTCCCAACTTGTACTTCGTTGTCCGACGCATTGATCGGTCAGAAATTTTTACGAGTAAGTTGACTTGTTTGTCCCAACTTTTGCTTCGTCATACGACATATTGGTCGGTCCGAAGTTTTTACAAGTAAGTTGACTTGTTTGTCCCAACTTTTGCTTCATTAATTCATGTTGATCAAACCAGAAGTTTGTTGTTTATGTCCGACTTACACATCCTGACCTTTTGTTCGTGGCTTGACATGCTAATTATTTCGCATTGTCTGGCTTTGACGCCTTAATTTTACTGCTTGAACGTAAAACGGAGGGTTTGAACTCGGAGTTTTATTGATAATCCTGTTTCAGGTGCTTAACAATCTATAGTCGTAGTGGTTGTTCTCTTTTTGTAAAGCTATGTTATGGTGTAGGATCCGCTTGTGAATATGCACTACGTCTCTCGGTCCGACTACTGCTTGATTGATGTCGTTTCTTATGATGATAAGGGGTTGATTTCTGCGTGCCTTTGTTGTTTGAGGAGTATTCGTGTCTGATCTTGGATCGGGTTTGGTTTCGTATCGCCCTAAAGTATGCTTTGGTGTTGTTTTGTCTTGATTTGACTATTTGTTCTTAACTCGTTCGTTGCAACTTCTCCCTTTATGATTCTCTCGCAGTTTTGATAGTTTTTCTTCACGTATATTGTCATCACGAGGTAGCTAATAAACTCAAAATGTTTTTTGATCAAATCCTTGAGTGTGTGCTTTTGATTGGTGATTCTTCTTAGCAACCAGGTGAGTAGAGTAGAATTCAGTACTGAATTGTCCAATAATGCTCACATCAGCACAAGCTGCCAAAGTTTCCATGAACTTCTAGGTTGCAGACATTGCAATCGTATCAAATTTATTCGTCGGATCAAATTTGTTTAAGTTGGTTCCGTTGTTAGTAATGGAGGAGGCATTGTTGGCCGTGTCAGGGATAATGTGGATCAAGCTCGTGTTCGTCAGTGAGGCCCTCAACTTAATCAGTTGGTTGATCTTTGTCCAAAGTGCAAACTTCTCCATGTCTCCTGTTGTGAGTTGTTATAGTGGCTTTTCTAGTCTCGTTCGATGACGTTGGCGCTCTTGCTTCGATATAGATCATCTCGAGTCAGCAGTACCACTGGTCACTTCTTTGATCGGCTAGGTTGTTCATTTCCTCCAGCTATGCAGTGTAGGGCATGTATCAGTTCTCTTGGACGCTCTTTTGATCCCGCAGTGGCGTCTATCTTCTTTTTCCCCTTGGACTACTTGTTTGGCAATCCAACTAATTTCTTGAGTCGCTCTTTTTGAATCTAGTGTTGAATTTAGTCTTTCAAATTGTGGCAGCCTTCAGTGTCGTGCCCGTGATCCTTCTGGAAATAGTAGTACTTGCTTTTATTTATCCCATCCGGGTCTCCTCTCATTTTGAGTGGCCAGTTGATGATCTCTCATTTTGCCATGGACTTCAGTATGTTTGCTTGACTCGTTTTCAAAGTCGTGCATGGTTGGTATGTCTTCTTCACCACACTTGTCACTCATCCATGCCTGGGCCTTGCAGACTGCAGATTTCCAGGCTTCTGCTGGTTGAATTCAAATCTCCCATTGGTCCGAAGCCTTTTTTACTAAGCTTTCTCCTCCCGCGGTCTGTCGTTTCTCCTTCTTTCTTCTCTCCTTTCTCTCGCCTCTTTGATTGGCCCTCCCTTTCAGATTCGTTCTTGTTTTTGGCGGCTAACATCTCCTCAAGGGTGATGTGTTTCTAAGCGGTCTTCAACAGGGTTGCCATATTCTTCAGAGGGTTTAGATTTAGAGCATTATAAAATGATCTACTTTTTAGTCTGGAGGTGAAGGTGGCAATGGCCGTATCATCTCTGCAGCCGTCTATCATGGTCAACTCGTTAGTAAAATGAGTGATGTATTCCCTTATGGTCTCCTCGAGCTTATGTCTGATGTGAAGCAAGTAGTGTGGGCCCTTTCTCATCCATTGACTGCCGATGAACCTCGTGATGAAGGCAGTGGCTAGTGTTTTGAAGGAGTCTATCGACCTCGGTGGCAAGCTGTTGAACCAACTCATCGTTGTGGAGGTGAGACAAGTTGGGAATGTTCGACATAGGATGGATTATGTGTTTTCCTTCAATGCCATCATGTGATGGAAGTGTCGTAGATGGTCCATCGGATCGGTGGTGCCATCGTATGCCTCGAACTTTGGTGGAGTGGACTTTTTTGGCATAGGAGTTACCATGAGAGCACATCAGAGAACGGTGGTTTGGCCAATTCGTACAACATGTTAGGATCTATGACCCTGATCCTGAATGGATTTTGTTCAGTGGTCTCATCGTTTTGAGGGGGTCATCTTCTAATGGTTCGCTGCTTTCGAGATTAACTTGCTCAGGTTTTGCAGGAACTTCATTACTCTCTCGAACACAGTTGGAAGAGTTTGTTGGGGCGGTGCTTGGATAGAGTCGACATATTGAACACATTCTTGGGTGAGTTTGTCCACCACTTTGATCAGAAGATCCACTTTGAACACGTTCTTGGGTGAGTTAGTAGATCCACGCGAGAATCCGTGGCAGTGCCGCTAGATGCTTGAGATGACAGGGCTGCTCCTTCATGTTGTGGCTCTTTGTCACCAGGCACGATTGACCCGGTTATTGTTGGGTCTGCAACATGCATTGTAGGTAACAAAACTTCACCAGTGGAGGGACTTTTTTTATTGTTGCTAGGTTGAGGGTCTGTAGAGTGATTCATCTGTTCTAAGAACTTTTCAATTGCTAATTAGAACTGAGGAAGTTTCCTAATACAAACTCTCTTCTTGAAAGGAAACTATCGTTCCCCAGTGACGGTACCAAACTGATGCGTCCAAATATGGTCTCCTATAAGTCTGACCTGCAAAACAAATGTTAGATTACCAAATACCACATTTTTGGTGGCCAATGGCACTTCGATGCTTAAGTTAGTAACTCTCTTGGAGATGGAGATAAATCTGGACAGAACTCAGTTAAAATTGCATACATTTGTCGAATGTTTATTTTACCTTATATAGTGGTCGTTATTAATTTTCTACGTGACTTAAGCATGTGAGGCACAACGAGGAGAAACGTTCTTTGTAATAGTCTCCTTCTTTATGAAGATGTGTCTTTGGGGGCGTAACTCCCTCCAACGACTCTTTCTCTCTGTACCGTTCGTCCTCCTTAAGGGAAAACTTGGTTGGGTCTGGATTTGGGCCTCTAACTATGATTTGTTTTGATAGGCCTTGTTTGGGCTTTTAAGACTGGATCCACTCTTTTTTAGCTTTGTCAATTGGCCTGGTATTGAAATATTTGGTCCTCGTGATGGGCGATCTCTGCTACGCGTATGATCCTGATGATAAGTCTTATTCGATGTATCATCAATTAAAATGATGTAATAAAATAAAATAAAAAGTACTGAATATCCGCGTGCACGTATAGCGCGTCCACACCCTAGTCATAAATAACTTGAGAAAGAAGCTAGAAACCATTGATGGAGATTCTCGCAATTAAAATAGGCTCCTACTAAATAACACCACCACTTCTCCTGATGGACAACACCACCCACTTTATTTTTTAGATCTCCTAAAGGACACCACCACTATATAAACAAAAATTCATTAACCCTAACCCCTCTTCTCCTTTCTCCTTCTCTTTTCCATCAACCCCACCACCGCCACCTCTCCTCCTTCTCTCCACCTCCTCCTCCACACCTCATTCTCTCATCCCACCTCCTCCCATCTTCTTTTTTATATCTGTTTTTTATTCTTCTTCCTGTTGCGTGGTGGTGGTGTGATGGTGGCGAGGTGGTAGTAAAGGGGAAGAGGATGGGTTGGCGGTGAACTCCTCGTATTTTCTCTCCTTATTGCGTGGTGGTCGTGGTGTGGTGGTGAAACAGAGGAAGAGGATGAGGGATGGCGATGGCCTCTTTGTTATTTTATTTTTTCTCTCCCTATTGCGTGATGGTGGTTAAGGGGAGGAGGATGAGGGGCAGTGGCCTCCTCCTTTTTTTTCCTTAACTTGTTTCATGGTTGTGTAGTGGTGAAGGGATAGAGGAGGGGTGGCGGTGGCCTCCTTCTTTTTTTTTCCTCGCCTTTGCGACGGTTCCTACAAATGGGGAACCCAAACTCGCCCAAATCTTTGCGAGTATGAGCTCCCCACTCGCAGGAATCGTCGTGCAGGACAAATTATTTTGCCCTCGCGGCGGTTCTTACAAGTGTGGTGGTCACACTCGAAGAAACTGCCGCGATGGCGAAGATAAAAAAAAAAGGAGGTGAAACACCGCCACCTCGCCATCGCCAAGGAGAAAAAAAAGATGGGAGGAGGTGGGACATCGCCACTTTCCTCCTCCTCCACCTCACCACTATTACCTCGCCATTACCACCATCCTAACACCGCCAAGGAGAAAAAAAAGAAAATAACAAGAAGATGGGCGCAGGTGAGATGAGAAGTGGCGGTGGAGAAGAACAAGATGAAGAATAAGAAGATGATGAAGAAGAAGAAAAAAAAAAAAGGGAAGATGAGGAAGGGAATAGGAGGAGGCGAGGTAGTGGTGGTAAAGGGAGAAGGAGGAGGAGGTGGCGGCGGTGGTTGATGGAGAAGAAAGGGAGAGAGAAGAAAAGGGGTTAAGGTTTTTTTTCCTTATATTTGGTGGTGTCCTTCAGAAAGTAGGGTGTTGATGGTGTCCATCAGAAAAAGTGATGGAGTTATTTAGCATGAGCCTATTTTAATTGCGAGAATTTCCATCAATGGTTTCAACCATATCCATCAAGTACCTAAAGGCTATCAAGTGGTAGGTAACCTTTTTTTTATAAAGCATTATGCATTATATAGAAGTAGAATTATATAGATTGTTACCTGCTATAGTCGCTAGATCATGGGCTTCAGTATTGAGGTGCCTACTTAAATACATGCATTGCCAGTTACTAAGAAAAACAAGAAGGCGATTTAAATTACAAATAAGAGGTTGCCAAGCCCAATCTAAAACAAAATATGATCTGGTGTCCTGAGATGAGATCGCCTCCATGAAGTTCATAGAATCGCCGAAGATAAGACCTATTTTTCACCTTTGTGCTTGAATCAGCGAAAGGGTTGTCTCTCCTACAAAGAACTCAGCCATTGTGTTATCCAAGACCTTTCCCCGAATTGGACTAGCCACCGTAGCAAGAACTTTACCTGTCAGATCCATTCCTATCACTCCAATAGCACCCTGCTGGGAATGTGCAAAAAGGCGTGCATCAAAATTAACAATCACTGTATCTAGGTCCAATTGAAAGGTAGGTTGAAGAAAGGATGCTAGATGAAAGTTTAGACTATGAGATTTGATGAATCCCAATTGGGTCTAGATAAGAGCAAAATATTCAGCTACAAGTGATGTAGAGGGCTCAGCCGAAGGATGCGACTGAGGTGAGGAGTGAAGGGGCTTGTCGTCTAGACGGGATGAGCCCACAATTTGGGGAATAGACGTGAGAACCAGAGTGGAGGCGACAACTGGGGGTCTAAACCATTGAGAGAACCAAGAGGACCAAATTGTATTAAGAGTCGAGCGAAAAACCCGAGAATGGAACTTGGCCTTGTTAAAAACAATGTTGTTTTGAATCCTCCAGATAGTAAGGAGGATTGCAGTGAATTGGGACAACATTTCGCTAGTGGAATTATGGTGTTGGTTGGCTGATTTCCACATAAATTGGAAAGGCTTTAGGGATGAAAGAAATGTGAAGAGAGGGTGGTGTGGAGACCCTTGTGTGGGTGTACCTGAGGGGGAGGGTGAGGGTTGGAGCCCAATAAGCCCAGACCCAAAAGGGTTGGCAAGCTACAAAGGGGGGGAGATAGTCTCACATCATCTGGGTGTGGAAGGGGGATGTGCTATATATGTGCGAGGTTAGATCCCCATAGTATGAGGCATTTTAAAGTCGTGCGGGCAGGTTGGGCCCAGAGCGGACAATATCGTACTGTGCGGATCGGGTCGTTACAAAATGGTATCAGAGCCTGACCCAGCCAGAAGTGTGCCAACGTGGAGGTTGGGCCCCAAGGGGGTGGACTGTGGAGACCCTTGTGTGGGCGGACCTGAGGGGGAGGGTGAGGGTTGGAGCCCAATAGGCCCAGGCCCAAGAAGGTTGCAAGCTACAAAGGGGGGAAATAGTCCCACATCGCCTTGGTGTGGAAGGTTGGATCCCCATAGTATGAGGCCTTTTAAAGTCGTGCGGGCTGGTTGGGCCCGGAGCGGACAATATCGTACTGTGCGGATCAAGTCGTTACAGAATACATTCTTCGGCGTGAATCCGGGCCTTGAGCATGTGGGTGAGCTGCAAATTCGTGATTATGGGTGTTCTTGGACCTATTTCCGGCCTGTTGTGTTGTTCGAAGGCGATCAGACCGGAGTAGGGTGGGTTTCGGTGAGTTTTTGCCAAATTTTGGGTGTTCGCCGGATTTAATTTGCCAGTAAGTTTTTCTTTCAATCACGCGCCGGTTGTAACTTATTTCTTTTTCCAATTTTCGGCTAGTTTGCTCACTTTTGAGTCCGCCTTGCAGTTTTAAAAAAACATTTCCTTGGTTTTGCATTCGTTGCTTCACAAGTGGGGAGCTTCGATTGGTAGGATTTGGGTTTCGAAAACCCATTCCGCTTAGGTGAGTGTAACTATATTATTTACATTGAGAAATATTTATTTTAAATCCTGAATTTAATTTTTACATTATGCCGTCGATTGTGTATAATTGAATCAAAGTCTGAAATTCGAGGTTTTCAGAGTTCGATTGTTGTGTTGGTTCTTTTGTGAATGAATTTATGTATTGGGTTTTCTGAAAGCATGATATACTTGAATGAAATCGAACAGTGGTTGAATTTGGGTGTGATTAGGCTTTGGTGTAATGGCATAGGGCTTGTATGTTGCGTTTTACAGTAAATTGTCGAGTCTTGAGCATGTATGATAGTTCGGCTCGAATGAATTTATTATGGTGAATTGGGTCATATTGGGACCCTAGTGTAGTCGTGGATTTCTGAAAATTGCCTAACTGATTATGGTTACACGTCTGGTACATTTGATTCTGTACAAACTCGTAGTATGTGCATGTGGATATTAGTGCAAGTGTTTTTACCCCGCTGTAATGCCTGTTGTGCCGATGCTTAGGAGCTTACTCGCATCTTGAGTTTGATGGTGTTTGAGATGACTCGCACCAGATATTGATGACGCTATTGCATGTGGCAAGTTTGCTGAGGTGCGGTGAGCTCCCGCACGCACTTGCCACTAGAAAATGCAGTAGGACGGGTCTCGGAGGACGTGCTTTGGAGATTACTTGTTTTCCCTCCCAGCGCGCTTGAGTTTGATTTGTGTTAGGTTGGTCGTGTTAGGCCAGTCGTTCGGGATGTTTAAGTTTGTATCCTGACAGATGACACCCCATTGGGATACAAACCACCCGAAGTGGTACTGGTGCACGTTGTGGGATGTGTCTGGGTGAGACACATTCGTAGGGTATGCAGATACCTACGATATGAGGCACTTATACAGATTTTTTTGGTTTCGATTTGATTGCTATACCTAGGAGACTATGAAGAATTATGATAGTCTTTGTTTTCATCACTTGATCGTTACCATGTTTGAATCACCTGTAATGACCGACATATTTCGTAAAATTGTAGTTATTGTTGAATCTGAAATGCTTGTGTTGGTGCTTGAACTTAGAAATATTATCCTTAAAGACACGGTGTGATTTAGACTTTAGAACCTGTATAGGGACACCTTTTCCATTTTATGGATCATGCATCTATGATTACTCACTTATTCATTATTGTGTGGCATGAATTTCTCCTGTATATTATTCTGTTATTTGTATTTAGTTCGATCGCACCAGCTAGCTTTGTGTTTTGCTGACCCCGCAAGGGATGTGCTTCTATTGGAGTGCAGGTAGTGTTGGCGTTCCTGCTGATCGTGGCGCTTAGGCCCAGTTTCCCGTTGTAGGCTTGTTTTGTGTTGTTTGGTCGTGTCCACCCTATACGGGTATGTTTTGCTTCATTTGTATTATCTGGTTAAATACTAGATGTTTGTATATATTGTTTTTGTCGCTACGACTCTGGCGGGGCGAATCGTATACTCTTATTTTGTTCAAATTTTATCGTAGTTTTTATTTTTGTCTGATTCTCGTTGCAAGAATGTGTTATATTATAATGTTGTGGCCAGTTACGATCCGCCTGTATTACGGATTAGTTCACGCATCGGCACGCTGCGATTCCTGTGGCGGGTCGGGGCATGACAGAGCTTGGTATCAGAGCCATTGTTTACCGGTTCACATAGAACATCATCGTATGACACTTTCTTGAGTGAATTGGGTAGATGAGTTAGGATTTTTGTTGTGTTGTTTGATGTATTGTATGTGTGTTTTCTTTTACGTAGAGGGAGTGTGGTGATGGCGTGTGGTAAGAGAACCCAGGGTGAGGGATCAGGCACTGCTGGAGAAGATGCCTCTCAGGCTTTCATGGAAATGATGACACAGTGGGCACAGAATATGAGACAGTGAAATCAGTCAGAGGATCCGTTAATTCGTTGCAACAAGAATTTCGTCAGCTTGGGTGGTGGAAGATTTGATGGTACTGGAGATTCTCTAGCTGCGGATCGGTGGATCCGTAAGGTAAAGCTGATATTTGAGAGGATGGTGCTGACACCTATACAACGTACCAAGTTAGCAGCACACCAGTTTGACGGAGAGGCTATGTATTGGTGGGATTCAGTGAGGTAGAGTCGTGATGTGTCAGAGATGCAGTGGGATACATTTTGCGAGGTGTTTGAACAACATTTTGTTCCTGATTCTGCCAGAGCTAAGATAGTGGACAGGTTTCTACATTTACAACAGGGATCTAGATCTGTTTCAGAATACTTGGTCGAGTTTACACAGTTGAGCCGCTATGCCACTTGTTTCATAGATACTACAGAGAAAAAGAACAGGAAAATTTTGAGTGGTCTGAACCCGTTCCTAAGGAAACCGTTGATGGTGATGATCGATTTTTGAGATATTAGTGGACGTTACTTTGAGTCAGGAGCGAGTTGACGCTGAGTGTAGGCAAGAGACTTTGGTTCGACGAGCTTGAGGTTCAGAGCACAGTCAGAGGTTTGGCCGAGGAAGCCAGACAGTTGAGCAGGCACAACAGTCAGAACGTGCCGCTGTTCAACAGAGAGACCCTGGTAGAGGGGGACCAGTTAGAACTGGCAGACACCGCAGAGTTGACAAATGTTCCTGAGGAGATCATCGACAACAGCAACAACAGAGACAACCTATGAGGGGTGGTCAGACAGGAACTAGGAGTGGTTGCTTCACTTGTGGTCAGGAGGGACATGTAGCTCGTGATTGTCCTATAGGTCAGACAAAAGTTTGTTATACTTGTGGGCAACCGTGGCACTTTTCCAAAGCTTGTCCTCAGAGTAGGGATGTACCAGCACAGTAGAGGGCGCCTCAGGGACAGTTAGCATCTGCGTCTGGAGTTGGTCAAAGAATCCCTCTCCCAGCACCGCCTGTTCGTCTCGCAGCTATTCCCGGTTAAGGAAATGTTGAGGGTATGTTACTATTTTTGTTGTAATTGTGTGTGCTAGATGTAGTAGGATATGTGTTATGTGCATTAGCGTAGGAAAAATTGCATGTTAGTGTGTTGTTATGTGACTCAGGATATATGTGTTGTGTGCCAGGTTTTGTGCATTCGTCGTTTTCCCAGTTGAGGGCTATTTTCGATACAGGAGCATCTAGGTCTTTTATTTCTAGACAGTTGGTTGTTAGAGACCGCCTAGAGACAGTGCCTTTGCCGAAACCCTTGTGTGTTGTGTCTCCTTTGGGCAGTTCGGTTTGGTTGTGGGAATATTGTCCCCGTTTCGAGTTTTCCTTGTTGGGGTACAACGTCGTGTTTGACTTTATTGTCTTGGGTTTTGAGGGCTATCATTTGATTCTAGGGATGGATTGGTTGTTCACTCATTCAGTGATCATTGATTGCTTGCATATGTCGGTGATGTTAGCGTCACCTGATGCTTCGCCTCGTGTGTTGGCTTGTGAGCCCGATTATGTTTCTATGATGTCGAGTTTTCTTAGCTCTCTTGAGATTTCTAGTCTCGGCACCAGTTCTGTAAAGGTTGTGTATGAGTTCCCTGATGTCTTTCAGGAGATTCCTGGTATCCCTCCTCGCCATGAGGTAGAGTTTCGGATTGACTTGGTTCCTAGTACTGCACCTATATCTAAATCAGCATACAAGCTGGCACCTAAGCAATTGGAAGAGATGAAAGTGCAGCTTCATGATTTGCTTCGTAAGGGGTTTATTCGGCCGAGCAATTAACCTTAGGGGGCTCCAGCAATATTTGTGTCCAAGAAGGATGGATCATTGAGGATGTGCATAGATTATCGGGATCTGAATAAAGTGACCATCAAGAATAAGTATCCATTGCCTCGAATTGATGATCTATTGGATCAGTTGAGGGGAGCCGTAGTGTTTTCACAGTTAGATTTGCAGTCTGAGTATCATCAGATGAGAGTTGAGGAACATTTCGTTCCAATTTCTGTTTTTCGGACTCGTTATGGCTTGTATGAGTTTACTGTGGAAACCTTTGTGTGGGTGGATCTGAGGGTGAGGGTTGGAGCCCAATAGGCTCAGGCCCAAGAGGGTTAGCAAGCTATAAAGGGGGGAGATAGTCCCACATCACCTGGGTGTGGAAGAGTGATGTGATATATATGTGCGAGGTTGGATCCCCATAGTATGAGGCCTTTTAAAGCCGTGCGGGCCAGTTTGGGCCCAGAGCAGACAATATTGTACTGTGCGGATCGGGTCATTACAGATGGTGTCAGTGGAAAGGAAGCGGGGAAATCAGCCATAGGCGCCTTACAACCGGGCAAAGGAAAAAGAAATGGATTGCATCCTCTACATGGTTACGGCAGAAAAAGGCATTGATCTTCAATAGGAACATGGACTCTAACCAGATTAAATGTTGTGGGTAGAAAATTTTGACTAACTTTCCATAGGAAAAGTAATGCACTAAAAGGGGCTTTGACGTGCCATACATGACGAAGGATTTTTGTTCTGATGGAGGAGAGGAAGGACCCGAGGAGGTGCTAGTCATAACAATTGTAGAAAAGGCATGGGTGACACTTTTGATCAAGAAGACACATTTCTTGTCACCGTTCCAGATAATACGGTCAAGACAAGAAATAGTCCTAATACATACGTTAGAAATATCATGGACCACTGGAGCAGGAAACAAGACACTGAGGAGAGATGTACTCCAAGACAGCAAGGATGATGAAGAGGTAATCCATAGGTCGGGAATACGGGTTGGTAGGTCAAGTGCTAGGGGATTCAGCAGATAGCCTGCGAGCAGGAGATCAAGCTTGACCCACGCATCATGCTATAGATCAATCTGATCCCCATATAGCACATTTTTCGCCAAGAGAGCCAGATTCTTAGTCTTTGACTTTGGAATATTTAGCCCCCCAAGGTGATTGGGGTCTGGGTCGATTTTGACCCAAGTGTACACAGGGTAACTATATGTGAAATTATGAATTAAAATGATGGAGCCAGCTTACTTTAAGGATCCAAAACTTTGATAATTTAATTATTAAAGTAGTTGGTAAACCATTGCAGCACCTACTCATGCATCAAGCCATCGAGTATTTTTACCAAAACCAGTAACGACTAACCACACCCACTGACAACTACCATTATATGAGACAAACTGCACCAGCTTCACAAGAAATTTATTTGCCACAAATCTCGAGAGCATCCAATCCAGACGTGTGCAGAATCTTTCAAACATTTTTTATAAGTGCAAAGAATCCACCTCGTGAGCTTATCAAATTGTCTTCCCTTGTTTTCACTAATGAATAAATTAAGATTAAATGAAGCATACTATTAGGGAAAATAAAATATAGTTTTCAAGTATAGTGAAGGAATGAATCACTGTTTATATTGGGTAATTGAATATAAAGCAAGTTGATGGATTCGAAGTCAACCGAAGGAACCAATCTGAACCGTCTGTCTGTCTGTCTGTCGAAATCATTAGGTCTGTTTGGGAAACCTTTGTTTGACCAAACCCTAGCCTAAATAACAAATCGCGGTGTCATTTACAGAGCCAATAAATGTTTTGGTTGATAGGATGTACTAGTTTATTGAGTTGTTCATTCATTTGTGTTGAATAATGAGTCAAGCTGGCTAATGGATGATAGGTCCTGTTAATTCACCCTGAAGAGCACATGCTTACTAGGTCAAATACAATTAGGTTTGGTCGTGAAAAATATATTTCATGGTAATAACATCAAAAATAAAAACATAAGATATATCCTAGACATAATTTTCCCTGAAACAATTAAAATCAAAATTCTAAACATTATTAAGATTTTCCAAATCAAATCTTAAATGACAAAAACGAAAAATTTTAGAGAGTCATGACCCTAGCATCAAGGGAGCTCTTTAGAACGTGATTATGAGATAAAGATGAAGAACAGAAGAAGATATGAGAAGCTTTGGAATGATGAATGGTATTGAGGCTCTCTGACATAGACTTGATGTGCTTGGCCTGACTCTCTAGATGGATAAAAGGACAATAAAAAATTAAAAAAAATTAAAAAAAAAAAAAGTCTATAAAACGTAAAAATAGTGATTCATCGTTTATTGCTGTTGTCTCGAGTATAAATTGGATAAGGATAAATACAACAGTAATTTGTGATACAAGATAGTATACCACATCAACATGGGTGTTGATTGAGCTGTATTTGTACTTGTAGATTGTTGGTTAAAATTAATAATTGGTTTCCATATTAAGAGGAAACGAACAAGAAAATAGAATTTGGTGTCTGAATGATGAAAGAGCTTCGCAGCAACCGCAAACGCCCATAACAAAACCCTTATCTAATCTTCTTCTCATTGTCTGTCTCACCCAAAGAAAAAAGAAAAGTGAGTTTAAAGCCAAAACAGTCTTGGCCGTCCAAACAAGAATTGAAAGCAAATGACTTAAAATACCCAAAATGAAACTGAAATAAAAAGCAACAAAACCATTAATTGAGCAACATAATTTCATAATCCTACCAAATAATTCACTCTTTTTTTTTTATGTTTGTGGCAGGGATAAGGTCACCAAAACCAAACCCACTGGTCCACTTCCAACAAAGCTTTTTCAGGATTGATTCTTTTTTAGTAGAAATAAAAAAATTTGGAAAAAAAAAAACCCAAGCGAACACCAAGACAATCAACAGTGGTATATAAAGCTATCCAACTTTTCTTCTGCACATCATCTAGTTCTTTCTTTCTGCCCAATCTTTTATCCTCTATTCCTTTCCTGATTTGCCATTCATCATAAACCCAGTGAGGGGAAGAGAGGCAGCTATGGAGGTTTTATTCAATCAGCTTACCAAGTCTTCATACAGGGAGTCTCTCAAGGTTCTTGAGGCAGACATACAGCATGCTAATTCTTTGTGAGTATTCTTCAAATTTCTCTTTCTTTCAGTTTATAATTGATGGGTTTTTCTTGTTCATCCATTTTAATCATGTTTCGGGGTGTTCTGAAATGTTTTCTTACTTTGACACACAATAATTTAGAAAACTCCACTGGGGTTTTGTTTGTTTGTCAGTTTGTTCTTCAGTGCAAGTTTTGTACTTGTGATGTTTTTGGGTTTTGATTTGATTATGTCAAAAAATACCAATTCAAAAGCAGATGAAATTTTCTGATTTTTTTTTTTTTTTTTTTTTTTTCATTTCATTTCTGTTTTGGATAAGGATCGCCTTTATTTCCAACCTGATTTCTGTAAATATGCACTGGCTTGTTAAAAGTAGGAAAAAAAAATTAAATAATATAAAACACGAAGGATTCCAGAAGTATGTTTTAGGAGGTTTAAGGCCTGATTCTGCAAACCATGCTTCCAATTTGCTAAACATGATATACCCAATTGGGGACTTAAACATCTAGTAGGAAAGGAGAGATTTCCATCCCCATATAAGTGCCCATTTTTTTTTTTGGAAAATTGTCTTATGCTTTTTGGTTGCATTGGTTTGTTGTGCTTTGTGATTAGAAACCATTAATTTGGTTCTTATGAAACTTGAATTTTGTGTTTGCAGGGCCGCTGCAATCCCTAAAGCTAAGGGTGGTACATGTCTTCAGATGAAAATTTCTTATGATAGCTTAACTCCACTCTTCCTGCTTTTTGCCCAATGGATGGACTGCACCTGTACATGTCTCCTGCCAAGATACTCTAGCCTGTTCCATGTTCTTGTATACAAGGTATTTTGCTCTTGCTTATTGATTCTATGGAAATTCTGAGGAATACATCTGAGTAGCATTTTGGGTTTTAATGTTTCTAGTTTTTGTTGAGCAATTGAAGAAAATCTTAACATGGTTTCTTACTTGTTTGTCCGGGTTATAGGTATATGCAGATGGGAGCACAACTAAATCTTCTCGCGGGAGGAAAGCGAGTATTAGGGAATTCTATTGTATGTCCCTACCCTATTCTGACTTCATGGTTCTATGTATTATTCTTGATTGCAAGTTTTCTAACAGTAAATAAAAACTGCAGCTGTCATATTGCCTACTCTTCAGCAACTCTGTGGTACTTTAGAACTGGATGATGCTTCAGAGAAGAATCGACAAATTGAGATGTTTGGCAGGAAGAGATTGGAAGAGAAGAGGAAGTTATCTGATACAGATTTGGAGAGAGAATATGAATGTGGGATATGTATGGAGCCATCCGCGAAGATGGTCTTGCCTAATTGCTGCCATTCCATGTGCATTAACTGCTACAGAGACTGGTATTTCCTTCATTCTTTTCTCTATCAGCCACATTTCCTTACGAATAATAATATAATACATACTTAAGAGATGCTGTTATTTCTGTTCTTGCAGGAATACAAGGTCAGAGTCTTGCCCCTTTTGTCGAGGTAGCCTAAAGAGAGTCAGCTCGAAAGACTTGTGGGTTCTCACAAGTAACGGAGATTTTGTTGACACTGAAACTGTGCTCAAAGAGGATTTGCTGCGTTTCTATCTCTATATCAATAGTCTGCCTCGAGATATGCCTGATGCCCTCTTTTTAGTGTATTACGAGTACCTAATTTGAGCCACATCCATTTGGAAGAATGATGGGAAGCCAACCGCTAAATGTAAATAGAGTTAGGTGAGGAATAGTCTCTTAGTTTCTTGAACATAATAATCCTATCCCGCTTTAAATTGTGCAGAATAGTGTAGAGTTTATGTGTAAAAGAATACAAAAATAAATTGACAGTCATTATGGAAATCAGGAATCAATTTTACCTTACAAGTTGGTAGAATTACATGAAATAACACTGTAACAGTTACATGAGGAATTAATGCTTTAAATGACACTGTAAGTGATGTTCTTACTTACGGCAGCCTATAAACCACATCTTCTGAGTAACACTTTGTACATTGATTCAATGCACAATGAGGAATTCACCATGTTGATTTTTCAGTTTGGTTGATGCAGTGAAAAATAGTATGATACTTGTTGTTTAATCTGTATTAGGCCTAAATATTGCTCTAATCTTGGAGGTGATCACTGGATACTCTCTGTTTTAGTGAAAAAAGATACCTAGCTTGGTCATCTTAAAAATAGTTGCAAAACATGTTTACTCTTTTGAGGTGTATGTTGATAGCATTTTGAGCAGTGATTAAGTAGATACCTCATGATAGGAGCAAGTAATTCTATGGCTTTGATCGTCTTCTTATGGGTGACTTCATGTGCTAATAATCTTACTTGTGTAAACCAATTTATATCTATTTTCTTTCTGAAATGTGAAGTATTATCTTGTATATTGCATTAACATTTGAGCACTGATAAGTATTAATAAGATGCGACTGATAATGGTCAAGTACTTGACATTAGTCTGACCATTTTACGTCAAAAAAGCAGCAGATTGCTATCATGCAAACCAAACTATGAAGGATATGACTTTAGAACGATTTGTTGGGGTTGTCCATTATAAGCCCAAGTAGAGTAGGAGTCCAATTAGTTTAGCGTTAGGTTTTTGCTATATTTAGTTTAAATAGGCATGAATAATAACTTGGTAAGCAGTTTAGTTTTGATTTTGAGAATACATTAAAGTTGTTAAACTTTGTCTACTAAGTTTCGATGATTTGGCTTGTAAGCTTCCACTGAACCTATCCATTTGGTAACAGAGCGGTAAGATCTTGGAGAAAGATGTCACAATAAGTCACTGCTAATTGGAGAAAACGTGTTTGATGTGCTTCCCTGCCTTATTTATTTAATATAATTTTTTAAGATTATTGTGACATCTTATTTATTTATTTAAGATGTCACAATAAGTCACAACAAGTTAAAGGAACGCACATCCTAATGATCACCAGTGGTGAGCGAAGCACATTTTTATTTCTACTAAATGACTGAATGTGCTTCCCTGCCTTATTTATTTAATATAATTTTTTATTTATAAAAGTTAAGTATAATAACATAAAAAATATTTTCAATTCAATGCCAAGATACATATGCAAAATGTATAAATAAAAAGTTTTAATTTTTTACTTTTTTAAAACTGAAATAAAAAATATTATAAGAAATTTCAAAAGCCTGCCCAGGTAGCCCACCTAAACCATTTTTAGAACACTCACTGTAGTATATGTGTAATATATTTACAGGGAAGCACATTCTAATGATCACCTGTGACATTGTCATTCGAGGGTCGAGACACCAACTCGTTAAGTGAAGAAAGGATGATCAAACTAAAAAAGGTAACCCTATTACAAGTACAATAGAATCGGGAAAACAAATCACAAATTAGGGTTAGGATTCAAATACAGCTTCCCTTATGTTGGGATTAGTTATCTTGTGTGGCATGTTCCCATTGGACAACTGACTCAATGAGCGAAAAATGAAGAGTCAAATATTTATATATATACTTTGGCCTCACCTTGCTATTGATTTTCTAATCCTCCATCTGCCTTGGGGCTTCATTGCACTCCTGTAGGAAAATATCAACCCTCTCTCCTTGAGAAACGCTCTTTGATGACCCAAGTAATCAGCTGTTTTCCGCTTGACCACATTCATACAAAAAATTACTTTATTTCTTCTCTATATGCAAATTCGCTGGGCAGTCAAGTCACTTATTTTCTCCTGTGGTATCACAAGTAATGGTGGAGGGGAAATATTTGCAACAGATGAGTGGCAATTTGACGAACTCTGGTTCCACTAGATGAAAATAGGATTTTGTAGCCATATGAAACAAAGATGTTACCAACAGCAACTAAAATAAGAGCTTCAAAACGGAGCGAAAGGCCAAATCACTCGAAACACTATGTGCACTAATAGAATACCAGCAATCCTTGCTCCTGCTAATTGATACACTCTAAGGGTGTGTTTGGTTGACTGAAATCCTATGTCATGAGAATCCATGAGGGGACCACATAAATCTAAGTTAATTTGATGTTCACTCACCAGTGTGATCAATGGTGAGAATGGAAGTCGCATGAACATGGAATCACTCCTTGGTCCCCCCCAAAGCATGAGATTTTCATGTTCATGGGACATCCATTCCTACCATTGATTACATTGGAGAGTGAACACCGTCATGAATTTTTATGACATAGGATTCGATGCAACCAAACACACCCTAAGCATGTCTAAGTCTATACCACCTGGATGATTCAGTCAGAATCCTGACAAAACCCTCCTTAAGGATATTATACTAAAGCAGAGAACCTGTTCAGGCAGCATTTGATTGTTAAACAGGCAGAACAAGGTACACATTAAACAAAAAGATTTCTTCACATAAAGTTTTATCAGTTCATCAAATGGCAAACACCTTTTTGGGCCCCAGAAAACAGTTGTATTGATTATATACAGCTACAACATGTAAATAATATTTTCTGGTTTCTGACCGGAATACAAGTAACAACAGTATAAACAAACTGAAATCTTACTATTATATGTCTATGTTACAATAAATGGCATGCACTTTCATGCATTTTCCAATTGAGAGGGATCTGATGACTTAAACAGTGGAGCTGTTCTTTCATCGTCATGGTCAAACTTTAGAGAGACCTTCTCTTTCTTGGAGGGATAGAGCACATAATGTTGGATGATGAAGAGAAGGTCAAAGAACACAGAAACCTGCCCAAAAACAAATATATTAATGAAAAGAAAACACACCGAGGCTGTCTTGGTTGATGAAAAAAAAAAAACGTGAAAACAATTGGAGAATGAGGGAAGCAAGAAATTAAAAACCATTGATGGATGGCATAACACCAATTCTATATAGAATGTCGTTTTCCATCTCCTACTCCTGTTTTCCATTCTCTATCTTACAATGATAAAGGCCAATTTTTAAAGGAAATAATGGAGTATAGAGGAAAGTATAGAATACCAAGGAAAGTAGGGTCTTTCCAATGTTCCCGTAGAAGTTTACCCATGAACCTGCATAAACAAGGGATTTTAATATAACTTGTTAATAGACATGCACATAGTTTCAAATTGTACAATCTATTGCAGACCTTGGTCAATTGACTGCATCGCCATTTGTGCATAGTTAGTCACTCCTCCGAGTAAATCAAGTAATATGTTGCCAATGCTCCATCCAACTGTGCTCTTCCGTGCAAAGTTCATAACTGCCTAAATTTAAAACATAAACCAAAAATTCTGCTTAATGGACACAATTACAGATACAAATACCAAAACAGTAATTATACAAGGCCCCGCATAATCTATTTGGCAACTAAAGATATGGGGCAACTACAACTTCTTCCATGGAAACATACTACAATTTCTACAAATAGAGGTTGGAAGGAAGGAACGAAGGCAGACTTTGATTATTGTACAGACTAAATAGAAATAACGACAATATACTTAACTGTCCTTCAAGGAACTTGGTTGTGGAGAAGTATATTATGTCCACTGGGTCATTTAGGCTTAGTGCAAAAGATTTAGGCATAAATGAAGACTCACAGGAAATGCAAATAGCTTATGCAGTTCACAACTCATTGCAACAAACTTCCCTACACTCATGTTGCTCAATGTGAGCTGACACCAAATGCCTAGGTCAGCTTCAGAATCATTGCATATTGGTTTAGGATTATATTCGAGTAACTTCCATGTACTACGGAGGAAGAACACAAGCTTCTTAGCCAAAGCATAGGTAGAGGATGATGAGCTACAATTCTACACAAAGGATTCACAATCATGACAATTGATAAGGGTGAAGCTTTCTCATCTAATTCAGGTAAAATAAAATGTTCAAAGAGTCTTACATGAGAAAATTTTATAATTCCTCTATATAGAAGTGGATATACCATTCATGTATGTAATTGAGCCAGAAGTTATACACCATTGAAATTGACATTATGGATCAAATGGGAGCAACAAGTCAACAGAATAAAAACATCCTGCAGTTCATCATGTTAATCTAATGAAACACGCACAAAGACAAAGTCGTATGAAACAGAACGAGAAGTATCTCCCACCTGGGGAATGTACTTGATGACAGTCATGATAACTTGTATTGTACTGCAATGGAAACAAAGAAGTTACAAATATAATTAGGAGATCAAACCTAAAATTTCAGATGCAGACTATCCGTAGAAGATTAAGAAAACAATAACAGGAATGAACATAAATAGGAGTCCAATAAGCATATCCCGGTAACACAGGCTCGATCTTCTTCACTCTTATCATATTTCATTTTCAAGTGTGCAGAGAACCATAGTTGCCAGTAAACGTATTTCATAGCTTCTGTTACTTGGAATTTCATTTCCATTTCATTGATAACCTCTTTCTTCTTCTGAAATAATGATGATAGGCAATTACTCTAACAATGTAAGAAAACTATAAACTGAAGGGTGGGCATTCATACTGAGCAACTGCTAAATGTAGCAGATTATTCTGGGTTTTGGCAAACATACCCAGTACTAAAATGCATCAACTCTGCTACTTCAGCCACAAGAAAAATATGTCATGCTATTGCAAAAGAAATATGCTACCAAATGAAAAGTAGCATCCTTTGCAATAAAGACTACGAAGTGGCATGTGAATTTATGGTACAATTGTTTCCATATACATCATACTACATCTCCTAATGGCTGCATCTCCTAGTGCCACACATTTTGACACTGTAGCGTATCAAAAGGGTTATTTAGATTATAAAAAAAAAAAAAAAAAGTTATCAAAGATGCCCACCACTCCCATATGCTCATCTACCATTCAAACACAGATGAAATTCAGAGCTTTACCAAGAAGGAAACTTACTTAAAGACAGAAATGAGCCAAAGCCAAGAATGGCTTGGCCAAGCCAGAAACACGCAAACTGCAGCTGAAACCCATACAGCAGCTGTGATTCCAAGACAGGTCTTTGAGACTTTTTGACTTCCACGCTGAACATAACATGCCAACATAACCAACTCAAATGTAAAACTTCGTCACTTAATGGTCTCCATCAAATTTAATGAAAATAAATGTCAAACTCTGATGAAAGAAGTTATTACATCATATATAGAAACTTGGAATAAGGTGAATGCTGTCAACAGAACAGCATGTAGTGAGAAAGCTACGTCATTTGCGGCTACAGGAATCATCTGCACATACACAAATCTGAGTTTGTAATCTCCTTCAGTTGATACCATCAAAGCATCTGTAATGTTTTACAGGAAGTGGCATTATCATAGACATAGTAATATCAAAGCACTCTAAGAAATTGCTCAAACCCATTCTCAACCTGTGCCCTAAAGCAGGCACGGATTCACGTGGGGGCAAGTGGGGGCACTTGCCCCCACTGACTTTTGAGAATTTTTTTTTTTAAATTTATTTGTCCCCCAATTAGTTTTTTTATTTGCCCCTCTATTCTCACTTTTCACTTCAACCAGGACTTCATCCTTCAAATCATGTACATATCAAATTCAAACTCTACTTTTAGAGTTAGAGATAGAGGTTAAATCCCTCAAATCTCTCAAAGAAACCAAAATCCACAGTTTCTTCTTCACACTCCATCGATTGGATAAGATGAGGAAAACTCTCATATTTCATCATTTTCAAAGATCTATAACTATTGAGTTATTTGAGCTCATCTTCACAAGATCCAGTAGGATCCAAACCACATTATTCTTCTTCTTCTAGGTACCACCAGGTGCCTTCATTAATCACTGTGTTGGTCATCTCCACAAAAAAATCGTAAGCAACCCAATCTCTTCCTCCTTTTCTTCATGTAGTAGTAATCAACGATTCAAACCCTTCTCTTGTGTTGTATTTCTAGAAGTAATAATAATCTTCAATGAATATAGTAGTAATCATCTTCAATGACTATCTTTGTTGTACTCCCCTTTTTGCTGTATTTAAAAAAAAAAATCATGTTAAAGTAACTAATTTTTATATTATATTTAATTAATTATGACATCACTCCGCTCCCCCCCCCCCCCCTCAACAAAAGTCCTGACTCCGTCACTGCCCTAAAGAAGAACTTCGAGCATTGCATCCACATTTACAACAAGCACGTTCAAATAGAAAGACTCAGAATAGCTTATAATACAGAGAGCATTAGCAATCTCTTTCAACTTCATATGGTTCAGTTAAAAGATAAATATAGATCTATTTCTGTGGTATTTGCAAGTCGCCAATGGCATGACAACTCAACTGTTAGAGCTTGGCGGATGGTACCACTAGGTCATGGGTTCAACCCAGCTTGCGGCATCTTTATGGGTTCTGGGATCCTATAAAAACCTTGTTTGCCTTTAAAAAAAAAAAAAAAAGTATTTGCAAGTCTTTCTAACCTATAAATTTCTTTGAACAAACTTCAGCTTATACTCGAATCCCCATGATCAGTGTCCAAGTCATATGACGAAGTGTTATAACGTTGTATTAATCATGGATGCAAGTATTTCAATGATGTTTATGTCAATCCTAAAAGGAATTGATACCTATTGTATAAGAACTTGTCTAGAGAGCCAGGCCATGCCCAATACCCTCTATCATCTTAGAGATGCTCATAATGCCACAATCGAACACAATCACACACACACAGAAAGCCGCCCTGGCGCTAAGGGCCTGGCTCTCTAGATTTTTTTATTGCATAAACATGGAGAAACATTTTTCTGGAGTTCTGTACGAGAATGAAGTGTAAGACATGTTCACCCCTAGAAAACATGATGCATCAACTTCATTGAAGGTGTGTATGCATAAATAAGTTCATTTGCTATCCGACGCCAATATCTTGGAGAATAAAATTTAAATTTATTAAATGGAACCACTTCAAAGTACTTGTAGAGATTTATTAATAACAGTAGTTAGTCTCCTAAACAAACCACTCAGAAGATTTGTCTATATAAACCGAACTTGACAAATAGTTGGTCAATGGCTCAATTTCAAGGAACTTCACAAAGTAGACAATTCATCATGATGGCGTTTAGCATGTAGCAATATGATGACCAATTCCAGAAAAAAAAAAAAAAAAAAAGCAGTAAAGCGACACCAACCTGTCCAAAGCCATATTTCTCTCTATATTGCCTCTGAACAACAGGGCTGAAGAACAGGGAAGCATTATATACAAGATAGGATGAGTGTTTCGTCAAATTCAGAACCAGGAAATCGAAATTCAATCCCACAACACTTCATACCGTAAAGCAAACAATACCCATGTTAGAAAATCCGATAAAAACACTCAATTCACACACATTCATCAACAAAGAAAAGTTGAGAGATACCTTTTGCGTCTGAAATTGAGGATGACTTGAGGGTAGAAACTGAAGGACCAAGAAAAGAAGGCGACCCAACCCAGAACTTGATAGGAGATTTCGAGTGGAAGAGAGTTCCAAGACGCCATTTTTTCTCTCTATCTGATTTCTTCGCAAATTTTGCAGCGAAGAAACTGAAATGTGGACTCTCTCGACAATACCCGGTTTGACGTGCGTGTTATTATTTTTTTTTTAAATTCTTCATTGTCTGCGTTAAGTGACCAGGTTCAATGTACTATTTCTTAAGAACATGATTCAGATTTTTGAAGTTTAATTGGTTGGTGCCTCAACATTACGGGTCGTCCTAAATGCTCGACTGGATTAAATCCAGGAAAATTGGCTTTTCATGGATAATTGTTGTTTGACGGCTGCCCGGACCACACGGTCTAATTGGATTTAACATATTTTTTTATGGGGATTTTTGTAATGGGTAAAAAACTAAAAATAGATCTTTGCTTGTTGAATCTCTCAATTTCCTCTTTTTCGCCAATGCATAACAACTCAACGGTTAGAGCTTGACGGATGGTACAATTAGGTCATGGGTTCAAACCCATCTTTATGAGTTCTGGAATCCTATAAAAACCATGTTTGCCTTCAACGTTCATCCCACGTGAGTCACACACTCTTGAAGTTGTCAAAACATACACATACACATCTCACGGAATCGCTATGCACACCCCTATACAATTGCCCCCCATTCTCGGGATGAACCTTAAGGACGGGGTGACATCCCAAATGGAACGGAACCTTCATGCCATTTTGCAATTATTGCTTTGGGAATTGTTACAGTTAGCAAAATGTTACTCATCATATATGAAGGCCTTTGGTCTTTCTGGAGCACCATATATCATTTGCAAGTCCCTCGGCATTACTCATTTAAGATAGCCACTCAGAGCTTTCCCATCCCTCAGTCGGGCAATAATCTTTTATTTTTTTCTCCTTCTTTCAGTATTTTCCATTGCGTATTTTCCCGTTATGTCGACGTACAAAATCAGAAAGTGTACACTGTCGACTCCAAGCCCAAACCCATCAAACTGTGATGGGTCAGCCATGTCATACTAGCAGGAAAAAAAAAACTCGACGTTCCTCCCGGTGTTCATTTCAAGTAGCATCTTAAATCCCTCTACCTCTATCACTTTGATCCCCATCCTGAGACCAATTTTTGTGCCTGTATGGGTCATTTCTACGCTGGCCTCTGTCTCCCTTTGTCTAAACAGAATGTTCATTATTCCCAGCCAAGGCACCGGGAACTTCTAGAGATATCTCAGAGCATTCGATAGGATTTCCCAAGCACTCAATACTCCAGTAACCTGGGATCATGTACACTCTTAACACATCCTCAAACCATCCACCAACAAGGGAAAAATATATTTCTTTCTGAATGTCCGAACAAGCAGCTTGGAATGGTATGGGTGTGTCTGATTTGGATAAATCTTGGTATGCATACCCTGATTCAGTATCTAGTGACTTCTATCATAGTTTTGACCTCGCTATCAGGAATAAATATTCTCCTCAACTCCTTACTTTGATTAGCATGCCTAGCATGGGGCATTTATTTTAATAATGTTTTTCATCACTTTATCTTACTGATTTATGTGTTCCTTACAATGGACGAGGTTATCATCGATCCCTCGGAGCATTTCCCCCACGTCATCTATAGCCTTGCAGTGCTTTCCGATGAAGCCTATCAGAAGACCATTGATATCACAGAGTTAGGGACCAACTCGGACAACAAGGTTCCTTTTGCTTCATTCATAAATAAACGGACATTCAGGTCAAAACTGCCATGTAGCGCAAAAACTAGCAAGCCTTAGAGACTTGAGTAAAGTCTTTGAGCATTCAAGTACAACACGACTTAAGCAAACTTCAAAGAAAACCACCTAGGGATTAAAAAACTTTAGATCTAAGACGGTTCTACTGTTGTTACCATTTCCTCCCCAATTGTAGCATCGTCTGTTCCCACTTCTAGTCAAGCTAACTCATCCCAGGAGTTGAGTTCCTCGGCCATTGAATCAGCGCGTGAAGGCACTTCTAGATCTAGTGTTGCTCGCATCTCTCCCAACACTCACATGGTCGTTCGTCTTCCCTCCCATACTAAGACTCTAACCGAAGACGAATTGAACTGTTTGCTGAAATCGACCTGACCAACCTGTGGGAGATATTCCCTCTGCTGAATTTTATCCAGCTATTGTCTCGATCACCTTGCCTCTGGTGATCAATCATTTTGAGCGATTACCTAAGTGAAAAAGGAAACATACGCCAAAGCAAATCGAGTATATGTCTGGTACCCGCTTGGGCTACATTCTGTTGTGTCTATGGCACCCAAGTGCCCATCAATTTTGGGGTTGATTCCATCCATAACCCTGAAACCACTACTGGGTTTTTTTCAATATTGTTCGCTGCCTGATGATATGTTCCGGCCATGGAGCGATCTTCTCAGGATTTAACGTTCACGCTGACTCTCCACTTCCCGATCTTTTTTTTTTACAAAAATCGTATTTGCCAGCTACTCTGGATGGTGTGATTCTTTTATCATGCCATCATTCAGTAGCCTCTGCACTTCTTCATTAATGGCTTGATTGCACTTAGGGACCATCGAGTCGGTGTGAGATTATGAAGGGGTCAATTTTCACCATATCCTTCATTATCCAGGTGGACACATCATGGTTTTCTTTCAGAAGTTTTATTAGTTGGTCAGCCAGTCCCTTGCTAAGGTTTGTGCTTATCTAGATAGATCTAGTATTATCATGGCTATCCAGATAGATGCTGACTAGCTTTTCTTCTGGTTGTCTAGCATTTGGTCTTCCTCTCGGACTAGAGGGTGTTTCGATGTCTGAGTATGGAGACTAGTCTTCTGATTCCGAGCTTGAGATTCCCATAGATAACTTCTCCAGCCTGGACTGTGATTGCTATTTGTTCAATAGCTTCAATGTTGCATAGTGTCAATCTTTAGCAGTGGGCTGATCTCCTTTGATGATCCCCACCTCACCATTGAGGAGGTATTTGAGGCATTGGTGTTGAGTGGAGACCAATACTCTCATGTGGTGGATCCACAGTATGCCCAGAATTATCTTGTACGTAGAGGAAGCATTTGCAATCATCAACTCCGCCAGCAGAACCTTCTGCAAGTCCAGCTCTCCTGCTACTACAAGTAGTTTGATCTTTCCGACCGGGCGTGGTCAATAGGTGTCGGCTTCTATTATTTCAGTAGCATTATGCAAAATGCTTTTAAAACATAACATTGGTTGAACTCACTGTGTCCACCAACAATCTTTTCATGTTCCACTTCACTATCCCGATCAAGATAATCAGGGTGACATTGTGGGGGAAGTGGACTCCTTGCATGTCTCGCTCCATGAATGTCAAATTTGGAACTGGTACTCTATTCGAGCGTGTTGAATAGGGCGGTCTTCATAGTTAGATCTGGTATATAGCTCCCAAACTGATATTTTCCTTGACCGGTTGGACTGTCTCTGATCTTCACAAGCACCATGCAGGACGTATATGATGTTCAGAGCCTTTCCTTCAATCTCCCTCACCGACTCTTCTTTATCTTCCCTCGGGACTATTGTTTTCCCAAACCCCAAATTCCTTGAGTCTCCCTTTTTGGACCCAGTATTCGATTTCATTCCTTAGGTTCTTGCAGTTCTCATTATCATGGACATTATCCTTGTGGAATGAACAATACTTGTTCTATCGCACTTCGAAGGATCTCCCTTGAGCTTGAGAGGCCAGTTAATATCCTCTTAGTGGTTCATGGCAGAGAGGACTTTAGACAGACTGGTATTGATCGGAGTGTTGGGGGTACCTAGAGTTGACATAGTTGGTGAACTTTTTGAATTTTACCTTGCCAGACTCAAGCTTGTTATTACTCTGTCTCCTCTTAGGCCCGTCTTCATCTTCTCGTTTCTTTTCCTATCTCTTATCTTGGGTCTTATAAGAGGGTTTGGTCTTGCTATCACCTACTTTGTTGGCTACCCACATCTCCTTTAGGATGATGTACTTCTCGGGTCTTACAGGAAGGTTGTATAAGACGCCTGGGTCCATAGCTTCGAGTCGATGTGGATTTTGGACGACATTTCTGTTAGTCCTTGATGCACGGCCGCCTCGACTCCATCGTCCATATGGTTTTCTTCGGGGTTGGCCCTTCGGTCCCATTAGGTGCATTGTTGTTTTCATGAAGGTGTTCACCGTTCTCTTGTTGAGTCTGAGCCTTCTCTAGGTATCCATCATTTCCCAATGATGGAGGGCATTTTTTGGTAAATATCTCTACCACCCGTGTAAGCTGATCTATTCGAGCTAAGATCTGGTCAACACGGGGATCCATCACGACTGCTCCAATGGCAAGGCCCTATCGTTGTCTTGGTCCAGTTGTCGGAGCAAGTTGGACCGGTGGTGTGGTTTTGCTAGTTGGAGCATTTGTTGTATCAGTTTTCATCGTTGGCACGAGATCTCGTGCTGGTTACCATGCTTTTGGGCTTTTTGGTTTTGGCAGGGTGTGTGTTTGTTTTTTAGGGTTTGAGAAAATTGTTGTTCCATACGAAGGACACCAAATTGATGCGTGCAATTCGTCCTCCTTGACTTTGACCTGCAAAATGAGCAACAATGAGCTAACGACCACCGTGTGGCGGCCAAAGGCACTTTGATGGTAATGTCAGGCTCTAAATAGAAGGTAGAATTCAGCTAATTGAATTAGGATCACATACCTTAGTCATTCATCTTGTTCACCTTATATAATGCTAGAGTTTATCTCATTCCTTAACTCTACCTTTGATTGCGCAATAGATGAAGAATCTTGTTTAGATCTTCCCTCTATCAAGTTATGTCCTTGTAGGGTCATTTCCCTTCCATGACTTGATCTTCTTTGATTTTCCCCCCTTTTGGACTCAATGTCATTAGTTAGACTATGAGTGGTCCAAATGAGCCTTGGGCTTATTCTAACTCAAGGGTATGTGTTCTGGCCTTTCCGTCCTGGGCCAAGCTCCTAGATTTCTGTCACATTTGGCTTGTTTAATCTGGGATTAATCTCCTGACTTATAGGCTTGATTAGGCCACTAGGACTTGACCTGGGCCTAGTCCGTCCATACCATTTTTCACATGTATGGCTACGATTAGATGACTGTTCGATGTCTCATCAATATGTATGGTTTACATCTTTATGTTCAAAACTATGGATTTGTGTCCCCTCTCAATCTGTAGATAATCGACTTTTTGCTGCATTATATGTATAGGTATGCCATCCACTTTTTATTCATGGTTGACTATTTCATGGATATTGGTGGTGTGTTTCATTCAGTGGAGTGTTATACTTGTTGGATGACATCTGGATTCTGACGAAGAGTGTCTCTGATGATTGTCATACCCAGGGGTGGATCTATTAAGGGGCGAGGGAGGCAGCGCCACCCGTCAACATTGAAAATATTTTTAATAAATACTTAGTCTTACAAAAAAAAATCAATTATATAATGTATAATTTGATATGGTAATTGTTTATTCAACTATTTATACATGTCTCTGTTGTTATAGTGGTTGGAAGTGTAACAATTTTTGTGAATGACTCGAGTTCGATATTCTTAGAGTGTGAGATTTTTTGTGGCTATTGACAATTACTATTAACTATACAATTTTATGTCTATTGATAGTTACTATTATCCATCATTTTACTCGCCTAAATTGTTTTTTTTTTCAGTGCAATTTTATTAGTAATTACCAACATTAAAAAAATTGTTTAGCTTAATAAAAACATATTTTTGGCCTTCTTAGAACGTATGATTTTTTTTATAGCTATTGACAATTACTATTTTTGTCATTTTGACCCACCGATACTTTTTTTTTATTTTTCAAGCACTTTTATATGTAATTGCAAAATTAAAAAAAAATCATTTGTTTACAAGTGGTATAAAATAGGGCTAAGCAGGTCCGGGTAACCGGCCCGAAAAGCCAAAATCGAAGACCGGACCGATCATTCAAAATTTGAAAATTTTGGGCCCGAGTTCGAACCGAATGAGGCCGGTTAACCGAATGCTCGGGCCGAGCTAGGTCGGTCTTGGTCATTTTACATCCCAATTTTCAGCCCAAGCCCATTTGTTCATCCCATTTTCCAGCCCTAGTAACTATAAGTCCATAGTTTCCATCTTCTTCTCAACTCTTTTGAGCCTCTCCAACGCTGTCTCTGCCTCATCTCATTTATGTAAACCACTTCTAAAGCCAAACCCCTCTTGTCTTCTAAATGTTCACAATGGCTCTCCGTTCTCCCTTTTGCAAAGCCCCAACACCGAGCTACTTGAAGATAACTAACTGATTGGACTGAAATCAGCCAGTTTTATCTTGATCCCACTTCACTTTCTTCGACTTTGAAGTTTTGGGGGTTGTATAAGGTGAGAAAGAAGAGAGCAAGACGTCGACGATGAAGCTTTAGATCATATGATAGAGAAAAACAAGGTGATTTGCAAGCTCTACTTTGTGGTGGATCTGGAAGCGGAGGTGGAGAAGTAGCTGTTGAAGGAGGTGGTGAAGGTGGGGGCGCTGGCGGAGGAGAAGATGAAGGAGCGGAGAGGCAACGCTTAGATCTCGGCGGCATCATGTTTGGATCAGTGGGTGGTGGTGGTGAATCGGTCTAGAGCGAAGATGAGTGACTCATAATCGGTGGAGGGAAGGTAAGAGTGTCGGATTGGGCTGAGCCGGTTAACCAGTGGGTTCTGGGATTTGAAACCCAGGCCCGAACAGAAAATTCGGTCCGGTTCGGGTTTTGGGACCGACAATTAAATTAATATTTAAGAAACCGGATCGAACAAGCCCGATCGGTCCGGTTTTCGATTTGGTCCAGTTTTTCCGTCTAAACTGCCCAACCCTAGTATAAAACCTCCCAAAAAATATTTGAAATTAATATCTAAAATAATAACCATATATTTTAATGAGAATATATACTATTAGCCAACTCATACAAAATTTGAGTGCATACTGAAAACCAAGATACATGTGTGACGTTATTCATTCCTTATACAACTACAAGGGTGTGGATGCGTTCTACTTGCGTGTATATTCAATATTTTTATTTTATTTATAAAATTTAATAATAAGTAAAAATTAAAAGTTTAGATGATTTAACTAAAGATGTTTTCTCGATAATAAACAAGTAATGCATTGGTTGCATGCCATGACCTACACTACGAATATTTTTTTCTTGCGTTAATGTATTAGTGTTTAACATAGCCTTTGACTATAAAGTCTAAAGTTCAAAGAGTAAAATGGAAAATACACGTCTTGTAAGTCATCGACCCACACTATGATTTTTTGGGTTAATGTATTAGTGTTTGACAAAGTTTTTGATTATAAAATATAAAGTTCGGAGGGTAAAATAAGAAAATCAAATTAACTAAAGATTACACTTTGTTTGGTGTAAGAACTTATTTATAGTTTACAGATAAGGCCTCAAAGTAGGGGTGGCCATCTCATCCCGCAATTTCGATCTCGTCCCGATTTTTTGGGTCATTTTGGGATTGATCAAACTCATCCCGATCCCATCTTGTCATGATCTTGAGTGGGATGGGATCGGGATAGAGATTTTCAATCCCGCCCATTTCATCTCATCCCGAATTTACTTATTTAATATTTATTATTATTATTATTAATTTTAATCAAACTACTTTCTAAAAGGAGGTTTAGCATGTATTTTGAAATTAAATCAAAACATCTAGAAAATGTACTTGCTTGATTTAATTTTTGTTTAAAAAAAATTTTCAATTTGGAAATAGAACCTATGAAATTTTTTGTTTTTCATATTTTAGATTGGTTATAGGACAATTATTTTTGTTGAAAAATAACGGCAAATGATGGTTTGTTTTAGTTTTGCACTATGAGTTATATGAACTATTGGTTAGTGTATCACATAAATGATGCTAAACATAAAAAAAAATTGTAAGTTTATTGAACCAAAAATTTTATATGACATTTAATATTGTTATAATGAAAGTTATATGTACATAAATTTGGTGTTATTGGTGTTTGAGCAATGTGAAATGAAACTTTTTTGTTATTCTTCATTGGAGGATGAGGTCTATTTAGTACATGTTCATCTCATCCCGTTTGGGATGGGACGAGGTCAGGATGATGTCTATCTCGTCCTGTCGTCGCCATTCTGAACAGATGGGATAGGGATGAGGTCCTTCCCGTCTCGTGCCCACCCTTACCGCAAAGGCTTACTTATAGTTTATAGATAACTGGGGGCTTCAAATAAATTATTTTAAGGGCTTAATTATAATAAAATAATGTTTGAGAGATGTTGGTTTTGATTGTAAAAAGTATAAAGTGGAAGGGCAAAAGTTAAAAAATGTAATAGTATTTTTTTTTTTTTCCTTTGAAAGATACAAACACCCTTTTATCATTTTTTTTACCCATCTTTTAACCTTGCTTGTAAATATTATAAAGTTGAGAGGGCAAAATTAGAACCCTAAAAACCTAAAAATCTTATTGAATACACTTCACTATTCAGCCCAAGCATGAGATTTTTGGGGTCAGTGTATTTGAATGACATGGAAGAGTATATCTTAACTTATCTATTCGCTTTGTATTTTTTTTTATGTTTTTTTAATTTGACCCCCATTAATTTATGCTGAATAGAATTTGACCATCATTTTTAATGTAATTGAGTGTAACCCTAATTTTCTAAGAGATTTGTTAGGTCAATGACTGATTATGATTTATTTGATGACTACAATAACCCCAGTGTAATTGCATGCGCAAGCTTCACAAAGCCTAGAGAAAATAATCCAAAGGCTCAGATATTCTATATTGATCTCTAAGCAATCTTATGGTTGGCACCCACATCTAAAGATGAAAAACAAAAAGGAAAAACTAAAAATCAAACCATCACTCAGATCCAATATCAAAGAAAGGGAATGCACAACTCCAAAGGCTTAAAAAGAAAAGAAAACATATACCCAACCGACCGCTGCCAAATAAAAAATGACCATAGTCTGCAGCACACTGAATTGTCTATAACCTTGAGACATGAAGGACACAAACACTGAATTGTCTATCATCATCATCATCATCATCCTTGTTTGCATTTTCATGTTTCTCTTTAGTGCAATGTCTTCCCTTTTTACTGTCATTTTGTTCATTCCTGCTACTCCGATGTTTAAACATTGATGGACAAGCTTCGTCCTCCTCGAGGTCTAATTTTCCTCTTGATTTCAATTTTATCTAAAAACATCATCTTCTCTGAAAGCATCAGCCAAGAGGTGTGCAATTGTGAAAGTCAATAGTGGTATCTCGAAAATCACTACAGAAAATTCAATAGTGGTTTCTTAAATAGTCTTTAAGGACATGGAAATAATTTGATGGTGGCTTCCAGCTTATTATTCTTCACCGTCATCATCATCCTTGAGCAATTCAAGTGCTCTCTGACACTGTTCAAGCATGGCGTGCAAGGTTTTCTTCTTTACACGTAACTCCTTTCGTTCTCCGGAGGCGGATGAGGCTTTTAGATCGGGTGTCTCGACGACTTCCATGGTGAAACCCTGAATCTTCCTATCAAGTCTTCATGATTGACAGGTTTAATTCGTCTCTAAGGACATGGAAATAATTTGATGGTGGTTGCTTCTACCAAAATTCGAGTTTTTCTTTTAAACCTGAAGGATAAGCAGATCATGATCTGCCTGCCAAGAAAACAACTCCACTTTTATTTATACCATGACTCCCCTCCTCTGTTTTCTTTCCCACCACCAAACACCGTCGTTGCAACCGCAAACCACCCCAATCTCCTTCAATTGAACTAAAGCCACCATCCCTACCACTATCAATTGGGCTAAATCAACCTAACCTCGCCACCAAATCTGTTTACTTGACCCCTGGTTCGCTTGCAACCACTCAGCTTACTTCTTCACCATCTTTCAACCAAACCACCGCCACTACCAATATCTCTTTCACTTCCGCTTATGAAAACACCTAACACAGTTCAAACTTCATCGCTACCCCTACATCGATGGACCCATTCCATCAATTTCATCCTAGGCAGAGGAGAAGAACCCAAATGTCAGATAAAGCAATAACAAATAGAAAATTTTCATGTGGAGTTATGGACCCTTGCACTTCTGATGATAAGAAATGGTTGATCAGTGAGATGTTCTTCTGTACTAGATAAATTTCAGTTTTGGTATCATCACATATTGAAGTAACAGTGATGGTTTGATTTTTGGTTTTTTTCTTTTTCCACTTCAGATTTTCCAGCAATAAGATTGCCTAGAAATGAGTATAAAATATATAAGTCTTTGGATTATTTTCTTTAGGTAGGTTTTTTTGGAGGTTGCATCTGCAAGGCACATGCAATTACAATGGGATTATTATAATCATCAAATAAATTTTAACCAATGAGAAAATGAGGGTTAGATTCAATTATAATTAAAAATGAGAGCCAAACTCTCCGCATAAATTAATGGGGTCAAACTCAAAAAAACCCTATTTTTATCTGAGTCATGGGTTGGGCCTGAGTGTTTGATTTCAGCCCTCCCTAAGAGTACTATTTTCCTGGTTGTGTGTTTTCTTCCAAATCTGGTCTTTCTCTACAAACAAACAAAACAACTTGTCGCTCGCTCATCTTTACTCATATCTAGCCATTGGATTCCGTTCTTCTCCAATCCTCATCAGGTGCGTTTCTTTCTATTTTTCTTGTCTGTTCCTCTCAGTTTGGAATTGTGGCACAGTCGTTTCGTTGACACACTTTCACTTTCTCTCACAAAGGTGTTCAAGATCTAAATCACTGAAAAAAGGAAACCTCAACCTAGCCGGAAGAAAAACATTCGCTCATTCTTCGATTTGGTTTTAAAAAAAAAAAATAAATAAATAAAAAAAAAAATAATAATAAAAAAAAAAAAAAAAAAAAAAATCTAAGGATAGGGACCTGATTTGAGATCAAAATCAATGGTACTTTTCGACGGATTACATAATTCTCCTGAGAAATCTGTGAGTGTATCACTATCAACGACACTACTGCTACTACTACACTTTCCTTATATCAATAATGTTGTGTCCGTGTTTGATTGATCATTGAATTGTATTTGTATTTGTATTTGTATTTGTATTTGTATTTGTATTTGTAGCATCTGCGACAAGAACTTCTAAGAGTAGATGAAAGCTGGCAACTGCCAGGTTTGATTCATTACCTCACGTCGTACATATTTTAACATCAAGGGATCGTGAAGCAGAGGCACAGTTCTTGAAGGATCAAAGCGATATAGTTGATGAAGTTGTTCATGCTTATCACAGTGGCTTCAACAAAGCCATTCAAAATTATTCCCAAGTCAGTGCCACACAACTGCTACTGCTACTTCTAATTTTATTTTATATTGTATTTTGCCATTTTCATTTTTTTCGTTGCTCACAAAACAACATTATGACAAAACACAATCAATTCCAGACACAGATCATTTACTGGAAACTTCATATTATTGTTCACTGGAGCTAGCCATTGCATGGGTATGGTGACATTAGAAAATAGTAATGGAACTACCTATAATGGTTTATCAGATGGGGGTAGTGTGGTTAGGGATTATATTGGTGATATTTTGGTTGGGTCTCATTCCTTAACAATGCTAAAACTAGAGCACTTTTGGTGGGTTTGTCTCTAAGCAAAAATAGTGGATTATCTTCCATCCAAGTTCAAACAGATTCGATCCTCATTTGGAAATGTTTCTATAAAGATTTCAAAGAAGTTTGGGATCTTGTGTTTTTGGTGGAGAAAAATTGCGGAAAGCGAGTTCGGATATGAGTATTCAACTACTGCACATACTGTTGCAAAAAGATTCACACCCTTGTCTTCTCTTTTCAAAGCTTCAATTCGTTTAATGATCCTCCTAGAGGTGATTGAGGATGGATAGGATGGGGATCCATATTTTAGACTCAATAGTTAACTATTGAGATATTCAAGCGTGTGGTTTTCATGTTACGTGGAGTTATCGTATTATTTGCAAGTTCTCTAGTTGCGCAATATGATGCAAACTCTTCAAATAATCCTTATATCTTTGTAACATTGATGTACTGTATAAATATGTTCCCATTACCCCTGTCCCCCATCTCCCAATGTTATTTCCCCCTCATTTTTTCAAAAGCCTGGTCAATATATACCTAACCCCTATGCAAAAAAGAATAAAGGAAAGTACGCAAAATATACATTATGTTTGTAACGACCCACTCTTGTGCCATCAGTACTGCCCCCACTTGATCACCCTGCCATAGGTGTGGTTCTCTTAGCTCAAACCAATTATCATCAAATTGGCTCTGATGGGGATCAAACACTTGGCTTGAGATACCATCCGCCCTAACATTTGTAGTTTAGCGTTGAGCTTAAATTCCTCATTGTCAAAACTCAAAGTGTATGTCCACACTTAAGAATATCATCTCTAAGCGCGTGGAGCACATCTTGATATAATCATCACCATTCCACGCATTAGGCACCTTTCTAGCACACCACTCTCCTCCTCCTCATCGTGTGGAGTCAGAATGCCACAATGGCAGTCGTGTTTGTCAAGTAGGAATGGTATAAAATCTACAAATTCTTGTTAAACAACAATATCGGTTAATTACACCCACAAAGGTGAATGCTCTCAGACAAGGGACAACATACTAATACTAGTGTCTATGCCTCACCTATTGCGGGGAAGCTGTTGATGGATGCATCATTGGACTTTGTATTACATATCTAGAGCCATAATTGTGTTCTTGTGGGATTGACTGTTTTCAGGAAACCAACTTTTATTTTTGCTCTATGGCTTCAAATGCTTCCCTCAACTTCTATTTTTATGTTGTAAGCATGCTAAATTGCTAACAAATAGAGCATTTCGAGTTTGGTGTGACATCGTTGTTTGATTGGTATCAAAATTTCACCATATGGCATGTCATCCCAAAACTTCATTACGTTTGTTTTTCCAACCTCTTTCCAAAAACAATTATCTCGCATTTGAAAAGTTTCACATAAGGTTATTTTTAGTGTTCACACATGCCCCCTTAAATCATGTTCGTAAAGGACTTCGATGCCAAGGTTAATGGAAAACAACGAAATTTTTGTGATAGAATGATGCTTTGGAAGGAAAATTTTTATTTATTTATTTATCAATCAAACACATAAATAAATATATTGATTTAAAAAGTTGATATAGTATCTATAAAGAGAAATCTATAGAAAGGGAGGCGCTAACTCAGCCATACGCCCCCTTTCTATTCTCATGTGTCTAAAACATTGAATACCGTTATTTACACCACCGACAAAGTCTTATCTATCACCATAATACACGAAGAAGAAAACTCTCCACAAATATGTAAAGGCCAGAGTGAGGAAGTACCTTGGCAAACAAAAATATAAAGATTGTTGTTACAAATTGAATAATCTATACAACCAAAAAATGCATACATGGAAGTCTGCATTTGTGATCATTCATTCCCCATATACAACCCTAATGCCAAATAAGAGTTTTGATATCATTTCAGATGAGGTGAGCTTCCTTCTTGGTTTGCCCAATTACTAGCTAGCAAGGCTAGCCATTCAATTCATTCTCCTTTGAGACGAGAACAACCATTTCTGCACTACTTACTCAATTGTCTTTGAGGCGGCTCATGACAAATGAAATTCCATAGTTGTTTTGAGAAAAAAGAGGTGGTCAATTGATTCTTCATGTCCCTCACATAAGAAGCATGTGTTTGGCTAAGAAGGCCTCTCCTCTTCTTAGTAGATTAGAATCTTCCCATTCTCATTCTCATGACCAAGTAAAGAAACTAACTCTAGGAAACCCCTGAAGGGAAAAAAGGAAAATGAACATTGTTCTAGTGGCATTGAAAATATGAACAAGTTTAGAATGAAAGCTGCCTACAGAGAAACTACCTTGTTTATCGTTCCATCTCCAACTATCCTCCTGGTCATTAAGGATTGAGAGTTGAATCTCTTCCAACATGAGAATCAAGGCTGCCAACTTTGAGTCTCTAGTGGCTGTTCTAAGGTCTAGGTTTCAGGTAGATATGTGTTTTCCTGTTTCACATCTGCCACTCTACTTACCTTTTCATACACAATCTGTAGACGGAGTTGAATTGATCCTTGAGAGGAGGGGAAGTTCCAATCCAAGTCTCATTTTAGAAGTCAATCCCATTTTTTTTTTTTTTTTTTGGAAAGCCTTATGGGTTTTGATAGGATCTGTGACCTATAAGTCAACACCATAAGAAAGTAACATGCCATCGGTGGGAGATAAACCCACACAACCCTAACCACTCGACCATAACACAGTTGACTCAATCCCATTGTCCTTTCCAACGATCCAAAATATGTGATTCTCAAATTGAGGTTTGAGGTTCATAACGACTCTCCACCAAGCCCACAACGTATACCACCCTCTACTTGCAAGCTGTACATGAATAACAGTTGGACGAAATCTCGAAGCCATTTAGAGAGTAAAACTTGATTGACTTCCTTGAGTCTTCTAATCCCCAACCCCCTCTGATTTAGGCCTATAGATACATCTCCTTCCAATTCACTAGATGGTAAGACTAGTGAAAATCATCAGTCCCCGAAAGGAAGTTTCTACAAATCGTTTCAATTTCATGAACCACTGTAGATGGCGTTGTGCAAGTCGACATCACCAACACTGGAATGCCTGTGAGTGAACTCTTGATATGTGTGACCTTGCTTGACTATGATATCTACTTTCTCTTCCAAACTACTAGCTTGCTCTTGATTATGTTAATTGTTGGTTTCCAAATATCTCTCTTCTTCTATTTTGCTCTCATATGTATAAAGTAATCGCAAGTCACCTTCCCTTCTCTATAGTTTAGAATGTCTCTACCAATTGATCCAACTTAGGCACTTATCCCACTGGGAACAAAGTGGTCTTGTTGAAGTTAATACCTGGGCATTAAACCACTTCAAACCAAACAAGGTCAAACTTCAGTGCATTCTTTTGCTCGCAAATGGATGGTGTCATCAACATATTTGAGAATGGGAACTGAGGTTCACTGGTCCTTCACCTTAAACCCTTGAATCAACTGAAAATACGTCGACAACAAGAGAGAAGATAAGGGGAGAAAGAGGGTCTCCTTGTCTAAGGCCTCTCGATGCTTCGAATAAACCTTCAGGACTTCCATTGATTTTGACTGAAAAATTAGCTGCTCTCAATAGGTAGTCAACCCATCTCTATTTCTGGCCAAAACCTAATATCTGAAGGATGTATACATTTAGATTCCAACTAATGGTGTCAAATGCTTTGGAGAAGTCTAATTTGCAAACTACTCATGGCTTCTTCTTCTTGGTTTTGAATCTAGCATCAATTATCTTAATTGTCTACCCTAAATAACTGCAAATTGAAAAAGAGACAAGCTTGCGAACGTGAGACTTCATTCTCATTGCCAACACCTTAGAAATGATTTTGGCTATAGAGGAAGTTAGACTAATGGGTCTAAACTCACTCATGGTCATAACTCCCTTGGTCTTAGGGATAATTGCAATCATAGTATGCTTAGTCTCCAATCAAGTTAAGAGTTTCCACCAACTCTGACTTTCATGAAATCAATTCTAACTGTTGTCCAATACTTCTAGTAGAATTTTACTGGAAAGCCATCAATACTAGCGGAGACATCTTGGTTAGAGCATTTAACTTCTTCTTCAGTGATTTCCTACTCCTTCTCGAGTAATTTCCTTCTTCAAATCATCATCATCATCATATATATATATATATATATATATATATATATATATATATATATATATATATATATATATGTCTAAATTCGTGATTACATATTTTTAAGTCGTATCACTTCCAATCCTTATTTGGTGCGCAGTGGGTGTTTCTGTTTGGTGGTTGAAATCATTCAGCTTTGGAATTCCAAGGGATGGCGTAAAGGACTTGAGAAATTACTATGGTCGCTAATCCCTTGTCTTTTGTTAGGATATTTTGTTTGAAAAGAAACAATAGCCTATAGGGTAAAAAAGTTGGTTAGGGATAATAGAAGAATGATCTTGATTGATCTCTACTCACACTTCATGAAGTAGGTTGTGAGTGTGTTTTAGTTAATTCAGAAACATTTAGTGTAGCATGAACCTCTTTGATGGGACTCTTAGGCTTTGTTTCCCATTTTTTAATTATCAATACAATTTATTAGGGGTGGGCATGGGACAGGACGTGATGGACCTCATCCCTATCCCATCCCGTTTGTTCGGGATCGGGATGGGACGGGACGGGACGGGAAGGGATAAACCTCATCCCGACCTCTTCCCATCCCAAACGGGTTCGGGATGGGATGAACATGTACTAAAATTTGGATTGAAAATTTAACATGCAAGATGAAAAATTTTAAATTTATCAAACACACAACTCTAATAACAATTATATAACTTTAAGCCATTGATTATTATTTCCCCATTTCATTAGCTTTTACTTCGTTTTTTTTAGAATCACTATTGAAGATAGCCATTTTTTTGTACGTTGCTAATGAAAATAATAAATGGGTTTGTCATTTAAAAACTACGAGAAACACACATTGCTGTTGTCAAGAGTTAGAGAGAGGAAAAAAATAAGTGTGAGGGTTTGAGTTAGATTCATTATCTAGGTGAGTCGCATGGAAGCTTATGATAATAAAATAGCCATGTCTATAAATAAAACAATAAATAAAAGTCATGTCAATAAATAGTTTCATACTACATATTTCATATTAAATATTAAAAAATAGGTTCGGGACGGGACGGGATGGGCAACATTGAAAATCTTCATCCCGATCCCATCCCACTCTATGTCGGGACGGGACGGGACGAGATCGGGATGAGATTGATAAATCCCAATATAACCCGAAAAAATCGAGACGAGACGGGATCGGGATCGCGGGATGGGATGTCCATCCCTACAATTTATCTTATTACATAAGATGTCAAGTGATATTAATGGATGTCCTTGATACATTACAAACATGCTTTTTGTAGACAGTTTGATACAAACCATAAAATCAAGGTAAAACATTCATATCATAATATTTGCTTATGACGTTTATCATGTAACCTTTCTTATTAAGTGACATATCTGGTGAATTATTTATTATTTGTATCTTCTTATAATGTGTTAGATGGCAAAGAAATAAATTCATGGAAAACCCTTCAAAAAAGAGGGCAGTGAAAATGCAAGAGAATGGAAAGAAGACTTTGAAGTACCTGATCTTTGTTGAAATAAATTTTCACTGGAGCCAAGTAATATATAATCACTATAAACTATAAAACATGGTCATCTTAAATCACATTCTCATTTTTTCCAGCTTTTGTTCTCTTTCTTTCCACTCACTATCACTTCTTCACCCCTTTCAATGGATTTTTCTTTTTAAAATCAAAACACAATAGACAGATTTGCTCTAACATTTTTCAGTGAATGACATACACCTGACTCTTTCGACATGTAATCTAAATTTCTTTCATTTTCAATTTTTTTTAATCAGATTCTGCGGCTGTTCAGTGAATCTGCTGAGAATATTGCAGTATTAAATATTGATTTGGCAGAGGCAAAAAAGCTTGTCGGTTCTCGTAAAACAATTGCATCAGTTATGGTACCGCTCAGTTACATTGCACCACATAATCTCACTCCTGGATCAAATTGAGGATGTTGCCAAGGTGTGGGTGTCCTTTGCCAATCCTCTAGAGTCAAGTCTATGTTATGCTTGCAGTATTGTTTATTTATTTTTTATATCTCAACTTGTATTAGTATTGCTGAAGCTCTCCTTCCCTAATCCAAGGATTAAGATTACATTTATTAATTATTTTGGTCATCTGTGGTAAAAATAAGGAAGAAATAGATATGTATGGGAAAATGTGAAATTATGAATCATGTTGAGAAAAAAAGCCTAGACATAAGCACAAGTCTATAATTGACGTATACATATGATGTTTTTAATCATAAGTTTCATGCCAGTGTTTTCATACGCTGAAACGTGAGGTGAGGCGTTGGGCTAGCTAGTGGAGTGAGGTGTAAGCCTCATGAGAGTGAGTTTTTCACTTTTCATGATCTACTTATATATATTAATAAATAAATTTGTCTTGAATGATTTATTCAAACTTAAGTTACTTGTTAGTTGTTACTTCTACTAGGCAATAGTTAATTAAAAAAAAATGATGAAAACTAGGATTGCAGTTGAAAAAAAGAACACGAAGAAGGAATAAAAAGAAAATAGAGTAAAAAAATGAAGAAGAAGAGGAGAAGATGAGATAGTGCCCTAAAATGATGTCTAACCACCCCCACAAGTGAAACTCACACCTCTGTGCATTTCATACGTTTCACATGTGTTTCAGTCTCTGAGGCGTGAGTTTCACATACCGGTACTAGTGGCACTTTGGGTTGCTAATAAACCCTGGAGAGCTGCAACTTTCAATGGTGTTCACTCACTCAATCAGAAGAGCAATGGAGGGTGTTGGCCCAATTGAAGGATGGGCAAATATGTATCTGAGGTTTATAAGATTTGGTGTCATAAAGAAAAATGAGGGGTTTTTTACTGGAGAGGAGTGTATTTATTCAATCAACCTGTGGAGATCTGGAGAGATACTCTTTGTGTAAGCTGGTCAGCAAAGATGTTGATCACATCCTTCTGCAATGTCCGTTTTCTAGCAGAGTCTTGAGTTTGTTTATGGTTCATTTTGATGTGCGGCAGCAGATTCAATGGGGATACGGATATCTCTGTGAATAAGAGAATGGAAGATTAAACGTTGTTCAGATTGATAAATGTCTTTGAAAAAGGATGTCTTTGGCAACATGCGGGTTGTCATGGATGGAAAGAAATGGATTAAAAGGAATGAAACGTCACAAAAGTCTCCTTATGTGGGTCTCGTAGCATGAAATTGGTGATATCACTCTTGATAGTTTTCTTTTTTATTAGAAAAATATTGTGTTTATGTAGTTTATTTCCTTTGTAGATATGAGCTACTAGGGTTGTTTAGGGTGCCAGGCAAGACAAAGCACTAACAATCATCTAGAAATTTGCGGCAAAGCTGAGGAGGAGCCATAATTTTTAATTTTTTATGGGACATTAGGCTTAAAGGACTAATTTGAGCTTTTTACTGCTGGGTTAGAATCCACTTGAGTTTCTTTAGTTAAAAGGACTCTACTCAAACTAAAACATTGTTATTTAATTTGTTTGAGCTGAAAATTTTAGGAAAATTACGGATTAATACTATAAACGTGTTAAATTTCAGCATATTTCAACATATTTTCTTGAAGTGCGTGTTTAGGTCTACGCTATTAAATATCTTGATAAGCGACCTTTGTGAGTGTTCATCTTGGACAATGAGCGTTGGTCTGTCTACAATCGACTTGCGTCGTGCCTAAGGTGGGTTCTCACTCGCTTCGTTATTGTAATAAAAAAGTCATTTTTCACATTTAATGCATAGCTCGAGGCACACATGTCAAAACAGGCTAAAACTTGAGCACATTGCTTCTTATATGATTTTACTCAAAATTTTAGCTGAAATGGAGCTCAAACGAATTAATAATGATTTTTATTTATTTAGTAGGATCCTTTTAACTAAATGAGACTCTAGTGGGTCCTAACCCAACAATATATTTGTGGTTTGTGATTCATTATATTAATTTCTTTAAATCCAAATAGACACATACTAATAAGCCATATTTATAAACCCTAATAAATAACGTAACAATTGAGTAACTTAATCCATAATGAAATACAATATGCCCAATTTTTATAATTTATTAAACCCATCTAATAAAGCAGCATAGTGTTTTACTGTTCCTAAGAGAGTTAATACAAAATACGACTTAAATTTTCTTGAGGTGAGGTAGGTGATCTAAGGATCCCATGACAAACAACTCATCCACAAAAAACAAATGAATTTTACTTGTGTTCTGTAATTGCCCTTCAAGTGATATGTTATTTATACACTATATTGTGGCAACTTAATATTTAATATTTAATCAGTGATTAATCGACAAGTGCTGGCAACTTTTCACCAAGGTACCAATTAATCATTTTTTAAACACCTTATTAAGCAGTCCATGATAATATGTTATAAATAAACGATAAAATCATTTGAATTAGTATGTATGAGTTTTTAGTATATCCATAGTTATTAAATATTAGTGTACCGGTCAGTATATGCCATACTGATTGCCAACCGGTACATATCAGACCAAATTATCACATGTATATAAGTGATTTTTTTTGCATGTATCAGGGTGTACCTACCGGTATATCACATGTATCGTGTATCAGTCGGGACCCATTTTTTTTAAAATTAAAAAAATTGATTTTTTTTTTTTTTTTTTTCATTTTTGACTCTTCTCTGATCACTTATATAATCCTTTTAGATTTAAAAAACATCACGTCATTTCTCTAAGAGAGATTTTGAGAGAAAAAAAAGCTTTCATGTAGAGAAATCACCAAAATACTCATATCTCACCCCTCACAACTCAGAATCACGATCCATCTTCGTGGGTAGTTTTCTTTTTCGACGGAGCACCTAGTGCATGTGTTTGATTGAAATTTGAAGCTTCCATGTGAAAGTTCTATCGGTTGCCATTGTAGGTAACACAATGTTACTTTTTGGTTTTTTAAACCTTTTTATACGTTCTTTTCAACTATTTGTGTTTGTGTGATTGCGTGCCTAGGTTCATATATGTTTTGTATGTCATATTTGTGTCGTTTATATGCTTAAATGTACATATAGTATATATTTGTTATACATACATATATATATGTGTGTGTATTTTTTAATTTTTTTACATGTATCTTATACGTTACGATACTATATATGAAACTTAAATTTGGGATTCCGAGATACGATATGAGAAAGTTTTGATAACTATGAGTATACCTATGTTGGGTTTCTTGTCATTCTTCTTTCAAGATGTTCTTTGATTGGTTGTATGCCAACTGGGATTTGATAATCTTGGGACTTAAATGTATTTAAGGTGGTTTTTTTTTGTAGTCGGTTAACAATGTTTCATTAGTACAATTTTACTTTTAAAAAAAATCGGATAACATAAAATGTATTCATGCACAGCTAATGCTACATTACTGCACAAATATTATAACAAAAAAAAACACTTAGATATTATAAAGTTTCCTAAAAACTTAAATGTAAAATCAACGAGTAGTAAGAATTCAAGTTTATAATTCATAACTCATAGAAAAATGACAAGAACACACACAACATGGGTTAAGGGAAGTGGTGAGAATTTGCTTTTACTTATTTATTATATTTTTTAAACACATGTTGAAACTGAGGTTTAAGTGTCATGGTGCCTCATTGCTAAAGTCTCAATTAAGTGAAGACTCGTTAGGATTGTCCAAGGCTTAGGCCTCAACTCGGTCGTGGAGTGTGAGGCGAGCCTCGAGCCGTAGTTTCAATGTTTTTTTTTAAACCATGGGTGATGTTTATGAGATTGATCAATGTAAAACTCTGTTTGTTTGTGCAACATGCTCTTTCCCTTGGTTCTACCTTGGTCTTCATTTAGGAGCCAATTTACGAAACTCTAATGACATATTCATTGTCCATAATTTCTTTTGTTTCAGTTTGTAATGGAGCCAAGTTGAGAACACTCCGATGACATATTCATTGCGAAAGGTCCCTTGTTTTAGTTAGTATCCTCGAACCCAGAGAGATGTATTTTTGGGCTTTGCTATCTTTTCTCACATATTGGAGTAATATTTTTTTTTGACCATCCCTTAAATTTTGTATCCAGTAGAAGTAAGTTTATTGTGAGTTTCTGACTTAATTGAGGAAGATCCTGTTCCAGAAAACGTGTTTTTTATGCCTTAATCTGAACAAGTTATGCAACATAGCTTAAATTACTATCTTGGGGCTTCGAATTCTAGCTGCAATATTTTCAATAAAAAAAGTCAAAGTCATCTTCGTTCAGTCTGCGTGTTATCTTAGGGATGTCCAAGTAAATACATTAGATGGATAATGGATTTTCCTTGATCTCGAAGCCTAAAGTCATTGCCACCTCCTCAGCTTCCCTTTTTTGCACACCCCTTTTATCATCATTGTAGTCAAGGTGGCCGCCTAGGCGAGCCTCATGGCGCTTCTAGAGCAATCCGCCTTAATGTGAGGCAATGCAGTGCGGTGGAATAAGGCATCCTCCTTTGTGCGCCTTAGTCCGCTTAGCTCCTGGGGCATATTTACATGGTTATTCCTTTATATTTAACTTTGCATATTCATAAGTCATTTTTTTATATATTATAAGTAAGATTTTGTATTACCGGACTGTAAATATATATAAGACAAAGCCCAAAGCCCGTTCTCCATTATTATATAGCCATTTAGGGTTTGAGACTTTTAATCACAAGAAGTTGCGTCAAGAGGATGCAGGAGGAAATAAATGCAGAGGATGAATTGGTATTTCCTAATGATACCGTGGGGTCAATATGCATAAGCTGCTGGAGTTGGTCAAGTATCATCACAACCATGTAGAAGTTCTAGAAATAGTACAAGTGTACAACTCCAAGCAACTTACTCAAGAAGAGGTTTTGTTGCACCTTAATCTACATCTACACCATTGCGATTATTGGATTTAGAGGAAGACATGGCTGATTTTAAAGATGATCAAAATTATGATGATCATGAGTTGGGTTACGAGGAGGATGAGTGAAATTGTAAGAAATGAGAAGACTTTGATGTTTTTGTTGCTGATTTTTTTTTAATGATTTGCAAGTTAGTTAACACTTATGTAGTGCATCGTTTTGCTATGCCATGCAAATTTATCATGATTCCATTTCAATTTTAGGTAGTTGTGTGACTTTTTGATACTTATCAAAATGATGATGTGTACTACTATGCATATATGCTTCAATTTATTATAATAAAAAATCTTTAAAAAATGTTAAGACCGCCTCACATCACTAAGGCGTGCTCAGGCATTTTCAGGTCGATGGGCTCGCCTCCGCCTCCGCTACAATGTTTATCATAGTGGAATTCTTCTCTAGTTTAGCTTATCCTCCGAGATTCATGGAATTCATTTGATGCAACTTTGATAGTGATTAATTGAGATTTAGGTTCGGTGAACACCCTCAGGTCATCAGCAAAATAAATGCTCATTACTTGAGTTTTTCATTTTGGATGAAGGGGAACATTCCCTATTTCTGCTTGTCTCATAGCATCCTTTTACCTTCCATAACTACCTTAAAAATTGCAAAATGATCAAGTTGGAGTGGTTTCGATTTTCAGAACCGCTAAAACCGACTGGAGCAGTTCTCAACTTTGGATCCTTTGAATCAAGGATGGGGAATGTCTTTTGACCTGTAGTTGTTCAATTTAGCCATTTCTTACACCTGGCATACGTTAATGAGAAAGCATAATCCCCTTCATTGTGTTTCTCTCTTTTCTTGTCTATGATTCTTTCTCAAAAATCTCAACTTTATTGAATAAACGAAAGCCATCCTCTTCTCTCAGTGTTCTTTAGTGTAGCAATTAATTGTAATTTTCAACAACCCTAAATTATCCAGCTTCATCTCGAAGAAAAACCTTAAGAACAAATATTATAACTTAAAGAAATCAAGATATTAGAGGATTTTAATGGATGATAAGTATGTCTGCAGATGCATTTCTTAAGCTTGATTTTTCCACGGAGGTAAATCTTTGCCTACTAGGAAAGAGAGTGTATAAAAAAATGTATGTGCACTCACAATGTGGGCATGTATGCACCACATTGTGAATCTGATTATATACCAATGGTAACATCTTCCATTTCATTAATTTTCAGAAGCTCTTCTAGACTTTTAGTAAAAAGACCAAATAATGTCCATATTTTCGCCCTTTGGAGGGACTTCTTAAAGCCACCTCTTCATTTATATTTGAATCAGTTTTCTTGCCACAGGCAAAACACCTGGTAGGGAGACCCAATCTTCACTGGATTTTATTTGTTTTGTTTTGATGTTTGTTACGGTAATCTGTGATGTACTGAATGAGGTATCCAATCTTGCTTCCAAGTGCAGCATAATATGCTTAGCACTTTGTTTCGGTGTTTTCACATCGAGAATTCTTTGCAGATCAAGATAGATTTTGTCATTTCTTTCCCTCCATAACACCCACACAAAAGCATGGATCAATCTCTCCCACACCCAATTTTTCCAAGGGGGTTAAATTACAAGGTGAGGTGGAAAAAGAATGCCAATGCTCCGCCCACCCCAAGAATGATGGAGCAAAGGTAGCTTGCACATGGAACTCAGATAAAGTCATGGAGGCAAGAAATAAAAAGTTGATCAATAGATTCTGCATTTTGGCCACATAGCTCACAATGTTTAGAAAAGGATGTATTATCAACAGTAAGGATTCTGTCCACATGAGGAAAGTTGCCGTAGCAAGGATCTCTTTCATCCAAATGATGAGAATCCATATGGTTGGCCATGGAACCTCTTTTGATATGACTGATGCTCTAGTAATATTAACTATTCGACCGTTCTATGAATCAAAACTTTTCATTTTTATATATTACTATTACCTTTGATTAGATTCATCTTTTAGTATTAGCCTACCTTAGCTTGGTGCCCAACATGCCTATACATACATCTCATCTAGTTAACAAGGGCTTCGAGATTTTTTGAGTTGTAAACGCCAAATCTAGTTCGTTATTTTCTGTGCCTAGGTGAAAGAATCATAAAATATATGTATATTTGAAGCTGAGAATGGCGATTAGATTACAATTAGAAGGGAGTAGTTTATGTTGTCCTTATAAGATACTATGTTAGAAGGATCGCTAAAGTATGGCTTAACTCACATCATAATACGTCTAGATGCTGATGCACCGAATTCTTAAACAACTTTATGTCTCTTTGACAATCCTCACTTTGGTCAAGGTCATCGGAAACTCCTGTAATCATCTTCATTTCTCTTTTTAACTTTGTGTTTGACATCTTACCACCAATAGCACCGTTTTCCATATATCTAAACATCCATTTTTTTTCCTTCTACTTTGTCTATGTTTTTTGTTATTAAGTTGGGTTTCCCTTCATATTGTTAATTTTATTATTGTTATCTTTTAATCTTTAACAGCTTAGCTACAACGGGCATAGATGAAGTTCTGACTCTTCTATAAATAATTCACAACCTTTATCTAAAAGAACTAGATTGCTGAAAGTTGATAATGATTTTGGTGCTATAGGACTTGGTAATGGTTTTTATCGGCCGGATTCTGGTAATGGTTTTTCGTCCTTTTTGCATATTGCAATTTTATCTATGAAATATTATTCTTTGAATTGACTTGTTAGATTTCTAGTTTTGTTTTCCATAAACTTGTTCCTACGAAAAGTTGATGTGCAGTACTTTGCATACTCGAAAGTGGAAGATAATCACAAATCATATGTTAATGTTTAAACAACTCTTTTCATACCCTAATTATAAACTCATTGACAAAATCTGAGATTGCTTTAATATATTAGATACCTAAATAGCCCAATTCTTTCTTTTATTTAGTCCACTAGTAAATTGACCTTTTAACTTGCCCTTAGTAAAATATACAAATTTATTACCTTTTTTTTAAAATTTTTATCTAACATAATTAAATGTTAAGTGAGTGAAGGGTTTCCCATTTTGGTTCTTGCCAAAATTTGATCTTTCAATGATTGTGCATGCACATCGGGTGCATAGAGTGTATGCAATGGGCATAGTAGACTTGAAATTTTTTTTTCAAAAATTATTTCTTTTTATACTAAACTTTATGATTATTAGTTTTATTTTGTTAAAAAAAAATTAGGGAACACCAATGACTAGTTTTTTTACTAGAATAGTTTTGAAAGTTAGCCTTTTTTAAAAAATAATTTTCCATTTAAATAAATAGTTTTAAGTTTAATGTTTGACCAATTTATTGAAAAAAAAATTGAAGCCCTTATTAAAACCCGAGGTAAATTTGAATAATTCATTGAAATGGTGACGCAACATCTCTTTCCAAATAGATAAAAACTGTTTGTTTGAATAGAATCCACTTCCATAAATATTGCCCACATGAAAGACTTTTTCAATAGTGCGACTCACCAGAAAGTTTAATCAACTAAGTGACGTGAAGATGAAGATAAAAAAGAAAGGGTGGAGCTAAGTGACATAAAGAGGAAGATAAAAAAGAAAGGGTGGAATGAATGTTTTGTCAGTTGTTTCCTCTCATGTATTATACTGGTGTATCACTCGTGTCGTTGCACGATAAAAAGTAGGTTGTGACATTAGGGTCAAACTCAGTTTTTGAATTAGGGTCAAACTCAGTTAAAACTTTAATTGGTTAGGAAAAAACACATTTTCAAATCGCGGTAGTGAGTGCTCCCCAAACTCTTGACTTTCCAAAATATGGAGTTCGGGCTCTTTTTTTAATTGCGTTAAAATCTCCATGTAATTCTTTGATAAATATTGAAAATGCATTAGACTTTTTTCTTTGAAAAATGCTACAACTTGAAATGCACATTTAAAAGAATTTAGCATTTCAATTGATCATTGGTTTCATTAGATAGATTTTAAAAAATGCATAAATAATACCAAGTTTACAAAAGTTCAACAACCAAGTAGATAGTTATGACAATTTATATTTTTAGGAAAGTCAAAACACAACTTTCTCTCCGCTCCACCTTTATTGGGCAACCGAACTGATCTGAATCTCCTATCCCACCATCCCAAGACTCTTGTATGCTTAAAAGAGGTCGTCTGTGATGCACTGAGGTGCCATAACAAGTACTCTTTCCTGTTGCTCTCTAAAGAGGTGGAGGGTGTGGGATTTTTAGTTTTCCACATGCTCATCAGTATTGCCTGTGAATAAACGAGGTGAGTGAATTGAAGCTTTATCTTCCTATATTGCAGGCAACCCTTCCACGGTATTCATAGTGTGGATTTGTGCTTTGTTGTGGTGTTGGCTAGTGTTGTTGAAATTTTTGGTGTATAGGGTATAAGTGCAATGTATGAGCATAGAGAGAGAGTTGAATGGAAAAGGCATGATCTGTTCACTAGAAAGAAGGAAACCACCAATAACGAAATGAAAACTAAACATGACACCAGTAATGGCGTCAAGGATGCTCCCCTTTGTTCCTGTTGCAAGCTTTTAGTTTACCTTGCTTTTCCCCCCTCGATTCTGAGAGTCGGCCCTTCCAATCCACTTTGTGCCAGACAATAGCTTCTTCAGAAACCTGTTGTGTTGCAGCCAGGCGCTTCCAATCCGCTTTGTGCCTGACAATAGCTTCTTCAGAAACCTGTTGCGTTGCAGCCACCTTGGTTATCTCTTCCTCAAGCTTTTGTCATCATGTATCAGTCATCTTTTCGATCTTTTTGTTTGCGTACTTTCCTAATATTGTCTCTACAACCATAGAAAGAAACCTGTTTTCGTTTTGTCATTATCTCGCAACGAAGTTTTGTTGATTTTAAGCCAATTACTACCATGGTTCTTAGTATTTATTTATACCAAAAAGACTAGCTTGCTAGCCAAGATATCTAAACCTAGCTCCTATTGGAGCCCAATCCCCAGTTGTTATAATAACAACCTTATTACGGTCCAACCCAACTAATATATAAAATAAATTAAGACAATTAAATATTTAGCCGTAGCATCTTGAATACATAAAAATCCAAGCTGTAATTACACCTTCAGTCAATACATACGCCTTTATTCAAGGCCACTTGATATTGATAGGAGTATAAATCAGCTGAAATGAAGTTTTTCATTGCTGAAATGCCTATCAACCTTACTATGTTTTGCACCCAGTTGGACTTGTTTATGAGAAATACTAATGGGAATGTAAATTTCATGCCATCAGGCTTAATTGTGGAGTCATAGTAACTCACAAATCCGATATGCCATGGATCTAAATTCAATTTCTGGACTGGACTTGGCGACCTCTTGTTCCTGTCTTGCGCAAGCTGAAAATAAACATATCAAAAGCCACCTCTGAATGTGATAGACCAGGCACAATGGATAACGACATGTAAACAAATTAATCAAGATTAAAGCAAAAGAAAATGAAACCCTAGTTCTTCATACCAAGAACCTAGTTTTCTTGAAATTACAATCATAACTGCATTCCAATAAACCTTACTACTCTCCTAAATACATCTAACTATGGGGTTAAGTGACACCCCTTTATTACTAAGCACGCTTGTTATATTAATATATTCTAAATACCATTTGAATGGTTTTTGAGAGCAGTTGACTCCCATTGTCACGTCCCAACCCTACAAAGTCACACTTTTTTTTTCCTGAAGAGTCGAAGCACAACCCAACCTTTCGCTAGGAAACTGCTCATAACGACTAAATCGATATTAAAAGAATTTTGAAATATCAAACTAACTTAAATACATTACTTCATCATCATCATCAAAGCCCATTCCCGATACTCTCGGGGTCTGCTACACGTATTTTGGCTCTCCAAGTAATGTGGTCTTCTCACATAACAACTATTATCTCCAGTCTCACTACATATGTACATTATTATAACCACCATCATACTCATGACGAAGAATAATATATATGAACATTCATCTCTAAAAGAAATAACATAAAGTACATACGAACAATCCAATAAAATGAACAAGGATAAAGCCCTACAAGATGAACATGAACATCCGTTCCGCTTTCTATAAACTCCGCAGTCCTGCACTCTGATAAGAGTACACCCACGTGCCGCAGGAAAAATGTGGTCACCTTAGATGGTATGAATAGATCGTAACTTTAAACTACAATATCATAATTAGAATGTCGTGAATGCTCTAGTAGTACATGTCTTACTTGTATCTATATGGAAAATATTAATGTATGGGATGCAAAAATGTATTGTAAATAAGAGCCCTAGACACACTTCTAGGTTCTCAAGCAACACACCATTTTTGTAAGAGTCATGTTACTAAGTCTCCTTTAACTCACATTCCAACAATTATATGTGACACTATAATCGATATTATGGAATATTTACTAATCATACAAAATATGTCCAATGAAATACTAAAGAAATATAATTTATGTCCCCATGCTACTCATGGATTTAAATAGACCATCGCTTGCTGTATTGCATAACCAAATATCTCTAACTCACATATGCAATTCAGTAAAAGAAATATAGAATATTATACTCTTACCTTAACACTTTGGGAACAACCCATCATGTCACGCCAAATAATTGTAATATAATGGCTTAGTTTCCCCTTTGGAGAAATACTATGCTCAGCTCATGCCAACTTTAGTTAGTTTTGTTCACACTATGGATCATATCACCTTTATTTCAAGTTACAACTAAGATCTACTTATATCCAACATCAATACAGCAGAAACAAAAAGTATATGGTGAATAAGAAATCTACTAACAACAGTAATATGGGATGAGATTGTTAAAAATTCATAAATGTGAGATTCATGTGTATTCAAGTAAGCCATGCACCTGCATAAACAATTAATCATCCTAACAATAGGCAGTAACAATTACAAGTGAGCGACATATAAATTGCAAGTTGCAACACGAGTCTATCATATATTTTCTTACAATCGCACCTTAAACCACCGTGCCGAACATGTCTCACCCTGACATGCCTCCATACGCACACCGATACCACTTCGGGCATGTATGTTTTCAAGCTGGGTGCCACTCTCTAGGACATACATGTTGCCAAGGAGAAACAATCGTGCGGCTCAAAAGCAAAAACATAAGTCACCTCTAGGACATACATGTCGCCAGGGAAGCCTTCAGCCCGAATAAAAACTCAAACATCCTCAAGGGCGGGGTAGTGCTCAACATCGACTACTAGGAGTTCTTTTCTTGGATGCGGGGAATCAACCCATATATCCTCAAGGCCGGGGATGTGATCAACATCGACTACCAATGGGAGTTCCTTTCTTGGATGCGGAAAATCAACCACGTTCTCAAGGCCACGTGTTACTCCCTACCAAGATTTTACGTAGTTCCTAGTGTTGAACGGGTAAACATGCCAATAAGAACATAATATCCATATGGCTGAAGTTATGGGAAAATATAATCTATAATGATGCAAGTCAAATATTGAATAAATCTATAAATACAATACCTGAAATGTCCAATTTTCAGTTGTGTCACCTAGTCATAAATACCATCGGGTCTCCAATGACCAATCATAAGTGTCTGGATCACTAACATTACCTCGGACACATTTATAATCACACAGTAATACATCTATCTCATTAATCAGCTCAGGATCGTCATTCCATGATATCCATAATATACATTATTTCATAACTAATCATCATTGTGTCGATAATAATGACACTAATACCAACATATTTAAACAAAGTGTTACCTGGAATCCACATGCTAAATATTAATTTTTCATGCTTTCACTATTTTGATACTAGTGTAAAAAACGTAAAATTGCTCGAGATAGATTCCATGAACTAGACAAAACCACATCCAATTAACATAGTATATCAAATAGATGTAGATTAGAATGAATCACGAAAATCATCAAATAAATCAATGAACCTAACTAAGACATTTCATTTCCATAGAACCACTTAATCATTGTTTTATCTGAACTAAAATCTATCAAATGTTAAAGGCTGACCAACGTAAACACCAAATCTTCAACCAAAAGCCTAAAAAACTCGGCTCCTAATTGAGTTTCGGATCACAACCCAAAGCAACCTAAAAACCCAAGCAAGCAATATTGAAATGACAAGACAGCTTGATAAGTCATTACTCAAATGTGCTAGAATATAGACACGATTACGATTCCAACCATAGATGGCCTATACTTTGGTTTTTTGTAAAACAACAAAGTTTTAAATAGGGGTGGGCACGGGACGGGATGGGACGAGATATACCCATCCCTATCCCATCCCGTTCATACGGGATCGGGATGGGAAAAACCCCATCCCGACCTCGTCCCATCCCAAACGGGTTCGGGACGGGACGGGATCAACGTGCTAATCTGGACATATCAAATAGAAGCCTGAAACTGCTGGACTGCATTCTGCTGGAACTGGAAGCCTGGAACTGCAAGTAGGCATGTGATTAGGTCTTTGCTTTTGCAAACCTATGTTAAAGAAACTGGAAAAAAGGGCCCTTGAGTTGGCCCTCAACTCCTCATCTTCTGAATGGTGACACCTAGAGAAATCCATGCTTAGCTACAAAAGAAACAAAGAATCTTCCCTCTTTGTTAGCTCTATTGTTCCCTAAATGAAAGGGTTGGTTTCCATTAGGTTCTGGTCTTTACCATTTGAATAATGATTAGCAAAGCGTTCCAAACATAAAATATGTATCATCTTTATATGGTTGTAACCCACCATGAGCTGAGGAAAGAGTTACATCACATTTTGAAGGATCCTACTTAATTGGCCATGAACTGCAAGTAATAGCAAGTAGGCATGTTCATAAAATAAATAAATAAGTAAATAAAAATATTAATAATTAATATTAAAAAATTAGTTCGGGACGGGATGGGATTGGCGGGATTGAAAATTTTCATCACATCCCATCCCATTCTAGATCAGGACGGGACGGGATCGGGATGAAATTATTCAATTCCATTAAGACCCGAAAAAATCGGGACGTGATCGGGATCGCGGGATGGGATGCCCACCCCTAGTTTTGAAGACAAATTCTGGTCGTCTGCAATTTGTCGACAGATCGACTCCCTGAACGTAAAGAGAGTACAAAATCCAATTGCAATTCTACAACTGGGTATACAAACTAGACTCTTATACGAGTCTAACATATAAGGCTCATACTCAAATTATGATTGTGTAAACACAGTTCTGACCACGAATTAAAAGATATTGCATTTATGAGCAAATCAATACATGTTACTTAAATGAACCTAACTTTTACGTAGAACTTCTGATTTAAAATCCGTGAAAACCTTGAGAAACTTCACAGAATAAGGAATCTAACCATATATAGCATGCCGAAAAGCAACACCATTGCTTATTGAAAACACGAATACCGAGGCATAGTGATTTTTAGGGTAAATTGTAATTTAAAAATCCACAAAATGATATTTTCTTTAATTAGATTTCGATACGAGGATCGCAACAGTGAAAACCTCATCAAAATCAGAGCTACGATCTACCTTCTAGACTTGGTCAAAACTCGGGTCAACTCTGGTCATGAGCACTGGAGCAGAAGTTGCAGAAAATCAGCTTCGAGTCAGTACAAAAACCTCATTTCACAACCAAATTATACAAGCTATATATCGGTGATAAACTCTAGTCATAAGATTTTTGATAGTGTAAGAATTACACCTAATTACTCACAAACATGGGAAGTGTCACAGCTTCTTTCTACTCATCATCTTCTTCAAACAAACAACAAATTTACAGCAAATCAATTTGGCAAACCAACTTAAGAACACGATACATCTACCACACTTAACAAAATTAAGCATACAAGATACCGTTGGAGAGATCACACCGACATTCTTCTAATGTCAAAAACATAAACCAGAAATTGAAAGCGATGCAAAAATTTCATTACTGCCATGCTCACCCTTTTTACCCAATTCGAACCGAGATCATGAATTGTAATTTTTGCATGAATTGTATAAAAATATAACAGATCTAACTCACATGCAAGTGGAAAAAACAACAATTAGTGAGTCTACTCATTTGGTTAGTCGAGTATCAACTGCCTAATTCACCAAAATGAGCCTCGGACGCAAAGATCCAGTTATCAACTTCAGAATTTAGTTTAGTTTAGCCTCATTTCATTTGGTTAGTCGAATATATACAGCCTAATCCACCAAAATGAGCCTCTGACACAAAGATCCAGCTATCAACTTCAGAATTTAGTTTAGTTTAGCTTGATTTCAGCAGAAAATCAACAACAAATCTTCTCCCTGAGAAGGCCCATCAAATCCCTAGCTCTCATTCGAATTCTCCATCAAGAATCCCACCGATTGGCTTTGATTTCTCTCTGATCAACGTGAAACCCTCTCAAGCTCTCTCCCTGGCCCTAATGTGAAGAAGAAAAAGGGGAGGAGGAAAATAGAAAGAGAAAGGTTTTGGCCCATATATAAACTATGGGCCCTAATCGGGCCTTGCCACCAATTCACATGTAACACCATGCTGAAAATGCTTTGCACGGCCACACATGTACCAAGACATTGAGAACACTCCCCCAGGGTTCTAAACCACTAAACAACGTTTCTAACCTATTGGGGAAAACTACCCGAAAGTTTGGACTAGCAACGGGACACTCTTAAAGGCCCTAAAGATGAACTCGAAAAATGGAGTGTTCCTATTGGTAAATATCCTCTTTTATGGATGGAGGCAATCCTGAGCAGTTAGATGCTTCCCTTATAAAAAATTGTTCATTTCATTTCCTTCCAAATAGCCCAAGTGACAAAGTGAATCCCTGTATTCCAAATCCATTTCTGGATAAATTGTGGGTCTCCAACCCATCATTTACTCATGCATTGTGGCTTGGCAGAGACACCTTGAATTCATTCAAAAAGTTCGCCTAAACTTTTTTGGCATACTTGCAATTGACTAATTGGTGATCAACTAAAATCCCACTCTCTTGGCAAAGGGCACACTGATTAGGGTTTGAATTTCTCTTTTTTTTTTTAAATTACCCACTGTTAATGCTGCTGTCAAGAGTGAATTGACTCTCACTTAGAATCTAAATTATTCTTTTCACAGTAAAACCATCTTCATGGAGCTTTGCTTTGGGCTGAGGCTAGCAAATGAACAAGCTTTTCCAACTCCCATTCATTAAGGAGACGGCTAGCTGGGAAGGCATATTGAGGTTTGTCTTAATTGTTTTCCATGAGTTACTTAAGAATCCAATCCTTGGGCGGGACTAGGAATGGATTATATGGAAAAACACATTATATCACGGTACTGATGCGCAAATTGAGACATCATAGAAATTTAGCCATGGACTACTTTTTCAATCAAACAGCCTTAACACACAAGTTTGAGATGGAATCAATTCCTTTTCCCTGGAAAATCTAGCAATCAAACATCAAAAAAGGAAAATAAATCTTGTATAAGTAAAAATCTAAAAGTTCTACCTCTATGAAGGAGGTTCCTGTAGTGACATTGTTTGGTTGCATGTGAGCCAAGTGAGCTAAGATGGTCTGTACTCTGTTCCTTTCATGTGAAATCGTCATTTATATGGTTTCCTTTTGTTATGAATATATTTAGACTCTGTGTTTTTGCTGAGAAAAGGAAAAAACGAAAAGTCCAGTGTCATTGTAGTTGTTTGTGAATGTTGAGCTTGGACAGGTCCTTAATTCTCCTTCTCAAGCTAGTGTCAGGATGGCATGAAAGAATTTCGTATTACCATATGCTTTGTTCAACCATTGGGTTGTGCAATATCTAATGTATCATTATTATATTGTGCTGGTATGCCAGTTTTTTTGGCAAGGCTATTTACTAAAACATACTTGGTACTTGTTATCGCCATGGTTTAGAAAATTGTTCTGAGGCTCAGTATGAGGCGAATAGATTAGGAACTGAGGCTTCAGCATAAATGGGTGTGGACGAGGCTAGAGCTTCAATCATGTGAAGCAAAAAAATGGGTGATGTTAAGCACGTGTTTGGAAAAAAATAACCCCAAAATACTCTTTACCTAATAAAGTATGTCTTATTTGTTATGGTTGTATAATGTTGATTTCATGGAATAGTTGAGGTTGCATGCATCATGAACACTTAGTGGAATGAAACTCCCATGAACATGAGAATGACATTCTTTAGGGGAAGTAAGAAATGTGATTCTCATGCCCATTGGAGTTCCATTTCTAGCATTGATCACGATGATCAACGTTGTAAATGTTCATCACGAATGCACTTCAAATTTGCCTTAAAAGGTAAATGGTCCCCATTGATTCCCATGGAATTGGATTCCATGCAACCAAACACACCCATATACAAGGATGCACAGATACGGACACGCGTGTCGTGTCGGACATTGACTCAACAATTTTTCAAAAACTAGGACTCGGAAACACGTCGACACGTCATATTATTTTTTTAATAAGTCATAAATATAAATAATAATCTAATAAAGGGTCTTCCTAGAGTGTCTTGAAGAGGATGAACTGTTAGAAGAAACAATTAAAGTAGAGAAAAAGTATAGTAGAGAAGAAGTAGATGAGATAGGAAGCAAATGAGAGAAAAATAAGAAGCAAAGATTAAGAAGAAACATAGACTACCTCTACGTTTTAGTGGTTTTTTTGCCCTATTTGTCTTAAATCGCAATTGAAATAGTCATTCACTTCAGATGAATCAACAACCATTATATTACGTGATTATTTGCAAACATCTAAAAGTAAAAAATAAAACAAAGTTGGTTTTCGAGTCTTGACTATGTCCTGACCAAGTTTTGGGTGTATCGGAGGCCTATCCGACACGTTGACCACATTGACCATGTGTCTGATACTTGCCGACATGTTGACCAAGTGTCCGACGGGTGTCGGAGGCGTGTCGAGCGAGTGTCGTGTGTCGAATATGTGTCGGACACGGATACGGCAAGTTTTCGAAGAGTCTGTTCTTCCTTGCCCATATATTGTTGTAATATTTTATTTTTCTATTGTGACTTTTTCACTATTTCTTTAGCATTTTATCAATTGCTTATGCCTTATTTCCGCCTCACCCCTCATCAAAAGTTTTTTTTGTCAGTTCCCGATTAAAAATTTTTAAACCTTGGTTATCATGCAGGTTTGATATTGAGCCATTTAAGCTGCAAAACTTTCATGTGTTTGCAGTTCATTTGAACTAAAATGGCTAATACTAGATTTTAGAGTTGTTTTCTAGAATTTTGTTACTGATTTCTTCAATCATGTTTTATGTAGGACTTGTGTTTCTCCAGGACTAAATAATTCAGGGAAGCAAAATGTGGCTTACTAACAATTATTAAGCATTTGTATTTGCAAGCACATATGCATTACTTTTCAGATATTTTGCTTTTCGAATGTTACTTGGCTATAGATTAATCTTGGATGTTATGTCAGTTCTTCATATGATGATGATATTGCTGTTGAATTACTTGAAGAAGTTACCTCGGATAGCTACACGGCATCAAGGATTAATGGAAAAGAGACCAAAACTGTTCCACGTCAAGTTCCATCCTGGCTTGCTTACTCCACTCCAAATGAATTTCTTGTATGGCCTCCACTGCTTTGACATAGCTTGACATGTGCACACTGAATGATGTTTTCACATTTGGTGTGAGTTTCTTTGGTTTTGTTTGTTCTTTAATTTTTTTCATTGATTCAAAATTTTGGATTTCTTTCAATCAGGAAGCAATGAAAAAAAGTGATAGTCCTCTTCATGTGAAGTATTTACAGACCATGGTAGAGTGCCTTAGCATGCTTGGGAAGGTTGCAGTTGCTGGTGCCATGACATGGTTTGTTTTCCTTTTCCAAATCAGATTCAGTTTATATTTCATTTGAGGCATGAATATGTGCATTTTATTTGTTCTTTCCATTCGCAAACTAAATATCGGGGCAGATTTTGATTAATCTGCCGATGATTGTGCTGACGAACCTTCTTGTATCCTATGTGCAAGGACACTTAATTTCAGAATTAGTGTTCATACATATTGGACATTCTAACACCAAAACACAGGTTCCAATTATGTATACATGTGAGTGCATTAATGTAAGATTGTAATTTCCATGTAGCGGCATCAATCTACAAATGTATGAAAAAAAGTGACTATGAAATGAAGGTTACAACAAATAGCATGGTGTATGAACTTTTTTTCTTTTTCAAAAGTTGATTTTATTGAGTACTTGTGTTACAATTCGATGACCTCGCTTTATGAAAATTCCAGCAATTGATTCATCCCAATTACTGATAAAACTCTCAAATAAACCCTTCCAAAGATGGCAGTGAGACATATTTTTTGAACAACCCGCCTGCAGCGAGGCTCCACGTCAAAGTCCCTAATTGAATGATAGTATTTCCTAACTTAACCACCCACATCTACTTGGGCCTTTTGGGTGTGGGTTTTATCTCAAAAGGCCTCAACTGTTATTGAGTGAAAACTAGTTATAAACGACTTGCCAACTCCTTCCTCACATGATGTGGGACTTATCAACCCAACACCACTTGCCCATCAAATCCTTGGATGGCTGCCTAAGAGTGTCGGGATGTCACATTGCTATTCCCAAATAATGATGAGGATCTCCATGATTGCCAAACTAATATCCGACATCTTGTCACGAAAAATCCTGTTATTACACCCCTTTCATTCTATCCATGATGTTGCTTCACCCAACTGATCCTGAAAAACCCACAAAACTTAATCGACCAACGTACAATGCATTAGAATATGAATGGAGACCTCTGAATCAAAATCACAAAAGCACATCCCATTTTTGTACCCATGTGACCTAGTTCTACTTTACCTCGGACAATAGTTTATTTTACACAACCACCCACGTGAAACAAAAATGCCCCTGTAATCCCTTTAAGCATAACTAATTGCGTTCAAAACGCTGATGAAATATGGCATACAATATTCTTATTAAAAGATATTTGATACTTTTGAGGTTATTGACAAAAAGATGGGAACACAATTACCACAAGTTAAAATGCAAATAAATTCCTCATTTATCTGGTTTTATATACAACTTGGAGATTATGCGGAAACAATAAAGAAGAAGAACACATAATTAGAGTTTTTCTAATCCTTCTATATTATTAAAACAAGGATTACAATTTCTCAAGAACAACTATTTTGAGGCAAAACGCTTAACACACCCTGAATATACTATGCAATACAAAAGATATGTATAGGGATTTCCCTTGTCCTTGTCAACCAAGTAAACCTCGTCCCAATAGAAATCAATTTCTATTTCCATAAGTGAACGCTGCTTAGGAATGTTCTAAAATCGTAGACCTTTTCGAGGCACTGCTTAGAGCCCCCCACCCCCCCAAATGATGCTGCCCTTACATCCGTCCTTCGATCATACAAATCCAAAGATCACTAACCTTGTAAGAGGCAGATATTTCTGTATAAAATTTATACTATTTTGGTTTTAACTACTTGCTAATGATGGCATATACTATTTGTCAGCCTATTCATTTGACTGACAATTGTTTTGTTTTTACTTCATTTTATCATGTTTCGTTGTTCAATTTAAAATATTTATTTCACAATTTTAGGTGAATATACTTGGTTTACAGGTCTGTTCAATTTTGACCATCATAAGGATTGTGTAATGTAAATTTGAAGATACACCCTGGCTGTTATGCATGCTTAGACCCCTTAACTTAAAATTAAACAATACATCTTTTAATGGCAGAATAGTGACAATTTATTTGTTCTTTGTGTGTTTTGATAGATCTTTTATGTTTTTATAGCAACATATGCATTGGTGTTAGATGTTGATGATTGATCTATATCCTCCTCGTCTTTTTTGGTACTTTATAGCTTTCCCCTTTTTGTTATGCAACAGCCAAAGATTGCGACCTACTATTCATGACATTATCACAGCCAAGATAAAAGCTCATGCAATCGTAATGAATTCATCAAGACCTGGTATTGGCAAGGCTGCGAGAACTACCAGTCCGGGTTTACATTATTTGACTGGACAACTGCAAAGTTACCAGCTGCCGAAACAGAAGTGTCTGAATGGGATATTATTTGCAAGAACTTTACTGGCAGTTAGTCCAGTCTCCCCAGTAATGGCTTCCACAGGACCGGCACAAGCTGCAGCCAAAGAACTTCTAGACTCCATATTGGAGACTGTACTTCAGATACTGGGTAAGATAACATAATGTCTGTAGCAGAGCATTAGTTTATATATTCTGTCTAGAGTAATTGTGACAGATTGTCAGAGAACCATGTTATTGTTGGCGATCTTTTGAAATCTAAATCAACACAACCGAGTGATCTGAGTGCAACGAAATCTATGAATGGTGACATAAACGTGAACCTTGACACAGATATATCTCAATTGACAGGATGCTACAGTGTCGGATTCTCATTAACTGTTTTACAGGTATTATTTTTTAGCCGTCATTTCAAGATGTTTCTGTTGTTTTAATTTTTTTTTTGAAGTAGAAAGGAAAGTCACTTTCCTATGACATTTATTTAAGGTATTTCTTTATTTTTATTTATATATTTATTTAATGTTTGCACAAGAGTGAATGTCAACAACTCATATGTGAGATTCTCCGAGCAACGCCAGAGGCTGCATCTGCAGATGCTGTAGTACAAACAACTATATTTGCAAGCAAGGCCCCTTCCAAGGAGAAAAGGCAAGTTCATCTTCCGAACATGTTTATCTTTGCTTTAAATCATAAACAAGTTCATCTTTTGAAGCCGGCATATGGAAAAGTGACAAAATATGGGCGTATTGTTCAAGTACTGACCTACTCCTTTAGACAACAATTTAGCTTTTCATATAGCAAGTCTGCTTCCTAATCATCTCCACTACTGGATCCCACAACCTCTTACATATGTTCCCACAAAGAAGTTCCAAATAGATAGACGGTGAATTGGTAATTCACCCACTATACATCCCACCAAACCAGCTACTGTCCGTCTGTCCCATTATTTGGCCCATTACCGATTCCGTTAACCACACTTTTAGAGAAATTAGTCATCAATCCTAATCATGATGAAAACCCAGCAAGATACACTGCAAATTCTCCGTGTGAGACACCATCATCCAGAAAAAATAAAGTTATCATTAACAAACTAGAGATGCGCTACCATCGGACCTGCACGGTAACCTTATTACCAGATAACGATCTTGTCTCCAATGCTTTGGCAATCAACCTACTTAATGCCTCTACCCATGATTTAAAAACTTATGAAATATTATACGCTTAAAGGCTCGTTTCGAGGTGAAACCTATAAAAAGCATGTTGGGTGAAACCTTACGATAATGGGATGTACATTCCCTTATATACTTTCACAAAGACTTGCCTTCCCTCACCTCCCATGTGTCAGGCCTAATTTTTAATAATATTGCAGCAATCATTTTCATTTCACATCATCTTCAGGTGAAACAATTCATAACTGTTGCTCAAACCTATTGTCACAGCGCTTATCCATGATTTGGTATCAAGTTTCTGTAACAATTATTATCAATAATGAAAAACACTTTATTAAATCAAATCTTTTTTTATTTTATTTGGTAGAGAATTTATTCCTTCCTATGACTATCTTCCCTTTCTTACCAACTACAAGTTCAATTTCTTTGATATTTGTTTCTAACTATAACAAGACAGTCCTTTACCCTGTTGGAGAAATTCAACAGTTGACAGCATGTTGAGTATCCTTCAATGCCAGTAAGGCACCCTTTCTACTATTTAGCTGAGACTCCGTTTGGGTGATAAGTTCAAGAGCAAGGCAATGTGGAAAATTACTGTGGACAGAATCAGAAACAGACTTGCAGTGTGGAAAACCAAATACATCTCCAGGGTAGAAAGACTGACTTTGTTCAAAAGCACTGTCTCTCATGCCTTGCATCATCATAACCATCTCTATTCAGCAGGTCATTGAAAAGGTTTGCAAAGACTTTCATGGAGGGCAGCCAAAACTCAAAGAATTATCATTGGGTTGATTGGAAGCAGGTCTGTAAACCTAAGGAACGTGGAGGGCTGGGAATTAGGAGATTGCATTTGTTCAACCAAGCTTTGCTATCCGAATGGATCTTGAGATTTGGGGTAGATCAGCAAGCTATAGTGTGGAAACAGGAGGGTGGTAAACAAGGTAGACTCGAGCTAATCAGGGGTGCTCTTGGTGGAAAGGCATTATGCAACATAAAATAATTCCAGGAACACATTAGCTTCTAAGTGGGCAATGGTAACAAAGTCCTCTCCTGGGAACACAGTTGGTGCTCTACTAAACCTTTCAGTGAGCTGTCACCTCCATTTACAGACTCACTTCGGCTAAGAATGCCCTAGTTTCCAAACTTTATCAAGACCCCTCTTACAACAGCCCAAATTGGAATCTTAAGCGGAGAAGAGGGGTCAAAGATGAAGAGCTCCCTTCCCTTCTCCTGATGCTGGAAATACGGCAACTTGATACTATATCAGTGGCTGAAGATAACTAGTCTTGCGATGATAAAACATGAATCTTCTCTGTCTTTGATTCTCACCTCAAGCTTCAAACCCATGACATTGTTGCTAGGTCTGTTGCTCCCTTCCCATCCCCTTTTGGTCACAATATGTTCTAGAAAAAGAAATTCCCCCTAGAATCATTTCTTTGTGTGGGCTCTAGGGCAGGGAAAATTTCCCATAGTGGACAACCCATCATTTCTTTGTGTGGGCTCTAGGGCAGGGAAAAATTCCCAAGTGGACAGCCTATCCCTTAAGAGGTTTGATGATTATCAATAGATGCTTTGTCTGCCAGTCAGACACAGAATCCATTGAGCACCTCTTTTTCTCCTGTCCTTTCTCTTCTAATCTCTGGTCTTCCATCTGTGGGGAAGCTAAATGCCTTCCCCCCGTTGCTGATAATCTTTTTCAATGGGCTAAAGCTTGGGGTAGAAGTGGTTTGTCTACAAAAGAGGTGTGGTTATGGGAATGGTCGTCTTTCGTACTTTCTGGACCATGCGCAAAGAGAGAAACAGTAGGATTTTCAAAGGTGTTACTAGAGATATTCCTCATTTGACTAGATCAATCAAATCCTTGGTTTGGAACTGGGGTGTTACTTGAGGAGTCTTTGATGATCAGCCTTTTCATGTGTGCATTTTTAACTGGGATATGATTTTCTTTTTGTAATTGAGGTGCTTGGCTCCCCTCTCTTCAGCTAACTGACAGTCAGCAGCTGGTGTATCCTTTCTTGTTTTTCTGTTAATATACTTTTACTGATAAAAAAAAGACTATGTTTTGAAACAATCTTCCCTCCTACGACTGCCTTCCCTCAGAACCAACCAACTCTCCCAAAAGTCCGAGCTGTCCAGGAGGGGAAGGTTCATGACAAGGATCGTGACATTGCCCCACGCTTCCAAAGTCGACGTCCTCATCGGCCTACTCTATCGACACTGGCCCGATGAGCTTCTCTCACCTACCAGTATTCAACAACTTAGCACTATGCCCATACATAATGCTAAATTATTTTAATCCAGCCTATAGGTCGCCCCTGCCGGGAATCAAACCTTAGATATAGGATTTGGCTCTGATACCAATTGTCATGAACCAACCAACTCTCCCAAAAGCCCGAGCTGTCCAGGAGGGAAAGGTTCATGACTAGGATCGTGACATAACTCTCCTTGGAGGCCTTAATTAATCAAGTCAAGGCCACCCCTCATTGATGGTTAGTTGGTTACAAGCCTTTATTAACTATTCTAAGCTTGCTAGGCAAGCCACTAGTTTCCTAAAATGAAAACCCTAACCTCAATTAACCCTACATATTATTGCTAGATATATAAGCCCTACCCAACTAATAACAGAATAAAATAAATAAACTACCAAGGGGCAGCTGATCCATTAAAATATATAACTAGCAGCAGGAGCAGATGAGATTGTATCTAACACATGGTTTCTATTAAGGGTCCTTGGTACCCTGCTTGCTTTCATTTAAATATAAATAAAATAATTAAAATTAAAATTAAGGATGCTTAATGCGAATATTTCAACAGGATTTACAGAAAATAGTAACAAAAACTCGTTGGTTGGTCATCTCTAAATATGTTTGTGATACCATCTTTAGTGCTATCTAAGTACCTATTATTACTGCCTTTATAAAAAAAAGGTACCTATTATTACTGCTGTCTGTTCTGTAGATTAATTTTAGAATTTAATTTCCATTCAGTTTTATCAGGACTGTAATGAACTTTTTTATAATTTTCAGGCCCTAGCAGCTATCCCCTTGATCAACAATGAAGCTGTTCAACAAAGATTAGATCGCGTCGGGACTTACTTTGAACTTCTCAACTTACCATTCGAGGTATAGAAGACACACAGCAAGGAAAAGAGAAACAATAAGATCATATCGCTCATAACGTCCATTTTTTCTTCTTTTGTGGTGCTTAGATTGTTACCTCCCGTTTGGGAGCAATTGCCGATCACACGTTTCTCTCTATTTTACAGGCTTTGCTTGCATTCATTACAGAGCACAAATACTTATTCACGGCTGTAGAGCAAGTGATGCAGTTGTTTGTGTGTTGCTTTGCTTGATTCTCATTAGTTCACATGATAATATACTTAAATTTGTTTAACAGGTATACCAATCTTTTAAAAAGTGAAGGTGCCAGGCAGAGAGATCCCAATTGATGCTCAAGCGAGGGTGTCCGAGATTTTGTCCGGTTAGCTTTAAAGCACTAAGTTGATTGATCTACAATGTACAAAATTGTTTGTGTTTAGGTTAGCATTTGTAAGAAGACCTTTCTTGGTTCTTTTCTCTAGTTACAGGCAGTTGGCTTTCTCGCCAGCTTGGTGAAGCTTGTTTTGGGCTTTTGGCCAAGCTAATCTGATGTAATGGATCAATTTGACAGGATCAAATAATCTTTCTGGATGTGTAATGAATGTGCGGGTATGTGCATTTTCAAAGAAAGCAAATAAAACATTGTATGTATCATTCTTATGCTTGTGTTAATGTTATTAATGATGAAATGCAATGTCCACTTTTGGTTGTTGTACACTTGTACCTAATTAAATGTTCAATAAGGTTATCATTTTAAGAAAGTTGAGGAATCCAAATGTTGTGTTTGTGTATACTTCATTTGAATAAAGACTGGCGGCAGCCTGTTCAATGTGCCACCACCACCAATCTTTACTATACTTTTGCACTGCCCATTGCAGCAGTAGTTTACATTCTATTCGGTAACGGTTAGGTTGATGAGTGAGTAGCGAATTTACCAAATACTCAGGAAGTAATCGGAAAGGTAGTGACTACTCCACACCACCAATAAATATGCATAACTTAAAAACACAAAATATGGTAACTTTTGACCAATTTAAACCCTCAATTGAGATCAATTCTCAATCTCATCAAAACACGAAATTTGTAGTACTACGAGTTATCTAAAAAACACAACCTGAATCACATGAAAATGTTTTGAAATGAACAAGTTATGATCATTTTACTAAAGTCACGCAAATCTGTCTTGCAGTGAAAACGGGATAGTGTTCCTGACTTTCGGCCAACTTATGTGCTCGATCGAGATCGATTCTCAAGTTGATCAAAACACAAATATTATAGTACTCTTAGTTATCTAATAAACACAACTCGAATCACTTGAAAATGTTTTGAAATCAGCAAGTTATGGTCATTTTACTAAAGTCGCGCAAATTTGTCTTGCAAAAAAAACGGGATGGTGTTCCTGACTTTCGGCCAACTTATGTGCTCGAGACCGATTCTCAAGTTGATCAAAACACAAAATTGTAGTGCTTTGAGTTATCTAATAAACACAACTTGAATCACTTGAAAATGTTTTGAAATGAGAAAGTTATGGTCATTTTACTAAAGTCGCGTAAATCTGTCCGAAAAAATTTATGTTCGCAGAGTTCACTGCGAGGTTTTTGAGATATCTGTTCTCTGCGTTTTTCACGGGACACTTCGGGGTTTGTAGATACTCCGCATTGTTCGCAGATTTCACCACGAGGTTTTTGAAAAACCCCCACACTACTCTCTGTGACTCGCATGGGACCCTACAAGGTTTTGCACAAACCTTGCATTGTTTTCTCCGAACAGAACAAAATGCTACAAAAAAAAAAATTTCCAGAAGTTTTGCTTACTGAGATTTTGTTTCTAATTTTTTTTTACTGATCTTATTCGCATTGTCGCATCGAACCTAAACTTTGTCGTTTTGTTTTCTAATATTATTTTCTAACGATCATATTCTTATAATGAGAACTTATGTCATTGCTCATCGAACCTAAACTTATGTCATTATGTTCTTATAATGAGAACTTTTTTTTTTTTCTGAAATGTCGAGGCATAACAAACATCGAACCTAAACTTTCTATGTTTAGGCATAACAAACATCATTTGAACCATGTGATGCCATGAAGGGGAGTGTTTCCCTTGGACTCCACGTAAGGGTCCCAAAGTACCTGCGTTTTGCACTTTGAGAGGTGGCGTGTTGAGCTGTTGCATTTTGGAGAGTTTGAGGGTTTCGATTTTTAAGGGATTTTGAGAGATTTTTTAGGGAGAGGGAGGAGATTTACAAGAGATTTGAGTGTAGGGAGAGATTTGCAAGAGATATGAATGTGTGAGAGGGAGAAATTTTGAATGGGTGAAGGAGGAACCGTTTATCGATTTGAATGGTAAGGGAAAAAAATTTGGATTTTTGTTTATATAGGTGGTGTGAGAAAGAAAGTAGGTGGTGTGGAAGAGTAGAATGGTGTGAGAAATAGGATATGGTGGTGTGGAGTAGTCACGCCAATCGAAAAAACTCGGATGCTTAATCCTAATAAGAATTATTATATATTTACACTTAATTAGCTCAAGGAATGTTAAATTGTCAAATGAAATTATCTTACTACATAGCACAACCTTTAAATAAAAAATAAAAAAATAAAAAGTAACATAAAATTGAATCAACCGAGTTGAATACGATTACTTGGCCGATACCTAGTTAAACTCGATAACTTGACCGATGCATAGTTAAACATGATCACTCTGCGAGTAATGCAAACTGAGTAAAAGGGACTGAGTCTGTTTTTGAAACATGCCCAGGGAGTTACCGAGTACTTGGATAGTATTACTCTCCGAGTAAAGTACGCAAACATTTACAAATTTAATCATTTTAACTGTACCATATTTTCTGCAAGTATACCCCATTTTTAGCATTTTTGTGATTGCTTTTTGCAATATGTTGCATTTTCGGGGAAGTTATATTAAAGGATATCTAAAAATTTTGATTTTAACTGTTAATTCTATCTTGAAAACCTAATCTCAATCCATTGTTTAATGTCTTCTTTTCTTAAAATGAGTGATATTCTATGAAAAAAAAATATTTTGATTTTAAGTGATATTCTATGGAAAAAAAAATTCATTGTTTAACTTTCTGCAAGTTATATTTTGATTTTAAATGAATGAATTGGGAAAGCATAGGATTCAAAATGAGTGATATTATTTGGAAAAATATATATATTTAGTCATGTAAAAAATTTGTTTTGATGGTAATGTTGTGTGCAAATAGCCGATGCCTAAAGATTTAGTCATTCATTTGAATATGAATATGAATATGAATAAAGTTTAGTTTGGTTCGCTTCGCTTCAAGTTCAACATCAATTCCATGAAGAAAAAAACAGCGGCTAGCTAAATATTAAATATAGTAGGGAGACTACATGCCAAACTAGGAAAGTAAGTTTTATTTTTTAAGAGCATTGATTGTAGAAATAGCAAATTTAACCTAAAAAGGCAAAAGTAGAAGATTGGGGAGGGGGAGTAAGTTTGTTATTCAACACCTTAGGCAAACACAATCTGAACAGGGAATATATATTCAAACAGAAATTCTAATTGTCGAGGAAACCAGCGAGGAAATGGGCGAGGGAGGGAGGGAATATATATTCAAATAACGAGATCTATTCATAATTAGAGGTCCAACAGTTAAAAATCTATTTTTGTTCAATGGCTTGGCAAACCGATTTAATAGTTTGGAAACCAATGTATCAATAGTTTTACTTTTACCATTAAAACTGTGAATTTAGAAGCTAGTGTTCAACAATGTCATTGTTCAAAACCAACCAGTAAACCCAGCAACAATTACCACTACACCCCCAACATGTTGATGATGGTAACAGAGAATTGTCGAGATGCCCAATTATTTAGGTAGGGTTGATTTTCCCAATTTTAGTGGGAGTGGTGGTTGTTCCATGTTGATCAATATCAACAACTTAATGGAGTAGTTACTGATGCAAAGATGAGTCCCTTGGTTGTGTACAACACATTCGTTTGTTTCATGGTACGTTGGATTAAGCAATCTCTCAAATTGCTAGCCTGCCCACAATTTTCAAAAGCTTTTTGTGTGTTCATTATTGATCCATATAGTTCATTATTGATTCAAAGATGAGTTACTGAACAAGCACATTATTGATCCATATAGTTCATTGTCCAAAAAGAACTCAAATGGACATTGTTAGTGAGTATATTATGGAGTTTGAGAGACTGGATATTTTGTTTCCAAACATATATATATATAGTCAGCTCTGGAATTATTGTATATAAAGTCATTTGTTAATATGATATACAATTCTTTTCTAGATATGTTACTGTCTAGTGTTTCTTCAGTTCTTGTTTTGATTGATAAGATCGAGTTTGCATATATTATGGTAATATAATTCACATCAAAGCCATTGCATTCCAACAAGCTCTCTAAACTTTCTGCCAATTACTCATTAACTCTGCTCCGAAGCTTCTAATCTTTTCAAAGAAGTTCAACCAATCAACATAAAATGGCTACAGACAGTACTAATTGTATTCAGAAATAAAACTCGCATGTACATACATAACCCAACACAGATTGACTTTACTGTGTTCAAGCATACCAACAACATTTCTTCAATCCTTACAATGACCAAGTCACAGTGAAACAATGAAAATATCAGAGAGCAACTGCACATTAACAAAAGCAAGAAATGAGATCGAGCTATTTGCAACTAATAGTCAGAAGGACGCAGAGATCAGTACTGTGAGAAAATGCTTCCTTCAGATAACTCGTAACATATGTCATCAACAAGAAAGTCAACTTCAACTTCTGAAGATCATCGACACATACAAATGTTCCATTCCCTTTTTTTAAGACTAGAGCTAAGTATACATGGATTGTGATAAGAAAAGGTTTTCATGGACTGAAGAACTTCCTGAGTGGTCAGGTCCATCCTTACGATCCTTTCCTGCTCCCATTAGAGCAAGGAACCTTTTAAATCCAGTTGTATAAGAATCCTTCCAAGTGCAGCAGTTCGAGTTAGCACATCCTCTCGGGAGGCAATTGCTCCAACTGAAGCTTGGTTCGTCACTGCAGCACGGGTAGGTGGGGCACTGGGGGATGCTGGCACGACTAATGGTGCTGCCAGAGAAGGTTGCATGATCACTGCTGGCGCATGCTTGTTGAATCATCAAGTATACTTTGGTGTTCTGTTTTCTTCAGGCCCTGTACATTTTTGTTTGAATTAGTTCACATAGCATGTAAAGTAGTATAATCTGACAGACTGGTTTAGAGAAAGATGTGTTTGATTGTACAGAGATTCTGAAGCATTGTCAATTTCCTGAAAATAAGTTACTTAAAATTAGTGTTTCATTTCCAATACTAGGCAGGAAATGATTTTCTTGTGCACCTTATTTTCTAACGTTTTCTTCACCACTCAAGAAAAGAAGCAGAATAACGTGGGGAACTTATTGAAAACCACAAAACATACTGAAGAAGATCAAACAGTGAAGAAATACCAATTAATATTATGTTGTGAGAAAATCAAAAAAAGAAAAAAGAAAAAAAAGACATCAATTGTGAACAATTGACCTGCTTACAAAATTGTCTTGATGAATTTGGAGGTCTAGAAATGACAAAGAATTCTCAATTGGGTGAATGAGGTTCAAAGCATAATAAATATTTCTAATTTGAAGTTAGTTTAAATTGCTTTGTAAATAAAAGAAAGATACAACATGCTGTCTCATGGTGAGCCCTATAACTGTCGATACAACTTTCCTAGGTGCCTTTCGAAAATCGCCAAAGATTGCTGACTGCCAACTATAAGGATTTGAAACACTGGCTGCTTGAGCACACATGCCATGGTAGAACACTCCTAAATGGTAAACCATTTACTCTCAAATTGGGCATAACCCTTCTCGTTTTAATGTCCTTGATCATTTCTTTTTCATGGGATCCTATTCTTGAAGTACCAATGAACGTTCTTAGATAATTGCTTATTGTGGTAATAAATAAATAAATAAATAAAATCTTGCATAAAGCACATGTGTGCTTCGCTTGATCTACCCCAACTGCCCAGGAAAGCAAGAGAATGGAAAAAAAAGAAAAAAAGAAGAAGAAGGTGCATTTCAATGGTCAGTCAAGCCGTTAATCCAAAAGAGAAAGGAAAATCTTATCTTGAACCTGAAAGAGTTGGCCCAATGACTTAGAAGACATAAATAAAACCTTAATATGTGGAACCATTAGCTCAACATTCATGAAATACATAGAATCATCATACAAAAAAAGCAGGAGGCGACAAAATGAACCTTTAGCTCAAGAATTTGTTGAAACATAAAGATACAACAGGAAACCCTAGATCTATAAAAATGTGCATTACCTTTTGATTTAGCCCTAGCTCTAGTAGAAACCCTAGATCTATAAATCCCCAACAAGAAATCAGCCACAAAGAGGGAGAGAATGAGAGGGAAAATACAATTAGACAAAGGTAGCAGCTTTACCTTTTGGGAGAGGGTGGCGATTCGTCTCCCACTTCTCTTCTCTATCGAGCTTCGTTGAGGAGAGGGAGGGCTTCGGCGGTCATGCTTCGTTTGGATTTCTTCTCTTCTCTTCTCTTTCTGCTCCTCTGTCTCTGTCTGTCGAGATGGAAATGGGGAGAGGGAGAGAGGTTCCCTCTTCTTTTTCCCCCAAATTTCAATTCCCCCCCCCCTTTTTTTTTTCGAAACGATGCTTCTGCACGTGCGCAGGAGCCTCCCTCGCCCATTTCATCGACATCTAGAATCTCTCATATATATATGCTTGAATCACATCAAGTTAGTTTTTCTTTCCAGTCTGTGTGTGTTGGTGTAAGTAAGGGTGTTGCTCATCTATTGATTGCATCATCTGAGTTTAGTTACCTAAACAATTTGCTAGCAAGAGAAAAATGCAAACCCCCACCACATGCTTTTGATCAGAAACTCCAATTATTGTGCTTTGGGTCAAGAAGAAATGGATGTGTAATGTACTTGTTGTTGCTCATTCAACTAATTTTTTTATCGAAAATTCTAAATGTCGAGGAAGTGGGCGAGGAAAACAGCAAGGGAGGGAGGGGATGGACCGTCCATCCCCTCCCTCCCTCGCTGTTTTCCTCGACAGGTAGAACAACTCTTTTTTTTTTTTTATATAACCTAGCTTTATATTAAAATCTACCCAGGACACAGAAAAACAAGAAGAAAATAAAATAAAAGGGGACCCTCAAACTTCTGCTTCACACCCAGTAAGACACTTTTTGATAATTTTACATTTTAGGTTGCTTATTATTACTTGTTTGAGCTCCGTTCAAGTTGAAATTTCACATTACCAATAGAAACAGCGTGTCAAAGTTGTGGACAATTTCGACACCATTTTTTGAGATACGTATTTAGGTATTTGTCATTAAATATATTGATAAATGGTTTTTATGAATGCTTAAGGACCACCCGCTATTTGGCCTATTGGTCGGTTTTTGTCGCGCCCAAGTGAGCCTTTGCTCGCTTCTTAATATTTATAAAGAATTTTTCCTTATCCCATTTAGCGTGGATCTCAAGGCATACGTGTCATAAAACTTTGACACATTGTTTTTTGTGATTGGTATTTAATTTTCCTCGAAATTTTAACTCAAATGGAATAGGGAATGGCTATAAAATAAAAAATGTGAAGTGCAAACCAATTTTCTAGAGAGCCGGCCCAGCCCAATACCATCCATTCAAATGAGGGATTTGATGTACTATTTTTATAAAATAAATAAATAAAATTGATGCGTTTCATATGCCGCCACGAATCTCTCAGGGCAAACATAAATTGTGGAGTGGAGTGGAGTGCATTCAAAACTTTTTCTCACCAACAACTCGAGGATAAGAGAAAGATGGTCATAAAATAAAAGCCATCTGGAATTAATAGAGGGTGAGGGTGAGGGTGAGGGTGAGGGTGGAATTGCATGAAATCAACAAATTGAATGGAATGAAGGTAGAGATAGAGGTGATTTGAGAATGGAACAACCCCTCTCTATTATCAAAACCAGTAGTAGTAGATTTGGACTCCATCATCATCTACACTCCAAATTTGCCCTCCTTGCTCCATGTTAGTTGCTTCCTTCCTTGTCAATTTTCATCTGCCATCTTAATATTATAACATAAATCCCATTCTATTATTAGGTAATAGTAATACAAAGTGCAAGAGCAAGCTTACACGTTTACATAACAAGGTCACCTCACCTCTTCATTCGTTTTTTATTTTTTTATTGATTAGTATTTATGTTTGGTGAACTGAAAAAAAAAAAAATTTATTATTATTTCTACTTGCAGAGCTTCACGCCAGTTGTTGTAAGGTCATTCACAAGACGAAACTCCGGGGAGAAGAAATTGAAAAAAAAAAATGGGGAAAGGAGAAGAACCCAGAAAAATAGCAATACTAATGACTCTTGGGATGAAGAATATACAGCCATATTGGCAGATACTTCTTCTGCTTCCCCTGTTGGTCTTAATGTGATTTCTTCTCACGATACCTCCGCTCTAAACAATCCCACCCCTTCCCCTTCTAGAAGTGATGTACTCAAGTCTTGCACTGTTACATCCGGGTTCATGTTTGCCTTCGCTTTGGCAATTCGACAGGCAATTAACTTGTTTGCTACTTCACTATTTTTTGGTTTATTGCATGCCTTACCATGTTAATTTTGCAGCTCTTGTGCTCTTTACAAAGTGTTGATTTCTTGATCCTAACCTGCAGGTATCTCATTTTGCATTTACACAAGGATGGCCAGTTCATGACTGCTCTACACAAGTATTATGTATGTACATATTTCCATGCTTGTCTTCGCATTTTGATATTGAACCTTTTGCTTACACTTTGGCCGTCAAGGTGGTTGTTAGTTGTTGACACCTGCCATGCCTGACCAAGGGATTATATGTCATGGCAACAGTTGTAGTAGTTGTAATAAGATAACCATTCTCTGTCTCATATCATTTTGTTAGACAATATTTCGAAGATTACATATGCACAATTTATAGGTAGAACTCATGATTAAATTCATCTTTACGCAATGGATGTCACGGTCCTTCTTGTTGGATGCATTGAGTATTGCTCACACATATTTCTCAAATAATGTTGTTTCTATAAATTAGCCTAAGTAGTTATCAGTTGGACTATCATTTGGTTTTTCTTCTGCAATGAGCACCAAACATTTCTTATGCTTGATAGTCATCGTCAAAACGTTTCTTTTATCGTATCTCGGAAACCAAATTCAAGAGACATATATCATATCGTAATGGCTTTTGATGATGATGATATCGTATCGTAATGTATATCATAAGAGATATAAATAAAATATACTAAATGCATATTTAAGCATATAAATGACACAAATAGGGTATATTTAAACAAAAGCGTCCAAAAAAAACACTTTCATTCAACATATGCAATATTGCAATTAACTATCATTATCATCCAAAATAACCAAACCATATACAAAACATTGGAACTCTTTCACGATATCGTCTTGCTAATTCATCATCACCACTAGTAGGATGCATTTTTGAGTTCACACAAACGCAAATAGTGGACAAGAAACTATAAAAAGTTTGGAAAAAAAAAATCAAAAAAGTAACACAAAGTTACCTACAATGGCCACTGATAAAACTTTCACATGGAAATTTCAAACCTTCGATCAAAGACATGCACTAAGTACTCCTTCGAAAAAGAAAAATACCCATTGATCATGATTCAGAGTTGTGAGATATGAGGATTTTTGTTTTTCTCTACATGAGAGCTTATTTTTTTGTTTTTCTCTCAAAAGCTCTCTCAGAGAAGATGAAGTGGTGTTTTGTTGGGCTAAAGGGGTAGATAAAAGATAATAGAAAGGTCAAAAGTGGAAAAAGTAAAAAAAAATTGATTTTTTTGAATTCAAAAATATGGGTCCCTACCGATACACAATGCATGTCGTGTACCGGTAGGTACATGGGCGGATCCACTAGGTTTTGTAAAAAATTCATTAAAGTAGTTAAAATTTCACTATTGCCCCCCTTTGAAAATTTATATTGCCCCCCTTGAAATTTCATATTGCTCCCTCTTATAAAAAAAACATCATAGATCCCAAATCACAAGAGAAACCGAGCCTCTTGTGTCTACGTCTGCGCTTGCGTCTTGCGATATCTTCTTCAGTTTTTCTTCATCTCCGTCTGAAACAGGTGAGTTTGTTTGATGTTCTTATTTCTCCATCTCCGACTTGATTTTATGCCCTGGTCTTGCAATAAAAATTCCGATGAATTTCTGAAACCTAAATTCCTGAATTTAATATAGTTTTTCATGTCAACCGATTCAGAGATTCTCCATCTAATATTACAACTAACAAGAAAAGAAGAAACAATGACAAACCTACATGTCCGATGAATGTTGTGTCAATCAAAAAAGCAATTGGATCAGCTGCTAAAGCCATTGCAGCAGGCAATACAATATGAAATATCTCCAAGCCAATCTCATCCTTCTTGAAACACAATCTCACAATAAGCTTTAATGATTTTTCTATAAAAGCAAAAAAATAAAAAATGCTCTACATAAAATGTTACTAAGCAATCAATCTCACACTCAAAGACAAACACACCCCATACACACCACATGTACACATTCCACACTACACACATAGTGACATACATAACCTGTTTGCAATGTACAGAAAAATTGAATTTTTTATGCTGTATATCTCCATCAGTTAAACAAAACCCAGAAAAGAAGACAAACTTTGATGCCTTTACTAATTTCTTGGAAACTTCTTATACAAATGACATCTTTTATGCTGTATACCGAGGAAATTTCTTGGAAATGTTACATCTTTTTTTGCCCCCCTTTGTCTGCAATCCTGGATCCGCCCCTGGGTAGGTACATGCAAAACCTGTATATCCAACCGGTACATACCAGTTTTCATACAGTACGAGATGTACCGGACGGTACACGATATTTGACATCTATGTTGATAGTCATTACAATTTTGTTGTCCCAGTTGAAGTTGAGTTGTGGCATCTAGAGTTAATCCTTGGTCTAGTTCTACTTATATCATCATGTAGATACCTACTTTTGCGGACGTGGCCCGACTTTGCTGAGTCAAGTGAAGCAGCTAATCAGCAGGTATGCCTTCTTTTATGAATTGTCACTCTTATCAATGAATTTAAAAAATGTATATAACTTATGTATATTGCATGAGTTTTCCTGCAAATTTGTTGCTTATTCTCTTAATTCTGACATAGATGCTCTGACAGTTGATTTTCAAGATTTGGAATGCTTTTGAAACTGAAATCTGCTAAAGTTTTCATGAAAACTGTCTCAACGATCAAATCGCAAATCTGTAACAATGGATGGTATACGTGCCAGACTGCCATTAATTAATGTGAGAAGAACTAAAAAAGGTAGAATCACTTACTAAATCTGTCAACTGCTAGCAGTCATGGAGCAGCATCCAATTTATTACATTCACATATAACTGATTTTTAGAACATGTTAGCATATTACCCATTTGTGAAAATTTTACTCAATTTTATTAATGGCTATCCATTGAATAGTGGTATACCCTTCTATATGTGTATGCCAATGACAAGAATTTGTAGCCATCTGAACTTAATATTTTCTGTTTTAGAAATACATTCCTCTTGTTTGCAATTTTTATCTTTCACAATGATCTGTTTTATTTTTCAATTTTTTTTTACAGGTCCTCAGTTCACTACAACCTTTGGATTACATTATAGTAGCATTTCTTCCTGGGATTGGTGAGGTAAACTTGAAAAACCTGAGTTATTTCTACCTTTTACAAACAGAACTGTGAGTTAGGTCATGTTAATTGTTCTGTGAAACCAGGAGTTCCTTTTCCGTGGTGCACTACTGCCACTATTTGGGCTCAACTGGAAGAGTGCTGCAGTTGTTGCAGCCATCTTTGGCCTTCTACACTTTGGTAGCGGCAGAAAAATTTCCTTTGTTGCCTGGTAATTATCTACTCGTACCAATGAAAGAATCACAATCTACAAATGTCATGGCACGGGGGGGGGGGGGGGGGGGGGGGGGGGGGGGGGTGGGGGGGTTTAAAAAAAGAATAATTTGTTGGTTTTAGAATGTGCATTATTCCTAACTGAGGCAAAATTTCCTTTAGAGGGAGGAGGTCCACCATGGATAAACTCCTTGTTCCTGACAATCAATCCTTATTGACATTTAACCCAATCATATTCGTTACTACTTGGCTGATATAAGCATCTCATATCTGACCAAAGCCTGTATTTTCTTGGCAATTGTTTCCAGGGCAACATTCGTTGGGGTTGCTTACGGGTATGCAACAATTGTGTCCTCAAGCATTCTTGTACCGGTTGTTTCTCATGCATTCAACAATCTTGTAGGTGGGATTATGTGGAACTACATGCCCAAGACATCAGAAGAAAAGTAGTTTGTTATGGTTTAGAGTTTGATAGTAAGGAAGCACGATATTCAAAAATGTCATTTGCTCTAGCCTCACGCAGATTAGAGAGTGACATTTATTATCTTTTGTGGATACAATGTAATAATGACTTTGATGTTAAAATTTTCTGCACAGATTTTGATCATTTCTCTAAAGGACATAGGATACACATTCCCTGAAGGCAGTTTGTGCCTGTAAAAGGGAGTACCCACTAAGAGCACCATCACTGAAATTGCCAACCCTAAACACATTTTTGTGTTTCTATATATGGTTTACTTTGACAACTGATCTGATCTTTTGTGTTGCAATCTTTCTTCTGATGCAAAGCAATGCATGTGCCCTATTCTTGATTTGGACATCTGCCATCTATAAGAGAGTAGTTTCTGTTCCAGCAGAAGAGCAGAAGTTTCGTATTTCTTTTGGCGAAAAACTCAAGAAAAACGTTTTGAAAAGCAAATGAACTCAAGAAAAAACTTTCGAGCCCGGGTTCGAGGGGGCCTCTAGTGTGTGAGACTAGTGTGATAACTGACTACACCACGAAAACAAGATAGATTTTCCTTTCTCATTGATTCTAATAGGGTAGTGTTTTACCAGGTGTGAATCCATAGATTCCGTCCATGACATTAAATATCAACCAGGGAGTATCACTAAACTCTTTGATTCAGCAATGAACCATGGGATAGTAGTCATAACCTCTGAAGAATCAGTACCGGCATGTAGCTCATGCTTTCTCAATTCTGACTAGGGGTGAGCACGAGTCGGGATGGGACAAGATGGACCCATCCGGTTCATTCGGAATCGGGACGGGATAGACCTCATCCCGACCTCGTCCCATCTCAAACGGAATCGGGACGGGACAGGATGGGATGGGATGAGCACGTACTAAATAGTCCTCTAATAAAAAATAACAAAAAGAGTTTTATCTCACATTACTCACACACCAATAATGTCAAATTTATATACATATAACTTACATCATAAATAATAATAGATATTAAATAAATAAATATTAAACTTTTTTTGGAAGGTAAATAAATATTAAATTTCATTTAGAATTAATGATTCGATTCATATAGAATTTCATCTTACATTAATTTAATTCAATACATCATAAACTTTAATTCAGAAGAGTATTTTGATTAAAATTAATAATAATAATTATTAAATAAATAAATTCGGGACGGGACGTGATAGGCGGGATTGAAAATCTTCATCCCGATCTCATCCCACTCTAGATCGAGACAAGACGAGATCGGGATGAGTTTGATCAATCCCAAAAGGACCCAAAAAAATCGGGACGGGATCCGGATCGCGGAATGGGATGCCTACCCCTAATTCTGACTAATGCGTGTTGTGATGGAATGGTTGAACTTTATGCACTTCAAGTTGTTTTTTTTCAAGCTTTTGGGCAGCAGTTAGAATAAGGGAAGGATCTTCTCTGACTGGCAGGTAAATAGTAAAGCTTGTGAATGGAGACGCTAGTATCCAGTCAGTCAGTCTGAGCTTGGCAACTATCAAATATAGTCTCAGGCTAAAACCTTTTGTTGGTAGTTGGTACATGGAATCATGTGCAAGTTATATTAAGAGACATGGCTTATGCGTGTGAATTCTTGTTCTAAGAGCATTTTCAAGGGTAAAAGTTAAATTGGGGTATCAACCATACCCCATTTTAACCAAAAGTTAATTTTAGGGATCTCTTATTTGTTCACCACTCCAACCACATTCTCTACTTTAACTTTTTTATCATTATTTAAGTATATAACAATTCTAGCCAACCAGGTTTGCTAGCCATTTTATGGCCAAGTTTGAGGTATTTTACACTTCTACCCCTTCTAGATGGGTGTTTGTGGTTGTGTTTTAAAAAGAATGGGTAAAAAGTGTAAAAACACCAAAACTTGGCAAAAATAATGGCTAGAAAACCTGGCTGGCTAGACTTGCTCTTAAATATATCTTTCACTTTTTTATATTAATTTAATTTCAATTAAACTATGAAACTATTATTAATTTCAACTTAATATAATTATACTATTATTAGTTTCAATTATACTATTATTTAGATACTTTTTTAATTATATTATTATTAATTTCAACATATTTTAATTTGACAAATTAAAAGAGTTTAGAATTTTTTTTAATATTTTTTAAGATTTGGAGGATGGCATGGATGCCCACAAATATAGGGGAGGAGAGACCAAGGTAAAATAGGGACATGTATAAGGGTTCCATTAGAACATTTTTTTTTCTCACATGAGACCCCAAATAAGCTTTTTGCCTAATTTAGGGGATCCCTTGGATATGCTCTAAGACATAAGAGCTTTAACAAAAAAAAAAAAAAAAGTTTGAGCTCCCTAATGAGGCATCTTACTTTGGCCTCTAAAAATCAGGTTTCAGGCCAGCTAAAATGTCTTGTATTAGTCTACCAACACAACATCATTTAGACTGTATTAGCATCACAGGTAGCTTCCTCATTTTCTAACAAGGAGTTTTCTCAAATAAAGTAGCCACAATAGCTAACCTTAAAATCCCGTGTGGCATAGTATTATACACTCTAATGCATAAAAAATGATAAATATTCAAATGAATGTTCGAGGAAGCCCTTAAAAAGAGATGCCCACAGGAGAAAGAAGATGGAAGAAAGGAGGGGTGGGTGCCATTCAGGGTTTTAAGGTTAAAAAAATTAAACTTAATTAAAAAAAAACCCAAATTAAGGGTAAAATTGTGCAAAAATTAGTCTTTAACGGTCAATGACATGGACTTAACGGTTCCGTAAAAAACAAGTGTTAGAGAGTTTTCAAAATAAGGGTCAAACTCTAATAGGTATAAACTAATAAGTGCCAAATTCAAAAAAACTCTTTCTTTTATTGCCGGCCATTTGCTTCTCTCTTTTCTATCCAGTGTTTTTTCTACCACCCATTTTGTTGCTTTCTCTATTTTATCCTTAGCTTTGGTTTCCTTGTTGTTGTTTTCTCTAAAGCTTTGTTCGCCATAAAGCGTCTGGTATCACTCTCAAACCTTTCCATAAAGCTTTCAGTTTTATCCAAAAAATTTAAGCAAAGACATATTTTTTTCGTTTCATTTTTTCTGCTTTGTGCCTGGGGAGATGGGGGATTAGTCGTGACTTCAACATCAACATCGTCATCAAGGTTCAATGTTGGAGTGGTTGTAGTAGATGACTCAGTGTCATGAGTTCGAGAGGAACATATTGACATATGCTAGTTAATAAATAATTTGGAATGTCTTTCAAAACATAATAATATTCTTCAAAATTTGAATCGCTTTTTATACATACTTTCATAATCTTATTTTGCCTGTGAAAACTATCAAATTTGAAGAAAAATATACAAAAAAAAAAAAAAAAAAATGTTAAATTGATAAATTAAACATGAATGATTACTAAGAGTTAATTAAACAAATAAAAATAATAAATGTAAGTGTGTCATTGAAATATTAAGCAAAGTTACAAAATAATTGCCTTATCCGCATAAGTGGTTCCATTTTGAAACCGCAAAAGAACTTGTTGATATATATATATATATATATATTTCCAACAAAGTAAGAAACTACATGTTTTGAAATATCTTTGTAGAATCAAGTTTTCAGAGATTGTTCATCGCGGATGAGCTTGTTAAATCAACCCAAACTGTAAAAATTCATTCCTAAAATGTGGTAGAACCTTTGTCATTTTGGGTAACCGGATCTTGACTAACCGCAACATGAGCATCACAAATTGTTCTATCTTCGGCAGTGCTAAACTTGTGGCCATGTGATTTTCAGACAATTGGAGTTGTAGAAAATTTTGTTGAGAATCCATGAAGAAAATAAAAAATTTGATATTAGAGGATAAAAGATATTTTGAATTCTTTTAGTGATTTGTTAATTCTAAATTATAGGTTATATATAGAGTAGAATCATAACCGTTTTAATTATGGTCGTTAGAATGCTATGCTATGCTATGATTTAATACCTTTCCCATAATAATGCCGATTTTATCACCTAATTTGAATTTTTTAACATTAGGGCCCACTTTAATGTCTTGGAGCAAATTGCAAATCGATGCCAAATGGGGAGGGTCCCGTCCCTTATATGGTGATCCTAAATGACCCTTCAAAATATTAAAGATAAAACCTAATGGGAGAGAGACAAAATAAAAAGAGATCCACACCACAACACTAAGATTCCCTTTTAGGACATCACCATTGTTGCAACTATTTTAGAGGATCCTTATTATATGATAAACCATTTGTTTATTTATTTTTATTTTTTTGAAAGGCAAGCGTGCCGCCGGTGGGTATAGAACCCAAGACGTGGGGGTTAAACCACCACAGCCTTAACCATCCAACCAGGCTACCATTGGCAAAAAACCATTTGTTTATTATTGCTTAGGGAAGATTTATGGGGGAAGCTGTTGGTGACGCTCTAACTTGGATATCTGATCTCAATATTTTGAGGCGATGGGAGCAAGAGTAGGCCCAATTGGATTTAGGCCACACACAAATACATCTTCTTGTTGGAGGAGATGGGAAAAGTAGTTCACATATAGGGATTTAGTACTCAAGGTGATTCTCTAATCTTGACAACGAGTCGGCTCGGGTCAGAAATGTTGGTGGGTCTAGGGGCGAAGGGGTAACTTTCAAAATATTTTTAATAAATACTTGGTAGGGATGGGCACAAGACAAGATGGAACGAGATGGACCTCATCCCGTTTGTTCGGGATGGGATATACCTCATCCCAACCTCGTCCTGTCCCAAACGAGAACGAGATGGGATGAACATGTACTAAATAGTCTTTCAATGAAGAATAACAAAAAAAAATTGCATCTCACATTGCTCACACACCAATAATACATAATTTATGTACATATAACTTTCCTCATAACAATATAAATGTCATATAAAATTTAAACTCACGTTGCTCCAAATTGTAATTTGTATGAATTATATAAGTTCTCAAGTTGTCTTAATATAAGTTAAAAAATGAACGATATTGCTCATTGACCAAATTTTCAACTATATAATTCATAGTGCAAAACTAAATCAAACCATCATTTGTCTTAATTTTTTATAAGAATAATTATCCTATAACCAACCTAAAATGTGAAAAAAAATTATTCCATGGGTTCTATTTGACTTAAAATAGTTTCTAACTAAACAAAGAATACCAAATCAAACAAGTTTTAAACAATTGATGTTTTGATTTAATTCCTACACATCCAAACTTTCCTTTAGAAGATTAGTTTGATTAAAATTAATAATACTAAATATTAAATAAAAAAAGTCGGGACTAGATAAAAAATCTCCATCCCGATCTAATCCCACTCTAGATCGGGATAGAACGGGATCGAGATGAGTTTGATTAATCCCAAAAGGACAAAAAAAAATCGGGACGGGATCAGGATCGTGAGATAGGATGCCCACCTTAATACTTAGCCTTACAAAAAAAATCAATTATATAAGGTATAATACAATATGACAATCGTTTATTCTATCATTTCTACATGTCTCTGCAGGTGTAGTGGTTAAAAGTTTAACATTTTTAGTAAACGACCCGAGTTTGATACTCTTGGAGCGTATGATTTTTTATGGCTATTGACAATTATTATTTTTGCCATTGTGACATGCCACACTTTTTGTTTTCAATGCAATTTTATATGTAATTGCAAACATTGAAAAGATGAATTATTTGTTTGCAAATAGTATAAAACCTCAAAAAGAAATATTTGAAATTAATATCTCAAATAATAACTATATAATTCAATGAAAATATATATAATTAGCTAAAGTCAAAGAAAAATTTTGAGGTTCATATAAATCATTTTTTTATATGAAATTGTATTAGGATCTTATTATGTTCGCAAAATTTATATATTTTTAAGTTTTAACTAGAAACTTATCCTAATTATTTTGTGATTTTAGTATATATTCTAGTTATATACTTGCTAAGGTTATCGACATTGTGACCTTATTTTGTCTTAAATTTGAATACACTGGATTCAATTTTGTATGTGCAACATACTTTTGATAGTTGTATTTTTTTAGTTACTATCTTGGGTAGAAAACATTTTTTCTGTTCTGTCCTTGATAACTACTATTATCAACTAATAATTATTTGTCATTTCGCCCCCCTTTACTAAAATCCTGGGTCCACCACTGGGTAGGTCACATATACAGAACACGAACATGACCCGTCTCATTATTATGTCAGAAAAATGAAACACATACCTACAGATAATGGATGGACATGCACCACACGTTTCATTGTTTTAGCACAAAAACTTGTTTCAACCCGACACAACATGACCCAAAATCGACTGCTACCTTGCATAAATGGACACAAAAAATGCATACTTGACCAGGAAATTAATCGCGAAACTAGGCTGACATGAGTCAAGGTGAATGAACTCGAATATGTACCGACACATGTAACGAGTTATGCGAGTCAACTCAACGTGGCACCAAAATAAAAGACATATAACCCAAACTCATTTCCGTCATGCGATTGTGTTGGGGATAAATTGTTAGACCTAATTGGTCTATCCTCTCAAATTGTAAGAAAAAATGGTTTTTGAGGAGATTTTACTCAACCTACATAGGATGTTGTAAACCAAGTTAATAATAAAATATTTTTACCTTCCTAACTAAAAACCACTTGCACTTTTTAGTAAATATATGGTGAACGTCTTCATCTTTGTACATTTTATTCCAAAATGAAAGCAAAATTTCTATAGCGTTAGAGGCAGATCACATTTGTGTGAGACAAAAAAAAAACTCATGATTCCTACTTTGCAATTCAATGTTGTATAGGTTTGTTGTTACAATTCAAACCTCGTAATCATCAAAAAATTGAAACCAACATAAAATTAATTGAGCGGTCTTGATTGAAATCCTCTTGAACCTCAATCCTTTAGTTATTTTATATTGACCATAATATACAAAATAGATAATGTTTAAGGAGTTTTTTTTTGGGGGGCAATGATTTACTTTTTCTTTATCCATCAAACATCAATAATACGCTCATGTACTTTATCCATTGATTTTTTTTTAAAACATAAACTGTAAGTAACAATTGACACTAGAAAATTAGAGAAATAGATAACTCGCCACCCTAAAAGAATGCAACACTAGGATAAAGTGAGAGAATGAAAATAAATCATTCTTTACAAGGAGAACACTCACACTCAATTGATACCACCAAAGATCTAGCACATTGAAAACAAGAAGACAATTATTTTTGATAATTCAATAAATTTACTTAAAACATATATAATTTCTCTCTCTCTCTCTCTCTCTCTCTATATATATATATATATATGGCTTTGGAAATTGGAACATCCTTCTAGCCATAAGTACATAAATAAAAATGAATTCTACACATGAACATGAAAAAACAACAACTATAATAAATACTTATAGAGACTAGATTCATGAATTACTCAAAATGTCGATTATAAGAAGTGAGGCACTGATTGGAATTGTTGTGATCTTTGTACAAAAAATTAGAGCCATAGACCGAAGGAAAGCTCTATAAGTCTACTTTCAAACGCAAGAAACGGTTCGTCAACCGACCTTTCAGCAGAGAGTTATGATGATTTTTGTAACAAGTGTGCAAACCGATTTCAAGGTTAGTACCGTACCATTCTTCCTTCTACATTAAACAATGCATATAAAACATGAGAATGGTAATTATGTAAACTTAAGTATCTCATTAATAGCTAAATGTGATTTTCGTTTGTCTTGATTCCTCAAACAAGTGTTTTTATCAATGAAGGAATCTCAAGAAGAGGAGATTCTTGGAGAAGGTATGAGATAGTCAGTTAACTTGAAAAACACAGGATTAGGAGTCACCTAAGGTCAGAGGAGGCGTTTTGAGTTATCAGACCCACGTTTTAAAGAAGAAGAAAAGTAGTCCAAACTTCCAAAGTAACTTCTTTTTCAAATCAAAACATCGACCATGGTCGCCTTCACTACTGTACGATTTCTAAAAAGATCTGACAACGCAAATCCCAAGGTCCATCTAATGAAAGAGTGCCTTTTGTCATGTCATACATACCTTCCTCTCCCTCCTCTCGTTCGTAAAAAGATCAATATCCATCAATGTCTCACTCACTCATATACCATTGTTTCCTGTTGTTTCTTCCGTTCTCCTTTCGTCTTATTCCTTTATTTCTTAAAAACCCTAGACTCCTCCGTTTTCACATTATTTCCACTTGGCAACCATGAAACCAGGTTGAAAAGAAGAAAATCATCTAAGCGAGCTTAGTTTTACAACTTGTACTGCTTCAGAGCTTTGATTCTAGCCCAACCCTATTAGGGCTTTGGAGTCGAAACTTGAGTGGCCGTGTAACGACCCTACTTTAACACATAATAATTTTTAATTAATTAATTAATTATTTTGTTTTGGCTTTATTAAATTTGAGGTGACGTCAAGTAATAAGGGGGTGTCACTAACCTTGAGCAAAACCCTAACAGGTAAGGGTTTTGTCTTTAGTGGGATTAAATAGGGGTTTGGGGTTTTCTTTTTCTCTCGCCGCTTAAACAAAAAAAAAATAAAGGAGAAAAAGAGAGAGGGCAAGAAGGGAGAAAGAAAGAGGGAGAAAGAGAGAGAAAAGCAAGAGGAAAAGACATGGGAGAAGAAAGAAAGAAAAACAACAACTGTGAGTCTCTTTGTTTCTTTAACCTTTTTATTGTGAGTTGTGTTTCTTTTTGTCCTTTTTGATTTGGTTGCATAAAATCAAGAATACGGTGTGAATGATTTGATACAGGGTTTGTGAGTTCTTTTCTCTATTTCGCTTCTATTTATGCTCATGTCAGATTCTCATGCTCGTGTCAACTTTATAGAAATTATATTCATCATGCTCATGTCAGATCCTAATCCTCATGTCAACTTTATAGAAATTCTATTCCCGCTCATGTCAGATTCTCATGCTTGATAGAAATTCTATCAAAGTGGTATTCATGCTCATGTCAAATTTTATCCAACGAAATAGTCCCTGGGTCCCACTGAGTCCCACTGCTTAATCAATCCAATGGTGTTATTTTATATGCTCACAAAAACCAAGAAAAAAAGGGACTTAGTTTGGACAATATGATTGAACCTGCGTCCTTTTAGAGCCTTCATGAGTTGACAAAACTCTGAGAATGTCTCTTTGTCTTGATCTAGATTGACTTCTACTTCATCCATGAAGTCCAAAGCAGTTTCCTTTGAGGCTTTTGGCCTTGGGACGTTGGTGATGAGAATGAGGTCTTCATAAACAAATTAATCCACTGGGTCCCACTGCAAGGATTTGTAATTTGCAATTTGAATTCATACAATTAGAATTCCTGCATAAATAAATCCACTGGGTCCCACTGCAAGGATTTGTTATTTGCAATTAGAACTAGTATTCCTGAAATTATGTATTTGCAATGTCAAATCCAACGGTCCCACTCGCCAATTGGAAATTTTTCCTTCTTGCAATTTGAATTAGGATTCCTGTAATGCATCAGCTTATGACTCATAGAGTCAAAGAGTTTGGGTCCCACTGTATAATCAAATCCGTTCTGTGTGAATGTGAAATTGCAATGGTGTTATTTTAATTTACAATGATGTTATTTTGATTTACAATGGATTTAATTGCGATGGTGTTATTCTGCATGTATAAATATTTTGATTTGAGCTTATTTGGAGATTTGTATTATTATGCATATTGACTTGGTTATGCCTTATGAAGAATTTGGATATTTGAATTAAGGAGTGACTTGATTGCCATGTTGTTATAGAGCATGATTAATGAATATGCTATGTTTTCCCCAAAAATGTGGGTGGATACGATTGTGAATCGATTTATGTATGACAAAATTTCATTGTGGAGGAATTCTGAATTATAAAAAATAAATGATATTGGTAAACCTTGATTTCTGAAAATATAAACCACTTGGACTTGTATCACTTAGAACTACCATACCTCTTTTGTTTATTATTTCCCCTCTCTTACTAGAGAAACTAAATGACCTGCGGGTCGTCTTGCGGAGTTGGGGCACCCATTTCTTACTAGAGAAACTAAAATAACCTTCGGGTTAGTCTTGCGGAAATGAGGTGAATTGTTATGCCTAAAATAGGCTTTGATATTTATCCGTAAAAAATGTGACGTGAGTTTATGTGCATTGATAGCCCTAGGGTGGCTTTTGGTACTCATATAGTTAGGAGTATCCGCGATGCATGCCTGTATGTGATGTCCCCACTTGGGCATGGATGACGGAGTAGTCCTCCTTTATATGAGAGAGGCATACGGGCATGTATGTTCGGCACGAAGGTGGTGCGAATGTGGTATCGTCTAAGTGATCATTCCGTTAAAAAGATGAATCAAATTCAAATAAAAATGAATAAACTACGTTTATATTGTTTCTAATCCTTTTTCATGCAGGATGGCAAGTCCACTAATATTTCTGCAGGTTAGACTTGCCATAGTCAACTATCATCTAGTAAGTACAAGTAAGTGCATATTTACTTATTAGAATTAAGATATGAATGCCTCGTGAAGGAACTACCTGTGTGTTTTGATTTCTTTATCGTACTATTTTTTTCCGGTCATATCCTGTAAATTTCCTTTATTGATTTTTGGGGAATAAAGAGATTTCACACCAGCTTTATTGCTGACCCAAGTGGGCTTTGGCTTCTTGGGTACTTTCCTTCGGGAATGTAGCCGACTAGCTTATTTTCAGGATATAGTAATCTCGGGCGGGCTTAGAGCATTTCGTACCATACGTGACGAGCATTTCTGGGAGTTGCACGTTGTTCGAAAGATTAGATCATTTTTATTTATAGGTGTTAGTTTAATTCTTATAATTAGAACTCGGAGTTATTTATTATTTTCTGGAAGAGATACATTCGTAAAATATTGAACTTGTTAGCGTTGGCTCTACGAGTTTTAAAAATTTCTTCCTTTTGATGGACTTTCAGATTAGTTGTTTTATTTTTCCCTCTATTTGGTAAATGGTGCAATTGATTATTTCTCGTAGATGCCAACTGTTATTTTCGTGAATGACAATTCATGTCCCGACTTTTGTGGAAACGGATAATCCTACGTGGATTTTGGGATTTTCATTTTCTTCGAAAATCGAGGCGTGACAGGCCGAGTTAAGAAATGGCGAGAGTTGAGTACAATTGGGAGCGATTAGTTCGCGCTTCGGTGCTTAGGGAGTATGCTGGAAAAGGGCAAGCAGAAAAAGTTGGTAGTGGGATGTTTGGTGTTGTTCCTGTCTCACTTCGCAGTGCCAAGAAGATTGAAGGAATCTTTGCACGCTGTGTCACGATCCTAGTCATGAACCTTCTCCTCTTAGACAGCTTGTGCTTTTGGGAGAATTGGTTGGTTCATGACAATTGGTATCAGAGCCAAACCCCACATCCAACGTTCGATTCCCGATAGAAGCGACCTATAAGCTGGATTAAAATAATTTAGTACAAGCTAAGTTGTTGAATACTGATAGGTGAGTGGAGCTACCCCAAAGAGAAAAAAAGGAGAACGGCTACCATCGGGCCAGTGTCGATAGAGTTGGCTGACGAGGACGTCGACTTTGGAAGCACAATGTCACGATCCTAGTCATGAACTTTCTGTTCCTGGACAGCTCGGGCTTTTGGGAGAATTGGTTGGTTCATGATAGGCTGAGGAATTTATTATAATCGATTATCTGCTTACCTTTTTTTAATTAATAAAACAACCTAATTTTTTATTATTATTTGGATTTCAAGTTTATTTTACAGATGTTTTACAAGTATCATTGGTGGCTAATTTTTGTTAGTGAGTTGGAGAAATCCCATGTTTTCTATTCACTCACACTATTCATTTATTTATTTTAATTTTGATGGCACAAGATTTGGACCCAAACAGTGATGGCAGAGGTCTTACTCCAATTTAAAATTGGTTTAATGTCAGTCATTAAGGTATTGCATATACTTCACACTCTATTATCTTAGTGTGAGCGAGACTTCGTGAGTGTACATTGCTATTGTTAGATGCACATGAGTAAATTTTTAGGATGTAGTTTGTGTTGATCTTAAGAGTTGTGGGGTGGGTTCTAAGCATTTACAGGCACGGAGCCACGTAGGGGCAAGTGGGGGCACTCTGACTCTTTTAAAAAAAACAATAAAAAAAGTTTGGTGCCATTATTTTCTTGAAAAAAAAAATATATATATATTTAATTTTTGCCCCTAACTTTAAATACAATTTTGATTTGCCCAACCCCTCAACAGTTCAAATCCCCCAAATCTCTCCAATAATCTGTCATAATTCATAACTTATCACTTCTCCGGGAAAGGAGCTTCAGAAGTATAGTAAGATTCACTGTGTTCGTCTTCACAAGATGAGAAATCTTCTCTACTACTCCCTCATCACTCAGACATAGAAATCTCGTGTTCTTGGTAAACCCACAAATTTCACTTTTTTGGCGTCGGCGATCATTCGTTCCTCTTTTGCTTCGTGTTCACCATCCCAACGAGCTTTGCATTGAACGTAGTTCCAACTTTCAGGAAAGCAGTGATCTACCACCTCCAACCAAAAATAAGGATGACCATGATTTATCATATCCAATCTCAAAGAAAAGTCATGTAGAGGTTAACCTATCAAATCTTCTAATAGATCCTGACTTAATACTTTGTATTTTATATTACCATTCGAATGATCAAGAGGTTGTTAGAAGAGTTTATTTGCAAAAGGGAACTACACATTTTCACAAAAAAAAAAAGAAAAAAAAAGAGGTGCACTACGACGTTTTAATGTAGCTTGGTTCACTAAGTGTAGGAGTTGGCTAGAGTATAGCATAGCAAATGATGTCGCTTTTTGTTTTCATTGCTATCTTTTTAAAAGTGTCGGGAAGCAAATGGATGGTAATTGTTTTGTTGTTGAAGTAATTTAAAAAAAAAAAAAAAATCTGAAACTCATATAGGAAAGCCTAATAGTTTGCACACTCAAGCCTATATGAAGAGTCGAAATTTAATGAATCAAAACATCATATCCAATCATTTATTCCCAAGTAATCTAATCGACTTATGTTAATTGCGTTGGTGTTTTACATAGTTATTCATATATTGTTCAAATTAAAAAAATTATGATAAAATAATTAATTATTATATTATCTATAATTAATTATGACTCATCACTTCCCCCCTTCAATAAAAATCTTAGCTCCGTCAGCATTGATTCTAGATGTCGAGGAAATGGGCGAGGGAGGGTGGGGCGCACGTGCGGGAGGTGACGTGGTAAAAAAAAAAAGGGGGGGGGGGAAATCGAAAATTTGGGGGAGAAGAAGGAGGGAATGGGGAGCTTTCTCCCCATTTTCAATCGACAGAGAAGCTCTCCTCCCCATTTTCCATCTCGACAGAGATAGAGAAGGCCCTCCCTCTCCCCAAACGAAGGCCCTCCATCTCGGTTGTGAGAATTTGTGGGTTTTGAGAGTGGGTTGTATTGGGGTTTGAGGGATTTTTTTTTTCGACAGCAGTGGAGGATTCATGAGGTAATCCTCGTGCAGTGGAGATCTTCTTATTCGTCTTCTTGTTGTGAATCCTCACTTCAGTGAGGTGTTTTTTTAGGGTTTAGTCTTCGTAGTTATAGTCATTTCATGGCGGAGGAGTCTTCTTCTTCTTCGTCGTCGTCGTCGAGTTGGTCGAGCTCTTACAGGGGAATGTCTTCGGACAACATCAAGGGCTTGATTCTAGCACTCTCTTCAAGCGTCTTTATCGGCGCTAGCTTCATTGTTAAGAAGAAAGGCTTGAAGAAGGCTGGCGCTTCTGGAATTAGGGCTGGTAAGCACAAATTTCGAAAATATTTGGGTTTTTTTTAGTGAAGATCTTCGGGGAATTTTAGTTGATGTTGCTATTTTGTGATAGATTTAGCTATCTTAAGTTTCTTTCGCTACTTCGATGTTGAAATTTCAGTAAATTTGGTTGGTTTATTGGTAGTGTAGTGTTCAATGTGTATGTATGCTAAGATCTGGTGCTAATTTGGAGTGTGGGTATTAAATGATTGCATTTTATACGGTGTCGAAAGGTTTTGGAGACTTAATTAACTCTATTGTCTAGTTAATTGCTGTTACTACTGGGATCTTAAAATTAATTTTGTTCTGGATGTGTAAGTTTTGAAGATCTATTCATAAAACACATTGTAAAAACATCTAGAAGATCTATTCAATTTTCAGCAATTGAACAATATTTTGTATATTGAGAATTTTGGAGGAAAGTGTTTGCATAGGAATATCAAAGCAAAAACGTAGATCAATTTTTGCTTACTGAATTGCTGTCAAGTATGATATAGTTTTTATAAAGCAAAAATGGATAAGTATCAAAGCTGGAAGGGAAGAGCTTAGATTTTTAATTATAGAAGTTTCCTCCAAAATTTTCAGCAAAATGGATAAGTATCAAAGCTGGAAGGGAAGAGCTTAGATTTTTAATTGTTCCACAAAATGGATTAGTATCAAAGCCTGATATAGTGCACAGATATATACATTTGTTGCAGAGTAATTCAATTAACGATGTCCAACAAAAGTCGGCAGTTATAAATCCTAAAGACAATCACATCTCCTTCCAAGTACGTATTCTATTCTTACATGACTTCAAATTCTATTTTTTCAAAGTTTGTAGTAAAATAACTTACATTTTGGTTGATTCAACAGTGCACAGATATAAAACTAGTCAAGAGAAAGCTTGAAGAAATGGGTATAAACTATGCAACTGCTTTGGTGGAAGAAGGCGGTGTGCAGGTCGATCAGCTCTTCTTCCATGACCCAGATGGTTATATGATCGAAATCTGTAACTGTGACAACCTCCCCATTCTTCCTCTCTCTGCATGCCCACTTAAGTAGCAAACGCCAAACACTCTAGCTAGTGCAAAATCTGTTAACAAAATGGAGACTCAAATGATGGAGAACTTCGTCGCAGACATGATTCATGATTGATATTGCAATGTAGTTTTTTTTTCGAAAAAGTTACATTGTTTGGGTCTTGAAATCCTTTTTCTTTCTTTTACACCCATTTGAGGGTTTAGAAGATTTTGATTATATGTATTGGAAGAATGAAAGATTGTAATCTAGCTACATTCTTTAATAACACTCAATATATGGTGATTTACCGAAATCGGATAACAGCATGTTACGTCGTTGATTTACGCATCTTGAGCAAATAAACACTAACTAATCTCACGGGCAAGAAATTTATTAAGGGACTAAAATGATAAGATCTAACCTTGTTTTGTAGAACTCTGCAGACTGGAAGCAATTCACTCAGAATTCATAACAGAGATCAAAGAGAATTAGATGGAAGACTTGGAGATTCAACACAGATTTGCTGAAACAGGAATTGTATTGATAGTGCTGAACTTGCAATTACAATATTCACTCAGAAATAAAGAATTACAATGTAATATGAACTGAATGGTAAAGGCTGTTCGAGATGCCTTAATCTCCTAAAGAGCATTTGCTCAAATGTACAATTTGTTTATACAATCGATGAATGCAATGCTATTGTTATTCCCCTATTTATATCAGGACCTCACAGAGGTCAGAGCAACTAACATAGCATTATTCTTCTAACAGAACATCCTTCTAACCACTAACAGAATATACTAACAGAGTACTGAGAACCATTCTAATCCACCATCTGACAGAGCACTCTGCAACACCTTAGCACTTGCACTCTCTACCATCTGCAGCACATTACCTCAGTAACAACTAGAGCAGCATTCACAACTGGAGAGCAGCATTCACAACTGGATTTAGTGTTGATTGTCGAACACCAAACAACGGATATAAGCATTGGGGTACGTCTTCTTGCACTTGCGAATTTCTTTCAGAATCTGCACAGGATTGTTGCACCCTAACATAGGCAGCTTCCAGTGTCCAATATCTTCCATCATAGTACCCTGGCATCTGGTTCTATGCACATGTCCAACCTACCGTGAAAATTCATACAAAGGTGTGAATGAGTTTGCTTATTCCAACAAATCTTTATATACTTCCATGAGCAAATGATCATACCTCATCAAGTTCAAGACAGGGAATCCATCCTTTAGAAAGCATGTAATCTATCTCATTGGCAATCAAATCCTCGGAGAGTGGTGGCAACAAGGCACCCATCGGGTAGTATCTGCCAAAACATATTAAAACTTGACAACAAGCATCTCTGAAAGCCTACCAGTATATCACATTTCATGGCAACCAAGCTCACCAATCCTGCTGTTGGAGCTTAGAAGCAGCACTCTTGTTTATTTATTTTTAGTCAAGTGAAAAGAAAACTGAATGATAGTTCAAATGAGTATAGATCCATAATTTTCCATTCGGTATTTGAAGCAGTATCCTCTGCAACTGCCTTCTATAAGCACCATCCAAACTAAGAATTTCCATCCAGTATAATTCCACCCCACCCCCCCCCCCCCCCCCCCCCCCCTCCACACACACACACAAAAGTCAGACAAGTAGATGACCACATTGAACACATGAAATTCAAAGAAAGTGCACTTTAATTACTTAGCTATCATAGAAATATCAAACAATCAGAATGCAATTTGTTTTGCAACATATTTGGAAGTGAAGATACGTTACAAGAAAACTTACTTGTTATCATGCCTGCCCACCAAAGTGGCTCATATAAATAAGAATAACCTCCACTTCCTGCAAGATGAGAAGCAACATTGAGTCAATTCCAGGGTGATTATCTAATAGATAGTGATAGTACCAAGGATAGACAATGCATGAAATACAAGCAATAAATTCAAGGCAAACATTCAAATGGGTATGGTTAGATATGTTGAGTTGAGTAAATCATCTAACCATCAAACTTTCTGCTACGCAAGCATTAACAGCAAACTCTCCAGATCTCTCTTAGATCATAATATAAACATCCAAAACTAACGGAACTTAAAAAATGTAGTAGTAGCACAAGTTGAGAAAGCCAAATTTAAAACATACATACAATCCCTATAACAATGCCAAATCAAACTAACTAACTAGAATGCAATCTCACTGACTGAGAGGAAATACAACAACTTAACATATTCTCAAATTATTGAATCGTAATATGCTCACTCATTTGCGTCACATGGCATATTTGCCAAATCTGAAAGTTTTCGTAATTTCGAGCGTGAATGTGAAGATCAGTAATCTTTCAACTCTTCTAGATGTTTTTACAATGTGTTTTATGAATAGATCTTCAAAACTTACACATCCAGAACAAAATTAATTTTAAGATCCCAGTAGTAACAGCAGTTAACTAGACAATAGAGTTAATTAAGTCTCCAAAACCTTTCGACACCGTATAAAATGCAATCATTTAATACCCACACTCCAAATTAGCACCAGATCTTTGCATACATACACATTGAACACTACACTACCAATAAACCAACCAAATTTACTGAAATTTCAACATCGAAGTAGCGAAAGAGACTTAAGATAGCTAAATCTATCACAAAATAGCAACATCAACTAAAATTCCCCGAAGATCTTCACTAAAAAAAACCCAAATATTTTCGAAATTTGTGCTTACCAGCCCTAATTCCAGAAGCGCCAGCCTTCTTCAAGCCTTTCTTCTTAACAATGAAGCTAGCGCCGATAAAGACGCTTGAAGAGAGTGCTAGAATCAAGCCCTTGATGTTGTCCGAAGACATTCCCCTGTAAGAGCTCGACCAACTCGACGACGACGACGAAGAAGAAGAAGAAGACGACTCCTCCGCCATGAAATGACTATAACTACGAAGACTAAACCCTAAAAAAACACCTCACTGAAGTGAGGATTCACAACAAGAAGATGAATAAGAAGATCTCCACTGCACGAGGATTACCTCATGAATCCTCCACTGTTGTCGAAAAAAAAATCCCTCAAACCCCAATACAACCCACTCTCAAAACCCACAAATTCTCACAACCGAGATGGAGGGCCTTCGTTTGGGGAGAGGGAGGGCCTTCTCTATCTCTGTCGAGATGGAAAATGGGGAGAGGGAGAAGGAGAAAATGGGGAGGAGAGCTTCTCTGTCGATTGAAAATGGGGAGAAAGCTCCCCATTCCCTCTCGATTTCCCCCCCCCCCTTTTTTTTATTTTTTTTTTACCACGTCACCTCCCGCACGTGCGCCCCACCCTCCCTCGCCCATTTCCTCGACATCTAGAATCACTCTTCATATGAGATACTCTCCAACGAGACTGTATGATAGCAGGCGCCTTCAAGAAAAATAATTGACAACAATACAAGGTAAATGTCGAGGGAAGCAGCGAGGAAAACAGCGAGGGACCCCACAGGGGGGAGGGGGAGCCGTCCATTCCCCTCGGGATACGCGTTTGAAAATTCAAAAGCGCATCCCGGGGGGAATGGACGGCTCCCCCTCCCCCTATGGGGTCCCTCGCTGTTTTCCTCGCTGCTTCCCTCGATAATTAGAATTTTTGCTCATATGAAAGAAGAGCAATTCTAGATGTCGAGGAAATGGGCGAGGGATGGTGCGTCGCACGCGAGCAGCTGACGTGGTAAAAAAAAAAAAAAAAAATTTGCGAGGGAAATCAAAATTTTGGGCGAGAAGAAGAGGGAATGGAAGCTCTGAAACCTCATTCACTCCCTCTCCCCATTTTCTTTCGATTCGACAGATTCTCCCTCCCTCTCCCCATTTTTGACAGATTCTCCCTCTCCCCCAAACGAAGCTCCTTCTCTCTCCATCATCACTGAAACGAAGGAGAAGAAAGAAAATTAGGGAAGAAGAAGGAAAGAAGGAGAAGAGAAGAAGGTCTCCCTCGTCCCTTCCCTCTCGCAAAAGGTAAATTTTCCCTCTCATTTTAGGTTTTAGGTTTTTAGTTTTTGATTTTCCCTTTACTTGGGTGTTTTAGGTTATTGGTTTCGGACAAGAAGTTGGTTTTCATCGCTCGGACGCAGAGGTAAGCCCTTTCTTCTTCTCTTCGTTTCGTCTTCAACCGAAGAGCTTCATCTAGGGTTCAATTTTTTTTTTAATTTCAGTGTTCTTCAGCCGAAGAGCTTCATCTAGGGTTCAATTTTTTTTTAATTTCAGTGTTCTTCAACCAAAGAGCTTCATCTAGGGTTCATTTTTTTTTTTTTAATTTCAGTGTTCATGTGGGTTTTTTTTTATGAATTGTGGGGTTTTTTTTTTATAGCAAGTTAGCAACGAAAATTTTACATGTTTCACATGTATTTACTTTAATATTTTGAGCAATGATGGTGTTATTTTCATGGTGAGGAGTAGGGGGTTAATGTCCTAGGTTTAATTAGGATTTTTTTGTTTTCATGGTGAGGAGTAGAAACCATTTTTTTTTCTTGATGCTCCAAACCACCGTGAGCACTACTGGTAGCATAGTGGTGAGAAGCCTAATACTTGATTTTAATGGAATTTCATTCCAACCAATAAGACATTGTTCAATCTTACCCTTATTTTCAGCATTTCTATTTGAAATTTGGATTTGCTTGATTTCAGTTTCACTTTTATTTATGAGGTCTTCCTTTTTCTTTTAGTTTATCTCTCGTTTTCATGGATTCCTATTCATCTCTGACAACCAAATGGAATTTTTGTAGGTCTGATATGAAACAATTGTGGAAAAAGGTGAAGCAGATGAGGAAAGATGATGTCAGGTTTTGTTAGGTTGAAGCTTAAAGAAAAATATATGGTTTATTCATGCATTGTAGATGTGTTTAAGCTGATGTACAACTGATTGATTTTGGGTTTATTAAAGTGGTAGCTTATATACAAGTGAGTGGTTACTTTTAATCTCTGATTTAATTTCTTTTCATCTATAGAGATGTTATAGAGTATACTCTCTCCCAGTCTTCTTCCTACTGTTGGAATTGTTCTAGCAACACAATTTTGCTTGTGTCTGCAATTCTTAGATGATCTTTACATTTTCAATTTGAAAACAATTATTGCACAAAGGGTGCTTTGAAATGCCTCTATCATTGTGGTGTTGTAATTGAGTAAAATGTGTTTGATAGGTATTGTAGACATAGGGGTGAGACATTCACTGTCAGTCTGTCTTCTGTAGCAGAATCAATTGCTTGGTTTCTTGATTGCAGAATCATTGCTTGGCTTCCAGATTGCTTGAGTTAAACACACAGTCAGGAACTCCAACTTGCAAGAAAGAACAGGAAACTGATAAGGTCTGACCTATCTTTATTGTTGCTATGAATTGTTGTTCATTTCTATGAATTGTTAACTTTGTTGTTGATCATAATGACTTATTCTAGCTACGAGTTGTTAACTTTGTTGTTGATATAGCTATACTTCCTTGTACATGAAATTTAGTACTTATAGTGACAAATATATTGATCACAATATGTAGTTTTTTTCGAAATAGCAAGTCTGACATATTTTTATGATGAGAACTGATAATGTACCAACAGTCCAATCTTTATGGCTTGTCTTTACTTCGATAGTGTCCAAATCAACTAGGGTGCTTTCTACATCTTAGTTTTCCTCTATATTAATTTTTTTAAATTCCAATCTCTTTCTTTGGTTTCAAAATCACAAATTCAGTGAGGGTCACTCCTACTTCTATGTTTTTCAATATTCCTTTGTATCATTTCTTCTTATTGCACCTGTACCCATGACTTACAGTCCTAGACTGCGACAACACTGACACCTCCTGGAGCAAATATGACTCAAGTAAGAAGGTTCCCATGTTCACCATTTTAGTTTTGGAGCTTTCAAACATGGGATGATTAGCTATATCTAGCTGTTTTATTTGGAAGTGGAACTTCCTGAAGATGTAATTCAAGATTTTAATTGCAGTGACCGCAAGGGAGCTTTTCCAGCAGTTTGGTTGCACGGAAAGACTTTTTCAGGAAGCCTTTGGCCCAACAGCTGAAGTGGGATTATTTGCTCCAGCGGAGTAATGCAGTGCAGCCGCAACATTGGGAATGCTCTAGTATTTCATTCTTGCTCATCAGGTTCTGTGGCTCCTTTCTTCCAAAATTTTGTGTACCATTTTTTTTTTTTTGACGTCTTACTAATTTGTTTTATGTTTTCCTGCGTGACTTTATAGAGGGATTTTGTCATTTTGATGTTATATGGTGTCGTGGGTCTGTTGAGGAAATTTTTTTCATGCCCTGATTGAACACCACAAAAGTTAATGGTTGTCAATTTCTGGAGAGAAGAAAGGTAACAGAACAGGAAACTGATAAGGTCTGACCTATCTTTATTGTTGCTATGAATTGTTGTTCATTTCTATGAATTGTTGCTATGAATTGAATCAGGAAACTGATAAGGTCTGACCTATCTTTATCTTCTTATCTGCAGATTGTAAGCAATGGAAGCAATTCACTCAAGCAAGATCAAGAGGACATACTAAAGAACTGTTGAATTGAAGACTGTATTGCATTGACATATAAGCAAGAAAGATTGATGTGAAGCAAAGAAAGATTTTATTTGATAGAAAAGAACTGTAACACTTCGAGAGGCTATTCTCCTAATAGAGCACTTCGAGAGGCTCAAAATCTCCTAGAGCACAAGCTTTGTGTAAAACTTTACAATTCAATGAATGACCTCTATGGCTATGTTTAATCTCTTATTTATAGTATTCTTGACTAACACAGACTGATATAGCACCTAACAAAGCACCTAACAGAGGACATCTAACATCTATTAGTCACAGAGACTGATATAGCACCTAACAGAGACTGATGCACCTAACAGAGACTGATATAGCACCTAACAGAGCACATCTAACATCTATTAGTCACAGAGCACCTAACAGAGATGTTAGATGTCTAACAGATATAGCACCTAACAGATATAGCACCTAATAACAGATATAGCACCTAATAGCACCTAACAGATATAGCACCTAACAGATATAGCTAACAGACATCTAACATCTAACTCACAGAGCACCTAACAGAGATACATCATAGCCTGCCAAAATACACATTATCAAACAATGTGTATGCATCATATAGCACCTAACAGATATAGCAAAAAAAATTGATAAAACAACCTCAATATCTGAACATTTCAACTGAATTTACACATTATCAAACAATGCGAAATACATCATAGCCTGCCAAAATACCTGAATTTACATTTCAAACAATGCGAAATACATTTCAACTTGAATATCTGAACATTTCAACTTAATTTACATCATAGCCTGCCAAAATACATTCAAACATATCTGAACATTCACTGAATTTACGACTGAGACTGCTATACATTCGGAAGATTGCTAACTGATGAAGATTGCTAACTGAGACTGCTATACATTCTGAAGATTGCAAACTGAGACTGCTATACATTCATCATACCATTCTGAACATTCTGAAGATTGCTAACTGATGAACTCCATAGATCCATGGATTCATTACGACTGAGACTGCTATACATTCTAGAAGCTATTCATGATAGCTTTTCATCATACCATTTGCAGTTGATGAACTCCATAGATTCATTGCCTGAAGCAATGGAAGCAAGATCAGAAATGTCAGTTGCTTATTTAATAAGCAAACCAAGAAGCAATGGAAGCAAATAAGCAAACCATTCTCTAGCATTTTATTCAAGTATTGTATGAGAAACTTTTATTGAATTGAAAACTTTAACATTCAACTACATTATTTACTTCTATCACATTCTTTTACTTATTTTCAAATACATACAAAGCTAAAAGCTAATAACATTGAGAATTCAAGACTTTCTTATTGAACTGGAAAACATCAATATGCACTTTTATTATTAATTATATATTATATAAATCTAAGAAGATAATCACCTGAGGTACTAATGACCCTCTTATTGAACTGAAAAAACTCTAACCTTATATTTTATTATATTTCATTTTATTTTAACTCTATATATATATAGCTAATATCTAATGGCCTCAGGAACTACTGAAGACTCTTTTATTGAATTGGAAAGCTTCAAAACTAACTGACAAGTATATAAGTTACTATATCACACTTTTATTTCATTTATTCTAGCCAATTATTCATGGTTTGCAAGATTACCGCATTATTAATTACATTTATAGTTTATATGCATTTGTAAACTGAAGAAAAACATGCTACTTAAATCGAAGCCAAGCAAAAAGAAGTCGAGCAAAATGGGAACAGGAGATGGTAAGAAATGGCAATGGATGAATTCATTCCCATTCACATTCAAGCTATGTTGAATCAAAATATTAAAGTAAATACATGTGAAACATGTAAAATTTTCGTTGCTAACTTGCTAAAAAAAAAAAAACCCCACAATTCATAAAAAAAAACCCACATGAACACTGAAATTTAAAAAAAAAATGAACCCTAGATGAAGCTCTTCGGTTGAAGAACACTGAGATTAAAAAAAAATTTGAACCCTAGATGAAGCTCTTCGGCTGAAGAACATTGAAATTAAAAAAAAAAATGAACCCTAGATGAACCCTAGATGAAGCTCTTCGGCTGAAGACGAAACAAAGAGAAGAAGAAAGGGCTTACCTCTGCGTCCGAGCGATGAAAACCAACTTCTTGTCCGAAACCAATAACCTAAAACACCCAAGTAAAGGGAAAATCAAAAACTAAAAACCAAAAACCAAAAACCTAAAACCTAAAATGAGAGGGAAAATTTACCTTTTGCGAGAGGGAAGGGACGAGGGAGACCTTCTTCTCTTCTCCTTCTTTCCTTCTTCTTCCCTAATTTTCGTTCTTCTCATTCGTTTCAGTGATGATGGAGAGAGGAGGAGCTTCGTTTGGGGGAGAGGGAGAATCTGTCGAAAATGGGGAGAGGGAGGGAGAATCTGTCAAATCGAAAAAAAATGGGGAGAGGGAGAGGGAGAGGGAGCGAGAGAGGGAGTGAATGAGGTTTCAGAGCTTCCATTCCCTCTTCTTCTCGCCCAAAATTTTGATTTTCCCGCAAATTTTTTTTTTTTTTTTTTACCACGTCAGCTGCTCGCGTGCGACGCACCATCCCTCGCCCATTTCCTCGACATCTAGAATTGCTCATGAAAGAACCATATACAATGAGCTTGTCCAACTGTGTCGAGGGAATGGGCGAGGAAAACAGCGAGGAGGCGGTACAAATGCTCCCCCCTTCCTCGCTGTTTTCCTCGCCAATTCCCTCGACAGTTCGAATTTTTCTTGAGAAAATAGCAAAGGAAATACCGTGCAAGAAACATAAACCCCCTCTCCTCGCCTTTCTTCCATTTCTGCATCAGGAGTAATCATTTCCACATGTTGTGGATACATATAATTTGGCGGTCTGTAATTCGAAACTTGTGCTGCAGGCTGAAACACAGTATGTACTTGTTTATTATTGAGCCAAATCTCAATTTCATTTCTTGTTTCAGGATGGAACAAAGGTATTTAGAAATGAAAAAAAAGTGTACCCCATCCTGAGGCCTTAATCGAGGTCATGGAGGAACTTAGCAAAGTTGCAGCTTCTGATGGTGTGGTTGGATTAATTGCAGAAGAGGTACTATTTATAGTTTTAGTCACTCAAAATTATGGGTTGGAGTTGTACAGGTAGCAATAGAGATTAAGTTGAATCATTGTCATAATGTAGAAGTTTATCCAACAGATATGATTCATCTTTGATGATACTTGATGGATGGAGTTGGTTGTTCTATGGAACTTTAAGATGGTCATAATGATTTAAAATAAACGTTGTTAAGCCTTAATGGCCCATAGGGCAAGTCAAACTATTGAGTGACAACTATTATTATAATCTGTTTCAGTTAAGAAGGATCAAAATGTCAGATGGGACATTGAGCGGTGAACTTCTTCCATTCAATATTGTACCATTGGATGCCCCGTCCTTAACAAATGTAGTTGGAACATTCCCAGAAGTGAGTTTCAACCTTCACCTCCGACATAATGCTATTCAATTATTCTTGGAGCTACAACATTAGTTCCATTTTCTGATGTATATTGTTTATTGGATATATCCAAGTTGGGTACATTTTTTCGCTCAAGATGAAGGCATACTTTACATACATTGTTGTGCAGTTGAGCTGATTAGTACTGCAAATTTATTGAATAAAATCTTATCTTTGACTCAATTGGTTATCTTTCTTCAATGCTGTTAATTGCTATTATCTTAGTTCAATTGTTTATAATTGCTCTTTTTCGTTACCATTATTAATCAGGTTAGAGCTGCAGTATCTGCTTTAAGGTACACAAAATACTTACCAAAACTTCCTGCTGATTTTGAGGTTTCTGGTCTACACAATTTAGATATTTTCAATCTCTTGGAGTGTGTGTTTGGTTTTCAGGTTTGTGGATTGATGTTATCGAATTTATCTACGGATAAACTGTTATAGTTATAAGTGTTTATAGTTTTGTTGTATTGGCATCAGTTGTATTAATTTCACCATCTGTATCCTGTAATGTGTGTATGGTAGGCTATGTCTTATTTTCATCTAGTATCCCGAGCTTCTGCCATGTAATAGAAACGATTCATTATTGTTTTCCTTTACAGTCTCTTTGGAAACATAGTTTTCTGGATAAAAGAAGTCCCTGCATGAGTGAATTTTTCATTTGATCTCTGGCCCAACAGATGTTCTTTGTAAGGAAGCCTGACACCATTGATCACCTCTTCTTCACCTACCCTTTCTCCACCTCTATCTGGGCCGGCATTTGTACCGCCTCCTGAGCTCCTATTCCTAATAGCAACTCCTTTCCTGCTTGGGTTGCTAATTGGATCAAAGATGGCTGCTATCTTGGATTTGGTCCGAGTGTTGTTAACCACTCTTTGGGTTATTTGGAAATAGAGAAATAGCAGAATCTTCAGAGATAAGAAAAAATATAGTTTCCCTCTTTGCAGGGAAATCAAATCCCTGAGTTGGCATTGGGGACAAATGTGGGATTCCATGTATCTTTGATTGAGAAAGTTTGTTTAGGCTGTAATCTTTGTGTTGTTTTCACAGTTCTTCCCCTGCTTTGTACTCTGTGATTTTCTCAGTCACTTGTTTACAGTCCAACTCGTTGATGGGTGTGCGATGGGCATAGTACAAATCCTTGATGTTCCATGGTTGCACTAACCGTTATGGACTTGTAATGCTAGTTGCCATCGCTTGTCTGTATTATACTTATTTGAAAAATATCATATATATAGCACATCTTTTTCATTATTTAAATGCTGCATATAAGCTGTGCCACTGAGAAAAATTTGATGTCTTTGGGTTCTTTTTGTGCAGAAACACAATATTAGGAATCAAAATGTGGTCTCTCTTTAGCCAATGCACAATCTCGTCTTCAGGCACATGCTGAAGCTGAACCAGTGAGTGCTGAACAGGATCCATTTTCTTACAAATATTTGAATTTGTCGTAGTGTATCTGGTTTCCTACTGAGGCACTTTGGACTGAACTGGGTTTGTCTAAATCTATTTTACGAACCCTCTAAGTTTGTTTCACTATGTTTCCACAAATGATTTTAGATTAAACTTATACTTGTAAATATCTTATTGTCTAACTGCTGGACCTTCCCTGTGATACTTAAATTGAGGAGATCCTAGTCATAAGGATTTGTTATTTTGGTTCTTATATGATATGGTCGACCTCTGTAATTTGTTCTTCTAAGTTTGAAGGTAATTGAGATGACCTAATATTACTTATAGCCACTGTTGATGATTTGGTCAAAGCAAGTTTGTGTGATCTTGATAGGCTGTATCAGTGGTTTAGGTTGATTTCCAAGAATCTGTTATTTGGTGGGAGTCTTACGGTAATCTCATTTTGTGCCGTGGGCTTCTCATTTGCAGGCACCATTATCAATATATTGGCAAATTTATAAGAAGCTCTTCAAAACTGATCCCTTTGAAACTAGGCTTCTTAGCTGCCTTGTTCCAAATACAAGCAATTACATCCATCAATAAAGTTCTAAGATTCTCTTCCTTTCTGTCAAAGATTATGACTTTTTTTTTCACTCCAAATAACACAAACAATTGCATAAAGGGTTAGCTTCTGCACCAACTTAGACCTCCCTATGGAGAAGGCCACACATCTCCAAAATCTAAAAAGCTCCAACATGTGCTAGGCATGACCCAAGACACCCAAAGAGGAGTCAAATCTGTACTTCTTGAGCAAAGCATGCCATAAAAGGAGATGATTGATCAATTGCAACCTCTCAAGGCATGCAACCCTTAGGGATAGTGGTTTGAAAACTCATCTTCCATCCAATGTTTGATCTAAAATTCTAAATCTCTAGAGTCTTCATCCTTGTTTTAAAGGCAAGTAATAGAAGACCGCAGATAGTGACTAGAGTAATTCACTTAAGCGTGCTTACACCAAAAACCTTGAGAAAACAAAAAATGCTTATATAAGACCAGTCAAATCGATCCAACCAGGTTTTGGTCAATCCAAATATTTGTGATTTGATCCAACTGTTAAATCCTATGTGATTGAATAAATCCTCCTATGTGATTGAAAAGGGAGCCCAAACTATGTGATTGAATAAATCCTCCTCTATCTCTTGCGGATCGAGGGTTCCTTCTCCTTCCCCTATTCAAAATCCGATTCGTATTCTTCATTTTCATATAGAAATGCATTTCTAATAATATCAAGTGTTATCCCTATTTTAGCATTTCTAATTTCCGGAGGTTTGGCCCCAATTAGTGAAGGACCGGAGAAACTTTCTAGTTATGAGTCGGGTATAGAACCAATGGGCAATGCTTGGTTACAATTCCAGATCCGTTATTATATGTTTGCTCTATTTTTTGTTGTTTTTGATGTTGAAACAGTTTTTCTTTATCCATGGGCAATGAGTTTCGACGTATTGGGTGTATTGGTCAATCCATTTTTGCCATTGGAGAGGTACTTAGTAGCCAAATATGAGCACCGTGGCTTTTTATTTTCCTTTGAAAATATCCATAGCCACTTCATAAAAAGGGCTGGCTTGGTTGAAGTCCACCTCCTTCGTTAAGGTGATTGAAAGAATTCAGACCATAAAAAAGATTTCATTTTTTGTATGGTCTGTTAGTAAGGATCGGCCTCATGAAAACTTTATATTCCCTGAGGAGGTTCTACCACGTGCAAACGCTCCTTAATGGAACTTTAGCTTTAGTTGGTTGTGACCAAGAAACTACCGGTTTTGCTTGGTGGGCCGGGAATGCCCGACTTATTAATTTGTCCTGGAAACTATTCGGGGTTAAAGCGGATGGGTAGTTATGTTAGATTGAAACATGTTGATGTGAGCAACATGGGATGGTAGGAGACCCCGACTCAGGACAACATGGCTGATCTTATTTTAGACTTGTCTACTCAAAAGAAGAGTAGAATGACCGATGATAGGCAGTCCGAAAGTCGGTGGTGTTCTTGAGTCAGTGACGATGTGATGTAAAGAACGTTTCGAGGACGTTGTTGGGGGAAGCCTTGTTAAGGAATATCCGCCTTTATGCTAAACGGGATCTATTGAACTCATAATTCATTAGACGTTTCTTATGAATGTCAACTAAGTATCGTAAATAAACGGATCCTGGTTGTGCATTGAATAAGGTCAATTTCACATTACTAAAGAGTCCTTGTCCTTACCTGAATCATTTTCTGACGAGCAAAAACACAAAGTCGTTTCAATCTTTATAGATGCTTTTAGAAGTACCAACAGAGGACAACTTTCCCTAGATCCTGCCTTGTAGCAAGCAAGCTCCTCTCCAGTCTTTGGCTTCACAATCATTACTACCGAAAAAAAGAGATTGACTTCTCACTTAATAGTCAACGAAGAACCAACGATCCCTATCTAAGTAAACAATGCTATATATATATATATATAGCAACTAAGATCTCATGATAGTCAATATGGGTCCTCACCACCCATCAATGCATGGTGTTCTTCGACTCATTGTTAGTCTTGATGGCGAAGATGTGTTACGATCCTTGTTATGGACCTTCCCCTCCTGGACAGCTCGGGCTTTTGGGAGAGTTGGTTGGTTCATAACAATTGGTATCAGAGCCAAACCCCACATCCAAGGTTCGAATCCCGGCAGGGGCGACCTATAGGCTAGATTAAAATAATTTAGCATTATGTATGGGCATAGTGTTAAGTTGTTGAATACTGGTAGCTGAGAGAAGGCTCACTGGGCCAGTGTCGATAGAGTGGGCCGACGTGGACGTCGGCTTTGGAAACGTGGGGCAATGTTACGATCCTTGTTATGGACCTTCCCCTCCTGGACAGCTCGGGCTTTTGGGAGAGTTGGTTGGTTCATAACAAGATGTTATTGACTGTGAACTCGTATTGGGTTATTTACAGAGAGGAATGGAAAAAATTGCAGAAAATCGAACCATTAGTCTTGAGATTATTTAGCTACTATGTTTACAGAGGCAATAACGGTAAATGCATCGGAACTATTGGGAAATATTCAAGTACCTAAAAGAGTAAGCTATATTAGAGTCATTATGTTGGAATTGAGCCGTATAGCTTCTCATTTGTTACGGCTTGGCCCTTTTATGGTGGATATCGGTGCTTGAAAAGGGTTTCTATCGATACAACCTGTTTATTCTCATTTTGCTTATCGTTTCTATCCTCTCTGCTCTTGATGCTGCCATTCATTGCTCTCTTTCTCACGAAGCAATCTACATCATGTTGGATCTGAGCTGGTCTTCTTTCACCAAAGTTCGTTGCATTCATTTCATTTATCCAACCAACCTTTCTAAATTAGGCATTGAATCACTTTTATTTTTTATTTTTCGACTCTGAAATGAAATTATATAGGGCATGTTGTTAACAATGTTTACAAAATGGGAGGCGTATGCCTTAAGGGCTCAAGATGAGCTTAGTCACAACGCGTCAAAGGTTTAAACTAAGGCTTATATTACATCAAAGGCTCACGCGGTTATGCCTCACGCTTAGAAGCGTAAAGCGTCGAGGTTTACGCCCTTCCTAAGCTCCATCGCCGATTTTCCAACTTTGTTATTGTATAATATACATCTTTATTGTTTTAGTTACGAGGTAAGGTGTTAACTTACCTTCTATATGTAAGTCAGAATCACTTTAAAGGCTGGAATGTCTAGTTGTTAACTGGAATACCATTGCTGTAATGCCTTAAGGCCTCCTTTTGTATCTTTTATTTCCATTTGATGATACCGAACCTTTTGGGGTAAAAAAGGATATGATTGACTCTGTTATTTTGATATGTAGATGGCAAAGGAGTTGGATGCAATATTGTACCATGATGAAGCTAAACCAGCCCCTAGTTGTACAACTGAAAATGGTTCTGCATCTACCTTGATCAAGTTATTTGCCCCATATATGAGACAGTTGCAGCGGTTAGTGTTTTTTTGGATTTAATTTATTTTTTATTATTGAAATTTATTTCTAGTGTTGGTTTAATTGGAAAGTGGTACCATCCGTAACTTGCTATAAATCATTAATGCCTTCAATTTAAAAGTCAGAAACTGGAAGTGAAAGTTCTCCAATGGCTAAATCACTGCTCAAATATATCGCAATTTCTATCTGATTTGAGTACTGAACTACTAATATTGGATAATATTTGGCTGTAGAAGGATCAAATTGTATCCTCATATATTGAGAAGATATATTTCCGGTCCAAGAAACCCTATATATCAGCTGCATACCGCAATACGTCAATGATATTTAATAAGATTCCATTATTAACAGGTTGTGAACCGAAAGCCTACTCAAATTATATATATATATATATATATATTTTAAAAGGATTTAAAAAAAATTAACTATTTTTTTTAAGTAGTGCTAATTGGTTAATGCATGGGATAAATAATTACTTGCCATTTATTTAGATTATGTAAGTTTTCAAGCTAGTTGACGGTCCCTTTTTACACGTATTTCTAGGGTTAGTAAACAAGCATTCCTAGTTAATTTTGTTTCTCTAGTTTTGAAGTTAGTTTTCTTAGATTGCAAGTGTTAGCCTATACAAATGTCATGGATAGCACATCAGTGAATTGAGTCAATTCAAGTTCAGTTATTTTTCTTTATCATCTAGAACACACAATCTCCCTTTAAATCCGGAGTTCCTGGTCCTTCCATTAATTCTATCCTTTCACACTCGTTTTATTGTTTTTCACGATGCTGTGATGTTTTCATGTGGATAGATGATATTCTTGCTGGATGAGCATTTTAACTCTTGATACTAATTAACAGGGTCCGCATGCACTATGGGCATCCTGATATATTTGACAGGATATTTCATATATCACGAGGTGGCATTAGCAAAGCATCCTATGTTATTAATATCAGTGAAGATATATATATGCAGGTATGGATGAGGGATCTTGCGTGTTCCTTTTCCTGTTTTGATTATGTTCATACTTAGGTTTCTATCCAAACACTTAAGTGGTTTTGGTGCTTTTATTTCCTGAAACCTCAGAGATTACAGCATACATATCATAGTTCAATTAATCTATACTTTGTAAGTACAGTTATATAAACATGGGCTTGCTAATTGTATGGAACCTACAGGTGTTCTGCCTGTGAAAGTGCAGATAATAGAAAATGTACTTCACTCAACCTACGTTTGGATGTTTTACTCGTGACACACAAGTTTTTGTTGCTATTGGAAAGAACTTGAAGCTTCTGTAGATTAAGAGAGTTGGATGCTCCAATTACAGCTCATAGCTGGACACTCTGTTTATTAGAAAATGGGAATGAGTTCTAATCAGGTAGGAGAAACAATAAAAAAATTGTGGAAAATGATTGGCGAACAAGAAAGTTTTGTTGTTGAAAATAGTCATTCAACTTACAAGTCATACCCTATATCAAGACGTCAATTGGTGGAGTTTATGCTTTCACCCATCCATCTTGTTGCCATAGATTACATCTAATCCCATCAAAAGTGATATTAAAGTTACAATCTTTAGTTCTTAAACTTATTAAGTGGTCAACTAATAAGGAGTTCATTGTCACAAAAAAGGAGGCCAATATGATCTTGTCCACCATTTAAACAAATCCATAGACAACCATGAAAGTCACCATCGTATTTATTTAGAACGTGGGGCGCTCAGGTACGTGGTATCGGTATGGGGTACAATACTTTACAGGTACACCATACGATAAGGGTAGTCTCATTCAGAACGGTTGTGCCACTTGTCGATTTGGAACTCTTGTTCGGGTTGTTGCTAGTATTATATGTAAATTATACATGTGTTATGCACCAAAACATCTATATATTGTACAATAAATTGAGTGTCTAGTTAAAACAATTTTATTTTTTGTTTTCAGCTAAAATTAAAATTCCATTCTTGAAATAAGATTAAAAGTAAAAGGGTACAATAGTATGAAAAGAAGTAGCTGCTTATTTTCTCTTTCAAAACCCCTCTTATGCAGTTCTAAAACGATATCTTTCATCTCCAACCGTCCAAGACTTGCTTTCCATTGTTGATTTTTGAAATCTCTACCATCTACAGGATCTACGTGTTTTTTTACGTATGTTTTTGCCTCTTTTTTCTTCATGTCTCATTGATGTTGTTGTTGTTATTATTATTATTACTTATGAGAGTAGCGAAGGTTTAAGTTGGAAATTAGATAAGTGGCGGGAGGCTTTAGTGAGTAAGGATTTTATAATTAGACGTTCAAAGACAAAATATGTAGTGTGCAACTTTGGTTGTGAATCACGAGGGAGGAGTAATGCAATTGAGATCGAAGGCATGAAGGTCCCAGAGTGTGAGATTTTTTGATATTTAGGATCTATAATTCAAAAGCATGGGGCTATTGGAGAAGATGTAGACCATATGATTAAAGCTGGTTGGACAAAAGGAGTATTATGTGATAGAAGGACGCCTGCAAGGTTAAAAGGGAAATGCCATAAACAATTGTTCGACCGACCATGCTATACGGTTCAGAATGTTGGGCTATTACGGGACACTTACGCATAGGATGGCGGTAGTAGAAATGTGTATGTTAAGATGGATGTGTGGCAAAGCCCGTTAGGATAAAATTAGGAATGAAAGAATTAGGAGATACTTAGGTGTAGCGCCCATAGAGGACAAATTAGAGAAAAGTGTTTAACGTGATTTGGAGACCAGACACGACGCCAATTGGAAAATGTCTAGATTGGCAAGTTAATGGAGGGTGTAGACGGAAGGGACGACCGTTGAAAACTTGGATGAAAGTGGTGAAGGAAGACATCCTTGAGCTTGGATTAGGCGAGGATATGTGGGAAGATCGCATTGCTTGGGGAACCAAAATCCGTGTAGCCGATCCCGAAAGTATCGAGAATGGGCTTTGATGATGATTATTATTATTGTCATGGTATCTAGTTTCACATCTTTTCGATATTTGTTGTTTATTTTCTCAAAATTTTATAGAGAATTATATAGGTCCTTTGATAAAATATAAGTTCGTACATCATTTTTGGTGAACTGGTGGCACTGTGTTTGCGGTCGAAGTTCCCGAACATGGGTCAAAGGGAGGTTGGGGGAATTTGGTGACTATGGTCTCAATCACTCCATCAAACTGATTTCTGCTGAAAGATGATTCCCCACTGGATAATCAAGTGCATTAACAATAGGAAGTTATTTTTTGCTCCTTTTATTATTTTCTTATATTTTTCAAAAACTGATAGTTCACTCGAAAACTTTTGTGTGTTCAATTTCACTGATTTTGTCCCAAATCACTTATGAATGCATATTGGTTTTCATGGCAATTTATGTATTTGCAGATGATGTTAACAAGTTAAATAATGATGCAGGTTTCAACTCTACATTACGACAGGGTAACATTACACATCATGAGTACATTCAGGTAACCAAATATGGAAGCATCTTGTTTATCCCTGCATAATTTTCTTCCTTTTTTTTGTTGGAATCTCCACTTTAAACCAGGTAGGAAAAGGCAGAGATGTTGGTTTGAACCAAATTGCGTTGTTTGAGGGGAAAGTGGCTGGTGGAAATGGGGAGCAAGTCTTGAGTAGAGATGTATACCGTCTTGGGCAGCTATTTGACTTTTTTAGAATGCTATCATTCTATTTCACAACTGTGGGTTATTATGTATGCACAATGGTATGTTTTTTCTTTTTTCATTTATTTCTTGTTCCTCATTTTGTTTCAAGGTTCAAGCTAACTTTGCTAGCCTCAACAAGTCAATAATGCAGTCAGTTATAATGCAGATGACTGTTCTTACCGTGTACATTTTCTTATATGGAAGGGTTTATCTGGTAAGTTTGCTTCTCAGCTTTACTCGCCATGATTTATTGAAAATATCAAGTAGATTTGTTTTGGTCTCCAATTTATTATTAAACTAACTGGCATTGTCGTGATTTGGTTGCTTGATCATTATAATACTAGCTTGATTTGATCAACCAGAATTTGACTTGGAATCCTTGTAATGCTGAATTTATCAGGCTTTCTCCGGTCTTGATGAAGGAATTACACGTACAGCTAGGATTTGGGTAACACTGCATTTGATGCAGCTTTAAATGCTCAGTTCTTGGTCCAGATTGGAGTTTTTACTGCTGTGCCAATGATAGTGGGTTTTATACTTGAATTCGGAATGTTGCAGGTTCATCCAAACTTATTCTTTTTACTCGTGTTTGCTGACATTTTATATTCATAAATTTTGGTTTAAGTATCTCATCGAATAGTCAAGTTGCTAAGCGAAATCCATTTTTCCACAATTGGGCTCATATTTTCTAATTGTACGAGATTCTTTTTTTTATCATATAAGAAAGGAATCTTACATGACCTTTTTGTTTTGGAATTGGAATCTACTCAATCTAGTGTCTCTCTATGCCTTTACATGCTTGGGTTTAACATCATTTTTCCCGCTATTGTTATCTTATTCTTCCTCCTTATTTCTTAAATTTTGTTTCTTAGGCCATGTTTGTTTCAAATGAAAAAATTCCTAGGGAAACTAAAGAATGAGAAAGAGATAGGATAGGATAGGACGAGAGAAAAAAAAATATGGTTTCCTAACAACAATTTTTTAGGTAAGCATATTAATACAGATTACTTGTAATTGTTGGGTAGTTGTTTGAAATCAACTGAAACAGAAGAACAAAAGGCTTATAGGTAGTGGTTTAGATGGGACATTCAGAAGGAATTAACCATGGTTGAGGTAGAAATACTTGCAATGAGGGCCGAAGTGAAATTGAAGAGGTTGATCCCTCCTACTCCCACTACTACTTACTTAATCGAAGTGCTCCCAACACTTGTTCCGGTTGCTAATAAACCTTCGTCGCTTGTGTGTAACTTCAGATGCTATGTTGTGGTTAAAATGGTCATTTGCCCAAGGATTGTCCATAGGGAAGACAAACTTGGTTGTTGTAGGAGTAGGAGAAGATGTGCAACATGAAGTCCCATCAGGCCCCGCTCTGGGACGGTGCATGTGCATGTGCAACCGCACAAGCCCTGAATCCAGAGGGCCACAAATTCATTTTTTATTTCAGTAAGGACGTTTGGTAGTTTAATTATTAAAAAATAATATGCATTCATGCATGCTTCAAACAACTTACCCTTTTTGACACGTTCATGAGCTCATATTAAATCGGGGGTGTATAATATCAATATTTATTAAATTATTTAGTTTAAAGGTGTGTGTTATTTTTAGTCTTTTTTGCACAGGACCCCTCAAATCTCAAAGGCGACCCTGAGTCAAACTTGGGCTGGGCCAAATGAACATGATGTTGAACCTAATTTTGAGAATATCTCTCTCGTGGCATATGGGATGGTCCCTTGCTTTAAGCTTGAGGACGAGCTTCGGGTGAATTCATAAGTATTGGGTTCAATAAATTTGATTTAATTGTTTTATTTAACTCAGGAGTTTTGCTTGGAATACTTATTAGTTTAGGGTTTTATGATGTTGAGGACTTTAGGGCTAGGATTTTGTATTTTCAGGAAAAATAAGTTTTTCCTATGAATAGATCAATTATAAACCTTCTGGGGCAGAGTTGAAATAATTAGAGTTAATTCTCTTTCCACTGTTCTTAACAATATCCCATCTTACATACATATCATTGAATCATATATAATGACTTACCTAAAAATTTCAACTTATTAGAAAACAGGAAATCCAAATAAATACAATAAATTAAAAATAATTCCAAAGCCACTTAATTTTCTACAATCCAAATATCATATTCAGGGACAATTTGGTTGCACTGTTGTTACAGTTAGTAGCACTTCAGTTTATTTGTCATATTCATTTAGCTGATACCAATGGATATATTAATACAGTCAAATGGAAATAACATCCCAAGATGACCATCATTTAAGTGAGATAATGAATTTTGCTTTAGTTATCTTTATCCAGAACATTGAAGAAGCAATTTCATAGTATGAATATCTTGACTCATTTGTGTTTGACTCAATCAATTTACCTTTGGATAAACCACATCTTATTCCATTTCTTGAACATATACAAAGCAAACTCTTCGAAATATAAAAAACTTGGTTTGGAATCTATGCATTTATAAGGAGTTTACTTGCAACTTCGCATTATGATCATGTGCAAAATGGCTCCAGTTGTGGATCTTTAGATTTCATATTCTTTGTTGCTCACAAAAAAGTGGATCTTTATTCACTTGTCATTTGAATCATTAATGGAAAATATTTTTCTTTTCTGTTCTTTTTGTCACTCTTATCATATATTGCAGGCCGTCTTCATTTTCATCACCATGCAGCTCTAGTTGTGCTCTATTTTCTTCACATTCTCGCTTGGGACTAGAACTCATTATTTTGGGCGCACTATCCTACACGGAGGCGCAAAAGTATGCAATTCAATTCATTTTTTCGTTTACAATTAAGAATTTATCCTACATATGACGAATGACTATTTATAATCTCACAAACAGTACAGAGCAAATGGCAGAGGCTTTGTCGTCCGTCACATCAAGTTTGCTGATAATTACAAGCTTTATTCACGGAGTCATTTCGTCAAAGCGTGAGTATTCTTTCCCTTGTTTGGTCGAGAATGGCTTACGTGATAGTGGAAGCTTCAAGATTTTGAATCAAAAGGGAGAAACAAATATCAATTGGGATTTCAAGTTGGATATGCAATAATACTTTATGCCATGAGTATGCAATTTCAGACATATATATTGAGGTGGACTCCGTGGACTTTATTAAGTTAAGAAAAGGCCATATATGTGGAATTAACTAATTAAGTATACAAAAACTGTTTGATTGCAATGAAAAATATTTCATGAGAAAAGCCTTTAAATTTTTCCTAGATTGCTTATGCAAATCTAAGTGGAAGCATTAACTGATGCAAAATGACTTCAAACGACGTATGTGGTTTATGCATCATTTATGACTACAGCACATCCCCCACCCTAAGAAGCCTTTCACAACTGATAAAAATAAATAATAAAAAATACAATAATAGATGCCCAATTCGTGTAAACCTCGATGAATTTCAAATTGGGTCGCGCGTATCCATTGATGTACTAGTTTAATAGCACACAACTTAATACCCTGTTTTGTAGTCATAGTAAAAAATAAATAGGGATTGTTCTAGACTGGGGATTAGAGGGCTCACTAACTAACACTAAATGTAACTAAAAGGCAACTAACAAACTAAATAAGAAATATTGGGGGATTTGATTTTTTCTAATTTTAACTAAGAAAATAACTAAGAAGATTACTATAAAAACTAATAAACCGTAAGAAAAGTAGATGATGAGAAATTAGCTAAGGGTTTATCTTCACACACCAAACATATGCTCATTGTAGTTAAGGCATTGAGGCGGAGGCGCGGCGAGGCGGAAGGGCCTGAAAACGCCTGAGGCGTGAGGCAGTCTTAACATTTTTAAAGATATTTTTATAATAAATTTAAACATAGTAATATACGTCATTATTTTGATAAGTATCATAAACAAATATGTAAAAAAAAAATTGACACAACTACCTAGAATCGAAATGAAAATATAATAAAGTTGTATAACATAGCGAAAATATGTGTTAAGTGTCAAGTAACTTGCAAACACCCACAAAATAGAAACTTGAGAATATTGAACATTAGTTAGAAGAAATTGTTTGAATAGTTGGTAAAAATCCACAAGTATGATGACTATTGGTATTCCAAAGCATGAAATCATTGAACTATGCTATGAAAAATCAAGATTGATGTTTATCAGAGACTCATCAAAACATGATATGTTTTTTTTCGAAAAATATTTAAAAAAAAGTGACATATTTATCAAAACTTAAAAACATTTTATCTTGTTTGTTTGTTTGTTATTTGGGAATACCTAATTTTAAAGTAAGGAGGAGATGAAGGCTCTGACAGCAGCAACAAATATTACACTAAAAATATAAAACCCTATTATAGAGTGGGCTGCAACCTCTTTTATTGCAACTAGGCTAAAAATGGGCTGGTTGCAACTATTTTTAGGCTGAAGCGGTGATATAACTTGCTTATTGGAACAATGAAGAATATGATGATTTAGCACAAAGTATGGAAGTCAAGAAAGAAAAACTGTTTGTATTATGAATGCAGGCTATTCGAGAGGCCTGAACTCTCCAATGAGCAATTGCTCTTGTACAAATGAGTTTACAAATTGAATGAATCCCTCCCTTCCTACTGATCTCTCTTATATAGGACCTCTTTCAGTCCTTATTACACAAAACAACAACTTGCATTACAACAAAGCAACAACTTGCAGTACAACGGGGCAACAACTTGCCTACTAAATGCAACAACTTGTACCACTTGTCTAACTGACTATTAACAGATCATCCACTTGCTAATTAATAGAATACACTTGCTAATTATCAGAAAACTAACAGAGCACTGATTTACTGTTAGTACCTTGTATGCCTGTCCACTACACCAAAAGGCTTGATTAGCTACACAGAGATGACCACGGCTCAAAACTGTTAGTTTATTTGCCACGGCCCAAAACCGTGGCTAGAGCCTAAAACCGTCACTACAAAAAAGGCTTGATTAGCTACACGGAGATGGCCACGGCTCAAAACCGTTAGATTATTTTCCACGGCCCAAAACCGTGGCTATATCCTAAAACCGTGGCAAATGAAAATGTTGTAAAAAACTTGGGCAGGCTTTTTGGCGCTCGCTTCTTTCCTCTCTCGTTTTACTTGGCGCTCGACATAGAGCTCGATGAAACTCCTTCACACTCCCCTCAATCTCGTCATCCCCCTCATTGCTTCCTCATCTCGCCATCTCCCTCCCCGCTCTCTCCATATCTCCATTTCCCTCACTGCTCCATCCATCTCGCCATCTCCCTCATTGCTCCCTCCGTATCTTCATCTCTCCATCGCCCTCACTGCTCTCTCTGTATCTTCATCTCCCTCACTGCTCCATGAGACGCCATGGCTGGCAACGCCCTCTTCACCCATTACAGGTACTTCTTCTTGACATAAAATCCTATCTTTCATTGCCCATGAGACCAAACTTCTCAAAATTTCATTATTTGGAGAGAAAATTTTCAAACCCCATTGCTTGAAACTGCGTTTTTAGGTCTAATTCCACATACCCATTTGTTAATTCTCTTTTATTTGCAGTATAAATTTGTGTTTTTGAATACCAACTTTTTAGTTTTTTAGGTTTAGATGTCTAATTCATCATTTTTTCATAGACTTCTTTAGCCCCAAATGTCATTTTCTCTTTGATCTCTTGACGGCATTCGGCATTTCAAAGTTGGTGTTGACCCATCCATGGGTTCTTCTGCTCAAAAGAGAAGCCATTTCTTTGCACTTCTTGTTGATGGTAGCGATCCAGCTGATTGGGAAAGCGTACGAAAGATGATTCAAGAATGTTCTTTTAAAGGTAACAAACCAACTGACTTCTTGATTGGTACATTTTCTCTATATGTGTTTTAAACTTAATTTTTATGATGATTCGTATTTGGGTTTTGATCAGTTATTGATAAATTGAAGAAAATATAATGAATCTTCATCTTTGAGACACTGCAAAACAATTTCGGTTGAACTAAGAACCTCTGTTATCTTTGTGGTTTGGTTGTTAAAATGTATTTGGAATTCACAAAAAATAACATCTTCATTTTTGTTTCCAAGTCATATTTTGTGATCCTTTTGGAAGATTATGAGATATAGTACCATTTTTTTTGCTTATTCAAGGCAATGGGAAACAAAGATTTGTTAAAACATGCATAACGTTGAGTGGCAATTCAATAGACATGAAGTTGATTGTAAGACGACAATGTTGGATATCTTGTTACAGATGGTTTCTTGTAAATTATAACATTTTGGTATGTATCAGTTTCATGCAGAGAACTTGTTAAAGAGAGCTTTGCTATATATGCGGTTTATCACTGGCTAGGATGAGTTCTTTAGACAATCATCCAGTTATTTCTTGTAAAATGATGAATAAGAAGTTCACCTTAATAACTCAGAAGCTGAAATCAAATAACATATCAGTGTGGTGGGCATGTGGGATTGACCTTAAGCAAGATTTTCAGTATTAACAATTTTCCGATTGTTTGATGAAATTCAAGTTAAAGGGAGTAGTGTTGAATTCCTGTCAAAAGTGGATACTTGTCCAAAAGTTGGCTTGAGATTGAATTTGGGATCTGCCAAATTAGTTGCAAGTTGAAACTGGACTTTTTCAACTGGTTGTTCGCAATCTTGTGCACTAGCTCAATCAGCCCTCTGTATACCGGTTGACAATGGATGTGAACTTTGGGGGCCTATCATACAAATAATTGTTAGGAGATTATAAATTGTAGTTTTAGAGTAATAGTCAATTCAATTAGATCTTGGTTTTCTCAATTTGGGGTTCTCTGTGTTGTTCTCGGTTGTGATAGTGTTTAGAGTTGATTATGGGTCACTCTAGATTGTATTCTTTTTGTGATCACTGCATATCTGTTATGATCAATGCGGTGCTGCATTATGATAATTTTTTTAGGCATAAAAAACAGTTGTTTTCCCGATTATCCTTTTATTTGGGCGCAGTGTTGAGGATGACAACTGCAAAAAGTGCTTTGAAGTTTCTGGGATTGGCAAAGGAGAAAGAAATTGCTTACTCAGACGGATTATCCTCCAATGAGGTGAATACCTGTAATTGGTTTTATATAGAATAGTGAAATACACTATCATCCTGGTCACACACTATCATACATGTTGAGTCAACTCTTTTTTTTGTATCAATGCAGGTGGTTACTGCTGTTCCAACTGATCTTCCTCCATCGTTATCTTCAAAACAAGGTCTGCTTTACTTGTTCTGGTCTTAATTTATTGGGTATTTCTTTACCGTTAAAAAGATAGATAAACATCATTCTTGTTAGTTAAAATGATAGATAACAAGAGCAACACTGGTGAAGGAGTTGACGAAGTTACAATGGAGAAACAAAAAACAGATGACAAGTTAATGATGATGGAGAAGAGCAAAACACATAGTTCAGAAGACTATATCAAATCATCTGTCAGTGAGGTGAGTGCCATGTAAAAAAAAATGTAGCAACTTTTGACGACATTGTGATATATGCACATTAAGTTATTGATGGTTCATGAACATTTTTCTTTTCTTGTTTTTGATGCAGGCAATTATTGTCTCTTCTGCTTCTGATGTTCCATTAAATCCTGTAAACAAAGGTCTGATTGAGCTCTCACAGGTTTTGATTCGACATTCTTCTTCTTGGCCTTTTGATAAGCATCGCTTGTAATCAAATTCATAGGTAATGACTGCACTTCTGATGAAGCACATGACAAACAAATTAAGGTTAAAAGAGCAGCTATGAAGAAGATGACTAAGGAAGATCTAATGAAAGAGGTGAGTACTTACCTATCTTCAATCCATGTCAAACTGCAGATCAGATAGTTTTATTGAATATTTTTTGTTATTGTTGGTTTACCTGAAACATGGTATCAAAGTCAATCTAGAAAAGGATCATTTCAAATTCAGATAAGAGTTACTTGTATCAGATCTGTTGAGTTATAGTAAAATTATGTATTCAATGTTTGCATGTTCTTATTTTGTTAGATTGAAAAACTAAAAGAGCAATCCCGGAAGTTGAAATTTGCAATAGATGTGATTGAGACAGAAGAAGCGTGGAGGAATTCAGAGATACAGAAAATGCAGAATGTAAGCAGTATACTTATGTTGAAAATATTATGTTTATGTTTTAAGTAAGATACTACATTCATATACCTTCACCCCCTGGAATCTTTCGAAGGAAGCCTTCCTATAGCATGCTAGACCCATTTTATCAACTTGTGAAGGTGCATCATATTTCAGCTTTGGAGTCGCATTGTTTGAATTAGTTTAGGGAAGAAAATGAATTGAGCTAGACACATAGTCCTATTGATCAGTAACCAAATTTTTTGTTAAATTTCTATTTGTGCTGAAAGTCTTAACATGGTTAGTGATGATGTAAGTTGTGAATATTAGGATGGAATAAGGAAAATTTACTTATTGAAGTGTTGGATATACCAATTCCAAGTGTATACTGGGGTGCCTTATATTCAGGGTTGAGTTATCAGGTTTAGCTAATTAACACAGACAAGGACAGGCTAAATATTTTTTTATAATTTATTTGCATGATTTTGTTCCATGTTTTTCACATGAAATTTTATATTGCACAAGAAGATAAAATACATGTACGTTGCATATCATACTTTTAACTTGGTAACTGTCATTACCTATTCAGCAATCTAGTAACAACTAACTTGTGTTTGTCACACAAATTTTGTAATCATTTTGCGCTAAGCTTATGTGTACTTAGAGCTAAGTTTCTTGAATGTGCACATGAAATTTGTTTAAGGGGACCAAAGAAGCACTCTGTTAACTTGTTTCTTTTCTGGTTTACAGGGAAGACCCCTGATGGATATAATTCTTATAGATTACAACTTGACAGACATGACTGGGCTTCAACTTCTCAAAAAATTGAAGGTAAACATGTGGTTAGCCTTATCGACATATCTGACAAAAATTTACCCATTAGAGGATATATATTTTCTTCAAATATTTGAATCAAATTGCCTGTAAAGATGAGGACTGAAGAGAATGGTATTGATTAATTAGAAAACCAAATTTGATCTAAAAGAAATCTTCTTGTTGTCATCTTAAGTAAATTTTATGCAATCCTTAGTTTGAATCACTCCTTAGTTCAACAACACCATGTTAAGGAGATCCAAATGAGTAAAGATAAAGACACATCCTTCCAGCATCATTGCCAACTCATAGATTGCTGTGGTGGAGTCCCAAAGTTCCATGTAGCTGTTGAATTCTGTTTCATTGATGAAGATCAATATTCTTCTGTTGTATGTACAGATAGAGAATAGTGAAGCTGGTAACCACGGTGGTAGTTTTGTTGTTTTTCGGAAATTTCAGCATATTATACATACACAGATAATAACTTGACAGAGAAATGGAATATTAGACCATTACAATGGTAATTGCCTTGTTATCAACAGTGAGAATATCAGAGTTCTTTTCACTTTGTCAGACTGTTAATAAGGTTTGTGTGAAATAGTTAATCCTAGGAGATCTCATATGTACTTTGCTAATCATTGTCCCAAAGACATTAAAGTACTTAGCAGATAAACATCCCAACATTTTGTAGGAAGACACATTGTTTCCGTTAGAATTTAGAAGTATGTTCAAGGCTGGACCTCTTCTCTTCTTCCTCCTTTTCCCTCCTTGTACCAGTACCTCTCACTTCACTATGAGAAGCTCTTCTTCTATGGAGGAGAGTTTTTCAATTGAGGTGGTGTGATGGTAGCAATGGCGGAGTTGAAGTGGTGTGAATAAGAAACATTGAGGTTGAATTTCCATGTAATAGGCCCTTTAAAATAAAACACTAGAGGTTGAATTTCCATACACAAATTTTCCTGATACAATTGAGTTTTTATCATCTGAGTTTTTATTAGATGGAAACTGACATCCGTATATGTTGCAGGTTGCTGATCAGTTTTATAACATCTTGCACAAGTACTGTAACAAAGTTCAGGTATGTACTATCACTATGTGGATACCTTGAAATCCCTCACTCCCTCAAGTGTCTGAAGATGGGGTAGGAGGTTTTAGGAACTGGGTTTCAAGGAATTATTGTCAAGAAATGGAGCAAAAGTTGGATGGGGGGTTCATGGTGGGTGGTGATGAAGGAGGAGGTTCTGGGTCAGTCTGTGCAATGGGGTATGGAGATTTGCCGTCACTTAGCTTGTCAATGAGTCCTGGATCTCAATCAAGTTGTATTACAGCATCCCCACCCCAGCAAATTTCCCCAACTGGAGGAGGAAGAAATGAATGTGTGGTGGCTATGGAGACAACAAAGAAGAGAGGGTCAGGAGGGAAGGTGGTGGGACAGAAACAACCAGTTCACAGGAAGTCCATAGACACATTTGAAATTTTAAATGTTGTGATTATTAGATGTTTGTTTATTTATCCAAAGATCTCTTGTTAAATGAAATTATCTTAATTGCAAGTGCCTATATTTTAATGCCTATTTGTATTTCCTGCAAATAATTCTAACTGCTTGTAAAAAATTATGGATCCTAGTTAAAAATTTGTCTGGTGAACCTTTATGATGTTTGTATATTATTTCTTAACCATGGTTCCTTGACTTCACTCTTGATGACAGACGATCTTCCTGCCTGTTGTTGGGCTTGTTGACCCTGACAAGCTAAAGCCTGGTGATTTGGTTGGGGTGAACAAGGACAGCTACCTAATCTTGGATACTCTTCCTTCTGAATATGATTCCCGAGTAAAGGCTATGGAGGTTGATGAAAAGCCAACCGAAGATTACAATGACATTGGAGGATTGGAGAAGCAGGTTGGGTATGCTTCATAAAATTTCCTTTCTAAGCATCCATGGTTTAGATTATGAACTCTTCTTTTTATTTCGATACAGATCCAAGAACTTGTTGAGGCCATTGTTCTTCCTATGACTCACAAGGAAAGGTTTCAGAAGCTAGGAATTCGCCCTCCAAAAGGAGTTCTTTTGTATGGACCTCCTGGGACTGGTAAAACATTAATGGCTCGTGCATGTGCAGCACAGACTAATGCCACTTTTCTCAAGCTAGCAGGTCCCCAGCTCGTGCAGGTTTGGTTTAAACCTTGATACTTTCTATATTGATGTTGCATTCTCTATTACTGTTTTAATCTATATTACTAATTCCTAAATCCTAACTATTTATATCTTTGTTCATAACTTATATAATTTTCATAAAATATATCCTGTATATTTAGAAATACTTATTTATTGATGACAGAGATCAACTGTATATTTTCATTTAGTGTCACTCTTTGTCTTCAAATTTTTACATGACTAAAGCAATGGTCTCAGAAGCACCCATAACACCTAAAGAGTCTAAAGAAATGTTTCCAGACCCTAGAACGAGAATTGTCAAAAAATTAGAGTTAGGATGTGTGTCTTATTCAAGAACCCTTGAATAAGCTTTTGGCTTTTAGGATCTGTAGCAACCTATAAAATCAATTGACTTGTCAATCAAAGAGATCGCTTCTATGGTGAAGGTTCCATATAGTCAGTCCTTGGTTCACTGTTGGTGCAGAAGTGTTAATTGTATCTCCTTTTCTTGTACTTAACGTATACATTCCCAGGAGTAGCTTCTTGAGAGTTTTTTTTACCCCTTCCTTATGACATACATATACACTTGCTATCTTTTTCTCGTCTCCTAACTAATTTGAGAGTAACTCCAATGCTAAAGTAATGGTAGAAATGCTTCACTAATTGCTTCTTCTGTTTGGGTTTTGGGGTGTATCACGGGATTTATTCTTCTCTCTTTGGTATACTTCAGTTACCTTTCCCTTTAACTTAACTTTCTGCCTTGAATCGCTTAATTTTCTGAACTTGGTGGTAAGCTAGTATCATTTGAGGAAATTGTAACGGATCTTGTAGAAAAGCTCTTATGATCTTTTTTCATACTGAGTGCTATTGATAATGATGAAATGATGAATTGATTTTCTTATTGTGTGACCTGCCTAATTATGCATAAGCATGTCATATGTTCTATTGTTTGGAAATGTAGTTCTCTTCCAGATTAAGATTATATAGTTTCGTGAGTTGACATTGTTGTTCAAGAATACATTTTTTATAATAATCTACCCAATATGAAATTAGATGTTCATTGGAGATGGAGCAAAGCTTGTTCGTGATGCATTTCAGCTTGCAAAGGAAAAATCTCCCTGCATCATTTTCATTGACGAAATTGATGCAATTGGTACAAAGCGATTTGATAGGTACCTTGTTTCTACCTTTTCATTCTTATGCCCAATGAGAGATAGCTGTTGAATTTTGTCAAGAAAGGAAAAAAGGGAAAGGTTTCTAGGTGCGGCTTATCTTGTATATTGCTGACCCAACTTTCTTGTTCTGTTTAATGCTTTGTTTACAACCTGCAAAGATGAAACTTTCTTGTTAAGTTTAAGGTTCTTCACAACACACTGTGGGGAGCATGTGTAATATGTAGGTTACCTCATTATCTGTGCAATATATTCATTGATTTTGGAAAAGTCTTTTAAGTACAATTATTTGAAGAACAACCTTACCATGAACTGATATAACTGATATGATTTATCTGTTCTTAGCCTTCTCTATAATTGCCTGAACCTTGCACTTTGCAGTGAAGTGAGTGGAGATAGGGAGGTTCAGAGAACTATGTTGGAATTGCTCAATCAACTTGATGGGTTTAGCAGTGATGATCGTATCAAGGTTGGTATTCTCGAATTTTTTATGCATTGTATAATCCTGAAATCCGTGAAATACTGGGTTTTGGTGCTGCAATTGAAATAATGCAGATACGTTTGGAGGTCCTCTTGTGATCTGTAGCGATTAGAACGAGTCGTGCCTTGCATGTGTTATGACATGAAGTAATGGTGATTAAGCTTTGTTTTGATTAATCATATGCAGGTAATAGCAGCAACAAACCGAGCAGATATCCTTGATCATGCACTCATGCGTTCAGGTCGTTTAGATCGTAAGATCGAGTTCCCCCATCCTACAGAAGAAGCTAGAGCTCGAATCTTACAGGTGGGTTGTGTTGTCAATGCCCACTTTATTGTTTTTCTTCAAGTGTTATTGTTCAAATTTATTTATGATGGTCTTCTCCTTGTAATTGCAGATCCATTCAAGAAAGATGAATGCGCACCCAGACGTAAATTTTGAAGAGCTTGCTCATTCAACCGACGATTTCAATGGGGTGGGGCCCAGCTTAAAGCTGTTTGTGTAGAGGCTGGCATGCTAGCCCTCCGCCGATATGCAACTGAGGTATCAGTTTTCTTTCTGCCCTACCTATATCACCAGTCCTGCATGTCCAAGTACCCTTATCAATTACACAGTACAACACTGGCAATAATCTTGTAATACCTATGTTCTTCTTCCATTTTTTTCCCCATTTACATGGATATTCTTCAATCACGTTCCATGCTCCTTCACACAGGATAGTAAATTCCTGTACAAACTTAAATTCTAAAATTATTGGTCTGTTTACTATATTGTTCTTGTCAAAATTCAACAATTTCAACATTATTTTATTTCCAGGTGATCCATGAGGACTTTTGTTTTTTTTTTTGGAAAGTAAAAGGAGGTGGGGGTTGCATGATTCGACCCACACAAACCATGATCCATGAGGACGGACTTTAACGAAGGGATCATTCAAGTACAAGCGAAAAAGAAGTCAAGTTTGAACTATTATGCTTAGTTTGACATGCTCAGTTATCTTCAACAATTTCAAAAGGCGGGATGCGGTCCTTGGATAGCTGGAAATAATGTGTGAGATTGCAGATAGTTGACAACTTTCTTCCAAAAAGGTTCCTGACAACTCTAGAGTACCGTGACTTTTGTTCTATCAGTATTTATTTATTAAATATTTGTAAGCAACTTCTAAGTTTAACTGATAGCTTGAAGTGTATTGGATATGGTACTATAAAGATAAACGTTCTATAATTTTTGTAGGCAACTTCTGTTCTCTATTACAACTCATTTTTTGCAATTGTTAAATTGTTTATGCAATTGTCACTGTAACACAACACCGATTATGCATGAAGAGACACTTTCTGTCGTTCAACAATCATTTATTGCTCCAGAAACTTTTCCATACATTGACATGGTAGTTTGTGGAATCATATTCGTGCCGGAGGCATGACACGGTAGCCGTGTCGTAGGCACGGGTACACGCCACATGGAAAGTGTCTGGTCGATCTTAGTAAGGACTGATTTTGCAGGTGTGGGGCTGTGATTTTGCTGCAGCAGCAAAAAAAATGTTTTTTCGATTATATTAATTTGCAACGGTTTCAAACCCTCGCAACAAACCAGATTTCTTTTTTTTTGAATTTTGTTTTGACTTGCAACGGCTTACAACCGTGGTCGTTCATTCTTGCAACGGCTTACAACCGTGGCCTTCATTCTTGCAACGGCTTACAACCGTGGCTAAATGCAGAAAATAATCAAGCGTCCTCGAACATAAAATCGTTGCTAATAAGTGTTGCCACGGTTTATAGTCGTCAAAGGTGATTTGGCGACGCCTCAAATGGCCAGGCCTCTAAGCCGTGGCAATAGCTTACCCCCATGGTCCCAAACCGTTGCGAATGGGTATTTTTGGTGTAGTGGTCGTAGCCTTCACTATACAGAGCACTGATTTATGCTCCTCTACTGGTGCTTGTATGGCTGCTTATGACTGTTATCCTTGTAGGCACTGGTTCACTGAAATGACTCCTATGGTGCCGCTGTTCACTGATGACTCCCGTGATGATGCTGCTTATGACGTCTCTGATAAGTCTTATATATTGGAGGCTTATCAGGCGGTCCGAGGCTGACACCTCATTTCAACGAACCGTATTGCTCATTTTGAGGCGAAATTCTATAAAAACGCCTTGAGGCACACCTAGGCGGTCGCCTCGACTACATTGCATATGCTCATGAATTAATATTAAAAAATCCCTTGCTAAGTCGTGAAGGACAATGCTCAAGATTAATTGTGACCGCACTGCATTAATCTTATTATTTTTCCAAATTCTTGAATTAAACTAAGCGTCGCTTTCAAACTATTCTTTTCATGCTATCTAATTAGGAATCACAAGTTAGATAACAATCCAAGATCATTAAATTTGTGAAAAATATGAACATTAATTAGGCAATTACAAGTATGATCAACATCTTATTCTAGACCTAGGTTTTTACTTAACTTTACCATCATTCCTTGGTATTTACTACTTGTGAGAATATAATTATAACGATTAGGTGAAACTCTTCTATACTTTAGCATCAAATCCTAGCATGCTTACTAAGTTAATCAACTTAACAAACATACAAAGAAAAATTCTCTATAAAGCAGTTAAGCAAAACACAATCATTAATCAGCAAGGAAAGATTGAATTCAATTAATTCACAAAACACATGTTCGGGGCTTCGAGTCCACCCCTAGCTAAAAGGGAGTTTAGCTAGACATATTAATCATGTTTGAATAGCAAAACATAATTAACAATCAGACTAAAAAATAAAACATTGTCGTTGCTTGCTGCATGGTGGTAATGAGTGGACTGATGGGGGTGCGGATAGCGTAGAGAAAGATAAACAAATCTCTTCCTCTTCTTCTTCGATCTGCTGCTTGGGTTTAGAGATGATCTAAGAAGAAACTGTGAGAGAGAAAAGTCAAGCGTGGGATAGATGGATGGTAGCGGTGTTGGGTTGCGATCAGGTGAGCGTTGTGGTCATGGCTAGCGAGGAGAGACTGTGTGTCCGATTGAGGTGAAAAGAGAAGGGGGTTGTTCGATGGGTTGTGAAGGAAACGATATGGTTGTTCGATAAATACGAAATACTCCACGATATGCATCGTATCTAATCCTCATCGTTACGGTACATATACCGTAAGGTATATCGATATAAGATGATGCATGTCATGTCAGTGATGTGAATGAACGGATGGAGGATAACCAACTTGTTAATATGTGGAACATAAACCATATATCAATGGAAGTGTTTATGGGACGACCTTGCTTGAATAAATCTTATTTGTCTTTTATATGCTTAAAAATATAGTGTATTTATATGTTGACTTTTGCACTGTATCTTACAATAATAATTTGTTGTTGTTATTATTATTATTATTATTATTATTATTATTATTATTATTATTGTTGTTGTTGTTGTTGTTGTTTGTTGTTGTTGTTGTTGTTGTTGTTGTTGTTGTTGTTGTTACTGATTGGCCATTAAATTGGGATCAAACTCGAAATTCCTTATTTTAATGTTTTCCTTTTAAATTGAGAAGAAGAAATATAGTTATCAATATTTTACGATAAATACGAAATGCTACACGATATGTATCGTATCTAAGCATCATCGATACGGTACACATATCTTACGATATATCGATATAAGATGGCGCAGGGATGTATTGTCAGTGACGTAAATGAATGGATGGATGGATGATAACCAACTTGTTAATATGTGTACAACAAGCCATAAATCAGTGGAAGTGTTTTTGGGACATCTTTGCTTGAATAAGTCTTATTTAAGTCTTTTATATGCTTAAATATATATATATATATATTTGTATCTAAATGTTAACTTTTGCACCATATCTTACGATACATGATATACTGCAATACATGTATCTTAAGTTTAGGTTTCGATATACGATACGATAAACATTTTGATAACTATGGTTAGAGTGATGTTTTTATTTAGGGTTAATTTGTACCAATTTTGCGTTTGGGTCTAAATGACTTTTTTGCTCGTAACTCGGGTAAAAGGGTCATTGACAATTGATCTAATCAATGTGATCTTGGGACCACACTCTGAGTTGGACAAAAGTAAGACACAAACTGGTATAAGTGATGGGAAGTCTAAATTGCCCTAAAATCTAACTGGAACTCTTGGGACCCAAAAATTTAATTTGCCTCAAAATCTAATTCTCTTTGATAATCATCTTTGTACTCTATCTTGAGGGTTGATGAAATCCATAAAAGCAATGAGCTATGGTTTCCTTTCTGGAAAACTCTTTTTTAACTCCTTTCACAAATATACGTTCTTTCTTCAGGAACTAATCTCGCAATCCCCGCTTTCATTTCATTATTATACAACACTTCTTCCTGAGCTGATGAGCTTTACTAATCTTTCCAGATTTATGGCTTCTCGTGGCTTGTGCTAATTGGTATTGTCATGATATTCAAGGTTTTGTCAATTGTTTTTAGAATTGCCTTTTCTTAAAGTCTGTTTCTGTATGAAAAATATGTTTGCTAAGCTCGTGATGAACTCATTATTTTTGTGTTTTATCTTGTGAAACTTTGCAGATATTCACATTTGGATAAAAAAAAATCGATAAACTTCCAGTCAAGGAATGTGATTTCTCAAAATATGTCGAAATTTCACCGAATATTTCTTATTTTGAAGTTACCGAAATCTCTTTTGAAATCCGAAATATGTCGAAATTTTCATAAGAAAAGAAATAAATATTTTAATTTCTGTATATTTAATATGTTATTTTAGTATCAAAAGTTTGTTATATGATTGATTTTTATGTAATATTCAGTTTGTATGACACTACGAGTTGTGTAGACTTTTTATGTAGTATTTATGAGATTAAAATGCATAATTTATATTATTAAATTTGAAATCACGACCGAATTTTTTACATTTTTTCTACACATAACGAAATATTTCTTAAAATCAAGGGTCCAAAATTAACTCGAAAAACGAAATCACAATCCTTGCTTCCAGCTAATGTTGCGGTTTATTTAGGGGTCACATCTTTAGTACTTCTGGCCATTCTTTGCCTTCTTGTTGCGATTACTGATCTGTCCATTGTGTACTTATTCGCTAGCCTCTTAGCATTTATTCCTACTAGCTGGGGCATTCTCAGCGTAATTTCACATTGCAAGAATTCAAACTGGAGTCTTAGCTTGTAGAAGTCATGGGATGCATTGGGCAAAAGTTGTTGCAGCTTGTCGCATGCATTTTGTCGAAATAGCAATAAAGAAAGAGAGAAATTGTTGCCATTATATGTCAGCACTTTGCTAACTTCACAGTTCTTGGAAACACTTGATACTCCCTGAACCCCATTTTTTTTCTAAATCTTGTGAATTATATCATCATTCTTGAAATCACACCACTTTTTTAAGTGTTGAATTGATAGTGTGTGACTATTGCATTCATGGTGGGCTCTAGGGAGAAATAGGAACTTTATTATACTACAAGAAATTGACAATTTAGAGGCGGTTATTGATTTTGAAATGAAATTAAGGTTATTTTTCATGTATGATGATGGTATCAACTGAGTATAGTGTCATTTATATTTGATTTTTTATTTGATCCTAGAAGTTGTGCACGCGTTAGATAGATTGCACCCTATGAAAAGAAAGTACTAAAGGTTGAAAAATGTGGTTTATTTGGTAAAAAAAAAAAAATTATCAAAGAGAATTAGCAACGGGTACAACCGTCACAATGTGTTTGTGGATTTTGGCGGCGGTTAAAACCATCGCAATGTGCTCAAGGAAACCGCCGCTAAGTATCAGAAAAAAAATATGGTTAAGCAGGTTTTGCCGATGGCTATAACTGTCGCTATATGCTATTCAGCGACAGTTTTGCCAGCGGTTGTTGACAACCGTCGCTATATGTTGGTTAGCGACGGTTATGCCAGCAATTGTTGAAAACCGTCACTGAATACCCTAGTGACGCCTTTATTAGTGGCGGTTGCTTAACCGTCACTGTATTATGTAACCGTCGATGTATACCTTTGGCGACCGTCGCTAAAATACAATTTTCTTGTAGTGTTAACTCAAGTGAACAAATTGTATAAATGTTAATGATCTCATATTGTTGTTGCATGTTTACATGCATCGTTGGTGACACGCTACGCGCCTTACAATATGTTTTTGTACCAATGTATCTAGCTATCACATGGAAGAGGCTTGTATGGACTATGGGATTCCGTGCGTGAGATTGCCAGAATATATGATGTTGGGATGGGTATGCTTATATTTGCACCAGTGGTGGTAATGTCATGGTTAATTCCCATTTATATCAAGCATTCAGCAGATGACTTGAGATCTCCATCATGGGCGGACCTACTAAGGGGCGAGGGGGGGCAGCTACCCCCCCTCAATTTTTAAAATATTTTTAGTATATATATTTTAGTCTTAAAAAAATTTATTATATAATGTAGAATACCATATCAAACTTGTTTATACAAATATTTCAATATGTCTTTGTTGGTGTAGTGGTTGTAGGTTTACTATTTTTGGTAAAAGACATACTCTTCGAGTGCATTTTTATTTTATTTTCAATACAATTTTATTAGTAATTACAAACATTACTATAGAATTCAATGAAAATATATACCATTAGCCAACTCGTACAAAATTTGAGCATCATTAAAACTATTTTTTTTCTATGAAATTGTATTATGATCATATTAGATTCGCAAATTTTAAAAAAAAAATTTAGCTTCACCTAGATACAGATACAATTATTTTGCGATATTAGTTAGATATTCTAGTTATTATGCTCGTTTGCTCCTTGCTAAGGTTATCGATAATCACCTTATTTTGGCTTTAAATTGGACTACATTAGATCCAATTTGGTATATGCAATGTATTTTTGATAGTTGTATTTTTTTTATTAGTTACTAGCTCAGGTAGAAATAAAAATTTGGCTTTACCATTGATAACTACTATTATCAACTAATAAATAATTTTCATTTCGCCCCCCCTCGACTAAAATCCTGGGTCCGCCCCTGATCTCCATCATACTTGCTGGAAACAAGGGCAACATTGAAGGTTGAAAACCTCATTCCAGCTGCTGAAGAAACAGTAGAAACAAAATTGAGCATTCTTTGGGACTCTACTTAATTGTACATATCTTTATCCCAAATCAGAAAATCGCTGTGAATTTAAGTTTTATCCTTGCACTACAAGAAAAATTCTGATTAATAGCGTTTAAGAAACGCTATGGTAGGATACCATAGCGTTTTAGTAAACGCTATGACAGCCGGAGCTATAATAGAAACTGGGGCTATCATAGCGTTTTTGAAACGCTTTGGTAGGTAGATTATTTATAGTGTTTCAGAAACGCTATGGTAAGTATACATAGAATTTTTATTTTATTTTTTTTTGCTATCAAATGACTTTTTATTACATCTTATAAGTTTTATTTCTATAAAATAAAAATTTTAATGTGCCAAACTTAAACATTTCCATGAATGAAGGCAAAGTAATGTAATTAATAAGATAATGTATTACATTGAGTCATAAAATCTATCAAATAATATCTCAAATACAATGACACACAAACTTTAATATCGTCAATGCCTATTCTTCTGTAACTTGTTGAAGTTCTTCCTCTAAGCCATGGTTCCAATGCTCCATGTCCTTCAGCATCAGAACCCCTTTTTGGAGCTCCCTTGTAAGGGCTCTCTACTCTTGCTGAGATTGAGCATGCATATTCTCCAGAACTTTGACAGTGGCTTCAGCCTGCATGGAGCGCAAGCTCACTTCTTCTATGCGCTTATGGAGTCTCTCCAACTATTCCTGCTTCCCGGAAAGTGCTACTTTTTGCACCTCTGTCTTCTGTATCAAAGCTTCCACCTCTGACTATAGAGACTGATTTTCTTTTTCCATCAGAAGATGCTTCTCTTGAGCACTGATTAATCTTGAGCCAGCCGCTACAATCTCGCTTTCAAGCCTTTTTCTCTCCTCTTTAGCAATAGACATCTCAGCTTCAAGATTAGATATTGTCTCCAAACAACTCTGGTACTGAAGTGCAGCAGCTTCCTTCTCTTCAATCAGTTTAGCAATGTCTTGCTTTAGCAATTCTACTTTATCAGCTCTCTTGCTAATTCTTTCAGCTTCCACCTTAGCATAAGAGAGTTTGGATTCAAGATCAGATATGGTCCCCAAACACTGCGACAAAGTATTTTCAACTCTACTTTTCTCACCTTCCCTTCTGAAACTTTTGCATGGTGTATTGCACCCCTGCTTCTGATCCAAACAGATCATTGAGTTGTTTTAACCCTCTTTTGCTTGTTATGGATTCAGACTCATCAGTGTGTGTTCCGTTCCTACTAAAAGCATGCTTATGTGATTCATCAGGGTCAACCAGTCCACGAAGTGGATGTGATGTCTCAGGTGTGTGTGGTTCAGCCTCAGCAGCAGAAGAGCTTGATGGTGACTCGTCAGGCAGCATGAAGGGAACTTGGTTGGGAAAAGCTTCTGCCGTGGTTCGATGGGCTTGACGAAGTGCTCCTGTCGCATGATCATATCTTTCTGCCAATGCACGGTGTGCTCGATAGAACTCCTCAACCAATTTCATAAGTTCTGGGCGTTTCTTATAGTACGTTTCTGCCCTTCTTGCAAAGGAATCTGCATCTTCTTCTATCAGCCTGATCATTGCTTTGACCTTGGAATCCATATCTGTTAGAACAGAGTATGTTTTAATTAGTGAATAATTTATGTATTCTACTGCAAGTAAGATCAGCCTGAAACTTACATACATCTAAAGAGTTGGAAATGATAAACTATTAACATAAGAATGGGAATTAGAATAAATGAACACAATACACCATCCATTTCTTCTCATGGACAAGCAAGCATGAATCTATATCCCAAGATTAACAATGTTATGGCCTGGCATTCTTTACCAGTTTCACCAATGTTTAACTTTATAAGAATAATGCTTGTGTCATGAATCATGTCCTTTCATTCATGCGCAAATCACATTGTTGATACTTAGTATAGAAATAGTATCCAAGTCTTCACTGTTCCAAAAGAAGTGGAAAATTGATTCACAAGACTGATGAATAAGACACATATTTCACCATAGGCTAAGCTAATGTAAAGCATTTACCTAGTGCCACCAATCATATGGTAGAGCGTGCACAAATAAGTCATAGCTAAATGATATCTTGCTACCCAAGATACCCAAAATCATAAATAAGGACAATCACGAGGATAAAATTAGATCAGAGTAACTCGTGTAGCTGTCCATCAAAGAATCTTTTGGGTTTGTAATGGATCACATGCTAAGAACATTCATTTCATTAAAGCACGCCTTGTTATTTGTTAACAAAATTCCACCAAAGTATTTATCCTTTCATCCTATCTTACTAGATTATAGTTTAACTTTAAAGTCGCAGACATTGGAAATTTGAATGTAAATAAACCTGCTACTTCTTCATGGTCTAACAGAAACAATTTCACTGATGCATTCAACTATTGATTATTAAAAAAAAATACCCTGAAAGACATTTTATGATGCCAATAACATTTGCAAAGCAATAGAGAGTGCATCAAGTGACATATTCTTACCTCTGTTGATAGGCATTGCAACTGTCAATGCCCTGATATCATGTGTATGAGCTCTCACGTAACCAACATACACCCACTTCTTTATTCTTTCAGTGGAAGACTTATCATTACCAGATCCGGATGCATCACTGGAGAATTTATATAGAATAACCTACAGAGAAAAAAACTTAGGAGTTTAGTCATTCATCTGTAAAACAATCATAGCAACATATAAATAAATAAATAAAACAACGTCAATAATTTTATTAGTGCACTAGAAGTTTCTTAATTACAACTGAATGAAACCTCGTCCTCGTGCCTAAAGAAGCTTAACTAGAAAATTGTCATGATCTATTAGAATCTGTCAGGTTGTGTTTCATGTGTTGATTACTTGAGTATATACACTTTGAATCATACATTTAAGACAAATGAATAGTTCCATTATGTAAATAAATAAACACAGGACAAATGAATCATACATTCAAGACAAATGAACAGTTCCATTATGTAAATAAATAAACACAGGACAAATGAATCATACATTCAAGACAAATGAACAATTCCATTATATAAATAAATAAACAACAGAGAGAAAGCACATAACATTTAAGACAACTTTATCTTAGATGAATATAAGATATGCCATTGACAAGGGAAAAACTCATCACAAAATTCAATCCGACATACAAATAAGAGAAAGCGCAGGGCATTTAAGACAACTTCATCTTAGATGAATATATGATATGACATTGACAGGGGAAAAGCTCATCACAAAATTCAATCTGACTAACAAATAGGGGAAGTCAGATTCAACTACCTGACCATCAAAACCTGTAGAGAACACCCTATTATGGCTAGGAGCAACTACCTTCTTTACAAGAAACAGATCTTACACCAATCAAAGTCACCAACTCCGAACCTGCAAAGTAAATTTACATTGTCGTGAACTACAAGAGTATCCTAGGGTAGCAAAAAAACAGAAAAGGAAAACCTAATTAAGACAAAATTTTCAACATAACCAACCTCATCAATGTCAAGACAAAAGCAGTTCGCTGCTGGTGATTAAAGCCAAGAACTCTAAAGGATTTCCCTTCACCTTCCATCAGAACTCACCTCTTCCATAGCAGCAAGGTCATCCTCATCAACAGACACCATCTAAACGTATACCCACAAAACATAGTAAATGACATATTACCATCCAGACAGATATTTGCAATTAACCTTTCTAAAACATAATTTTTGCAATCAACCATTTTTAATTAAAAACTTCAGTTTTTGTCCATGACTGTTAAAAACTATTCTTAAATTTCAATCACAAGAAATCCAACATTCCTGAGCAAGATATCAAGTCAAATTGACACTGTAAAGGTGGTCAAGAAAAGACCTCAGAACCTACTTACGGCTTCTAATGACAGAAAATGTGAGAACATACCTGCTTACGGCTTCTATTTCCCTTCCCCAAAGCAGTAGTCTCTTCAATTTGGTGAACTTCATATCTATCCCTCAGCAATTCTTCCCAATAACGTTTAGACTCTGAGATACTGTCGGTTGGTTTATTTGCAATGGATGCTTTCTGCGCTTCCTCCGCAGCTGCAACTCCCACTTCATCTATAAATTCAAAATTTGCCACCTAAAAGAAGTAACAAGAGTGTCAACTCATAAATCATAATATTAACAATACTACTATAAGAAGAATGAAATGCCATATTATGCTAGAGAACACATTTGTTGTTCAGGGTGCCGTCATACCAATAATTACAAGAACAATTTTTAATCCTTTTTAATAGTCATGGTGAAATGTGGTTGAATGTTGAAAACAAAATAAGAAACGGATTTTGTGATTATTTGTAGTGCCTACATCAGGTCAGTACCAAATGTAAAACTAAAACACTTATGGTGGTCAATCATACCTTTGCCTTCTTGAAGGCATTGTCACTGGTTGTAAATTGACCCACGTCTGTTTATAACAGTTGTACTTGGGCATCAAGCATCTTAAAAAAAAAGTCTCAAAGCCTGTTCCATGTCTCCTAACTGCACATACCCAACAATCATGTATTCCATGTCACATCATTTATATTTGGGGACTTCATGGTACCAACATAATGAAGTGTATCCAAACCAAAAACTTCAAGTGAAGAAAGAGGTGATACCAATGTGGCCAATGGATCAAGTTTTTTCATCTCTTCTAAATTTCATTACTATGATGAATAACAATTGTTAAAATTCATCTATTTTATCGAATAGAAAGTAACATAGCCTGAAAACATAATGGTATTCTCCCTTTTGCCACAAAGCAGATTCTCGTACAAGGCAGGGGTTTCAAGGGAACCCACAAAGTATAGTTTTTTCTAGAAAGCATAATTGGATTAGCCACTTATATCCAAATCAAAACAATTTGCACATTAGACGAATGCAAGCAACTCCCTATTTTCCATTGCCTACCAGTTTCTACATAACTAGTTCTATGCCCTTTTTATTTGACTTGGATGAAACGAGATAGTGACCACAGTTCCAGGATGCATTTCCCCTAGATTCACCCGGGTTACCACATTTCATTACTAAAATCCTTGTTCTTCATAAGAGATGAGGCATTATTCAAAAGAATAGGCAGTATGGTTCTATAGAAAACAGAAAAAGACGAATGCTATTCTAACAAGAACCATGTGAAACATGTTAAGAACAGTGATAATACCTTCCTACAGCGACAACGAGGTCACCCCTGATTGTTCCTGGCTCTGATTTCTGTGGGTCAGTAGCCCCAATAAGTTTGCGACCATATTTTATCACTCCTTCACCTTCCCAGACCTAAAAAACAAAAACGTGTTTAAAGACTCACAAATGGGGTAGAAACTAAAAGAAAAAAAGGTAAAGCCCTTCATTTTCCTCACCATGGCAAGCATAGGGCCAGAACTAAGGAAATCACAGAGACCATTAAAGAAAGGCCTTTCCTTGAGATCATGGTAATGTTTCTCGGCAAACCCCTTGGAAGGAAACACCAACTTGATGGCAACTAGCTTAAAGCCTTTGCGTTCAAATCGTGCTATAATTTCTGAAACCTGTAAGGAAAAGAAAACTGTTAGGAAAGGGAAAGTTCTAAGACAAAATGAAACAATATGAAAGAAAGCCAACTAGCGTCCACAATAAATAACGCAGATCCAAGATTTTCACGGATTGCTGAAAATCAGAGTCTTTCAGATGTGCATTTTTTCCCCTTTCTTATTTGCAATACTGAGTTGTGCAAATCAGCAGGACATGAGTTTTGAAGACTTTTGCTTGCATGGATTTATCAATTCCCATTACACACACCGTTATGCTTGATGAAATTCACATACTACAAAACAATATCATACTACAAAACAATAAAAGTGCACTGAAGGTACTAAAACATCAGAAGGATTTTCTTACCAGACCTCTCTGCACACCATCAGGTTGAATTGCAATAAAAATCTGTTCCATCTGAAGCGAGCAGTGAAGTGTATGTTACAAACAGCGATAAAAAAATAATAGAACAAGCTGCTCTAAGTTGGAAATGATGTCATCAATGGTATTTGGAGTACCTCTGCAGCATGTGCCTCTTGATCTTGTAGCATATAAACTAGAGGAAACAAAAACAAAATCAAAACTTGAAGAATAAAAATAATTGCAGAATGCTAATAAGTACATGTTAAAGATGCCAGTTTTGTTAATAGAGAAACCAGTGAAGAATATAAATAGCTTCTGATACACAATGAAAAGACTACAAGTACCCTACCAAATAATTGAAATGGACAAGCAAAATGATTCCTAACAATGAAGAAAATCTACGAAAAGGTAGGTCTGTTTTGAAATATGCTGGGGTTTGCATCTCATTATCATAGAGAAGGAATGGCAACCATATTGACACATGCTGGATTTTGTGTTTCATAATTGGGCATTCAACCAAGGCTGCAAATAATTATACACCTAGAACATCCATTATCAAGAGATAGCATGCTATTATATACTAAACAATCTCCACAACAAAAATTTAATTAAATATATATACTCCATTTGTTAAGAGTGTTGGACTGAAATCTTTTAGGATCCCATAGGAGCAACTATTTAGTACAGTATGAAATCTAATACAGCATAATAGTTGGAAAGACAAAGATGCGGTAGGAAAACCTGCTGTGGGAAGGGCAAGTGCTCCTGAATACCATCCCCGAGCTGCATTCTTTGCATCCTCCCTTGCATAAGAGGATTGGGATAGTAAAGATCCTCCTGTGGGAACCAGACCACTCAGACACTCCAAGTATCTGCATGAAAAATCACAAGGAATACCCTTCTTGCGAAATGTCTTGGACACCTGCAAAACATACACAATGTTCAGATAAACGAACAAATGTGGAGGAGAAAGAAATGGTGATAGTAGGCCATAGCCACAGTTTATTCTGAAACAACGCAGAATGCACAATTATTCTTTATTCCTTTTTTCAATTAACAAAGTCATATGAACTGGTATTATTTAAGACCATCAGATTGAGAAATTTTTTTATATGAGAAACAAGAAATATGTTTATTTTATATAAATTAGTGAAATATAAAGTAGCAGGTAGTCACTTTCTCTAGAGATTAAAGAAATTTCATAATTGATGTAATTACTCACCTCAAGCACTCTAACATCAGAGGCATAGCTCCATCGACATTGATGATAGCCAAGAGGCCACTTAGGAGGCATAAATACAAATCCTGAACGTAAAATTAAAGACATCAAGTTCAAGAAGCAAACCACAAACAAGAACAAAACATGGAGACTACAACTAGGCAAACCGTGATTTATACACCAATTAATAGATGGAAGAATCCCAATGAGTTTCTATTTCTTATGTAGTTCAAACAAGATGCCCACATTCCATAAAAAGGAACTGTGGTTCAAAAACCTATTTGTTGTTTTCCCCTTAATATGATGGATGTCAAGAGGAAACAAATGAATAAAGCAACCCCTATTTAAACAGTTTATTGGTTTGTTTTCAAAATTCCTATTGTTAAGCAAATATGTTTTTCGCATCACACCTGAACACTTCACCCCTATTCTCTTGGGCTGCTTGTACATTTATTTTTTAACAGAAAACATGTGTACTGTACATACAAGTAATATAACTTCTTCAAAGTGTTTTCTTAGTTATCTATGATATACGAAGTCAACACCCACTTAACTCAAAATGACATGGTTCTCTCTGGTCTCTACTTAAATCTTACATGACATGTTCTGAGGAATCTCTAGCTGGTTACACTGTTTCCAACATTTATATAAGAAATATAGATCCAAAATCAATTAGTATCCCACACTTACATTTATTTGTCTTATAATATATTCTATATTAACGTCGTTTTTGTTTCAAGCTGTTTTCCATGATTCTGCCATCATCAAAACTGAACCTAGGAAATATGCGCCAACAAACCTAACTCACATCTTGTTCTTGCCATATACTGCAATGCAGTATTTCAAATATTTATATTCTCTAATTTTGTGTTTTTTCTTTTGATTTTTTAGCCCAAGCTAAGGAGCAGGTAAAGACCCTTGTTGTCAAATTGAGATCATCTAACCCATGTAAACTCCCATTTTTATGAATATATCATTTAAATAAATAAATAAACAAACTCTAAGTTAACATTGATGTTTGAATATCTGCAAATAGCCCAAAACGAAAGTATGAAAAAAGTAGTTAACAGACAGAAAAATACTTGGAATTCAAGTTCATTTAGTAAAAGCAAACAATAAAACCTGTACGAAAAAAACTGGTAAAGTGATGCAGTCCCATTCAGTTAACTTATTCCAAAAGAAAACATTAGAGACATACGGAGGAAAAGTTGAATTCTCTTAAAAAAAAACCCACCTGTTGCATGGGCTAAAGACATCAAGACAGTGGTCGGTGACGCATATGGACCAAATGTGATGACAGGATACGAAACTGGAAGAACATAAGAATTGGTTGACCTGGCACACAAACCATTCGCATCTTAAACACGTCAATTTGAAATTCAATATGGAAGAACATAAGAATTGGGTGTACGACGATAAATTGTTAAAATATATATATATATATATATATATATATATATATATATATATATATATATATATATATATATATATATATATATATATATATATATATATATATATATATATATAGTTCTCATCCAAAATGACAATCAATCTCTCTAAATGCAACTAAGACATGAGATAGCGGCGGGAGTAAAGCCTCTAATCAGCCGAGAAACATGATCATGATCAAAATGGTAGATAACTTAAGGTCTGTGATTCTCTTGCACTATACATTCAACTTGCGCAGATTATCAAATGATATGTGCCTAAAAAAGAATGCAATTGTGCAACCATCAAAACAAATGATCAACAACTCGGCTCGCAACCAAATGAAAACAAAGAGATGAATTTTACCACGGAAAATATGCCAAAATCTCCATTTTATTCCATGTAAATCCTTAGCTACCAATTCTTGAGTTGGTGGTTGCCTGCCCATATCCTGATAAACAACATGATATTGTTAACAACAGCACATCCAAATCATATACGATATACCGAATCGAAAACAAATGACAAGAGAAACTTACCAGATGAGGTAGGCATTCATCTGCGTGCCGCCTTAACACGGAGAATCCTCCATGGGTGCTTGTATCTGACGCAGTTAGTGTCTTACAAAATGAATGAACATGAGGCCGCAGTGGCGGAGGTGGCGCCACTTCTTTCTCCACCGAATTCTCATCTTGCTGCAAAAACCCATCAAAATGTTTAGGATTTTTCAAAAGGAATTACATTACTATTGATAACAAAACAAATCAAATCAAAGAACAACGAAAAGAACAAAGAACATAAGAATTGGGTGTACGACGATTTGTTAGCATTACCTTGAAAACAGCAGGTTCATTCATGTCATTCCATATTCCATCAACGCCATTAAAATCAAAATCCTTAACTAATTTGGCCCACCATGAACGATTTTTCTTTTGGGTAAAGTCAGGAAAGACACAAGGTCCGGGCCATACCTCCCCTAAAAAGTAATATCCATGAGACTTGATGCTTATAGTTACAAATATGTGTCACACTAAATGCATCCAGTAAACTCACCAACAAAAGGTTTTCCATATGCTTTTTGAATCTAGACATCATTTTCTGAACCACTATCATAGACAAAATAGCATTCTTCTTGCTTTATCCCTGGGTCCAACATCCAGATTGTTTTGAACCCATTAAGGTGAAGGTCATCTACCAACTCTTTCGGATTGGAGAAACGCTCCTGGGTATACATAACATAAATGCATAACGATTTCAAAGAACCTTGACATTTTGAGAGTTTATGATAATATTCATAAATTATTGCATTCACTTTGGCGTTGGCATAATCAATTTCAAATACTTGGCCCCTAGACTATAGAGTTCAACACCTCCTTATACAAAGGTGTTAACACCATAAGGGAGGTATCATGTGTTTATCTTCTCGCCCTGTTTCAAGAAATGAATTTCATCCAGACGAGTTTCCTCCGGACTAAAAGAAAATGGTTAAATTTCAAATAAATTTGGCATCCTCCCGCGAGCATGGATTGAAATATTATTGATATATCCATGATATCTTTTCGTTTTCAGGTGAAGATATTCAAATTATCTAGGATATATTCATGTATATCCTGATATTTGACGAAAATATCCAAATATCTTTCCCCTTTTCAAGGATTGATAATATTTGAATCATGCCTTCTAGGAATCACAACCATTCTTAGTTTATTAATTATATAAGCCTAGTTAGGAGTCAAACAAAAACATATTTTGTCAAAAGTAAAACAATGAAAGCCATCCGTGTAGTCAATATCCATCCATATGACATCATAAGGAATACCCTTCTTGTGAAATGTCTTGGACACCTGCAAAACATACACAATGTTCAGATAAACGAACAAATGTGGAGGAGAAAGAAATGGTGATAGTAGGCCATAGCCACAGTTTATTCTGAAACAACGCAGAATGCACAATTATTCTTTATTCCTTTTTTCAATTAACAAAGTCATATGAACTGGTATTATTTAAGACCATCAGATTGAGAAATTTTTTAATATGAGAAACAAAAAATATGTTTATTTTATATAAATTAGTGAAATATAAAGCAGCAGGTAGTCACTTTCTCTAGAGATTAAGGTAAAAATCCAAATTATACCTGCTCCTCCTTTGTCAGTGCTCTTCACTGTCCTGTACATCTGCATGATAATCCAAACAAAAGAAATTTAGAGAGAGTCCACATTGCTAAGATTACTCCGTAGATGCCCTTTTTGTCCTTAGCCCTTGTTTTCCACCCCTCACCAAAAACATACACACACAAAAAAAAAGGAAATTTTAAGATAAAAACCAACCCCTTCTCTGATTTTAGATCAAAGTGTTAATCTAACCTGTAAATGGCTCTTCACATGAGCTAGTGTTAGGTCCTTCACATTCATTAGCTCCAAAACTGATTTAGGTGTTGCTCCTATAACACACCAAAAATTGAGAAATTTAAAAAGCGATAGTCATAAAATCAAACAAACATGACATGTGGTTATTAGTCTCTAATCTAAAAAGGGTTTCGATGGAGGTAGAGCCATGGTTTGCTGCGAAGAAGATGAGAAAGGAAAAGGGGCATTCAACATAAAAATTCAGTAACATTCAACATAAAAATCGAAACTTTGTTAAAGGGTTGTTAGGAAATCATACCAGTCATGCAAGACCATGCCTCTTCAGCAACATAGTCTTCGTCAGGGACGGAGAAATCGATCCATTTGTGGCGTTGATGTGAGAGGAACACCCCAGAAAGACGGACAACTATTGTTGAATCAAGTGAGAGGTGAATCGAGTGCAAGAGAGGTGAATCGACTGCGATAGAGTGAGATCAAGCGACAAAAAAGGGAGGGAAAGCAGCAGATAGAAAGAGGGAGGGCGACGGAGAGATGGAGGGAGCAGTGAGGGAGATGAAGATGAAGATATGGAGAGAGCAGTGAGGGCGATGGAGAGATGGAGGGAGCAGTGAGGGAGATGGCGAGCAGTGAGGGAGATGGAGATGTGGAGAGAGCAGGGAGGGAGATGGCGAGATGAGGGACGTGAGGGAGACGACGAGATTGAGGGGAAGGTGGAGTTTCATCGAGCTCTAACTCGAGCGCCCAGTAAAACGAGGGAGGAAATAAGCGAGCGCCAAAAAGCCCGCCTTTTTTTTACAGCGTTTTCATTTTTGTTTACATAAAAACTTGATCTTTGATAGCGTATTTAGCAAAAACGCTATTAACAAATGCTATTATTGGGCATTTGTGTTGTAGTGTTGGGACAAAAACTTTCAATCATGGAGCAGTCTAATTTTTGTGTCTGTAAGGATATGTGAGATAAGCGATCAATTCTTGCACATAGCAAGTAATCCTGTGTAGAGGAGAGCGATATGGATGATCAAAATACTTGTGTGTTTTTTTTGCACTCTTTAGCCATTTCTATGGGGCCATACACTTTCACTTGTATTATTATATAATAAACAATTCTAGTTAGACAGAAAAAGTAATAAATGTTGATATATATTATTATATATTTCAAATAAATGTTAAAAAAAGGACCCATTATTGTGGCTGGTGGCCGGGGTTGCAACAAGGACATGCACGGGAAAATATTTGGCTGGTGACCAATTACAAGTTATATGTTTACGATTGATCTACAAGTAAAGTATTTCCCCCAAAGATAATGCGAGAGGGGCTGAGAAGAGGAAGGGTATGGAAAGAAAGCAGAACTTGTGTCCCACAAAAGTGGGAAAAAAGAATGGGAATGGGAATGGGAATGGGAATGGGAATGATGGAGAGGATAAAGGGTTTGGTTGTTACTTGTTGGTGTATTTAAAAAAAAAAAAAAAAAGGAAAAACCTGAGTGGTGGAGTGCACGTGCATATTATAATATGATGAGCAAGGGGAAGTTTTGATAGGTGGAGGGAGCTAAGAATAACGGTTTAGTGCGCGTAGGCGACGTGTAGACCAAAACCCACCCTTTTTCAACAATCAATCAATCAATCTATCAATAAACATCTTTCTTTCTCTCTTGCATTTCTTCCATTCTTTCACTTGCTCTCTTGTCTTGTCTTCTCACTAGTCTTACCATTACCATTACATTGCAACTTGTGTATTTCTTTCTTTCTTTCTATCTCTCTCTCTCCCTCCCTCATCTTAATACGTGCTCTCTCATAAACTCCTTAATTTTTAGCCTTGTCTTGTCTTGGTTTTCTGTGGTCTTTCCATCCCTCAATTCTGATTTCTGATCTCAGCAACAAGCAGCAGGAGGTAGAGGAATTCAAACAGCTGCGATATTCCATGGCATCGGTAACATCTCTTTTATCCCCAATTAATCCCTTACTTAATTTGTGATTTTAGCCGGAAATTAGAGTATAGAGTAGGTTCCAAGTCCTTGTCAATTCTGGGGCTAAACCCAATTTAATTAATTATGAAACAGTTCAATTTTTCTTTTATCTGAACCTGAAGAATAAATAGGTAGGGTAAATCAAACTATGGAATTTCTTGCTTGTATTAAATGGTGTCATTGTAATACAAAATGCATGCCTTTAAATTTACCAACTCACCTCAATCTCAGACAGAATAAATGGACAAGTCCTAGAATGACTATTTTATCTTCAAACTCACAACTTTTTATTAATTAAATTTTATATTTCACTGCAAACAAAGCACACCATGGGCTTATTATGATAGTGTGAGTTTGATTTTGTTCCGGCCAAACACTTCTTATATACCCCATATGTTCTTTTATTTTGCTACTGACTAACAACTAGAAACATAATCTATATGGTCCTGGATCTACAGAAACACAAACTTGTTTTGCATACATTCTAACATATAGCAAGACAGCCCAAAAACAGACCATTTAGAGTATAAGCAAGTTATTTAGGAAATTCCAACTAATTCATCATCATACATACTTATCTTTCCCTTGGAAACTCTGTTTTGGTAAGTATATCACCAATAAAAGTTGGGATTCGCTTCATATCATCTTTGCTCAACTACTCTTGCAATATGATCATATGCCAGCCGGCGCCGGCAACTAGGGTATTGGAACAAAAAAATTATAAATATTAAATAAATACATAAAACACAGAGATTGAAGATTCTAGAGACCCTTTTTTCCAACCAATAATTCTTTTTTCTACATCTCTCCAACCTCACAGTCACAGCTGCAAGCAATCTTGCTAGTTGTTAACACATAAACAAACAGGTGGTACATGACAGGTCATAGTGTGTTGGTGGCCATAATATTTCTGCCTATCACTAGGTGATCAGCCCAAAATGGCAACCCATATGAACTAAGCCTATGAATAACAATTAGCTGATCAAGGAATGAGAGAATTTTACGCTTCTACGGGATGTAAATACATGAATTTAGTGGAGGGAGGACTAATTCAAGTGGTAAAAGTGCCAAACTTCGGTAACTTTTTTTTGGTGGGTGAATAAAGCTTCAGAACCAGTAATGCAAGTATATCTTCTACCTAGCATTTTATAGTCGATAGCTGTTTGGAGCTCACTGAATTTTTGACATAGTGAACACTGCCTGTTCATGATAGCTATCCCTATATCTTGGTTTCCCGGAGCTTTTCACTGTGTGTTGGTTAAATTAGAGCAACGATTATTCTTTCATTACTCCCAGTAAAGTTTAAGATAATTCACATGAATTAACTGTGTTTATAGTTGACTCCTTCTATTTGCAGCAGGATAGAGGTCCGCCTTTGCCCAAGTTTGGCGATTGGGATGTGAACAATCCTCCATCGGCTGAAGGATTTACAGTCATATTTAACAAGGCTAGAGATGAGAAGAAGACCAGCACTACTACTGCTACAAATAATGTCGTATCACCACGAAGAGATAATGATGCACACAAACAAAATGATTATCCCGGAAAGGTACGACTTGTGAAGTTGAATTTTGTCATATTAAAATAAATGAATTCTTTAGTTTCTTTATAATACTGAAAAAAAAAATCTCGGCTTGTTTGATTTTGAACTTTGGATGCAGTGGAAGTGGTTTTGTTGTGGTTGAGCCAATGCCATCATTTGAAGATCTGAGAGTATATTGAACTGTGATGGTAAAAATATCTTTGAGTCATTCCAGAAGCCCCTTTCTCTTAATCTTTCAGATTGACCAAGTGGGGAATGCATGATGGTTAATGTTTCTCATATCCTTTTTTTTTAAACTCGATACTTTCTTTTCTTGATGTTTGATTAGTGAATTAGAATGTTTCTCTACGGTTTGGATCTCTTGTAGCAGTAAATGTAGTCTGCTGTTTTTTTGATAGTTTGAAGTTTAAGTGGAAGACCTGAAAATTTGCAGGGTTTTGCAACCAAATTTAGTTGGGAGTTTTGCAGATGAGTATAGATGCAAATGTAGGTGGATTTTACAATTATGGAACCAAAGTGCCAAATTTATTGCTCAACAGTGGGAAGGTTAGCACACCCATTGAAAGGGCTCGTAAAGGTTTGCAATCTTCCATCCATCGTGTCCTTGGCACTCCATGCACCACATGAAAAGGCATATTGGGCTTAGGTGGATATTAACGCAAAAAAAAAAAAAATCATAATAATAATAATAGTTTTGAGTGTTCATTGCTACACCCACAACTACTGGGGATATCCAAGTTTACTTGAGCTGTTTAACAAGTCTACAACAAGGTATTAAAGAAATAATGACTTGCATTCTCTTGTCTATCTCATGCATCTGGCCAACATTTATTGTAATGTCAAATCATAATCATCAAGAGATCAACTAATCTTAGCAGCATATGAGAAGCATTGGTAGGGTGCCTATTATGTTATTTGACACACTGAAACGACCATAAACAAATAGTTTTCAGGTCATTTTAACAGCACCACCCCTTCTCGATCACTTTTGCTAATCCTTCACTTCTCCATTTACTATTGATCTTATTAATCAAACACATATTGACCTTCACATCTCACTTCCCCCCTCCCCCCCCCCCCCTCAATGCCCATGTCACAATGAAGTCCTTGATAAAGTTTTCGACTTGATGTTGGGAGATAGAAATATATGAACTAAATGAATCTCTGCTTTGCTTAACTAAGCAACACAGAGTGTTCTTTCCTCTATTTATAATAAAGCATCAGATTACATATTGAGTTCAAGTGACAGATTACAGTTCATACTAACAAACTACAGCTCATCATCACAATGCATTAACAAACTACAACACATACTAACAAACTAGTTTGGATTCTTTCTATCATCCCCCCGCAAGTGCAAGGGACAGGGAACAAGACAAGTTGTGACTTGAAATAGGTAAACCTTGCACTTGTAAGATGCTTTGTGAGAAGATCCGCAGGTTGCTCAGTAGTAGGAACAAATTCGAGAAGCAAATCACCGCGGAGAACATGATCACGGATGAAATGCAAATCAATCTCAATATGTTTGGTCCTTACATGAAAAACTGGATTCTTGGCAAGGTGGTAAGCACTGACATTGTCATACCATAGAATAGGAGGACTAGGAAGAGGAACACAAAGCTCCTTTAACAAAGCCTGGATCCAGATCACCTCAGAAGTGGCAAGAGCAAGACCACGATACTCAGATTCAGCACTACTTCTGGAGACAACACGCTGTTTGGTAGCAGACCAAGAGATCAAATTACCACCTAAATAAACCAAGTACCCACTTGAACTGCGTCTGTCATCAGGATTAGATTCCCAGTCAGCATCAGAGAAGGCTTCTATAGCAAGATCACGAGCAGGATGTAAGAGCAATCCATCATGAGAAGAGCCTTTCAGATAACGCAGAATGCGCTTGACAGCCAACCAGTGAGATGTCGTAGGTGCTTGCATAAACTGACAAGCCTTATTGACCGCAAAGGCAATGTCTGGCCTGGTCATGGTGACAAACCGAAACTCCTTCAATGAAATCTTCAAAACCATTTGCAAAGATTACATTCTCTATTTGAGATTTCCAAAGTATGTAATTGGATCTATCTAGTTTTACTGGCAGAGTGTGATTCAATACTTGATAAGAAGGAGTAGAAGACACAGTGGATGTCTGACCTGTATTGAGAGAACTAGAAGAAGATGAGGATTGTGTTGCCATTGATAAGAAAAACTCTAAAGCTCTGATACCAAGATAGAAATATATGAACTAAATGAATCTATGCTTTGCTTAACTAAGCAACATAGAGTGTTCTTTCCTCTATTTATAATAAAACATCAAATTACATATTGAGTTCAAGTGACAGATTACAGTTCATACTAACAAACTACAGTTCATCATCACAATGCATTAACAAACTACAGCACATACTAACAAACTAGTTTGGATTCTTTCTATCATTGGGCAAGTTGGGTGTTTCACATAAAATACCAAAATATCAAAGGATATTTATTGCATGATATTCTGATATTTGCGAAATAGCTTGAAAACATTGCAACTTTTCGTCAGTCGGTCAATATATGGTGGCAGAGCTCGCGATCTTGTGTTTGGCTTGGCTGTAATATTAAACTCTTTTTTTTTCTTTTTGTTAAAGCCTTATGCAATATATTAATAACTAAGAGTTATTACAACCAAATGCCGACAAGCGATGTCAAGTGATCAGCCTTACTATTATGGTCTCTAGATATATATTTACATTGTCAAAGAAAAAGCATAAGAAGCAGACGATTAATATTACAAATAAGGGGACGCGAAACCCAATATACATAGGAGAGAGTTGTTGAGATTCGCCATCTTGAATGAGGTCAATAAAAGTTGCAGAGTCTCCAAAAAGAAGTCCAATCCTCCATCGTTGAGCCTGGATGAGCATCAAAGCCACTTTAGTCGCGTATCCTCCCGCCATCGTGTTGTTAGAAACTTTGTCGCCTATTTGACAGGTAACAGAAGCCAGAACATTTCCAGTCAAGTTGATTGTTGAAACTCTCACTCCCCCTAACCTAATAGATTCAAAAAAGCAAGCATCAAAAGTGACAATAACTGTATCTCTATCTAGACAGAGTGGAAGTGGATGGGCACGATTTGCTTTGAGATTAAGCAAGTGGGTGCGAGATAAGTGGATCTGGTCCTGGACAAGCTGTGAAGGTGAAGACCCAGTAATCGGGATAGGAACCACTGAGGCTAGGGTCAGGTCTATAGAGGAGTGAGAAGCAAGTTGTTTGTTTGTGATGGTTGTGTCTAGGATTTGGGGAATCGATAGAAAATGGGATGTGGTTGAATCTGATCTGGTAAGGAACCAATGTTTGGACTAGGACTTCCAATGATTATTACAATGGGATACAAAATTCATTGAGAGACTTTAGTATTGTTGAAAATAGATTGATTGCGCAAATACCAAATATTCACAAGAACAACGGTAAACTGGGAAAGCATCTCATCAAAATTCATCCCATGGGCTTTAGCAAAATCCTGCATGAATTCGAATATTCTCATAACAGAGTGAAAGTTGAGATTTGGGTCAGCCCAATTAATAGGAAGAGGTGAAAGAAGCCAAAATCAGAAAATTATAGGGCAAAAGAAGAAAAGATGGATCACATCTTCCTTCTGGGCATGACCAAAGGAAAATGTCCTCAATTATGGATCCTAACTAGATTGGTTCACATGGAAACCAAATTCTCGCTAATCTTCCAGATGAGAAACAGAACACTAGGTGGGACTTTGATTTTCCAGATGGATCTTAAAAGTTTAGAGCCAAAGGTGGGAGGGGGAGAATGGAAGTAGAGCTTTCCAAATGACCTAAGGTAAAGCCCGCATTGCTCTTTTGATCGAAAAAAAATCTTCTTTTGTCAAAAATCCTAAGAAGTTTGTCAAGATTGTCAGTGAGCCAAATTAAAATGTCTTGAATATCCCTAGCCACCAGATTCGGAAACAGAAAGTTGATAAGTTCTGAATTCCAATGGAGTGAACCTCCCGTAAGAGATATCCAAAAGTTCCAGATAGAACGCGGAAGACTGGGATCTGTAGGGTCATGGACACAATCCGCAAGAATAATATCTTGTTTGACCCAGCAATCCAGCTAGATGTTGGTTTGATTTCCACACGATTTTCCATAAAAGAAAGTGTTTCATTTTGAAGGGCCGTTAGGTTCCCCCTCCAAGCGAATGAAGCCAAGGTGGGGGTTTTCCTAACTGGAAGATACTCTTACCTCATAAATAAAGCGACTTGAATTGTTGGATTCGATGGTGAAGAAGAAACAAGAGGGCATTCCAAATGTTCTTAGCCAATAAGGCAAGATTTTTTTTTCCTAAAATAAGGAATATTAAGAACCCCTCATGGCAGACAAACCCGATCCCAAGTACATAGATTTTTTGCCTTACTTCTATCCCCCCATTCCATCAGAAATCCCTAGCCAGGTGGTCAAAATTTGTTGAGACGGTGCAAGGCAGTAGAAAAGTTTACATAGTGTAAGTGAGAATCGAGTTGAGAGCCAAATTAATCATCACAATGCAACCCACTTGAGAGAGGATCTTGGCTTTCCAAGAAGAAAGTTTAGCATTAACTTTGTCAATAATGAATTGAAAGTCTGTAAGTTTCTTCTTGAAAAAAAGAAGGGGGATTCAAGATATTTATCTTTAGGATTATAGTTCTTAGTGTCCAAGATCTTGTTAATTATTTTAGCATGTTTATGGAACACGTTGGAACTATAATAAACTAAAGATTTGTCATAATTGACTCCTTGATCTAAAACCAGACAATACTGTTGTAGAATATCTTTGACTGAATGGGCTTAGCTAAAGAGGCTTTGCAGAAAAACATAAAATTGTCCGCATATAGCAGATGATTGATCAAAGGGGAATGTCTCTGGATTTTGATACCTTGAATTTTTCCATCTATTTCAGCCTTATTAAGAAGGCGTGAGAGCGCGTCTGCTACCAACAAGAAAAGGTAAGGAGATAGGGGGTCGCCTTGGCGGATTCCCCTGGATGGCTTAATGGGAAAAAGGGTGAACCATTGAGAAGGACTTGGAGTGAGGTCATGGAAACACATTGATTGATTGCAAAACCAAGTTTCTTGAGCACTTGAGCCAGAAAAGACCATTCGACCCTATCATAGGCTTTGCCCATATCAATTTTGATTGTCATCCAACCTTGTTGTTTCTTTACAAAATGTTTCATTTGATAGAAAGTTTCATGCGCAAGGTTAACATTATCCGCTATCGAGCGATCTTGTAGAAAGACTCCTTGGTTAGGAGAAAAATGTTATCGAGCAAAAGTTTGAGACGGTTGGCCAAAATTTTGAAGATCACTTTATAAATTACATTGCAAAGGCCTATAGGACGAAATTTATCCGACAATATAGGATTGCCTACTTTAGGGATCAGACCAATCAGTGTCTTATTCAACTTAGGATCTAACTGCTTGGAAGTAAATAAATGTGTAACAGCCTCTATGACATCTATTTTCACAATATCCCAGTAATATTGAAAGAAAAAAATGTGAAAACCGTAAGGCCTAGAACTTTGTGGCTGCCCATATCGAAAACAACTGCCTGAATATCTGCAGCAGTGGGAATAGCCAGCAGAGCTGCATTATCCGTCTCCGGGATGATCGTACTAAATAATGTGTGACTCCTCGAATCAGGAGTTGGATTAGAGGATTGGAAAATACTGGAGAAATAGTCATTGATAGTGGCTCCAACAGTTTCCAGTGTGGAATGCCACGCATTGTTGTCATCTTTAAGGCGAAGAATCAGGTTATGTTTCATTCGAAAGGAAGTAAGGTGAAAGAATCTAGTGTTCTTGTCACCATCTCTGAGTTAGGAAGAACCATATTTGTTTCGCCAAAACATCTCTTCGTGAAGCTGATTCCAGCAAGGAGATGGTTGTGACATTATTCTTCGAATGAGGATCATTTTGGAGTTTATCCAAGGAAGAGAGTGTGTCAGAGATGCACAGCTAAATGTTCTTAAAGTCTCTCTTATTCCACCTAGTGAGATTGTAGCTAAGTTTTTTTTGTTTTGAGATGAATATTGTGAGTCTGAGAGGGGTATTGTCTAGGGGCCCAATTAGTTTGAATCACCCGTCTGCAAGAAGAATCTCTAGTCCACATGTAAAAAAATTTGAAACGTTTTGGATTAGGGCTGGAGTTCGAGACAAACGGGAGGGAGATAACCATGTGGTCCAAAAAGATGTGTGAATTGTAAGGACAGAAGTAAAAGGGAACAAGTCTAACCACTCAGTCGATACAATGATATGATCCAGTTTAGCCTTTACCCCATTTTTGTTTTTTCTCTTGTTGTTCCAGGTGATTGAGAGCCGTTTATGGGAAATCCAACATTCGATGACTGTCAAGAAATTTTTTAAGGTGAGTTAGACTAGAACACGAAAGTCGGTTACCACCCATTTTTTCCCCAGGTTGGCTGATAGCATCCAAATCTCCAATAATTACCCCCGGTAAAAGTTGAATAGAGTACAGGTTGGACATGGAATGCCAGAAATGCTCCCGAGAAGCGAGATTCGGTTCACCATAAACAAAAATAACAAACCATGCAAAGGAAGTAAAATAGTCATTTAGAACACAATTAAAATAATTTTTATACGAAGAAAGAATGGTAAGGTGAATATCTGCCTTCCAAAAAAGTGCAAGTCCTCCAGCTAGTCTATGTACTGGCACTGATGCTCCATGTACGAAGCCTAGTCTCCAACGTAAGCGGTCCATCCTGGAAGAGCTAGACTTGGTTTCCGACAAAAATTTATATCGACATTAGACTTTTGGGAGAGGGTCTTCAAGTTTCGGAACACTTTGGCAGACCCCATCATAACTGAAGAGGCAACCCTTCAACGGTGATCGCCGCAATCGACTAGATAGCAACAAAGATGTGAAGGCTGGTGTGAATAGGCGTAATCATGAGCAAAGTGGCGGAAGGAATGTTGGACTTGGTGGATGTTGTCGCTGCTGTTTGAAAAGGGGAAAAGGTATGGACGTTGGCTGACATGAATCCAACTGGTATCATAATAATCGTCCTCAATTCCGTAATAAATGATGTTATCTTTTCTAAGGGTGGGCATTTCAGACCGAAAGCCCGGACCGAAATGAAAACCGAACCGATCGAGCCGGTTCGGATCGATTTTTTTTATCTATTATTCAATAGTCGGTCCTACAACCCGACCCGGCCCGATGTTTCAGGTTCGGTCCTCGGTTACAATTTATGAAACCCGTCGGGTAACCGGCCTGCGCAATCCTTTTGTGCCTCCCCAAAAGAGCAAGCGACATACCCAACGAGGGTTTCTTGCTTCAACCTTTCTGGTCTTCGATTCACTGAGAAATTAGGGTTTTCTCGTTCATTCTCCTCTACATAATTCGATCCGTGCATCTTCAATGGAGTGATTCGAACAGTTTCAGCGATTTCAGAGTGTTTCCAAGAGTCTCAGAGATTCCAAGAGTTTCAGAGATCTGCTCAGTTCGTCTTCCAAATCTGTACATGCGTTCGCTTCTTCTTTCTTTAATTTTTTATTAGCGAGTCTCGTTCAGGTACTCTGTTTACTGAGTTTCCCGCTATAGCTTAGCAATGGCAGTGATTAGCTAGGGTTTCAGGCGCTATGAAGATGGAAGTCGCTGAAAAGTCTTATGTTCCTGCTGCTGGTTCTCAATCTGTCGATTTCAACGCCATGGAAGCTCGGTTTAACGAGCTCTGCGAGGTTCTCTCTCCTTCTGTTTATTCTTCGTGCTTCTTTTGTACTCATTTTTTGAAAATGTGGATGTATTGTGTGTTTTCTCATTGTGAACTTCGATGAACTGCTGAAAATGAAATTTATTTGTAGAAAGCGTTGCTTCTGGATGAAAACACGATTTCACTAGCTATGGAGTTGTTCAGAAAGAGCAAACACCTTCTCTTGACAAACATGTCATCGGTTGGAAGCGGAACGGTAGAAAATCTTCGATTGTTTTTCTATGTCTACTGGCTTTTTTATTCAGATTTATTAAATTGTATTTGTTTGGCGGACAAAATTGAGATGATTTAAATTTTATGATCGCAACCAGATGAAATTCAACGTTTTTGGTTTGCTTTCATTCTCCACTCTGTGAAGAGATTAAATACAAGTAACAGTGAAAAGAAAGCATACAAATTAATAAGAAAACAGTTTGGGCTTTGGACCAAGACCGGCCCGACCCAAAATTCGGTGGCCCAACTCGGTCCGGTCTCTGTCCTCGGAATTTTGGGCTTAAAAATGTCGGTCCAGACTTCGGTTTTTAATTTTCGGGCCGGTTACCCGAACCTGCCCAGCCCTACTCTCTTCATTCTTAACAGTCGTCCTAGCTGACTTTAATATTGACTTCTTAACTTCCATCATAACTAACTTCATAACGATCGTCATAACTATCTTCCAACCGACCGTTAACATTGTCGTCCACCTGTTACTTGCAGGTTAATTCAAAACAACCATAGGTGAGGATGCTTGAATGTACACTGAAAGCAGTTGGTGGTTGACGGTTCCATTTAATGTTTTCACATTGATCCGAGCGGCCACCAAAACAGGGTCGGACGAAGATGATTCCAGTGGCGGAGTATCCTTGAAGATTCGGCCAGCGCTTCCCACAAATCCAGGTATCACAACAGTTCGATCTCCGTGATGAGCTTGGCTACTAGGTAGACCATGCATGTGTTTGCTTTTGCAGCCCATTTTCTTTTGACGATAGGAGAGGATCAGCACTGTCATCATTATCGGTACGGTACCCTCATCGCCAACTTGATTAATCTGTGGAATCATCTGATTGAGACCAGTAGCAAGTTTCTCCCCCAACCAGACTGACTGACGTCTTGTCTCTCGAATCGGAAGAAAAATTCTTTATAAGATCAAACTTTAGCTACGACATTCCTGCGTCGACAACCAGCAGCTCCCGTTTCTGGCCACCATAACCAGTGAGAGGATCTGTGTATAGATTCATTGAAGGTTGATCTTTAAGCAAGTTCACATGAACAAAGTTTATGCTTCGGTCTCCAAGAAACCTTATGTTGATTGAGCCTTGAGTTATAAGAATAATAGGGTTTGTTTGAGTTATGATGTGGTGTTGATTCATGATGAACTAATAAAGGGATCCACCCTAGAGAGAGAGTTTCTTGATTCATCCATGAGAATGACGTTGAAGCAGAAATGAGTTTGGATGTGAGAAATACATGGGAGTGATGGTAATGGGCGAGGGAATATGCGATAACACGCATCTCGAGGAGGATGAGTGGTTACACCCATCTCCCTCGCCCATTTCCTCGACACTTGGAAAAAAATGCTAAAAGATATAAATTAAGGTGATATTGGACCAGGTCGTGGGATGGATTAGAAGAATTGTGCTCCATCAGATCGTGATTATTTGATGTACTATTTGTAGGTGATTAGAGGATCGGGGTTTCATAGTTGTACCTACGTAGGTATGATTTGATGTGATAAAGCTGAGATGATAGAGACTGCATCACACTTAGAGACCTGCAACACAAGAAACAAGGCTGAAAAATCACAAAGGAAAGAGGCTGAGATAGGGAATATTGGGTTAGCAGGGTAAAATAGATGAAAAGAAACGTTTGGACATATGGATATATGAAGGGAAATTTGAACCGGTTAGAAGATGATTGATTGAAAATCGATAAGGAGAAAGAAAGATGGAGTTTGATTCGAGTTTGCTTGCAATTGAAACTCAGACAACTGGAAAACTCTCATACCCTCCTACCTCTTAAAACTCTTAAGAAAATGCTCTAATTGAAAGATTAAAATTATTTGTTTAAACCCTGAACTTGTGATTCCATCCATTACAAGTCTACCGCTAAGCTGTTATCCCATTGGCCACATCTAACCTCTAGCTAAAGAGTAAAAATTAAATAAAAACAGCTATTTTACCCAAATGGGCAAGTCATATTAGTTGTTCCAAGATGAGAATAACAAACACATATGGGGGCACCACATCTCATCTGAATCTGAATAACATATAAGATGGGCAAAAGTGCAAGAGTGGGAGACCTCTGATTCAGAAAGGTTAAACAACACTAATAGTTAATAGTTGAAAATTTGCTCGTAAACTTTGGCAAAGCCTCTATCCATATATCAATGAAGGCTTGATTTGAATTGATTCAAACTGATATATTGCGGAGATACATGCTTCTAATATAATTTCAATTTCCTTCACATTTCCTGTATTTTTTTTTTACCAATTAATAGGCATACTTCACAGACAACATGCATCTTCATTCCACGTCGAATCATCTGAATGAGAGCACTTGTTAGGCGTCTATGAAGCTCAAGTTTCGAGGTGGAGGCTGCGTCAAAATGACAAAAATATGGAGGTTTCATAGGGTTTACTCATCAGCTAAGGCTAGCGTTTCTATTGGCGTACATGTGCTACTATGTAATATAATACTTAAATACATATAAATACTATAGCATAAAAACAATGCCAGGATCATTAAAGATATCCCAAGACTGTTATTCAGCACATATGGTTTTGCTGCAACAAGAACTAATACTCATTGCAAGCATTTTAAACCAAAATAGATGTACTAACTGAACAATAATAGTGCCTTATTTATAAATGCTTTTGACTAACACGATCTCCTTGTGAGTCCAATCTTCTTATTTCATCAATTAAATGTATCGAAATGCAACCATAAATATTTTGAGGGCATCAAAAGGTACATTGAAAGGATTAAACGAAAAGAAGTTACAAAACCAAAGCTCCGACCCTTTGAGTTGGTAGCAACACATAACATAAATATGTACGGAAAAATATTCTAAAATGTCAACAAGATCCAAGCTAACAGAAGAAACTAGGATTCCCATTTTAAGCGAGAATAATGGAATCCTCTATTTCTCCCATCGGTTGCCTTGTGTTGTTTAAACAGACTATGTGAGAGAGATCAGGATGTAAATATTCTTACACAGACTGCTGGACCAGAGTCTTCCTTCCATCTCCAGAATCAGCTATTCTAGATGTTCCCAGAGCTGCGTTGTCAAAAGATGCAGTTGGACCAGTCATGGAACCAACTGGAAAAGCTGGAGTGCCATAATTAGGAGGATGATCATATTTACATGCAGGCCCAAACTTGCAAATTCCATAGCGACTGTAATGTGTACATATTATTTGATCCTGGATAGCAGAAAAGCAAAACCGATGATCAAACAAAAACATCTACAAAAGAATTATGTGAATAAACTCTTCGACTTTGAATGTAAACGAGCTTTGATTCTGGATAGCAAAGAAGCAAAAATGGGGATCAAACCAAAATATCTACAAAAAAATGCAAACAAACTCATCAGCGTCGAATGTAAACAAACTGTTCCAGAGTTGAAGATCTCAATCTCATTGTCATACATACAGATATTTTCAAATGTTCTGACCTACTTGTTTAAGCAAACTCGGTTCAAGAAGGCAGCTATAATGAATGGAAGATTGATTCGTTTTCTCCTTTTTTTGATTTTGGGCATACTATCTATGAAAGTGACTAGGGTATGCCAACTAGTAACAAAATGACAGATTAGGTTGGATGGGGAGAGGGATTCTAGCCATACATTATAAGCTGAGTTGCACAGATACGGGTGTGCAGTGTCGGAGATGATGAATCAATAGAGGGAAGATTCAGGGACACAGGGTTGTTGTTGTAGGCTATTTTCTTCATTTTCAAAATACGAAGTGTCGCATAAGAATTTGTGTGGATACATAACCGAACAGGAACGTCACTTTTTTAGAAATGTCCCGCCAACCCAGATTTAAAAGTAGGTAAAACAGCACTGTTGTGTCAGTGCACTGGCTAGATTTTTTTTTTTTTTCAGTTTCCTACAATTTCCCTTCTTTCTTGAAACTATAGTCCTCTAACTGAATTCCTTCCACTAAAGGGAAACTGAGTGAAGGAAACAACAAGTCCTTGAGAAAATACAGCAATAAAAAAAACAGCAATTGAGCGAAATAATAAGTATTCAACTTACCGGTCTCATGGGCAGACCCAGGGGACTGAGAACAGGAGCTTTTGACATTCGGTTCTTGGGGTGATGAAACCTGCAAGCTGATCTGTATTTGCAATCTCCAGTTTTCATGAAGTACTGGCACTCCTTTTGCCCTGGTCTCTCAGGGAAGTCATCAACTGGCATATGTTGTAGATGAGGTGTATAACCATCTGAGTTTCTTGTGGAATCATTGAAGATCAAACTCATAGGTGGGCGTACATTCGCTTTAGGTGAATATAATGGGCTTACTGCTGGGGATGCCTATAAGAAAACAAAAAGAAAAAAAAAATATATTAATTTAAAAAAAATTTAATTAATTGCAATCAGTGCAGATTTGTAGCTCAATCAACTTAGTTTGTTGTTGACCTAAAGAAAGCACATACAACTCCAAGTAGTCCAAGTATTACCATATACAATCAGACATAAGCAATACCACCCAGCCCTCTTAAAGAGCAACAACAATCAAAATATGAGAACCACAACACAGATAGAATGGCATTTACTTCTCCAAGAGGGGCAATCAAATTCATTTGATATGGGTTCAACATGGTCAGAGCATATGGAGTGGGGTTACTATAAAATAAAAACAAAAACGAAAAGAGAGAGATGTAAACTTATCAAGCAATTATTGAACGCCAAAAATAAAAACCCTAAATCCAATGCAAAAAAAAAAATTAATAATAAAGCACAAACATTAGACATCGAAACTCTAAAATCAATTGGAGATATATACCTAATTGTATAGTAGTAAATGAACAAGCTCAAGCAGATAGAGAAAAAATAAAGACAAACACCATCAATATAAAACAAATGGGTTACTTGTCAAACGAAGGAGTTGAAAGATTTTAGTGGATTGGAGATTGACATGTATCGAGGAAGGAAAGGGAAATTAAATAGAATACTTTTTTCCTTAGTTAATTAAATAACGTTGAGGTAAGTTGGTGTAGTTGAGTGAGGGAAGCAGCCCAAGTTCATTAAAAAACTTTATAGTATTATCACGATTTAAATAAATAAAAATGGTCGGACCACACACAAATAATTCTACTTTGGTTGGGCAGGTTGAGAAGTCAGACCAAGCCCAAGTACAAAACCACACAACCTGAGGTTTATCAAGTAAAACCATGGGTTGTCCAACATCAAATTACATCATCCTATAGGCCAAAAGTTTTGGGTCGGGTTCAGGTTTGGCTTATCCCTTCTAAGTTGCACTCTTACTCAAAATTCAATAACAAATAACAATCATTGAAACTTTATGAACTTCTCATGAGAAAAGTTTTAATCATTGTCAATCACTGCCAACCCAGTTATAAATAATGTTAGATTTCTCTGGTGATGTGCTACACAATCACAAATATTTGAGATCGTGAGACAACTTTCAGTTTGGTGTCTTCAAAGTTGCAACCATACATACTCATCGTCACAAGAATGGACCATCAAGAGACCAAAAACTAAAAAAATTCAAGTGACTCAGAATTGGAACCTAATATAGTGCAATAACCCAAGGGAAACATTCCATGTTGCCTTGAGTCCCAACTGTACATCCCAACCAAAGAAAGAAAAAGAAAAAGTTGACTTTCTTGATCAGTGATCCTAGAAACCAAAACATGGAAGTGATCCAAATTCCTTCCTGCTATTATTTCTCAGCTCTAATATCGACCTTTTTCTATTGACCTCTCCACAAATTTTTATTGGAGACAGGATTCCTCCTCAGGTTGTTCAACGGAACATACATAAATGTTGGGAATGCAAAATTTGGGCTTATCTAGGCACCAGATCTGATTCAATGAAAGGTAAAGTGAAACCCAAAGTCTGATTTGTTGACACCCTAAGGCATGACCCAGTTTGGATATGTAATTGGTTTCACTGGCTAGAGTCGCTCTAATACCAAGTTAAAATACCATCTCAAACTTGAAGAGAGAGGGGAGGCACACACACACAGATACACCCCCTTTACTCTCATGTATCAATATGAATACTAATATTTAGTTTACATCCAACAATTCTTATCTATCACCACATGGCTAACTACCACCACAAGTTATAACATAAAATAAGAAAAACTCTCCACAATATAGAGTCAGCTGCATTCTTCAAAGTTATTTACACATTCAGACTAGCTGTTTTTGGAAAACCGCAGCCAGGTCTTAGGAATCTTTGATTCACTCCAGCCAGGAAACCAAGAAATGGTAAAAGATGAGCACCTGACACAAAGTGTCTGCACTAGATTATATATGCATAACAGAACACAAATAGATGCCCTTGAGGAGTTTGTCACAGAACCCCCATCCAATTTCACTCAAGGATTTGCAGATATCGGGCATTATGTGTTTAATGAAAACTTAGATCAACCATGCAGTAACTTTTCAATTGAACTTTTCAAGGAAAAACCAAATCTTTCTCTAATCATAACAAAACTGTATTTGATAAAACAGAAGCACATGATGGGATTTAAGATGGCAGTCCACGGTAGCAAAATAATATGCGAATTCATGTAGGCTCCGTTAAAATGCCATCATGATCGATAAAGTGGCATGTGAAGAAATCATATTCTCTGGAAGATGGACCATTGTAAGCATATCATGATAAAGGAAGGGAAACACATTAAAAACTAGTTACCACATTCATAGAAGCAAGTAACTGCAATTTAGACGAGGCATAATACCACAACTTACCTGGTATCCATTCCACTCTAGGCTTGAGTGCATGCCTTGAGGAGGTGGGATCATCATTGGCACATAAGTCGGTGCAGTGCCAACATAAGGAATAGCTGCATTTGAGGCTCTCGGTAAAGACCAGGATGCCACGGGTGGCTGTGATTCACGAGAGGAAAATGGCACAGAGCCACCTTTATCATATCCAGGATCAGATCCTCCAGAAGCAGTAGGATCAGGGTGGTGAAACCTGCAACTAGTTCCAAATTTGCAAGATCCCGTACGCATGTAGAAGGGGCACTCCTTTTCTCCCTGAAGTAGAAAATTGTCTTAGCAAATGAATTAAGGACGATTAACCAACAATCTATACCACACAGTCGAAAACATGGATATCGAATGTGCTATATATCAAATATTTGCAAAAGAAAATGCATTTAGGTTAGCATTTCATTTTTCCTAAAAAAATAATATACAAAGACAACAAGGAGAATGGAAATGGACATAAAGGTATTACTGGTCGTATCGGCAGTCCCAGAAAGTTAAACTCCACTGGTGGTTCATTTGTACTTTTTTCTCTGGAGTGATCGTATCTACAAGCTTTTCCAAACTTACAACCTCCTGTGCGAAGGTAATACTGCAAAAACCAAGACCTTAACATTAAATGACAAACTTATAAGATAATGAATTCTAATTATTCAGTCAAAGACAATATCAAGGGAATAAATAACTAGTCAACCCATAAGTTGTTTGAACCCTGATCAAACGTGCTGAATGAATCCGTTCCGAAAAAGAGCAAACTTTCTATAAATGCATTGGTGAACTATTCAGCACAGACAATGAACTATTCAGCACAGCACAAACTTTATATGTGATGACAAAAAAAAAAAAAACTTAGCCTATACTTATTCCGTTTCAGGCCTATTTGTAAACGCATGAAAACATACGAAATATTTTTATATTAAAAACTCGTTTAGTGAACTATTCAGCACAGACAATGAACCAGAGGAAATTAAAACCATAGAGACCCCCCTCCCCTCGAAATTGACCAAGGATTTGGCTGACCCAACCTCACTAAACATTACATCTCAAGAACAAACCCACCGTCCTCCCCAATAAGTCCAAGAACAATCAATTTGGCTGACTCTGCAGTTCCTGCCTCAGTAAACATAAGACTTTCTGTCACTTAGTATTTATTACCATGATACCATAAAAAGGTTAATAACTGACTACAGCAAAGGTAAAATTGTTTTGCAAGTACAGTGTAAGACGAAAGAAACTCTGAGCCAAATATTTTGTACATCCTTTTTATTTGATTAAGTTCTTTACAGTGCATGTTGATCAGCCAAACAGAGACTGTATTGATGAATAAAACCAAAGTGACTAGAACGACACAGGCTGGACAGTACAAAGGCATAATAGAAAGCGACTGACTTTTGCAGAATGAAGAATTTGTAGGAATGTAAATGGCTTATCCTCAGCCAATCGATCTGTGCAGTTAACACAACGTTATAACGCTGACATGATTCCGATATAACGCTTAACGAGGGTGAGTCGTTACGTTATGAGATTATCACGTTTTTGTATGACGGCTCCGATATAACGCCATTATATGGCCGTTATTGAGATAATGTTTTTTTCAATAACGCCGTTATAACTTTTTCTTCTAATATATAAATTTTTTATAAAAAAAAATCACCCATTTCATTTTCAATCGAAGGACCAGAGCTCGCCATCGTCGATCGATACAGAACCAGACCTTGTCGGTTGACAGTGATCAAGAGAATATGAAGGGAAAAAGACGAAGAGTCAATCGCACTCTCCGTTGCGATCTCACTCTCATACGAAGGAAATATGTTTTTTTATTAATGTTTTGATGTTTTTGAATTCAATGTTACGAACATGATTTACGTTTTTCTCTATAATACATCAATGCTTTGTGGGAATATTAAAAATATATTTAACAAAATATTCCGTTATATACCGTTATATCCCGTTATAACCTATAACGTTCCTGGACCGTTATAGGTCCATTATCCGTTTTAACTGCATAGCAATCGATACAATCTTCACAGAAAAGGAAAACAGTTTGTTTCTCCAAGCAGGTTTGTCTTCTCGACTTTTATAAACCTCTTTCTTTTCCTTATGTTCTTCTCTTGTCAATAAGTTTTCTACAAAAGCACGACGGAGAACTGTATTCACTCTAATTGATTAGAACCTGTAGAATCAAGATTTATCGCACCAAATTGCTACCATGTGAACCATGATGCTTAACATGATGTTCATTTTTGTTTGATTAATCACGCGCTAAAGAAGATAATGATGGGTTTTTTTTCAAGTCGAGAAGATAATTTCCATGGATTTCCTTTTTGGTGAAGATTTCAATACATCAGCTGAAGATGACCCACCTTTTCAACTTCATACTCCTTAATGAGTAGATATCCCAACCATTGGATTTTAGAGAATCTAATGGCTAATAATTGATGAAATAGAAAACGGGCAAAATAATTAAAGCCCCTGAAAGTAAATATTTGGGAAACTATGAGATAACAAAAACTAAATAAAGAAACGACCTTGCATTCCTGCTGCCCCGTCTTGTCATGATATTCGTCCTTATCTTTGACAACCTTGTAAGAAGCAAAAGAAAATGTATTAAACAAAATAATTTGAAATGGCTCAATAATCAAACCAAATCCTACATCATTAATGTCTCTCATAAACTTTTTTTCCTTGAAGTCATAGCAAAACTGAATAAACACAATTCTAATATCAAATAGCAGGTACGTGGAAGATACAAAGCCGAGTATGAGATGTCTGACACGAAAAGTCCAAAACATAAGTTTCGGGAACACAACAATGTATATTGTGTATTAAAATATTTGCAATTGTTGACATAATATACTAAGCGATGTGTAACTACAAAACTTAAATGCTTCATGATGTAATGTCACCATGCAAGAGACATATGACATGATAATCTTATGTTTATAAGGAACAAGATAAGTTGTCCTTCGAAAGTAGTTTGTTTACAACTATTATTACTTATTAATTATTAGTTTCGGTTCAAAGAGAAGGTAGTTTTGGTTTTGAAAAACTTTCTATTTTATTTGCTTTTAGAGACAAAATAGAAGGGGAACAAGGCTAAAGATTTAGGAGGGTTCAAACTCTTCTATTCTGGTAAAGATGGAACTAGGAACGGGGTGAGAATAGTGGTAGATAAAGTTTTAAAGGATGCAATAGTCGACGTTAGGAGGTTTGGGGATAGAATCATAAGTATTAAATTAGCTTTAGAACTAGAGATAGTACATGTTATTAGTGTGTATGCACCCGAAGTGGGTTTGGACGAGGAGACTAAGAAGGATTTTTTGGACTCTTTAGAGGAGTTAGTTCTTGGAATTCCCTCTTCCGATAGGGTTTTCCTAGGCGGGGATTTGAATGGTCATGTCGATAAGGATAGAGTTGGGTATGAGAGGGTACATGGAGGTCAAGGATTTGGGAATCAAAACACTACGGGGATTTCTATTATAGATTTTGCTTTAGCTCAAAATTTTGGGATCGTAAATACATTTTATAAGAAGAGGGAAGATCACTTAGTGACCTTTGCGAGTGGGCGCAATAGAAGTCAAATTGATTATTTTCTTGTTAGAAGACACGATTTAGGTAGGTGTAAAAATTGTAAGGTTATACCAAGGAAGTGTCTGACAAACCAACATAAGCTGTTAGTTCTCGATTTTTGTCTTAAAAGTAGGGATCGTATTGCTATAAATCAGGTTAGCGAGAACTAAGTGCTGGACCTTACAGAGAGATGTATGCCAAAAATTTAGAAAGAAGATTGGGTGGCCAGTCAGTTTCAGAGGGTTGGGAGAATCTCGAACCAAAGGATAGGACTAGTAACACGGATCTTTTTGAACGTTTGGCAAATCGAATAAGAAGATGTGCGAAGGAAAAGTTAGGAGAGGCCAAAAGATGAGGTTTATATGGTAAGGAGACATGGTGGTGGAGCGCTGATGTGCAACAAACCATTGCGAAAAAGAAAAGATGCTTTAAGGAGTGGCAAAAAGATAGGTGCCTAGAGTCTTATGAGCTTTATAAGCAAACTAAGAAGTTGAGTAGTAAAGCAGTAGGGGAAACTAAGAAGAGAGCATATGATGATCTTTATAATAGGCTAGGTACAAAGAAAGGGGAGAAGGATATTTCAAGATAGCTAAAGCTAGAGAACGAAAAACTAGGGACTTGAGTTATGTTAAGTGTGTTAAGCATGAGGATGGAAGAGTTTTAATGCATGATAAAACTATTTTAGATAGATGGAATGATTACTTTTGGAACCTACTCAATGGAACACATGTAGGGGAGTTAAACTTGGAGGGGTATGCTTCACAGGAAGGGAGAGATCGCGTGTTCCATCGCAGAGTTAGTGCCACAGAAGTGAAAGAAGCTTTAAAAATAATGAAGACAGGGAAGGCCGTTGGACCGGATGATATACTAATTGAAGCATGGAAATGTCTGGGAGAAGTTGGGATTCAATGGCTAACTAAGCTCTTTAATAGGATTTTGGAAACTAGAAAAATGTCAAATTCATGGAAGCATAACATTGTGATACCAATTTATAAGAACAAAGGGGATATCCAGAATTGCTCGAACTATAGAGGGATAAAGCTTATGAGTCATACGACGAAACTTTGGGAGAGGATTATAGAACAAAGATTTAGGAGTTTAACCACGGTTTCGAAGAATCAATTTGGATTTATACCGGGTAGGTCTACTACGGAGGTCATCTTTCTGCTTAGGTAAACTATAGAAAAATACCGAGAGGCACGTAAGAGTTTGCATATGGTTTTTATTGATCTGGAGAAAGCATGTGATAGGGTCCCTAGGGAGTTAATTTAGTGGGTGCTTGAAAAGAAGAAAGTGTCTCAATGTTATGTCAATATCATTAAGGATATGTATGAAGGAGCTGTAACAAGTGTTCGCGCAGTAAGTGGGATGTCCAGTGAATTTCCAGTGTCAGTAGGACTACATCAAGGGTCGGCGTTAAGTCCATATCTCTTTGCTTTGGTCATGGATGAGTTGACGAGACATTTGCAAGAAGATGTATCTTAGTGCATGTTATTTGCAGATGATATTGTCTTAATTGATGACACTAGTGCAGGTTTAGGTCAGAAATTAGATAGGTGGCGGGCGGCTTTAGAAAGTAAAGGTTTTAGAATTAGCCGTTCGAAGACGGAGCATCTAGTGTGCAACTTTGATTGTGAACCACGAGGGAGAAGTAATGCAATTGAGATCGAAGGTGTAGAGGTCCCAGAGTGTGAGGCTTTTCGATATCTAGGATCTATAATTCAAAAGAATTGGGCTATTGGAGAAGATGTAGACCATAGGATTAAAGCTGGTTGGTTGAAATGGAGAATGACGTCAGGAGTATTATGCGATAGAAGGATGCCTGCAAGGCTAAAAGGGAAATGTTATAAGACAATTGTTCAACCAGCCATGCTATACGGTTCAAAATGTTGGGCTACTACGGGACAACATACGCATAGGATGGTAGTAGCAGAAATGTGTATATTAAGGTGGATGTTTGGTAAAACTCGTAAAGATAAAATTAGAAATGAAAGAATTAGGAGATACTTAGGTGTAGCACCAATTGAGGACAAAATTAGAGAAAGACGTTTAACTTGGTTTGGTCATGTGCGTAGGAGACCAAGCACGGCGCCAATTAGAAAATGTCTAGATTGGCAAGTTAATGGAGGGTGTAGACGGAGGGGAAGACCGTTGAAAACTTGGATGAAGGCAGTGAATGAAGATATCATTGAGCTTGGATTAGGCGAGGATATGTGGGAAGACCGCATTGCTTGGAGAACCAAAATCCATATAGCCGACCCCGAAAATATCGGGAATGGGCTTTGATGATGATGATTTGCTTTTAGGCTCCGCTTGGTACATTGTAAAATAATGCATATGCATTAATTTACATTGCATTAGTTTGCAATGCATTACTTTACGGGCGATTGATAGTAACTAAAGAAAATGTATGCAAATTAGAAAGTGATTCTAGGTGATGTTGATGATGGTAGTAATTGTAATTGAGGCATGGTCATTGTAGCAGTGATTGTGGTTGTGGTTGTGGTTGTGATTGTGATTGTGATCGTGATTGCGACTGTAGGTGGTGGTGGTGGTGGTAGCGGCGTCGGCGATCATGGTGGTAGTGGTGGCGGCGGCGGCGGCGATCATGGTGGTGATTATGCTATGATAGTGGTGGTAGTTGTTATGTTATAATGGTCGTGGTGGTGGCACGCAACGACGACGGTTATGGTATTAATAGTGAGGTGGTATTGGTAGTGGTGATTATGCTATGATAGTGATGGTAGTGGCGTGGTCTTGGTGGTATTACGATGGTTATGGTTTGGTGGTGGTACTGACGACAATGGGAGTTGTGAAGGCAGTGGTGGTTGGAGTGTTTATGAAGGAGTTGAGAGTACTCAAGGAAGTGATGAGAGTTTTGAAAAGTAATGCGGGAGAGTTTGTCCTGCAAAGTTTTGCAGAATTTTATAACTAGGTGATGCGAAGGTCCTGAATTCAAATTTCAATAATTGTTTTCCACAAAGTCAACCAAGCACCCAAGTTTATGTAACCGCCGTAAACTTTTGCATTATGCATTCTTTTACTGTGTAACATGCGGAGCCTTAATTTAAGAGAGAGCGAAAGAGGACATACTTTTCATTAAAACTTGTGTTGTAAAACTATTTCTTTTTGGAAGACAATATCCCATTAATTACAAAGAGAAGTTTTTTTCATATCTAATACATGTCTTCCATTTATCATTTGTTGTAATTTGCAACAGACCTGGCCGAAACGTTTTGTATCCCTCCATGAAAGCTATATGAGAAATTGAAACGTTTTGTATCTTGTCTTTGTTCCAACATTTGTCTCATTCTTTCTCTACTTCTACAACCATATCTTTCTTTCTTATCTAACTAAAATGTTAGAAAATTTTGTTTTCACAAGAATGTCAAAACAAGAATGTCAAAACCAAGAGTAATTCTACAGGGCCTGGGTCCCCCAGCCTGGTTTGCTGCCTGAGGGGGCGAAAATACAATTTTGCCCCCCCTCTTTAAACACCTTCTCCAAAATGGATGTTAAAAGGGGGGGGGGGCAAAATTGTCTTTTTGCCCCACCCAGGCAGCAGCCTCGCCCCTTTCCCAGGCCAGCTAGAATTGGGGCAAAAACAAATATCTATACTCTAAGACCTTGTCCATGTCTGAATCAGTGTTCACATGTATGGACACATGCTTCTTTAGAAGCCCTGACGAATCAGTGCAACCCAGCAAAAGATAATTAAAATAAGCCATGTTTTGTTTGCATTTTAGAACTGATACTTTCTTATGTCTAACCTCTTATGTAAAAATGACGTGATATTTATTTATAAAACAAAAACATCCTCGGATATGTATTGGATAATCCGACAGCAGGACACTCCACGCATAGATCATTAACTCTTTATAAAGATTATGTATGGAAATGGAAGTAATTGATGTACGATCAAAGAAGTGTATTGTAGCAAATGATATCAGACAATACAAAAATCAGAGTATAGTATGAAAATCAAAACTTTCCTGTATTGGTAGATTTTCTAGTCGCATTGTTGGACACTTTTTTTTATGACTCAGACACCAAAAACTGTATTGGTATCCTTGTTATGTAATAACCCTAAATGTGAAAATTCTGTAATGGAGGATACGATGGAAATTTGGGGTCAAAAAACACTTTTAATCGGTTAAAGAAAGCTATGCAACTTAAAAAGAGAATGGCAAACACTTGTTTGTATCACAGCCAAAAAGTCCTAAATAAATAATTCTAGGGCACGTAAATAAAATCTTTAATGCAGATGCTAATAGTAGCATTATCATTTACAAAAAACAGGAGGTATTAAAGGAATTTACAGCTAAGTAACTAACCTGAACTGGGTCTGCTAAATCTAATGGTGGTCTCACCTGCGAAAGAAAATTTCAATCACTTAAAACACCCAACACAAGGCACTAAAATTCAACAAAAACTGATTCCAAAATCAACAAATACATGATTTTTTCTTGTGCTAGGGTGATTGAATTTGCAATTGGATCCATAACGACAAGTTCCGGTGCGAAGATAATACGCGCAATCAGGCTCATCGGGTCTTAAAGGATAATGTTGAAATCTTCCAAATTTGTCCTCCTTCACTGCTACAGTCTCTCCTCCCCAATTCTCGCTTCCAATCTTGTTCTCATTCTCCTGTTGAATCTCCTTGTCGTTCAAGCTCCTCTCATCTTCGGCCCAATTATTAATCACTTGATCTTCGAATTTGATCCCATTATCCTTCACTTGATCTTCTTTGTCTCCCTTCTTATCATCATCATCATCCACTCGATCCTCTCCCTTACCATCATTAACTCCGGGAGGATCCTCTTTGTCTCCCTCACCATTCACTTGATCTTCTTCTTCTTCTTCTTCTTCTTCTTTATTCCCATTACTATTCACTTGATCTTCGTCTTTGATCCCACTATCATCATCATCCACTTTATCCACTTTCTTTCCATTATCATTCACTCCATCATCTTCGATTTTCAGAACATGCACTTCAATCTTTACTTTTTCTTCTATATTTGAAAGCTTTTTATTTAGGGTTTCAGCCTCAGCCTCACATGAGTGAACGTAAACATCGGCGGGTGACGGCTTCTCCTCCTCCTCGGGAGATTGAGAGATGGAATTGACTTCTTCTTCTTCAGTGTGTTCCATTCTCCCTCCGCATTTCAAAACCCTAGTTTAGCTTTTCGAGTCAAGTAAAGGAACTAGAAGTGTGAACGAGAGAAAAGAAAGTGTTCCTGACAATCACTAAGGGAGGAAGGTGTGTGCTTGTACGGGTTTATAGAGCGCACTGGGCCTACCACTGTAGCATCCACTACCGAATATTTGACGCGGGGACACGTATTGCGTCCAGAACGAGGATTGTCATTTCGTTTTTCTAGTTATAGCCCTTCTAGGCGCCGAGGAAACGGGCAGGGATGAAGGGTTGCACCCCCATCGCTCGCCCGTTTCCTCACTGGTTCCCTTGCCATTTAGAAAAAACGTTCCAGTTAATTTTATTCTCCTGGTTTTAAGAAATATTTTGGTATGCAAAAAAAAAATGTAAAAAATTCTAAAAATACAGGGTATGTGAAATACATGGAAAAAAAAATAAGATGCAAGTAATAAATATATTAAATACATTAAATGAAGCCTAAATACCTATAGTTTAGGAGTAGTTTCAAAATTAATATATCTTTCTTAACGAAAATTGTGCTGATGAATAGTGAAGAAGCTTACTATGTCATGTCGCATTTTCTTTCCAAAATGCCCTCCTCAATTTTCACAATTCTGTTGTGACATTTTCTTCTCTAAAGATGAAAATCTCAATTTTTTTACCTCTTAATGAAGCAGATAAAGTAGGAGAATTTTTATAGAACGTCAAGCACGTATCTGACCCCACCCACCAAGATCGATGAGGATGAAGGATGGTCCTTATCTCTCAGCCAAAAGTGGACCCCACTGTGGGTATACACACTCGTTCGTGTATGGATAATAAATTTAGTGTCAAATGTAAAACAAACAAACAAACATATTAACCATGTCAGTCCAATCAAATGCCAACACAAACAATACCTCACACTACCAATGAACAGAGCTTTGTCTCATCTCACTTTATGTCTTCAACTTCAACCGCTCTCTCTCCTCGCTCAATGTTTTCTTCAATCAAACACAACATAATCTTTCCACAAAAATTACACCTAAATCAATTCAACACCCAATAATCTCTCCGAAAGGTTAGAGACTCCATTGTTTGAATGGGGTTAGCTCGGATTGGATCGAGAAGTTGTTGGTTTGAAGGGATGAAGTTAGAGACTCCATCGTTGCAGAAATGGAAAGAGAGTAGTGGTTGATGGAGACTTTGCAACACACTTCAAGCACCACCATTTCTTTCTTTCTTTCTTTTCTCTCTCTAATTTATGGAGACTTTCAATTGTTACTTATCATGAGTTCTCATGTGTGGTGAAGTTTAGAAACTGTTCGTTCCCCTGTGAAAACCATAATCAATTAAAAGCACATTTCAATGCATTATCTGATAATAACACCACAAATGTGTGAGTGGTGGATGCATTATCTAATAATAAACACCACAAATGTGTGAGTGGTGGGTGTTGGGGATTAATTTTGTTCATATGATGATGGGTTGAGATGGTGGTTGCAGGTGAGATGGGATGAAGGTGATACAAATTAGATGGGGTGGAGTGTGGAGTGTGGAGGTGGTGGTGTTGTTTGATGTATGGGGTAAAGGTAGTGGGGAAGGAGGAATTGGGGGATTTCATGGACCTTTGATGTTGTGAGAGATAGGGCTGTTAAACGGTTCAAATGGTTCAATTTTGTACCAAAACCAAAATCGAACCAAGCTCAAGTTCGATTTTCGGTTCGATTCGGTTATCCAATTTTAAATTAAAAAAACCAAAATCGAACCAAACCATGCGGTTCAATTCAATTCGGGTTTTTTTCGATTTTTCGTAACAAAATGTTTCACTGTAATTTCAAAATACAATCCTAAAATTCAGTCCTATAAATAGTCCTAAAATGCAGCCCTGAAAGAATAGCCTTGGATTATTGCAGCCCTAGATTATTGCAGTCCTATAGAATAGCCCTGGATTATTGCAGGCTAATAGCCCTGGATTATTGCAGTCCTATAGAATAGCCCTGGATTATTGCAGCCCTATAATTTTAAAAGCAAAATTACAGCTGCAGCCCTATAATTGCAGTCCTTAATATACAAAATAGCAAAATGCATCCCTGTAATTGCAGCCTTGTCATTTCAAAATACAATATATGTGATTTCAAACTTCAATTTACAGAGCTTGTGTTTTCAAAATACAAACTTCAGCCCTGTGATTTCCTATGATTTCAAAATACAAACTTTAGCTTTTACTACCTAGTCATCTACACCAAAATTCAAACTTCGGCCATGTGAGTTCAAAATACAAACTTTAGTTTACTACATCTAGTCATCTACACCAAATTAATAAAAACTTGACCCCCCACCCCCCCCCCCCCCCCCCCCCCCCCCCCCCCCCCCCCCCGCTATGTTAAGGAATATAAGCAAAAACCATCATTTTAACTACATTTAGTCATTTACACAAAAGAGAAGCAACCTTTGGGAGCGTCTTTCCTTCAACAAAAAAACACCAAGAACCCCCTGCTAGGAGTAGAAGCAATTGTTATCATTTTTTGTTTATGTTCATATTCATATTCCCACATAAACAAGAACATTTAAGTGATATCAATTAAAAATCAAGGCTTTGACTTACATTTAGTGATATGTACCTCTCATAATCGAGTAGATGTGCACCTAGCCCTACATAATCCTGTAGCAGGTGATATGTACCTCTCATAATGATCCCAAACATGAGACCGTTGTCGTAGTTCCAATTTAGTGAGAAGATTTGATGCCTCATTCGACCCACCTCCGCATTCACTCACCTTTGGAGTTTGTTGGCTTGATGTTGAGTCAGGTTGAAGTGTAGGTGACGATGAATGACTTATAATTTCTGTCTGCATAAATCCATATAAAAAAGATCAGTTGATATTAAGTTTAACATAAACATACAAAAAATCAAATGATATTAACTTATGTTTACCTCAGACAATGTTCTCTTTTTTTATGAACTTTCTAATTTCTTCGTAATCACCATTGGGATTGACTGCAGTCAGCATCATTTAAAAATAGTCAGCTAAGAACCAACAAAAAAAAAACAACAAAAAACACATTACAAGTTTACAATCAATGTGGAACAATTAAGGTTGAGAAGGGACACAACCTCACAAAAAAAAAAAAAGGACAACTATACTCTGGAAGAATTGGTTATGGTTATTGAGTGATAGAGAGAAGTGAAGAGAGGAGTTTGCTGCTGCTTGAGCTCGCACTCCACTCGTCACCTCCTCAATCGAAACCCCACCAGCGCCACCGTCACCAATCCACCGGCCTTCGTCAACCCATTTCCAAGCTTATTCAAATCGCCAACCTGAGATGTGCGAAAAACCCCCACCCCACAAATCACCAACCAGCGATGTGCACCAAAAACCCCACCCCACAAATCGCAAAAACCCCCCACCCAGTTACGATGTGCGCAAAAACCCCCACCCCACAAATCGCCAACCTGCGATGTCGATGTGCGATCTGCGAATAACCCCCACTCCACAGATCGTAGGACCATGGAACTCAAAAAATGAAGAAGAGAAAGAAAAAGAAAAAGAAGAAATCAAGAAAACATGAGAGATTGAGGGGTTGAAGTACTTTCATGGTCTTGAGAAGAAACAAATCCTTCTTCTATTACATTCTTCAACTGATCTGAAGCTGTGATCTCTGAAAGCAAAATAAAAACAATAGATCTTAGCTAGCTATTGAGATAGAGAAAAAAAAACTAAGAAAAAATTAGGAAGAAATGATAACGAACCTGAAGCTGAAGTGAAGAAAGGTCTCACGAGCTCTGAGATCAAAGGAACTCAAACAAAAAGATGAATAAATCTGAGATCTATGGGAAGGGAGTGGAGATTTGAGAGAAAAGTTGGAAAGAAAGGAAGGAGGCGGTGGCTTTTTGGCATTTGAGAATTGAGAGTGAATGAATACTTATATATGGACTTTGTGAGAATAGTTAGTCAATTTAGGGTTGTGAGGGTAATTGGGGAAATTTCTCTTTATATGGTTTGATTTGATTATTTCGGTTTTCAAAATTTTGAAAATCAAAATCGAACCGAACTTCATTCGATTCGATTCAGTTTTTACTATTCGGTTACGGTTATTTTTCGGTTTGATTATTTATCGGTTCAATTCAATTCGATTCGACCGGTTGGTCGGTTTTCAGAAACCAATTAACAGCCCTAGTGAGATATATGTATTGCTTAATTTGTTTTCTAAAACAATAATAAATAACAAAAAATTTGTATTAATGTAGACCCATCACACAACTATCAACTCATATTTTTTTTCTTCGTGAAATTTAAATTTTTAATTAAAACAATAGCAATCATTCTTGAATAATCAAATTATAATCATTTTCTTTGTATCATTAGAATTAGATATAAGTTATTAAAAAATACTCAGTCATATGATCATGTGGTTGTGTAACTATGCTTTTAAAATAATAAAAAACAATTGTGATCGCACATAGTGTGCGTCCAGGGCCAGCCAGGAAACTACAGTGCTCTATCTTTAGTTCCAAAACTACCCTTTATCTCATTATATCCCTTTACAAATTATTATTAATTACTCTGTATATCCTTTAATTGGCATGTGAAGCTTAAGTCAAGCACAATGAGTCCTGAAAGAATGGTGATTCCACAAAGCAACCTGGTTTATTGTGAGTTTTACCAAAAACAAAAACAAATAGATTGTCAAAAAAGGTTAATTTTCAAAGTTGTGATAATATTGCAATAAAATCGTCTTTTAGCATGTGTGACATGCCAATTTTTATCAATTTGAGGGTTTTTTTTTATAATTTACAATTAGCAGAGGGTCTTAAAATATGTTATGTTGAGGTATGTTTTGTAAACCATGTGACAAAATGTTGTGATTTTTTTTAATCGTAATCCATAATTTGTTTTCATATTTTGTAATTTAGTGACTTATTTGGAAAGTGTTGAAGGCATGACCTAAGGATTAGGCATGCCACTATACTCATGCCAACGGCACGGATACACACTATGTGAAAAGTGTATGGTCGTGTCGTTGGTAGGTTGGTACACTAGTATAAGTAAAAGAAAGGATAATTAGAAAATTTGGGGTGGTTTCAAAAGTCAATAAATAATTAGAAAAAAAAAACTCTGAAATTAACGAAAAAAACTCAAAAATTTCAAAAATGTAAATTTTTCTTTCCCCTTTTTTTCGTAATTTCAAAAAAAAAAAAAATTCGACGAAATTTCACGAAAACACAATCCTTGCCAAGGAATAACTCTATTCACCCCCTCTATTTACATCTATGTCCCCCAAAAGCAACCGTATAGGAGGGGCATGAGAGGGAAAGAGAAATATGGATTGGAGGATAATTGCTTCTGAAACCGCTCAATGCATCTGCATGTTTCTCTGGTGAAACATGAGATGGATACAAATTTGCAGTCACTGACTAGTGTAAACTTATTCTAAAAAATCATTAGAAGCGTAGAAACTAAACTAAAGTACGATGAACTAAATTTAGTTAGATATTAAATAATTAATATTATAAAGCACGATATTTTAATTAATAGATCATATTGGATTAAGACAATCTTAAATTTAACTCATACTTATTAGTTATTATGTTATAGATTTTACTAAAGTTGACACTATAAGAGTATTTCAAATGGAGAGCTTAACCACAAACTCAAATTCCAAGTGGCATAAGATAGGTGGAACAATTTGAGCCTTGAGGTTGAGGGTGAGTGCACTCCAATAAGAGATTTAACAAAATCAAAATATGATTTTCACGGGAAATAGTCATTATTCTTTAAACCCCAAAGAAGAGTCAAAATAGGCATTGGGTAAAGCACGCAAGATAGTCCTATGCACACACATGACTATTTCATGTGCCTAGCTTCGCCCAAATGAATCAAGTTCATACAGTTTTCTAACAATGGATCTGGTCATGCATTGAATATGAAAATGCACCCTCAGTTCTGAATCGAAAACCAAATTTATTTGAGCTTACCCATTGGAGATGCTTTAGAGGTTGAGGGTAGTTCTACTCCAATGGATCATTCAACAAAATCTCAAAATGATATAAATATAACTTTTGGGGTGTAAATACTAAATAGTAATTTTATACTATTTGTTTACTGGATAGAGGTAATCATTGGGATTAGACGCCTAAAACTATTTTGTGTGCTTGGCTCAGTTCAAATTTAATCGGCTCATTCACCTTTCTAACAATTGTTTGGGTTAAAACCTCAAAACCATTGAGCTTTGTGTTTTCCATTGACATATAAATCCATCATCAAAGCCCAAACAAAAATCATATTTGGTTTTTGAGCTTGCCCATAAGAGGTGTTCTTGAGGCTTAAAAAATAGAAAATATTTCAAAGGAAGAAATATTAATGTGATTAGTGAGACCGAGAATTGTCAATGTAAACAACAGTGCTTATGTAAAAGAACGGGAAAAAAAGTGTTTTCCATAGTGGAAAACTACCAAATAAGAATAACAATGCTCTATAAATTTAAATTCTTGAGTTGATAAAACACCTTTTGTTTATTAACTGAATCTTCTAAAAAAAAATCCAGAAATTGAAAACAAATAATGCGTCCTCCGACATTAGCCTATAATTACTAATTGGTAAGGAAATTTGTCAAAGATTTTTAGTGCAAATAATCTTTGCAAAAATCAGATGTATAAACTTTGAAATGACTATTTTAATAAAAGTCAATTGTTGATGTTTTAGAAAAGGTGGCTACTAAATAACACCACCATTTATCCTGATGGACACCACCATTTACCTATTTTTTTCTAAATCTACTGAAGGACACCGGCCACCAGTATATCATCATCATCAAAGCCCATTCCCGATATTTTTGGGGTCGGCTACATGGATTTTGGTTCTCCAAGCAATGCAAGTTTTCAACGATATCTTCGCCTAATCAAAGCACAATGCTATCTTCATTCACCGCCTTCATCCAAGTTTTCAACGGTCGTCCCCTCCGTCTACACCCTCCATTAACTTGCCAATCTAGACATTTTCTAATTGGCGTCGTGCTTGGTCTCCTCCGCACATGACCAAACCAAGTTAAACGTCTTTCTCTAATTTTTTCCTCTATGGGCGCTATACCTAAGTATCTCCTAATTCTTTCATTTCTAATTTTATCCTTACGAGTTTTACCACACATCCACCTTAACATACGCATTTCTGCTACTGCCATCCGATGCGTATGTTGTCCTGTAGTAGCCCAACATTCTGAACCGTATAGCATGGCTGGTCGAACAATTGTCTTATAGCATTTCCCTTTTAGCCTTGCAAGCATCCTTCTATCACATAATACTTCTGGCGTCATTCTCCATTTCAACCAACCAGCTTTAATCCTATGGTCTACATCTTCTCCAATAGCACCATTCTTTTGAATTATAGATCCTAGATATCGAAAAGCCTCACATTTTGGGACCTCTACACCTTCGATCTCAATTTCATTACTTCTTCCTCGTGGTTCACAACCAAAGTTGCACACGAGATATTCCGTCTTTGAACGGCTAATTCTAAACCCTTTATTCTTTAAAGCCTCCCGCCACCTATCTAATTTTTGACCTAAACATGCACTAGTCTCATCAATTAAGACAATATTATCTGCAAATAACATGCACCAAGGTACATCTTCTTGCAAATGTCTCGTCAACTCATCCATGACCAAAACAAAGAGATATGGACTTAACGCCGACCCCTGATGTAGTCCTACTAACACTGGAAATTCACTGGACATCCCACCTACTGCGCGAACACTTGTTACAGCCCCTTCATACATATCCTTAATGATTTCAACATAACATTGAGAAACTTTCTTCCTTTCAAGCACCCACCAAATTAACTCCCTGGGGATCCTATCATATGCTTTTTCTAGATCAATAAAAAACATATGCAAACTCTTACGTGCCTCTCGATATTTTTCTATAGTTTGCCTAAGCAGAAAGATGGCCTTCGTAGTAGACCTACCTGGCATAAATCCAAATTGATTATCCGAAACCGTGGTTAAACTCCTAAGTCTTCGTTCTATAACCCTCTCCCAAAGTTTCATCGTATGACTCATAAGCTTTATCCCTCTATAGTTCGAGCAATTCTGGATATCCCCTTTGTTATTATAAATTGCTACCACAATGCTATGCCTCCATGAATCTTCCATTTTTCTAGTTTCCAAAATCCTATTAAAGAGCGTATCTAGCCATTGAATCTCAACTTCTCCCAGACATTTCCATGCTTCAATTGGTATATCATCCAATCCAACGACCTTCCCTGTCTTCATTCTTGTTAAAGCTTCTCTCACTTCTGTGGCACTAACTCTGCGATGGAACACGCGATCTCCTCTTCCTTTGTACCTAGCCTATTATAAAGATCATCATATGCTCTCTTCTTAGCTTCCCATACTGCTTTACTATTCAACTTTTTATCTTGCTTATAAAGCTCATAAGACTCTAGGCACCTATCTTTTTGCCACTCCTTAAAGCATCTTTTCTTTTTCCGTAATGGTTTGTTGCACATCAGCGTTCCACCACCATGTCTCCTTACCGTATAAACCACCTCTTTTGGCCTCTCCTAACTCTTCCTTGGCACATCTTCTTATTCGGTTTGCCAAATGTTTAAAAAGATCTGCGCTACTAGTCCTATCCTTTGGTTCGAGATTCTCCTTACCCTCTGAAACTGTCTGGCCACCCAAAATCTTCTTTCTAAATTTTTGGCACACATCTCCCTATAAGGTCCACCACTTAGTTCATGGTCTAACCTGTCCTATAGCAATACGAACCCTACTCTTAAGACAAAAATCAAGAACTAACAGCCTATGTTGGTTTGTCAGAGTATATAATAAAAAAATAGTTTTTTATTCTTTTCTCCCAAAACTAGCGACTCCTCATCCTCCAGTTGCACTAACTGACCCCTATCCCACCATTTTCTCCTCCTAATCTCGCCGAATCAGAACCGCCGGCCACCGTCGTCAGCTTCCACTTCCCTCTCTTATTCGTCTTCATCCTCCATCTCCCATTTTACTGCTTTTTTTGCTCTCTCTCGTGAGAAAACACGTCTTAAACCGCCCTTCATTTTCCATCAAAGTTGGCTTCCCTTTTTTGTCTTCTTCCTCACTCCCAACATCAGCTTCACTCCCTCTCTTCAATGTCTTGTTGTCTTCTCTCTATGTTCATCTTCCTTAATTAAGGTTTTAGTGAAGTTTTATATAGAAATGGATGAGTTCGGTGAAAGTGAGGTTGGTAGGCTTCAAGTTGATAATGTTGCAGTTGAGAGTCAGCATTGCAGTCTATTTACAGATGGTAACGAAGAAGATGGGCATTTTCAATACGAAGAACGACTCATTCCACTTGAGGTACACTCTCAACTTGAGATGAGCTTGCATGAGTATTTTTATTTTTTTGTCATTATCGTAATATTATTTTTAATTTCCTTTTTTGGTTTATTTGAAGCAGCATGACTATTTTTAGGGTTAATTGTTAATATTTGAACCCTAAAATTTGCTTATTTGTAGGGTTAGTTTCATTATTGTTGTTGTTGACTGTTGTTATTATGTGCATAGAATGTCATCACCGATCTTATAGATTTTGAGATACCTTGTCATGTAGACGACCCGGAGGAACTTAAAGCATATTTGGAAGAGACGAACCTTCTAGAGTTAAACTTTGTCTTTAATGATTTGTTAAACTTTGTCTTTAATGATTTTATTCGTTACCTTAATATATGATTAAAATAACAAACATTTTTATTTACTTAAATTAGAAGAATGATGATGTTGAAGCCAATGACGGACAAACACTAGAAGTAGTAGATGATGGCTACTTGTTTATGACGGAAAAGGTAAGGTTAATTCTCTTAGGCATTACATTATTTAATCTTGTTTCACAAGTTGATTGATTATGTTCCTAATGTGAGTATGCATTATTTTTTTTGTAGGTATTCACATTAAAGTCATCCTTAGTATCTTAGTTTCAAGGTATTGGCAAGGAGAATAACATTGTTCTGATTATCACAAAATCGAAACCTGCTGATAGTAGACACAAAGGAAGGTTCCACTTGGGATGTGAGAGGGGAGGGGGATGAAGAATGTTCAAAAGTAAAAAGTGGAGGTAAGTCGGTCTACAAGTTCAAAAAAGTGTGGGTGCTCATTTCAGTTGAGAGGGGTGCCACTTGGTAATGATCATTGGAAGTTGCAAGTGATATGTAGAACCCACAATCATCCAGGATCAAAATCTCTTACTGGCAATTCCTTTGCCGAGAGACTGAATGAAGATGAGATGGCTTATTAGCTTAATATGTCCACATCTGGTGTAGCCCCTCGGTACATATTGTCTGGTTTGAAACAAATGTTCTCAAACAACATGTCATATTTGAAGACTGTTTACAATGCCATTTAACACCAAAGGACAGTCCAACTTAAAGGCAGGACAACTTTGTAGGCCACAATGCACTTGTTGAGCGAAAATGGTTACTTTGAGAGGCATATAGTAGATGATCAAAACACAGTGACAAATATTTTCTGGTGTCATCTCCAGTCAATTCAACTCGCCAAGTGTTTCCCAGTGGTCATGCTTATGGACTGCACCTACAAAACCAATCGCTACATAATGCCTTTATTTAAGGTTGCAGGTGTCACATCAATCAACATGACTTTCAATGTTGGTTGTTGCTTTATGTCATCTGAAACCGAACAATCATGTACTTGGGCATTGGAAAAGTTACTGGTATTATTTGAGTTAGACAACTTGTTAGAGGTGTTTGTCACAGACATAGAGCTTGGGTTGATAAAAATCATTGAGCAAGTCTTTCCACAAGCAATGAGGTTGTTGTGCCAGTGACACATAAATACAAATATGGAAAACAAATGCAAACAATATTTTGAGGATAATGAATGATGAAAGGAGTTTATTGAATCTTTCTCAGACTTATATAGATCATCTACAGAGCAAGAATGGGACAATGACACTATTGACTTCGAGAGAAGATGGGCATCACATCCCAAGTGTTTGGAGTATCTGCGAATTATTTGGTATCCATATAAGGAGTTCTTTGTGAATGCATGGATCGAAAAGTTTATGCATTTTGGCCATCGGAGAATCGGTCGCGTTGAAGGTGCACACTCTAGGTTGAAGAAGATGTTGGAGAATTCTCAATGGACATTTCATAATGTATGGATGAGAATGCATGACATGATCGAAGGCCAACTTTTAGAGATTGAATCGTATTTCCGAAAAAGTCTCACGAAGGTGAAGAAATAGCACATTGTTCCACTATTTAAAAAACTTCATAGGTCTGTGTCTCATAAGGCTCTTGACTTGATACTATCTGAAATTAGTAGGTCTGATGTTGAATTTTTTGGCGTCAACCAAGTGAAGTGTCGATGTGTGTTGAGAATCACTAATGGGTTGCCTTGTGCTCACGAAATGGCCCAATATTTCATTCCCAATGGTCAACATCCATTGTCTATGTTACACAAGCACTGGATGCAACTTGGCATAATACCTATTTGTGCAAGTGCAAAAGTGATTATTGATCTAGTGGTAGACGCCGTCAAGGAAAAGTTCTTACAATCCACCCAGAAAGAAGAAGTTGTCTAAGCATGAGAAGTCCACAAAAAGAGACCCCTCTGGTCATGAGTACGCGAAGACACAATAGGAGCTTAAAAGTCAAGCTAGTGTTTCTAAGGAAAAAGATAAGGCGACAAAGTTGAAATCAAGGTATATGAAGCAAATTCCTCTTTGGATTCGAGACTATATTTAAGACATTCAGAATGTACTCGCCGATGACAATTGTGAATTCAGATGCATAAACAACTTCTTAGGTTATGACGAGAACATTGGTTGGAGCAAGTGAGACATGAGCTACTAATGGAGCTTGAAGGTAACCATGACTTTTGGGGTTCAAATATTGAATGACATAGGGGTGAAGCTTGTGAAAGATGCTCTGACAATTCCTGAAGGTATTGTACGCATTGGCAATGACAAATGGTTGATTGAACCAGATATGTTGGAATACATGTTTTCCGTATTTTCCATAGCCATCAAACTTTGAACAATGTACGTATATGTTTCATGACACACCTTCCACAAAGTAGACACTTTGTGTTGCTTCTTATGACACCAACACCACCACTACCTCTGATAGTACCAACTTGGCCTTCACATATGTTTCCAGAAGCCTCATCATGGAAGAGTTTGTTTGAAACCCAACTGCATATAGGTGACGTGATGATACAATGCATCAAAACCAAATAAGAAGTCGGAAGTGATTGTTCTACTTGAGGATTGAAACATATTTTGTAAATTTTTGTACATTTGTAAATGACATTTTGTATACATACGATGATCAAATTGTAAAAGAAGTCAATTTTTTTGTAGTCTTGACTTGTATATTTTTTATCATTAAATATCAACAAATTATATTGTACATTTCATGAAGATTTGTATTGGTTTTGTATTTTTTATGGATGGATGAGTAGTTTAATGAATACTTTATATCTTGGCAATGGGTAAAAGCAACAGAATAATAACATAAACATGAGCAAAAATGCAGATTGCAAAAATCCAGAGTGCAAAATTGTATATATTGCAAAGTCTGAAATTTCTGATGTCAAAAAATATTCAGACACTAAACGCACAAGCCGTTGTGAAATGATACCAAAACAACGCATGAACCGTTGCGAGCTCGAAATAAAAAAAATTTTAAAAAAAAAACACACACACACACACACACAGCGGCTTGTGCGTTTGGGTCCTGAAAATTTTTAGACATTGATTGACATCCAACCCAACGGCTACAACGACCAACATAATTGACGTCGCTGATGCGATTTGTTTCCCTATTATCGCAAAAGTCGCTGCATTTGGACAGAAAACAAATTTTGTCCATTTTTTCAAAATTTTGAAATTGATGCTTTTTTTTCACTTCCTATAGGTTTGATACAGTATTTGCCATAAATATTTATTGCTAAACTCAACTTTTGAACACCCAATGTTGAGAATGTCAAAAGTTGGGTTTAGTAATAACCCTTTATTGTAAATACTGTATCAAACCCATAGAAATTGAAAAAAACATCAAATTCAAAAAAAATGAAAATTTTGACAGAGCCTAGATCTTTGTAAAAATGCAGCGGTTTCTGCGATTTATTGCCCTAAAATCACAGTAGCCGTTACGTTTATATACAAAACAGACTCTGTCCAAATTTTCAAAATTTTTGAATTTGAATTTTGTTTTCATTTTTTGCAATTCCTATGGGTTTGATACAGTATTTGCAATAAAGATTTATTGCTAAACCCAACTTTTGAACATCCAAAGTGTAGAAGGTCAAAAGTGAGGTTTAGCAAAAAATCTTTATTGCAAATATTGTATAAACCCGTACGAATTGAAAAAAAAAATGAAAATTTGGATAGAGTCTGGATCTCTGTCCAAACGCAGTTGTTGCTGCGATTTATTGCCCTAAGATCGCAGCAACCGCTGTGTTTGGACAGAAAACATACTCTATCAATTTTTGAGTTTGAATTTTTTTTCCATATTTTGCAATTCTTATGGATTTGATAAAGTATTTGCAGTAAAGATTTATTGCTAAACCTCACTTGTTACCTTTTCAACTTTGGGTGTTCAAAAGTTGGGTTTAGCAATAAAATTTATTGCAAATATTGTATCAAATCTATAGAAATTGAAAAAATTAAAAATTTGGACAGAGTCTGGATCTCTGTCCAAACACAGTGGCTTCTAGGGGTGGGCACGGGACGTGATGCGACGAAATGGACCCATCATGTTCATTCGGGATCGGGATGGGTTGAGCACGTACTAAATAGTCCTCCAATAAAAAAATAAAAAAAATTATCTTACATTACTCACACACCAATAATTTCAAATTTATATATATATAACTTACATCATAAATAATAATAGATATTAAATAAATAAATATCAAACTTTTTTTGGAAGGCAAGTAAATATTAAATTCCATTTAGATTTAATAATTCAATTCAATTAGATTTCATATAGAATTTCATCTTACATTGATTTAATTTCAACATATCATAAACTTTAATTTAGAAGAGTATTTTGATTAAAATTAATAATTATTATTATTAAATAAATAAATTTGGGACGGGACGGGATATGCAGGATTGAAAATCTCCATCTCGATCCCATCCGACTCTATATCAGGACGGGACCGAGATGAGTTTGATCAATTCCAAAAGGACCCAAAAAAAACGGGACGGATTCGGGATCGCAGGATGGGATGCCCACCCTTAGTGTCTTTTGCGATTTATTGGCTTAAAATCACAGCAGCCGCTGCGTTTGGACAGAAAACAGACTCTGTCCAAAATTTCAAATTTTTGAATTTAAAGTTTTTTTTTTCATTTTTTGCAATTCCTATGGGTTTGATACAATATTTGCAATAAAGATTTATTGCTAAACCCAACTTTTGAACACCCAAAGTTGAGAAGGTCAAAAGTGTGGTTTAGCAATAAATCTTTATTGCAAATACTGTATCAAACTCATAGAAATTGAAAAAAATGAAAAATAACTTCATGGTGAAAATTTTCAAAAAATGGACAGAGTCTGGATTTTGGCCTAACGCAGCGGTTGTTGCGAAAGATGTACCAGTCATCACGGTGATCATTGTGTTTGGACAGAAATCCAGACTTTCAAAATTTTGTATATTTGTTCTAACGCAGCGGTCACCTCAATCATGGGTTCTATACTTGCAGCAATTGCTACTTTCGGACAAAATCCATACTCTATCCACTTTTTCAAATTTTTGAATTTGAAATTTTTTTTCTTCAGATTTTTCAATTCCTATGAGTTTTATAGGCCGTTGATTAATTTGATTTATTGCAAGACTCAATTTTTTAACATCCAAAGTTGAGAAGGTCAAAATGGGGTTTAGCAAAATATCAAATATGCCAATGGTATATAAGACTCATATGAATTGTAAAAAAATAAAAATAAAAAAGGTTCATATACAAAAAATCCTAAATTTTGACAGAGTTGTTTTCTATCAAAACGCAAGGACCATTGCGGCATAAGTTGAATGTATCGTGTTAGCCGTTGCGATAGTTTGTCTATGCAACACATGAGCCGTTGCGTTTGGTGTTATTTTTGTGAAGTCAGATTTCAGGACCCAAACGCAACGGTCAATGTGAGTTTTTTTTACACTCGCAGCGGGTCTTGCGTTTGTAAAAAAAAATGGCAGATTTTGTGTTTTACGCCATTTTGTGTCAAAATTTTCATGGCTTTTGATACAATTTGTTACTTATACGTGGACTACAGTTAACATTACAACCATCACTGAATATACATAAATACTGATGCAAATAATAATTTAGTAACATAAACATATAGTCATCATAACGAACAATTGTCTGGAAATTGTTTCTGAAATCACTAACTAACTACATAACAAGGCATAAATCAATTCATCTTTGTCTTTTTTCGAGGTTCTTTTTTAGGCATACTCTTCTCATACCTCTTCTTGGTTCTGCCCTCAACGCCACCACCAACAAAAACTTCACTGTCACCACCACCACAACCATCACCGCTTCCTCTACCACCACCAACAACACCAGAACCACCATCACCCCTTCTTTTACAAACAACACCATCACCATCACCCCTTCATCTACCAGCAACAACAAAAACAACACCATCACCCCTTCCTCTACCACTAGCACCAACACCACCATTACCCCTTCCTCTACCACCACCACCAGTACCCCTCCCCTACCACCACCACCACCACCACCCCTAACCCCTGCCACAACCACCACCACCAGTCAGAGCACTACCACTGGGAGTAACACCAGCTGGAGCACCACCACCATCACCAATTTGACTAGGTTGTTGCCCTTCCTCATTATCTCTTAAGGAAGAGAAATTATGCATAAACATTTGTCTTAGCAGCTCCCTTATTTTATTGACCAACACACCCTTATCCATATTTCATCCTTCATTAGAGGCGTCCACCAACTGAAGAGCCTCATCAACCAACTTGTTCTGCAAGGAAAACATTGATCTTAATAAAATAAAATAAAAAACAAAGAAATTATGTTATTTCAAATGTAAGCAAATTTGTTAAACTATATATCAATTACCCGATTGTAAGATATGAACAATTTATTTGTTAAGGGATGTGTCCTCCTAGTCTTTGGTGGTTGGATGAACGGATGGCTAATCTCATGAAGCCACTCCAAGTAGTCGTTGCTGCAATCCCATGGAAGCTTCACTGGCGCTCCTTGGTTTTCATGATTATGCCAAGTTGCAGCAAATGAAGATGGTATCTGTCACAGCCCGAATTTCGAAGAAAACGAAAATCCTAAAATCCACGTAGGATTATCCGTTTCTCCAAAACTCGGGACGTGAAAATTCAATAACAACATAAACAATTAGCGGCAACAACTAAAACATAATTAAATTACTGAACAAATAAAACTCTAACCCATAAAGACTCTGACGTAGGAACTCCAGTAACGCTGCCCAAAAATCTCTAAACCTGAACGGTTAATCGGCTACATTCCCAAAGGAAGGTACCCAAGAACCAAAAGCTCACTTGGGTCAGCAATAAAGCTGGTGTGAAAAATCTTCATTCAAAAATTAATAAATTCGCACGTGATAACATCAAACTAAACAAATATAATAACCAACCACACCAACAGGTAGTTCCTCAATTGAGGCAAGGGTGTCATACAAGAAAAACACAATTCAAAGAATTTAGTTCCTCAACGAGGCAGTCATGTCATCCTCCTAATAAGTAAATATGCATTTACTTGTACTTACACTGTAGAAGTTGACTATGGCAAGTCTGACCTGCAAAAATTATGAGTGGACTTGCCATCCTGCATGAAAAGGTTAGAAACAACCAGATAATAATTCTAAGTTATCAATCCTCATAAATGTCATTTACTTTCAAACAACGATACAAATCATAGTCATATTAGGCTATTATTGAAATATTAACAAAACGCATTTTCTACCTTTAGGAAGACATATAATTCTCATTCAATAGTCGAATGAGCATTTAGTTTCTTCCTTTAAGGTAATCATGCACATACACAAAAAAGAAATCTCGCTTCTTTTCCACAATCGCATTATCCTCCTTGTGCCGAACACACCTCACCCAAGTGTGCCTCCCTTGCCTTTGAAACCACTCGGAGCATACATGTTCCAAGTGGGGTGCCACATCGAGGAACATGTCATCTCACCTGAAGCTCAATCCATGGCAAGCATTTTCTAAATCTACACGTACAACCAAACTCACATGGAACGGTGCACCGATATGCAAGCAAGTCGGCATACCCAAAATAATATCACACGTATACAAGCAAGTCTGTATACAAAAATTAAAATTTCTTTTCTTTTCACATTTTTTTTCGGAGTTGTGGAAAAGAGCATAAAAAAAATCCTCAATATACTAAACCATCAAATGACCAACATTATTTTGAACACATCAATTAAGCTTCACATTTGTTATAATAGAAGACCTGAAACTGATCCAATTCTGAGTTACAGAAAGGGGACAACATCCTTTTTATCTTAGTATATGATTGGCAGTAGAAAATAAAATCAACTGATTGATTTAACACAACATAGAAGAATACAATTCAAGTTACAATAAGGAACTCATTAAACACTCCAATTCATTCTCATATGTTCCTACATGAAAACCCACTCAACTCCTGTACAAATATAATCCTTTATTCTCCAATAACAATGCTATAGGAGAAAAGCAGAGATATATTTCACCAAAAAAAAAAAAATTTGTTCTAGTTTCAACACTTCACAACCACCCTTTTATGTATGTAAAAATGTCTTTGCAGTCTAATACCATAATCCAATATCCATTGACCCCAAGAACTAATTCCACAAATGAAGTTCTCCCAATACCACTAAAGCCCAGAGCAACAAACCCAATACAACATCCATGATCCACTATTTAAATAAAAGACAAATACTTATCAGTCCAAGATGGCATTTCCTGTGACAATACCATTTATTCATTAAACTTCACAAAGACTTGAATTACTTCCAAATAAAGAAAGATGGGGGAAGTCCATGAAGACATGCTAAATCTTATTTGACGGGCAAACAAATAAACCCAGATGCCCCTGCATCGTAATAGAACTCAGATCTTCAAAGCCAGATTGATATTTAAGTAACGTTTATTATTTCCAGGATAAGATAATTCTTCCCAGTATCCTAAAAATAGGAATGCAAAGAGTTCATACATAAAGAGAAACTTTGATAAGAATTCAAAAAAAAAAAAAACAAGTTGAATTCAATTCGAAATCAGGACATTAAACCCAGATCAAAGAACAAATACGAGATACCCATCAAAGCACGACCCCAAACCCAATAAACCCAATCCTTCAAATTGAATTAAATTCATCCCTAAACGATGTCTCTAAACAATACACGGAATAAAGTCACATAAATCGATGAAAGAGAAATCACAGGAGAGGTCTCAAACCGTAAAGGATTTCACAACAGATCCACGCAATTACCCTTCACAACCAATTCCATCATCCCATTCCTCTTGCTCTTAATCAACCACACCAACCACTGCTCCCTCATCTATTTCTCATAAACCGATCGCATCTCCATCGGACCACCACGCAGCCCCAACATCGATTGCCATCAGCAGGTTGATTGCAACCCCTTCTCCCACACAAACCCTTTCCCTCGCCTGATCTCTCTTTGTCCAGCCATCTCTCCATCTGCACAATCTCTCTGTCGCACAACCACAGAAACAAAACAGCAACAAGAGCAAATCGTCGTCCTCGTCGCATACCATCCCCCACCATCGAACCCTCTCTCTCACGCCGCATCAAGAAGAAGAAAACGTGAAGGGGAGAAAAATATGAGGAAAAAAGAGAATAGAAGAAGGAAGAGCTATGGTTTCTCTTTATAAGGTGGGTGGCTATTTGCCCCCACTAAAATTCTAAGGGCAGTCCTTCTTTTAACTTCACAAAATGAAACCCTAATCATTAGTTTAATAAAAGCCCAAAACCAAGCCCAAATACAATTGAGTAACAACCCATCAACATTAGGGTTTAATTAGAGATATGTACACCCCCCCCCCCCCCCCCTTTTAGAGTGTGGCTAATTAGTTTACTTAATACAAACTCTTTCATTAAGTTTTATTTTTAGGATTTCCTAAATTTGGCAAAACACAGTCACACACCAACACACTTTATTCTATTTAGCAACGGAAACAAAACAAATCTTTTACCCAATAGATATAAGATTATAATATATATATCACACATTAATAAATAACAATATTTATATCTATTTAATTAAGCGGGTATTACAGTATCTCGTGCTTCACCGAGTAGTTGTGGTCAGATCGACCTCTATTCTTCATTTTGGCTTGAATGGGTGGACTTGGAATAACATGTGCCCTTCCATCTGTCTCATCACTTGATCAAGGTGATAGAGTTCTTCAACATCAGGGCATATCAAGTAGCCTTAGAACCATGTAATGCTGTGAAATGAAGTTATTCGCTTGGATTCTTCATAAGGGTCCCAAATAACATGACAATACAAACATGAACTTATTAAATTTACTGAAATGAAACATGAATTTAACTGACTAACTTTTACCTCTACAGGAGACATGTCATCAAGATTCTCCCTAAGAGTCAAAATTTCTAAACTCACGACCCCACTAAGTTGGGGGCAATCCCACTTAGCCATGGTGGGGAGAAGATCCTTCCACAAGTATTGAGTCGTACCCCAAAGGTTAAAGTGATCAACACTACAAAAGAATTAAACATATCAATATAAATAATAAATATATGAAACACTAAAAAGATAATTAACTGAACAATTAACCAAAAATTGTACCTCCAAAAGCGGCAAATATCCAGATATTTGTTTGGTAACCATTTTGCTAGCACAACCAAGTTGACGATATAAGAACGCCAACGTACCAACTCCCCATGCGTACTTCCCAATATCATCCACTTTCGTCAGCAACTTCAAATATTCGGTGCGCACATTGGTTCCAGTCTTATCAGCGAAGATCGTCATGCCCAGAAAAATAACAAGTAACCCCGTGCAACTTGTTGTTTCTTTTTAAGAGAATCACTTGTACTCAGTTTCCCACAACAATGATCCTTAATAAGTCTCATCTCCATGTAACTTTGATGCTTCTGGACATGCTTTTGTACTTCGCTTTTTTGAATCCCCAAACAATTAACCAAAAGTTGAACACACTCATCTGGCTTCATTTGATTTTTCTTCACCATATCCGACTTACCAACAATCGGCAAATGAGTGATACGATAGACATCATCGATGGTGATTGTCATTTCTCCAAAAGGGAGGTGAAAAGTGTTGGTCCTAGGTTGCCAATGCTCGATGAAAGCACAAATTGTGACCCTATCGATGTGATCCTTACAATGGTCTATCAACGATCAGAGGCCACTCTTATAGACCATTGAAATAACCTTTTTCGGCTCCTCACGCAACCTCCAATCTATAAAATTCTTGTACTGATGTCGACATCTCAACTCCCCTCGCTCCTACACAAATAAGAAAAACTAGTCAGTGTCCAAATAATGTTAAATCATTTCGTTTGTATATTGAAAATAACTTAAAAATTTTATAAATACCTTCTGACCAGACCAAATGGAGTGAGCAACATGGCCATCATAATCATCTAATATGGATGCATCATTAGGACCACACAGGATAAGAAACTTTGCCAAGTTTTGGATCTTCATCAGGACCAAGTTCTGCAAAAACTACATCTTCATCTGGATCCCCTTGAGCTTGTGCATCTCACTGACCGTGCTCACCTTCCTCATCCCCCTGACCATGCTCAGCCTCCTCCTCACCCCTTGACCCTCCACATCCCCCTGACCATGCTCAACTTCCTCACCCCTTGACCCTCCACATCCCCCTAACCATGCTCAACCTTCTCATCCCCCTAACCCTCTGCATCCCCTCACGTTTTCTTAACCTTCTCATCACCCTCATCTCTATCGCCCTTATCTACTCCCTCAACGTCACGAACCACACTACTTTGACTTTGAGATAACAATAGGTGTGTCTGAGCTTCACCCGCGAATCATTTCCCATTGCATTTTCTCTCCTCTTCAACTCATTTTCCCTCCTTTTCATCTCCATTTCTTTCTCCTTCCGTTGTTCGATTTTTTTTCTTATCAATACCAGTTCTTTTTTTTACAGCTAAGGCCTTTCTGAAAGACGTTGTCATTGGTTGTCTTTCAATTGGATGACCCCCACCAATGCCACCACCATCACCCCCACCTACACTACCCCCAACGTCACCACCAACCTCCTCGACAACATATTTGTTTGTCTTTTCCATACTAAACATTTAAAATAAATATGAAACAATTAAAACAATACAATTGAACACAACGAAGGGAAGAGAATAGAGGTTTACCTGAATTCGTTTGGGTTTGGTTGAACAATCGAACACAACGAAGACCACACACTAAATCGAACCAACTGGGCCCTAGAATCGCACACAAACTTACTGATTCGCAAACGGACCCCAAATCGCACGATAACCTCCAACCTTTGAATCGCACACCAACGGTAGAGGGAAAGAGTAGAGAGTAGAACAAGTGAGTAGGGGGAGAATGAGGACGGGAAGAGTTTCTGTGAGAAGTTCAAACGTTTGGAATGGGAGAGGGAGAGACCGTGTGGGAGACAAAAGGGGGAATCTTTTAAGGGTTTTTATAGGTGGTGTCCTTCAGAATATGGTGGTGTCCTTCAGAAAGTAGCCTGATGGTGGTGTCCATCAAGAGAAATTGTGATGTTATTTAGCAATCACCTTTAGAAATATAATGGCATAACATTGACAAACTTATAAGACACTTGGTAATTATTATTTTTTTTAATCTTTTAACAATTATTATGAGGCTTTTCAGGTTACACTAATGAAGGAAAAGTTGGTGAACAAATAAAAAGTAATCAAATTTGAATTTGTGGTACGTAACCTTTGATATGATATGACATGAATTTGGACTATTATAATGCATGCAGCCTTGGATGAATAGTGAAGTGTATTCAACCTAATTTTAGGGTTTCAATTTTGCCCTCCCAACTTTATAATATTTACAAGCAAAATAAAAAAATGGGTAAAATGTAATATGGTTGTTTGTCTTTCAAATGAAAAAACATTATTACATTTTTTTTTACCATTTCGCGCTCCATATGTCATACTTTTTACAATCAAAACCAGCTCCTCTCAGAACAATGTTAATTATACTTAAGCCTCTTAAATAATGTATTCGTAAACTCCAATTATTTATAAACTATAAATATGCCCTTACAACCTTACATATAACTTTTGGACTTTTCATTTTACCCTCCACATTTCATATTTTTTAAATCAAAATCAGCCCGAGCCCCTCTCAAAATTGATTAATTATATCTAAACTCCAACATAATTTATTTGAAGCCCCTTAATTATGCGTAAACTACAAATAAGCTTTTACAATGGTGAGAGTGTAATCTTTTTAGTTGCTTTGATTTTCTTATTTTACCCTCTAAAATTTACATTAATAATTAAAAGCTTTGTCAAACACTAATACATTAACCCAAGAAAATCATAGTGCAGGTTGAGGACATACAACACATGTATTTTCTATTTTAGCCTCTGAATTTTAGATTGTATAGTTGAAAGCTCTGTCAAATACTAAAATATTAACCCAAGAAAAAAAATGTCGCACAAATCAATGGCATGCAACACGTGCATTGCTTGCTTATTAACGAGAAAAAAATCTTTAATCAAATCCTCTATTTTTTTTTTTACTTGTTATTGAATTTTTAAAATAAAATTAAAAACAATATTGAATATACGTGCACGTAGAAGGGCATCCACACCCTAGTATGTATGACATGAGAAACTTGAATGTTGTAGACCCCCAACACTATAGATAGAAGATTTTGCTGAACAAACGCATTTGCGTTTTGAAAGGACATAATGGTAGAAAGCTATATTGAACTGTTATTGTTGACTGAAGTAAGATTTGCAGCGGATTTAACGCAATTGCATACCATGTTCTCAAATGTAATTGAACTACTAATTAGATGTTGTTCATATCATGTTTCCACGTATTTAGGACATCCACATGCAACCTGATATTGTGATATTTGGTAGGAAATATTGTTTTAAGGCTCCGGTCAACCTAAAAACAAAAAACAAAAAAAATTTCTACGTGTACCCGACTATTTGGCTCATGCCCCCAACTTTATTTTTTAGGCTTAGCATTTAAAAATTATTTGGTGGATCCAACCGCATCATGTTTACCTTAAAACAAAACATCTAGAGAAGAGAATTACTCCTGTTATTGATTGGGGACTTTGTATAAGGGATTCTTAATTTAAGTTTTTGGATGTAATTTTTTCGAAACAATATAATAGTTGTTGCAATTATGAAATTATGTATTTTTTTAATTTATTATTTTAATAAGTATTTGTTTTGTCAACCCCTCTATGGTTGATGAACCCAACAAAATTTAATGAATGTTTGACTGAATTTTAGTTTTTTAGATAATGATTCTTTTTATTCTTTCATTCAACTCTTAATTAATGTTCCTAAACGATAAAATTCCACTATTAAATGTTTTTTTATTAATAAAAAACTAATAAGTCAATGTTACGTATGTTAGGTTGGTGCAACAAAATCGAAACATTCCAAAATTTCGATGTGTGTGCGAGATAGGAGGGAGCTTGAAGAATTTCAAGTGTCGTGAGATGGCAAACTATCTATGATAGGGCATTGCCAAGTGAGAAGCTACCCCAGCTTTTGTTTGTGGTGCTCACAGATTTGACACCAGCGACCCTAAACAACTTTGGAGGCTTGCACTTACAAGTTGATTCTCCTTCACCATTTTCTCCTTCCTTCAACATTACAACCCAAAAATGGGAAACTGCCCTTGCATAAGGGAGATGCACAGCACGGTTGTGGGTGACCTACTTATCTGAGAATCTGTCTTCTGTCTGCGCAATCTAGCTCATCTGAGCACAAGTAACAAAACTTATTTTCAGCAAAAATCAATCTAGCCAAACCATTTAGTTACCTCAACACAGGCAGACAGTAAAACATACCCCAAAAAGGAAATCTCATTCAAAAGCAGCCCAATTAGATTGACCCAAATTTGATTTTGTCTTCAGTTTCAATCAATTAATCTTGAGATTAAATTGAATCAGGTACAATGAGACATAAATGGTTCAAATGTTAATCTGAAAGAAGGATAAAAAAAAAAACTGAGTTTCAGTAGCCCCTATCTAACCTATCAATTAAACAACTATTTCATCCCCAACATTAGTTTACCAATCATCCTCACTTTCTGTTATGCTCTGCCCTTCACCGAATGACCTGTCTTCCGCTTGTGGCGACTGAAGTCTGACACAAATCTGAATGTCTGCCCACAACCCTTCTCACGGCACACATAAGGCCGAGCACCTGTGTGCACCCTTATATGCTCGGTCCGAGCCCAAGCCCACTTGAATGTCATCTTACATCCCTTCCAGGGGCATTTGAGGGGACGATCATCCAAATGAACACGTCTGTGCTGCACCAGATACTTGTGCGAGAAAAACTTTTTCCCACACCCCTTTACTGAACAGATGTTGCGCTTGTGCCACATCAGTTCTTGCTTAGTACAAAACCCCATTGTGCACCCATCCACATTACACTGGTATTCTGCCTCCTCATCCTTTATATCATCATCATTACTAGCAGGGGCTTTCTTTGCTCTCCTTGCTTCCTTTGCTTTCTTTACTATTGTCGGCTTCTTGTCCACAGAACGCTTTGAGGGCCTTCTTCTTAGGCGTGTGCTCGGTCCACCTTCAGTTTCCTCATTCAAATTTGAATCACACTGCTGATCTTTCTTCACATTGTTTCTTGGAAGCATTGGCGTCTTTGGCTGCCTACTTCTCAGAACCCTTCCAAGTGAAAGGTAATCACTTTCTGATGAATCTTCTGCTTCAGTTGCTTCAATTTGGTTATCAAAAGAGGGTGATTTTGGTTGCTTGGCGGCCCCATTCTCAGCTTTCCTTTTCCGCTTCTGTCCAATCTTTCTAGCTAAGGTGGTGGTTTCATCTGATGAATACATATGTAGCGGTTCTTCGGACGGGTGACTTATTTCTACTTCCCTCTCAAGCTTTGGAGTTTGTCTGAAACTTGGCGTCACCCGATCAAAAATGCGGCTTATTTCTACTTTTCTCTTAACCTTTGAATTTGGTTTCACTCTTTCAGACTGGTGACTTAATTCTGCTTTCCTCTGAGATTTTGAACTTGGTTTCTGACATGGTATTGTTCGAGAATCAAAGCCCATAGAGTCTTCTTCATCTTCATCTTCATCTTCTTCTTGGCTCTCTCGCTGAGCATGACTCATGTCTACTTTCTTCTCTAGCTTGGAACTTTGTTTTGAACTTGGTGTCACTCGTTCAAACTGGTGGCCTGCTTTTACTTTTCTCTGAGGTCTTAAACTTGGTTTTAAACCCGTTGATACTCGACCATAGAAGCCTATTGAGTCTTCTTTCGCTTCCTCTTCTTCTTCTTCTTGGGCATCTCGTTGAGTATGGCATGTTTCTACTGTACTCTCAAGCTTGGAATTCCGCTTTGTAATTGGTGTCACTCGTTCAAACTGGTGGCTTAGTTTTGCTTTCCTCTCAGGTCGTGAACGTGGTCTCAAGCATGGTAGTGCCCGGACATGGAAGCCTGTATCATCTTCTTCTTCTTCGATATCTCTTTGAGCATGACTTGATTCTACAGTTTTCTCTAGCTTGGAATGTCTTCTTGAACCGGATTTTAGACATGGTACTGCTCGAGCATGGAAGCCTAGGGCATCAACTTCTTCTTCTTGGGTATAACTTTGAGCATAGTTGAGCTCTGTTTTCCTAGAACTTCGGGAACTTGGTGTCATTCGTACAAACTGGTGGCTTAGTTTTGGCTTCCTATCAAGTCTTGAACTTGGTTCCAAACAGGGTATTTCTCGAGCTTGAAAGCCTATAGACTTGTCCTCTTCTCCATTAGTTCTTTGAACTAGGAAGGGATGAACCTGATTTGACATCCACACTTTCCCACACCATTTGCCTGCAACAACAATTTTCTTCTGCTTACCGTACGCTTTCCGACCAACCTCATCTTTCATGCGGGAGTCCATTAGAGAATTGCAGCCAAAAGCCTTGTATATGATTGAATTATATGGCATTTGCTTAGTGTAGAGGGGAGACCGGCTGAGATTGGCACTGTAATAGAGATTGATACCAAGCTTCACAGCCCAGTCTCCATTACCAGGTATGGCTTCCTCGTCATCCAAAGCTGCTCTAATAATTTCTTGTTCCTCTTTATTAGCTTCTTTAAATAAAATGTCATTCCAAACATAATCAATTCCCAACTCTTCTGCCAACAGTTTTGCTTCTGCTTCCACTTTAGGATACTCTGAAAATGTCAACACAAGAAAACCATGTAACATTGAACATCAGGAAAGAGAACTTGAAGTTGGCTAAGAGGTTACATTTATGAAAACGCAACAAGTAAAAGAAAGATTAAATGAGGAGAGCAAATCAAACACATTATACCAACAACTCACCCGGATGACAAAGGAGCAGCATAATTGCTCCACCAACAGGCCGGAGCTGTTTTTCTACTTCCACAGCATGTTCAAGACAAAATATATGCTTCCTAAGAGTATCTTCATCAGATCTTTGTACAAGTGGCATGCTTGTATTCTTTAATGATATGTCTACATTGCTATACTTGGTTGTTTCACCAAAGGAGGTAGCTTGGAAATAATTTGAAGGGACAAGTGAGGAATTAGGCATAGATGAGGTCACCGGACAAGACTGAATTCTTTCCATGTAAACATCGTTATCATATAATTCACAAGATCCAGTGGTCACCTTTACTGATAAAACCCCTGTATCTCTAGATGAGCTCTTCAAACAATATGGTTCCTCAGGCACCAGACTGACCACATCAGTTTCAATAGAACAAGCCAAAGTCTGCAAGTCTTTACCCTTGTCACTAGAATCTGGCCATCTCCGCTTCCTATTAGAACTGTTCCGTCGAGAATAGCAAGCAGTGATTTGACTCCTACGCACTTCTTTAGTCGAAGAGTGAGGATTCTTCTCAGCTGCTTCATTCTGGTCGTCTAGCTCTAGTGAATGTAGTTGGGAATCACCATTTAGAAACTTGCTTGTTGATAAAGGATCACGTGGATATCTAGATAGTTCCTCTTCTTGTTTCCCATCAGCAGGTGTCTCTATTTTCCCATGTTCTTCATCAGAATCAGATGAGTCTCCATAAGCAAAAGCTAGTAGATCAAGAGCAGAAATGTCTTTCTGGATTCCAGTATGTTCTTCCACATCAACCTTTTCAGTCGCCACATTAACTTCGTAATCACCAGATTGGACTGCAACGTCATATAGACCATCCCTATAACTGCTTTCTATAGCTCCTGCATGAAAATTGGGAAGTTTAAGATTAAAATTAGCACTACTAAAACAGATGCACAATAAAAAAATTCAGATTCTACTGTAGAAATTGCCTGACTGTAGACATTAATATAGATCAGACAGTTCTTTGCTAATACTCCGTTCAACGCATCCCATGCTTCGCCTTGTAGGGGAACAGTTAATGATTTCACGCTATGACAAAATTACAGGACAAGGCAGTGAATGACAAACACATGCCAAGTATGGAGTACTGGCATGTATAATGCATGCATAGCCAATCAACCATAATGGAAGAACAGCACCATAGGTTGAGGGGCAATTCTTAAGTGCACCGGGAGATTGCCTGGTATCTTGCCTGGTGGCTACCAGACACCGTTGATTCCCCTTGAGATAGGAATTATTTCTTATCTCGAGGCACATCAACGGTGACTGGTAGCCACCAGGCAATCTCCCGGTGCACTGTAGTATTACTCTAGGTTGAGAGTAAAAGAAGGAACAGATGGAAGAATTATGGTCATGTAATTTAAAGGACTATTAACCACGAGAAGAGAATCTTACTTGAATTGTAATTTGTCTCTGAAGAATTTTCATTCCCATTACTAACAGTATATTGCTCTCCAGAGCCGTCATTCCAATCATTGAAGTAGTTGCACCCAGCAGACGTGAAGTATCTGGCAGCAGCTTCTCTAGGTTGAATGACAGCTGCGCATGCATAGCTCAGTATTCCACAAGTGACACATGAAAACAGGCCCTGATCTAGCAAACCATGACCACTTTCCTTTTCACAGCTAGGTTTTCGATTTAGTGGAGTCGAAATGCACATTTCGTCACTTCCACGTTGGTCCTCTCCAACAGATGAAGCAAGCTTGTCCCTCTCATACGTAGACTTAGGTTTCCTATTCATTGAATGTACGCTAGTTAAATGCCTGGTCTTCAAATTCCTGCGCAACATGTCATCATCGGATAATAAATCTGTAGAATCTTCTGGTGCCTCATTGTTACCGTATAGACTAAGTGGTAATCTGGGCTTGACCTTTCTCTGGGATCCAACATTTAAATTGGGAGATATAGAAATATCTGACAAACTCCGTGGAACAACCACACAAGACAACCCTTGTCCAAGAAGTTCATGAAGCAGGTAATTATTTTCTATTACATTGCGCACAAAGAAATCCTTGACAATCATTTCACCTTCACCTCTTCTTTTCTCTTTCAGTCTAGAGCTACGTGGTTCAGTACCAGTGCTCACCCTGCAAATAGAAATCAAGATCATGGTATGTTATATAGCATTAAGTTCAATCGTAAGTACCCTACTTACAAGTGACATTGATATCTCAGACATAGACTACCACATGAAGATTACTCCACCATGTAGAAAAGAAAACAAGACTTGAAAAATTTGGAGGCCTTCCATGAGTATCGTTGTTCTCATCTATTATCTATACATATACTTTACCAACAAAACAAAGTAGAAGACACTCAGACATAAACATAAACTGCACATCACGAATCTAAGGCCGTGGTTGATTGAAAAAAAAAAGAAGGAAAACAATGCCATAAATAGAAGAAAGACAAAGAAGAGAGAACTTTAGTTTAGATGAGATCCACAATGTCAATGGGTGAGGAGAGACGCCCACGCCAAGGTCCGCCACTAGCACCTTAGTAAAGCGAGGGGAGCCAGAGTCTTTTTCAAAGGGTATTTAAAATTTTTACTCATTTCAAATTCTAATCACGTTGAAGTGTGAAAACAAATTAGGTTATAATTTAAGTTGTTTGTACAAGGATTTTTTCCCCTCTTTGTTCAAATTACCTCTTCAAAAAAAAATACTTGGGGGTGTTGAAAAGTTGTGGGCCTGTGGTGTGGCACGGTGAAATATTCTCTCCCCCTAAACACTTCCTTCTTTTCATGAGATTTTTTAGAGAAAACATGATGTTCAAGTGTCATCTTCAACCTCAAATTCCCCCTTCTCCTTTCCTCTTTCTCTCTCCTTAATCCTCACTACTTCTTTCACCATTTACCATGAAGCGTTTTTCTTTGAGTGATTTTTATTACAGGAAAACATGCATTAGTAATGCTTTACCACACAGTCGTATGAACCTAACAGCATCACAGAAAAAAGATGAAAGTTTCTTCTTTCCTTATACTCCTTTACATAGGTTTTTTTTTTGCTTTTTTCACTTACAATTTCCTTTTAAATTTTTTTCTTCCTGTTCTGTCAACACTCAACAATTCTTCCAGGAAACTCCCTTGGATAATTATAAAAAACTTCAAGCAGGAATTTTTTTTTATCGCATGCCACCAAAGAAAAGCACGCCACTCATAATGACATACTATACCAAAGACATTTTAAAGCAACAAAACATATGCAGATGCAGGCATGCAGCATATCCATAGTGAAAGAAAGGTTAAGAAAATGAGTTTAATGGCTTTAGGTGGGAAATAAAGCGTGTTTATCAAATTATATAGACTATTTAACAGTCATTGATCCCTCCATGATGGTATGTTTTCTCACTAACCTGTATGTGTTGTGATGCCTAAAACAAAAAATAAGTAAATCGTCTCTGCTTCAAAGTTTTCTTTGAATAAGTTAATTACTTAAAATGTTTTCTCTTTGAGTGGAGCCATCACTTTTGTGCTTTTTTCTTTTTTTTCCCAATCAAAACAGAGCAAAGATATTTTAATGAATAATGATAAAAGCCCATCTGACAGAGAAGGTCACAAGGCTGGGAAATATAAATGCATGAAAGCACTTACAATTAAATGGTAAACAAACTCTCCCAATCAAACATACATACATGAAACTCAATATTAGAGAAAACTCCCAAACATAAACAAATGAAATTCAACATTAGGGACATCACTTTCGTGCATTATCACGTCAAAAATGGTTGTGTCGCTTGGACATTCTATGTCATGGCATACCTCCCTCAATCCATGGTGTGAGAATTAGCAGTCTCTGAAAACTGTGCTTACAATCTATTTGCATGAATACTGACTAAAATTTAACTTTATTTATGTTTCTCCATTAACAGCTATTACTGTTTTCTACTATGTCGATCCATCTGATGGAGAAACTAACAAGTGAGGGTTCAGCACATGCTCACAATATAACAAAATGAGATGGAAAAATAGCGCACTCTGCACCCTAATCAAGAGATAAACAATGAGCAAACAGTGGTCCTTCTTAATCACTATGAGCATCCCAACTTGATAAAAATGGAACAAAAAGAATAATTATAATACTTAAAATATATGGTAATATATTCCCAAAAGTAAGAGAGGTCAGACCTTGAACATAATGTTTGTGCCAGAGTATAGAGCAGCTGAAAATGTGACACCATTGGAGGAAAATTGATTGAAGCCCTACGAATAGCAGCTTCTTTTGCAAATCTCAACCATTCAGGAGTCGCAATATTTGAAGCTTCGCCACAATTAAACCCTATAATGAAAAAGCTAATAATTAAGTTCCATGACTTATAAAATTAACAACATATCTGTTAACAAATGGAGCATATTTCACTCACTTTAAATACAGCATCCATATTAAATGGGGTTCAAAGCAAGAATATGTAACACTAAGGCCTGGTATGGAAGCTTCAAAAAAGAAACCGTGAGGACATCCTCATAAGAAAGAGGTCTCACAAAGAGCTGTCAAGGCCTCCACATAGCATGTAACAGATAATATCATTATGGTATAACAGATCTATGCCATGAAACCACTGTAGAACCACTTCTCCTTAGGCTATGCATTAGATTGTACTGAATAATCTTTTTGAAAAAATCCAATATGCTTCAATCTCACCACAATTTGGATGTTCAGTAGGAAAGATACATCTAGTTATCAGAAGAAGAAAAAAAAGTATGTGTGTCGTGCCATTGCGCTCGCACCAACAACTACCTCAAGTTGATAGTTGATACTGTATGTTACATAATCACATTAATTAGCTGGAATAGAGCTAACACGAGTAACTACTGCAAGCTACCATACTGATGCATTCAAGCACACACGCTGTGGAAGTTTCACGGGGACTGAATCAGATATCAATACCACACAAAACTACTCGACCATTGCATCCACATGGAAGTTTCACGGTGACTGAATTATTGTGAGATAAACACCTCAAATAATAATAATAATAATAATAATAATAATAATAATAATAATAATAATAATAATAATAATAATAATAATAATAATAATAATAATAATAAAATAATAATAATAATAATAATAATAATAATAATAATAATAATAATAATACAAATGACATTATACATATAGATTCAAACACAACCTTATTCTAAATTTCTGACCCCGTTGAACATGCTATTCTAGTCAATGGTGAGAAATAATGGCCATTTTCAAGTTGATAAAATGGGGTCACCACTGACTAGAATAGCAATACTGAGACAGGAGTAGGATTAGCTAGACTTCCTACTCCATTGTGCTGAATTTATGTTATCTTAAAATTAAATATTCATTCATCTTTGCATGCACATTAATCTGCAAACTTTTAAAACATTAGATGGGTACCTATGTTGTCAGGGGCGCGGAGCTCTGCGAAGCGCTAAGGAGATTTCCTAGCGTCTTGGAGGCGCCTTGGACAACAAAATCAAGCTAAAAAAATCACATGTTTCATATTTGTGGAGGTTTTTACTTTATTTTTAGATATTCTTTTAAGTTCTGATTTTATCCTAATGCCTTCTTCAATATAAACATCAATAAGATATCATAAACAAGTCAACAAGCATATGAGTGCAATAAATAGTGCATGCCATAACCCCTAATTAAGTACATAATTAATGTCTTAAATCTCAAACCCAACATATCCAAAATAGTTATTCAAGTAAGGGTTAAATCATAAAACTTAACATAAACCAAATTACACTTATAACAAGAAGTCAAATAACTACAACTAAGACTTAACAAAGCCATAGGCCACAACTCTATCCCTCGTAAAAGTAAAATATCCTCAATATCCACAAATTACTTTCATTATTTCATCATTTTTGTCTCCACCATCCCATAAATGGCTAAATCCTCATTTGATTAGTGACTTAGTCAGTTATTAAATAAACAAATTAACATTTTAAGTCAACTTAAACTAATTAATTTTTTTAAGTGATATTGGAGCCACGAGGCGGAGCGTTGCATTGCTCTAAGTCGCTAAAAAGCATTTTGAGGCAAGTTAAGCCTGAGGTGGGGAGCATTTTGAAAAAATAGTGCCTTTAGCGCCTTGGCGGCGCCCCTGACAACAAATATGGGTACATCCATGACAACTATATCATATGCAAGTTGGTATAATGAAGCACACATTTCTTTATCAGATCCAACATCAAAATACAACAATTGAAGCCAACTGAAGGATGCCTCACCATGGCTGAAACCTGAATGATAGGCTCCGGGAAAGGTGACGACAAACTCTCCAACATTTTGAACCAATCTGTCATGAAATTAAACAACTACTTAAAGCATGGTAATGTAACAAATCAAAAATATAATATTGTGTATATTGCAAACATCCTCAAACTCTGATAGGGTGAGCAACAGGTCACCTGCAGCATGGAATTCCAGCGCCAATAAGTACTTCAGGGGACATGACCGTGGTCTTCTCACCAAGAGTAGCAAAAGTAACTGCCATACAGCCCACAACATGCAGAAAATAATTACTCAGTTTGCATAGAAAATATAGAGGAAAGCAACTACAGGCAAAATAAATTCAGCAGATAATGGCTCCCCCGCCTGGTTTTGGTTGATAAAATTCAAAGTAGCATTCAAGGTCGAGGTTTATAGAGTTGGGTTTGTACTGTCTCGATAGGAATAATTAGAAGCCATGGGTTTTTTTAGGAGTTTGCTTTGTGCTGCATGGCCTACTGATCTTGAAAGATGAAGATGATATGTGAAATTCCTAATGGGTTTGATATTGCTCTTAAGGTTCCCAATTTGGTTTGTGGAATTCCAATTGACACACAATGCTTCAAAAAACACTCCCCTCATACTCAAACTAGGAGAAACCCAATGTCACCAAACCAAACCCTTTCTTGTCAAAAATGTGATTGTTACTTTCCCTCTACAAAGCCCAACACAGAGCATAAGGCAAGAACTTCAATAAAAGCTTCCCTATCAAAGAGAGGTGATGATGAGTGTACCACTTACATAGAAGATACATCATGGAGTTGAGGATGACCAAAAAAACATCAAACAACCATGACACAAGATAATACGAAACCTCTCGAACCCAAGGGCAATGGAGGAAGAGGTGTGATTCATTCTCCACATCAAGCCCACAAAATACAGAAGTATTGATATGGATACTTCAAAGGGAGGAGTATATCATGTCAGATAAAAAAGACACCCTAGATGGAATTTCTTTCCTTCTCACTTTCTTGACCTGGAATTTTTGGACCACTCCCAGAGGCATAGAATTCGTCAGCAAATTAGGAACAGATAAACTCATTGAGAAGTTGCTCCCCCTATCCAACTACCCAGCCCGTCTATTGAGTATCCTCAAGAGCAACATCATCCGACAAAGCCAAAACCGAGAGAGCCAAGAACACAACCATCTCACACCTCTGGAAATCCTTGCCTTCCAAAGTGAAAGTCCCAAAAGGTGGATCCACGGAATGTTCGTCAATTTCCTCCTCTCTAAGGGCTCCCTAGATCCTAAAATGAAAGTCTATTTTTGTCCACACATTTCTTTTACTTTTTTTCTTCTTCTTCCAACTTTTTCGTTTTGAGTTAAACACATCAAATATTTTATTGATAAAAAGGTGAGTGAGATCCTCAGAGTGTAGCAAAGAAAATAAACAAAGCAATTACACAAAAAGAAAGCTACATGAACTAAACATGAATAAGTCAAATGCAATGTTATGGACTGCTCTTTGAGAAGTCCTCCACTGCCAAATTTCTTCCTCAAAGAAATCACACTCTCTTCATGAGAGAGTTTTTCCTTCGAAAAACCTTCTTAACCCCCCTCCTCTCTTCCATAGGGTCCAAGTTACAAAGCAGATCACCCTACTCCAAATCTAACTCCCATTTAGAGTTGTTGACATGCTTCCAACTATGAATGGAACCTTGCATATGCCAGCTCACCCTGAATTTCCATCCACCCATCAAAACAACAATCAGAGTCATTCACCACCACCCTGATCCTGCTATGGCGAACCCATAAATCTATGAGTACCCCCTCACAATACCACACATCCTCCCAAACTTGAGTTTAATATCATTACCAAAGAAAGTGAACCATTAGTATGCAGTTATGCAGCGTTGCAGTGCAAACCAAACAAATGTGATGAATATGTTGAACCACCCAAGATTCAAAGTCAATCAATCATCCACGCAAATGAAGAACACAAATCAGTTGACCAAATAGAAGCTTTAGACAATAGAAGCTTTAGACAGTACTTGGTAGTGAGTTTGAGCATACTGTCAAGCCTTCCTTGCAGAATTATCAACTCATGGCATGCAGGTCAAGCTTCAATGTTCACTTAAAAAGTATATAACTTCAATATGCCAAGAGAGGAAAGCTCTCTACTTAGTTCTTAATTACTCTCTTGCCTATATATTTTAGTTGTACTAGGCGGAAGTCCCAATCATCTCTCATATGTTCCATTGGCAGCAAGCTATCTTTCTAACACAGACCTGGTCAAGGAATCATTCGCGAAGAGGTTGGCAACAAGGTAAAATCAAGACCTATGGGAAAGAGTGCTATTAAAGAACATTATGTACTCTCCAAAAGATGACAAGGAAATCAAATGCCGTTAACCAGCAGCGTGGAATGAGTCATGGAAGTAGGTCAGTAGGTGGAGTTCTCTTTTGCACATTAAAACGTACTTTTCAATTTTCCTTGTTTTAATCCATTCCCACTATAAACTCCATTCTATTTTTTTTTTTTTGTAAACAATCATGTTACGATCTTATTATGAGAATTTGTGCTTCTGTTCAATGGTTAACCTTGTAAGAAAGTCAAATACCTTCCAATGTGCCTTGAACAAAAGAATGAGCATCTAACAACATCCATGGAAAAGAAAAGAAAAGAAAAGAAAGGAACATGATCAATTCAAACTCCCAGATGGCTTTTTCAAATAAAACTTCTTTTGGGACACTTTGCATAAAATCCACATCACTTAATAACTTTTTTCCAACAGTATTTCATTGATAGGCGTTTGGCCCATTTCCATCATTCACACCATTGAAGCAAACAATTTCAACATGCATCATGAACAGAGGTTGTGGGCACAGTATTTGTACCACCTGGTGAGCAAGAACCAAAAAAGGAGAACCCATATACATCAAAATAATCTCACAGTATCATATAGAATCATTCTTCAACCCAAAACAGCCACACACCACACTTCCTACTTGCGTGTTTACGGCACCAAATATCAAGAGATTCTCGTGAGAAACCCAACAAGGGAGAAATGCAATATACAACAGAATCATTAGCTTAATTTGAATTCAGAGAACCCTGATTGCAACATATCTGAACTTTCAAATCAGAGCTCATTTTCATTCCAATTAACAAATCACTACTTCATGCTCGAAGTCTTATATAAAAGAATTGATGTATGATCTAGCAGAATGCCATATACTCAAAGCAATGAAATTTGGGGAAAATATGAAACATTAGAGGAGATACCTAATGAGTGTAGAAATCATAACTCAAACAAGCCACTAGACTCGAACAAGAATAATTGAATTGCAACCAATAGAATAATCAGAAAAAAAACAGAGGATACTTCATATTTGTCAAACTGTCAAGCAACTCACCTAATTGATTAACTTCCCCTCCATATCCATGTATCCGAATTACCTCCTCGAACGCAAAGGCTGCATCTCTAGGCACTCCATACCAGGTCTTGGCCGCACCCATATGCATATAATTCAAGCTATGCAGATCATGATCCTCGACATGCCAAGCAAACCAACTGAACAGCATTGCAATATACACCATTGGTGAAGTAACCCCGGGTATTTCATCCTTCATAAACCTCAATAAACTCCAATTTGACCTCGAAACCCCTCTCATATTCCAAGCAGACTCTCCAACAGTAGCCCCTTCCCCTGTTTCTCGCCACTTCTTGACATTAACCGGCACAAATGCCGATCCAGGCATGTCATTCGCATACTCTACAGTAAAGGGTTTGTCCCCACTAGCCTTCCAAAAAAGGGTTTCAATTTCCAGAGCAGAAAACCCCCCCTTTTTCCCAGTCTTCTTCAAATGGGTCTTCTCGAATTGCTTGGCCTTGGCTTCGAACTCTTGCACAGTGTAGCTCTCCCCACTCTGCCATACTGGGCGCTGAACCGGGCGAGGTCGGCGAGGGCAGAACCCGATCTGTTGATGCCGAGTGGTGAATGTGGGTCGGGATTTAGGGTTTCTAGCAGACAAAGAACGGTTGAGGTTAGAGAGAATGGATTTCTTTGGCGGTGGAGGCAGAGGAGGGACGATCTTGCAGATTCCATACTTGGAGGCCTCCTTCTCGATCTTGAGAATGTAGGAAATGGGGTCTTCGAATTCCACTGGGGTTGGGTGGTACTCTGGGGCCAAAGGTAGGCTTTTCAGCCATTGGGGTACTTCAAGTGGTGGTTCTGCTACTGTTGAAGCCATTAATGGAGATTGAGATTGAGATTCTTCATGAAATTGAGATGATGAACAAGTAAAGAAGAGCAGAGAGAGAAGGTGAAGAAGAAGATGGGTTTGTGAGGGTTTCCTCTTTGGTTTGCTTTTAGTGCGTCTCTTGTTGTGTTCTGCTCTCTCTCCGCTTTGGCTTCTCTGCTCTGCTTTTCTCGAGCGCAGAAGAGAAATAAGGGCAAGTGGAAGAGCATAGGAAAGCCAGAGCGGGTGTGGTGTGGGGGTGTCTTGTGTGCTGAGGTTTTATGCTGGTTTTGACACAAGGGTTGAAACTGGACTCTCTTTTTCAACTTTGATGTCATTATTAAAAAATAATAATAATATGACTCTAATTTGTTCGGTTACACCAATTTTTTGTTTTATAGATATTTTTGGATGTTTTAACTTTGTTACCGCAGCTTAAATATATAATAGCGACTTGTCATATTTTATATAAAACCATTTAGTACTAAGCTATAAAATCAAGTTCAATCACGCACTCAGTCGTTGAATTACAAACATTAAAGAGACTTTAACCACCATCATAAACATTTATTATGAAAATCATTAACTTACCAATTAAGCTCTATAAACAAATAGTATATGTCAAAATACATTTTGTTTTCCACACATACTCACGAGGTTAGAGTATTTAACCCGCATAGGCACCCACCAACTTTGTTAGTTGCTTATATTACTAGTAAAATCAACAATTATTTATTAGAATATACGAATAAAAACCAAAATATGATTTCCAAGGGCTTCACATGTGAATCTTATATACCACCATATGGTATAAACACATAGTGGGAAATTCTCTCTTCGTCGTGCATCTAATTTAAAGTGCAGAATTATACAATTAATGTGTTTGTCAAACATAAAGCGGCTAATAAAACCAATACGTAATAAAAATAATAAGTTTTTGAAATTTTTTACTCAAGTACATGAATTTCAAAACGATTTGCAATTATATAATATACTGAAATGGCATTTAAAACACACACAAAAAAAAAAAACCCTATAAACAAAAATTTGCAATAAAATCCTTCATACAAAATCTTCAATCAACAATGTGAATAATCTAGTTTTGATTTTGGGTTCACAAAACATGGTTGGGTATACCAACTAATTTTCAAAAGCTAAAGTTGGGGGCATTATGCCGAACAGTTTGGTACATGTAGCAACTCTCTTAAAAAAATATCAAACTTTTTTACACAAAAAAAAAAATATTTTATATTTTATGGGATTAATATATTTCATGATTATAAATTATTACACAAACTAAAATTTTAAATTTTATTGTCGAAAGAAAATTAATAATTACTAGTAGAGGATTTTAAAGGAATATTTTGACAAGTTTATAAATCTGCTCCTAGTTTCACTGGAAACTATTGAATTTCTTTCTATGAAGAGTATGCGGTTGTTATGATTTTGCATTATACCTACCAAGTTTATTTAACGAAAGATAAGTTACTTAAAGAGATGAAGAATATCATCCTTAAACATAAATATTTTGTAGTCACACATTTGTTCATCAGAGAGGTGAACGAAACGAACTGAACTGAGATAAGCAAGCAAAACTGACTTCTTTCAGATATTAATTGTGATTGGTTATGTTTGTCATTAATAGTAAAAGTTTGATTGGTTGTTGGTTTAGAGTTCTTTCAAAATCATACATATATGGAAACGATATTATTTATATATTATACGGAAGTGGAATCAAATAGAAGAAAAAGTTGATATTTCATAGTTTTTTTTTTCTTCTTCAATTTTGGATCAAGCTTATATAGTCGAGTAATACTACAGTGCACTTAAGAAAAACTGTATATAGTCTAATTAGGTTCCCAAGACCAACTAGCAAATTAAAGTCATTGTGATTAGGCTCAACAAACGGTTGATTTTTACTTTTGCATAACCCTACTATCAACATGTTCGTTGTTTGGTTGAATTGAATTTTTATGACTAGATTTCCAAATGTGTGAGTTAAAAAATATTATAGACGAAATGAAAATCTTGCATTTTCTATAGTTGAATGCTTAAAAATATCATCACTTGATTCATGACCATGCCAACTAAGTAGATTTTTGGAACCTCTCTTTTATGGGGCTTCACTGCATACACATGTAAATACTAAAAACAAAAATTGTGTAGTCATAAGTAAATGATTGAATTCATGTGGTAATAAAGACACTTTTGGCACTACTAAAAATTTGTTTATATTAAAAAGGTAAAATCGTTCTTTATAGAAAATTAGACACCAAAAAAAGGTGAGAAGTTCATTATTTTATTCAAGAATCAACTCAAACCATTATACTCAATTAAAAAATAATAAATAAACATCGCTAACAATCCGCCTACTAGCCCTCCAAGTGTCACTTCAAGCCTTTGCAAATTTGTTTACCTTTTGGTTCCCCAAATTATAAAAAGAGGAGATTCCGAAATTTTTGTAGCCCATCGTATCCCGCTCTATTTATTCTTAGAGCGCTTCTACATGGCGAGGAAACGGGCGAGGAAATGGGCGAGGGACGGGACGTGGCGGGGTGGGGTGGGGTAGGGACCGTCCACTTCTCTTGGGATGTGTGCCGTCGTTTTTGGTGCACGCATCCCGAGCGGGGTGGACGGTCCCCACCCCGCCACGTCCCGTTTCCTCGACATTTAGAATTCCTCTTATCCTTAAATTGTTTCTTACTTCTTTTTTCCTTTTCACTAAACTTTACCTTTTGTAAGTAATACGATAATCTCTTAAACTCCCAAATTCTACCCAAATTACCACATCTCTAACTATTTTCTCCCCTTTCTCGACCCCTATTCATTGCAGTTTGGTTTTCACCGTAACTATAGTCTACCCCCTCCCCCGATTTTTAAACCTCTTCATTAGGGAGGAAACTGTTTTAGTTGGAGAGTTAACTCGAGTTAAATAAATGAGGTGTCAAAAACTTGGCTTGGACCATATTCACCATACCATGCTCCACAGATCAGCTGATTTGCACTCCTGTTTGATAACATTTCAAATTTAAGGGGTTTACCAAGCTTATTTGTGAGACGTTTTTTTTTAATGGGAGCATATAATTTGAAAGACAACACCAGCTTACAACCAACCAAATATAATCATTGCACATGCCTCATATCAAGTATATTAAAAAAAAATTGAAGAGAATTTTTGCAAGTAGATAAAAATCATGTTTCGTGTATGAATATGCTTTTGATTATCATTTGTTCGATGGTGTACAACTAAACTTAAAAGATCATAAATGACTTTTTTTTTATCAATGTTGTCTATCTAGATGTACACCATTACCTTTTCTTTAGAAGCGAGAATCTATGATCAAGGACTATTGGCAATTGCCTCTTGGTTGATGGAGTTTGGCCACTCTCAGTCGTGTTATTGGTGTCGTTAGTGCCATGGCTGAATGACTCCCCCATTTAATTCATCGTTTACTTTAGCTTAAGCTACCCGATCTACCAAGTTGATTGACTTGTAATATAGTCGAATTCTGCTCTTCTTGACCTTGATCTGAACCTGCACAGGGAACACACATGAGACAAGGGCCGCCGTTGTGGTGGTCGATGACACTCCGATGCTAAAGTTAGATAAGGCTTGAGAAATACTTATTGTTGTAAATTGGGTTCTATAGTGTACATTTTTTCATCAACTCTGTGTCTTAATTATAATGTGAGAATCCTTGTTCGGCTAGGTCTTTGGTGGCATAGTTTAGGGGAAGAGATCTTGTTGGAGATCTTTTCTAGTCGGGAGTCGTCCATGTAGAAGAGTTTCTCTACATGACTTGTGCTTCTAGATCTGCGAGTGAAGTTTCCCTTTTGGAGTATTGTCTATGCAAGGAAGTCTCCATGCACTACTTATACTCCGGTATATGTTTCGTAATCGGATCCAATGTAATGTTGACATGCCTGTCTTAGGTGATCCCCCTGATACTTGCCTGATTAGGCGTTCTGGGTATTGAGCTTTGCTATGTGATATGTAGGCTTAATAGGGCGCTGTAATTTGGATCGAACCTTCTAAATTCTGCCAATATGGGCTATGGGCTTAGTGTTGTTTGGGCCTTACTAGATTGGGTAAGCAATCAAGCCCGCTTTGATCTGCTGACAAGATTATTATGACACGCGTACGATACGGATTAAAAGACAGTTTGGCGTATCATTGGCTTGGTTGAGTCAACAGACTTTCTTTTTTCATGATAGGGTGCCTCAGATGTTGTTGATTGGGTGTGTTGTCAACCAGGCTAGCCATTGATTGCGTGTTGTCAATTAATCATGTTTCTCGTTAGTTTGGCATGGCAACCTTCAAGACGTGAATTTTTTTTGAGAAGCAAGCGGAGGACCTTTGAGACGTGATTGGTTGAGATTAGGGGCGGATCTACTAAGAGGGCAGGGGGCAGTTGCCACCCCCAACTTTCATAATATTTTTAGTATATACTTAGAGGGCGTTTTTTTTAAGTGCTTAGAAGCTAACTTTTAACTGGAGTTAGAAGTTTTGAACGAGATTATGAATGAACTATTTGTTTTTCTTCTGAATGGGCTGCTGATTAGAAGTTGTAAAATTAAAATGTGTTTGGGTGTTTAGGTACTGAATGAGAATTGTTTGACAATTTTGCCCCACTAAGCTGAAATTTTTTATGACATAAATATTGTGCTTAAATATTGTTGAATCTGAGCAATATGTCTGTGGTGTTTTAATGACAATTTCAATTCTAGTTATTTGATGAAATCGTCAATCCAAACATGGGTTATTTGATTTCTCTTAATACACATAAGACATAAAAACTACATGCTAAAAATTTGAAAATATACATGAAAGAGAGAGTTAGAGAGACGAAGAAAAACTTGAAAATACAGAGAAAGAAAAACAAAGATGAAGGAGGGAAAAAAGATAAATTTCTTACCAAATCCTTGTGAAGGTGGGTAGAATCACAATGCTTGATGAAGAGAATAAAAAGTGTGCCGTCAAAATTTAGCCGTACTTATTTTTAAGAAGATCCTCATCAATTGTCATTACAAAATTATGTTAATGTTATTATTAGAATAATTTTTTACTCAGCACTGAATGATCAACACCTCCTTATTGCTTACTCCAATCAGAAGTAAAAACAAACACTCTAAACACGGTGGTCCACTTCTTATTAAGACTTCTGACTCAATTTAGAAGAAAAAACAAACACCCTTTTAGCCTTTAAAAAAGATCAATTATACAATGTATAATACAAGAACATTGTTCATTCAATTATGTCAATATGTCTTTGTTGGTGTAGTGGTTGGAAGTATATTATTTTTAGTAAACGACCCGACTTCGATACTCTTTGAGCACAAGATTTCTTTAACGCCATTAATTATACATTTTTATGTTTATTGATAATTATTATTTTTCATCATTTTAACTCGCCTAATTTTTTAATGCAATTTTATTATTAATTACAAACATTAAAAAAATTGTTTAGTTTAATAAAAAAACTTATTTTCGGTCATCTTGGAGTGTATGATTTCTTTATGGCTATTCACAATTACTATTTCTATTATTGTGACATGCCCCTACTTTTTTGTTTTCAACGTAATTTTATATATAATTGCAAACATTAATGAAATTAATTGTTTGTTCACAAGTGGTATAAAACCTCCAACAAAAAAATATTTGAAATTAATATCTAAATTAATAACTATAGAATTCAATAATAATATATATAATTAGCCAACATGTACAAAATTTGAGGCTCATATAAAACTTTTTTTTTATGAAATTGTATTAGGATCTTATTATGTTCGATATTGTGACTTTATTTTGGCTTAGAATTGGACTACACTGGATTCAATTTGGTATGTATAATGTATTTTTTATAGTTCTATATATATTTTTTCTAATTACTAGCTTGGGTAGGAAAAAAATTTTTTGTTCCACCTTTGATAACTACTATCATCAACTAATAATTATTTGTCATTTCACCCCCTTGACTAAAATCCTGATTCCGCCACTGGTTGAGATGATTATTCCAGCTTGACCAATGGGTACTGACCAACCCAATCAAATCCTAATGGGTCAAGTATGTCTAGGGCTGAACAAAAAACCGAGCAAACCGACTAAACCGACCGAACCGATCAAAACCGAACCATTGGTTCGGTTTAAATTCGGTTCGGATCGGTTTCGGTTTAAAAAAATTCAAAACCGAAGTGGTCGGTTCGGTTTTCGGTTTCTATGAGATTTTAACCGACCAAACCGAACCGACCGAATATATATAATAAATAATATATATTTTATATATAAATAATATAATATGTTTAAAATAGTCGGTCGGTTCGGTTTTATTTCGGTTTTGGTTCAATTTTAGTCGGTTCGGTTACGGTTTGTATAAATTAGAATCGGTTCGGTTTCGGATCGGTTTTGTTAATGGTAGGTTCGGTTTCGGTTTGAAAATTTTAAAATTGACCTAGGTCGGTTCGGTTCACGGTTCAGGTGAAAAACCGAACCGATGGTTCGGTTTTCAGCCCTAAGTATGTCAGTCTGAGTCGAGCCTTGGAATTATATATCCATGTAGCCCAATCCATACCACAATTGATATCTACTTAATGATTATGAATCGAGGCACAATGTTTTGGTTTGCATATATTCGTTACAGACCAAAACACCTTCTGCCAAAGTTCAAAAATTATTTTATGTCCATGTTAAACTCGAGTAAAATAAAAAATTAAATTTGCAAGGGTATTTTGTCCGGTATAATTAAAGAGTTATAGACTACAACATGGACATAAAACACTTTATTTTTGTTAGACCAATAGATAACACAAAATTTTGTTTTAACTATTACTTATTTTCACATATTTATAATTAATTACTTTAAAAAAAATTATGCAAGGATAAAAAAGATGTTTTTGCACGAGTAGCATGCTCACAAGTGATTACCATGTGTTGTTTTTTTCACAATATCAAGAGTTCAGGTTGCGATGAATGCATATAGTCTAAAAAAAAATGCATATAGTCCTGTGGTGGCCCAAACACTAAAAAATTCTAATTGTTTTTGAAAGAATATGGTATGCTTGGACCTAAAAAATGAAAGATGGCCCTCATAACCTATGCATAAGTTGAAGGGGGCCACCCCATATGCCTAGGCCCATAGGTTTATTAATTGATGCATTGTAATGTGAGAGCTTGGCTTTCTCCTAACCACTCGCACAATCTTGTGATTAGGATGACTTTTGGTGGTGGTACACATATTTTTAAAAAAATTCAAGTATAAAATATAGCAATAATGTAAAAAGTGAAAATTTTAGGTACACAGGATCCAAGCCAAGCCAATTGTATATATCCTCGGATTCGGATTCGGATTCGGATTCTGATTCTGATTCTTTAAGGACCCAAGCCAAGAACTTGACAACCATTTATGAATGAAAGAAAATTCAAGAACAAATTAAGGCAAGAAATCAGCTTGGATCAAGTGAGGAGCAAAAGTAATTGATAGCTGAGGGAGGGTTACTTGGGCTTGAATTCGAAACTAAAAACTCCTCCTACTAGTGTATCAGGTCCAAGGTTCAAAGTTCAAACTCATTGTATGCTTGGGGCAGGATTTGTTTTCGCATTATTGCCTATTCCTTCCTATAAACCACTCCAATTTTTTGTGTTTCAAATTGCAGCCTCTCCATTCCTACCTTGCCATTCAAACTCAAATGCTATCACACTATTTTCTTTTATGATCTTAATTTCCCCGTTTCAGTTTCTTATTTCCCTTCCTTTCAAAGTGGTACGTACTTACTTTTCTTTCTTTCTTTCACGTTGAAGGAAATCAAGCTCCAATAAGGTGAGTTATACGCAAGTTTGTTGTCAACATAAAACTCGCAATGTCATTTCCCTTGCATTTATTTGGTAGATCAGGGGGGGCAGAACATGTATCTTTTTTCTGCCATCTCTTTAAGAACACCACAAAATTGTACAATAACTTTTAGCAGCAGAGGCATTATCCAAAAAATATCTTTTAGTGGCAGAGGAATTTCACAATACAATACTTGGACTTCAATACAACATCTGCTAATGGTTCAAATTTGTTTGGATTGACAATATTTCATGCTGTTTGGATATGGTATGATCACAAGGGTTGACAATTTTTTTTTGCTTCATATTGAGTGAATCTATCATTGCATGTGGTAGGACCCTAGCTAGCATGTGATAGTTGAGAAGATCAAGATGGTTGCGCTTTCAAAACCAAGAGGGACGTACTAGGACCCATTTTCATGTTTGCACCCATAAGTTTTTATTTATTTATTTATGTGGAAGTTCTAATCTAAGTATTGATTTTGATCGTAAGATCTCAATCGTCCACACATTAAAACTTATAGAAGTTTAAGCCAATGACAACCGATTCGAGCAGTGAAGAGTAATTAAGGTCATGTCCTTGTTGCGTACCAAAAGCCTCTAGCCCAGCGTGCCAAAAGTTCTGCTCAACTAGCTGGCTCGTAGCTAAGAAAATCGACTAAATGAAGTGAGTGTCCCAATGAATTAAATTGCAGTAAATTTTTAATTTCCCACTCACAAAATATTGTACAACATACAAACAAGGCGTGTGAGGTGCTCTTAATTCCTTATCTTCTTCTTCTGCTACTTGGGTAGGTAGATGTAGATCATGAGGCTAGCTTGATACCCTCTGTTAACTAATTTGGAAAATTCTAAATGGCGAGGGGGTGGGTGTGACCGCTCATCCCCATCGAGATGCGTGTCTACACCTTCAAGAATACGCAGCTTCGCGAATCTCGGATGAGTGGTAACACCCACCCCCTCGCCCCATTACTAGCCATTTAGAAGGACTGAACTAATTTTGGTTTGCTTTGTCACTGCCAATCCGTTACACCATTTTTTTTTTTTTGGTTTTTTCCTTTCTTAAGTTTGCTACTACTCGCGTAAATATTTCTCAAGTTGAAAGCAAGCCACTCCCATCCCAACTTCATTAACTTCTTTTCCAAAACAAAGCAAGATACCATACAATATATATAATTCTCACATTTTCAGCCCAAACACACAAATGGAATTCTCCTCCATCAACATCAACATATATTATGACCTTAAAACCCAACCTCTATGGCTTCTCCTTCTTTCTTCTCTGGGTTTCCTCTCTCTACTCAAATCTTCAGTTTCACTTCTCAAATGGCTCTATGTAATTTTCCTTCGACCTCCCAAGAACTTTGTCAAATCCTACGGTTCATGGGCTCTCATTACGGGCTCAACCGACGGTATTGGCAAAGCCTTTGCCTTCCAACTAGCTCGTAAGGGTCTCAATTTGATCTTAGTGGGTCGAAACATGGAGAAGCTTGAACATGTTTCATCTGCAATTCAGGCCAAGTATCCGGACACCAAGGTTAAGGTTGTGGTTTTAGATTTTTCCAAAGATCTAACAGTTGGGATTCATGAACTAGAGAAAGAGATTGTAGAAGTGGATGTGGGTGTCTTGATCAATAATGTAGGTGTTACGTATCCAAGGGCGACATACTTCCATGAAATTGAGGAAGATGTGTGGATGAACTTGGTGAGAGTGAATGTGGAGGGTACAAGTAGAGTGACAAGAAGTGTGGTTAAAGGGATGGTTGAGAGGAAAAGAGGTGCAATTGTGAATATAGGCTCAGGTGCTGCCATCATTGTACCTTCACATCCTCTCTTTGCTGTTTATGCAGCTACTAAAGCGTAAGTTGGAACGCATTTTTTCTATCATCTTTTGAGTTGATTCATGAAACCTTTTTTTTTTTTTTTTTTTTTTCTTTTCTACTTCAATGCTACTAAAAATAACTGAGAACAAAAGTTCATCATATCTTGATGTACATCGATCTAAGGGTGTATTTTTGCATTTAATATATAACAAATTAATCTGTACATCATTTTTCTCAAAAATTGTTGATTGAAATTTGTCTTTGGAAGGTAACTATGAAATCAATATGTTCCCAGGTACGTTGATCAGCTGTCAAGGTGCATGTTTGTGGAGTACAAAGACTGGGGAATTGACGTGCAATGTCAGGTAGTTGTTGATCTATCTTACCCTCCTAATAAATACAGACTCTGACTAATTAGCAAATATGCAACCTCTGGCAACTATGTGCGAGTGTGTGCATTCAAGATTTAGCTTAATCCATATCCGGCTGGGCTCAGGCAAGCTGAGCAGGGAAAGTTCAGGTGTCTGTCATGTTATCCAAAGCCTGACAATTGTTAGGCCTGTCAATCTGGCTGGCTTCATGTTTTTTCTTTTCTTTTCTTACAAAGTCTCTGCGTTTCTTGCTTCTGAGGAACAATATGGATTAGTCACAATGAGATTACTGTTGGTGGATATATGCAGGTTCCTTTGTATGTAGCAACAAGCATGACATCAAGAGTAGCATCAATTGAAAAATCTTCCTTGTTTGTACCATCAGCTGATGATTATGCACAAGCTGCGGTTCACTCAATAGGCTATGAAACACGGTGCACCCCTTTCTGGGCTCATTCACTTCAGTGGTACTTTGCTCATCTGTTACCAGATTCTGTTCTCGATGCATGGCGCTTGTCGATTGGCATCCGTAGAAAGGGATTACAAGAAAAACCGATTGAAACTCAACACTAATAAGGATGCAGAGGTGTAGGACATAATAGTGGACTACGTTTTAAGCCCCATAACCATCCTCATTTTCTCTAGTTTCTTTAAACAGATTTTGCATCTACTATCTTTGCAACATTGTGATAGGATTCGGCCTCCTATCAGATTTACCTATACGAGGAGAAGGAATACATCTGTGAACATCTGTGAAGTTGCTGGGAGTGCTGAATGCTGAATGATGAATGAGGCATGCTGAATGGTGAATGGTGAATGCTGAATGCTGAATGAGGAATGCTGAATGGTGAATGGTGAATGGTGAATGGTGAATGGTGAATGCTGAATGAGGAATGCTGAATGCTGCATGAGGAATGCTGAATGCTCAAGGCTGTTATGGAATGCTGATACTGATATTAGGATAATGATGCTGAAAGAATGCTGATGCTGATATTGGTACTGGAATGCTGATGTTGATATTGGAATATTGATGCTGAGAGAATGGGAGGAGTTAATGCTGATGATTGGCAGTTCTGTTAGAAGATGCTGATGCTAGGAATTCTGGAAAGAGTATGGCAAAGCAGCAGTTAGAGGTTATGATGTATATTCTGTTAGTTCTGTTAAGTGTGCTCTGTTAGTATTAACAGATGTTGTTGCTCAGTTAGTCTATAAATAAGAATACATGAGGAGAACAGAATTCATTCATTGATTGTAATAAAATGTACATTGAGCAAACTGCTCAAGGAGAGTTGGAGCATCTCGAATCGCTCTAAGGGAGATTTGCAATCTCGAACTTGCTATTACAATTCTTTGTATCTTCCATTACATTTGATCAATACAATACAATCTATCTTTTCTCAATAACTCCAAGTCAGTTTGTCTTCTACAACAGATGCTTGAATTCATTTCTTTCTGCAATAAGTCTTCCACAGCAGAATTGTGACTTGCATTTCTCATTGCTTGAGTTGATTTCATAACAAGATTACCATCTGCAAGCAAGAACATCAGAAGGTCAGAGCTTATCAATTGGTATCAGAGCACTCGAATTCCTGAGAGATGGCTGGAAAGGGTGTTAACGCCAATGCGAGAATGGAAATCATGGAAGAATCTATGAGTAACATGCAAGGGAAAATGGATTCTTTGGATGGGGGTTTCCAAGAATTGAAACAAATGATGGAATTGATGTTGAAAAGACAACAAGAACCTCTGAAAACAGCTTCTACAAACGAGAAAGAGCAAATTCCTCCAACGAATGGGGAAACCCATAGTCCAAATGGAGGAATGGGTGGATCTTCTTCACAAGGGTTTCAATTTGATAAGAAATCTAGAAGATTAGAGATGCCTACCTTCGAGGGTTCAAACCCGGATGGATGGATTATGAAAGCTGAACGATTCTTTGGAATCAATCGATACAATAATGACGAGAAGATTGAAGCAGCGGTGATTGCTTTCGAAGGGGATGCCCTTCTGTGGTATCAGTGGGAAAGCAAACGCAGACCCATCATATTTTGGGAAGAACTCAAGGGCTTGCTTTTGAAACAATTTCGATCGACACAAGAGGGATCACTGTGTGAGCAATTCCTCGCGTTGAAACAGGAAGGATCAGTGGCGGAATATCGAAGGCGCTTCGTCTCCCATGCTGCTCCATTAGAGTCCTTGAATGAAGAGGTTTATCTCTGCAAATTCTTAAACGGGTTGAAACCAGCGATTCGGGCAGACGTACGAATGCTGGATCCCGGGTCTTTGGGTCGGGCTATGGACATGGCCCAGCGAGTTGAGGAAAAACAGAGAGCTTTGGGCTTCTCCAAGCCCAATTTTTTGGGTTACAATCAAAAAAACGTGAACAGCCCAAGACCATTTGCAAATGGCTCTTTAGGGCAACCTTATCAATATTCATCCAGGGAGTTCAACCAGCCACCACCTGCGATCGAAAGTGAGAGACAAACGGCTGCGAGGGGCGAGATTCGTCGATTCTCTGATGCAGAATACCAAGAAAAAAGGGCGAGAGGATTATGTTTCAAGTGTGATGAGAAATATTCGCCAGGTCATCGATGCAAGAAGAAAGAAATTAGTGTTCTTATTGCTCAAGCCGAAAGTGAGGAAGAAGAAGAGGATGGTCAGGGGTGTGAAGATCTGAAAGAACTCGATGTGGTCGAGATTAGTAGTGAAGTGGAAGTTTCCTTGAGCTCTGTTGTTGGATTGACAAATCCAAAGACGATGAGGATGGCTGGTGCTATATCGGGTCAATCGGTGGTTGTTTTGATCGATAGCGGTGCCGCCCATAACTTCATATCGCACAAAGTGGTTGAGCAGACGAAGTTATCAATATCTTCCACAGGTGTGTATGGTGTTACCATGGGGTCTGGAGATTCTGTGCAAGGAAGTGGGATTTGCAGAGGGGTGGAGTTAATTTTACAAGGGATAGAGATTGTTGAAGATTTTCTTCCATTAGGATTGGGAAGTTCAGACGTGATCTTGGGAATACAGTGGTTAGAAAAATTGGGGATGACATTCATCAACTGGAAGGATCAAGTATTGAGATTTCGGGTTGGTGCGGAAACACTCACGCTTAAAGGAGATCCATCTCTAGGCCGAAGTTTGGTGTCCCTCAAAACCATGCTCCGCACCATTAAGCAAGAAGGTCAGGGCATCTTACTGGAACTGGGTTGCATGTCTTCAACGGTTGAGGAGTCTTCATAAATTCCCAAGGAGTTGAATGAAGTTTTGGCAAGGTATGATATGGTTTTCCAGTTACCTTCAGGTCTACCACCTTTGAGGGGTCATGAACATCAAATTATTCTGCAAGAAGGCACAAGACCGATCAATGTTCGTCCATATCGGTATCCTCAATTTCAGAAGAACGAAATTGAGCGGTTAATTGCTGAAATGTTGGAGGCTGGCATCATCAGAACTAGTATCAGTCCTTTCTCAAGTCCGGTGCTTTTGGTCAAGAAGAAGGATGGGGCGTGGCGATTTTGTGTCGACTATAGAGCGTTGAACAAACAGACTGTGCCTGACCGTTTCCCAATTCCCGTCATTGATGAACTATTGGATGAACTTCATGGTGCGGTAATCTTCTCCAAATTAGATTTGCGGTCAAGGTATCATCAGATCAGAATTCGAGCTGGGGATGAGGCAAAGACGGCTTTCCGCACCCATGAGGGTCATTACGAATTTCTCGTAATGCCTTTTGGTCTTTCCAACGCTCCGGCCACATTCCAAGCGCTGATGAATGCGATTTTTCGGCCGTATTTGCGCAAATTTGTGCTCGTCTTCTTCGATGACATCTTGGTATACAGTCCAAGCCTCGAGAAGCATGCGGAACAGTTGGAGACAGTGTTGGGGCTATTACAACTACATTCCTTGTATGCAAACAGGAAGAAGTGCGAGTTTGGAAGCCCAAAATTAGGATACTTGGGCCATGTCATTTCTGCTAATGGGGTTTCCATGGATCAGGCCAAGGTTCAGGCAATGTTGGATTGGCCGCAACCCACGAATATCACGGCATTACGGGGATTTTTAGGTCTTACGGGCTATTACCGTAAGTTCATCAGAGCTTATAGTCAAATTGCGGGGCCACTCATCTCTCAGTTGAAGAAGAATGGTTTCGCGTGGAATCAGGAAGCTGAGAGTGCTTTCCAGGAGTTGAAGCGCGCCATGACTACTGCTCCGGTTTTACGAATGCCGGATTTCTCTAAGGAGTTCATCGTAGAGACCGACGCTTCGGGGTATGCGGTGGGGGCTGTCCTGATGCAGGAAAAACATCCCATAGCATTTTTCAGTCAAGTCTTGGGACAGAGAGCACGACTCAAACCAATTTACGAGAAAGAACTCATGGCGATCGTGTTTGCGGTCACGAAATGGCGGGCTTATTTACTGGGCAGAAAGTTTGTCATCCGCACTGATCAGAAAAGCTTGAAATTTCTGATGGAACAACGGGTCATTGGTTCGGAGTATCAAAAATGGGTATGTAAACTACTTGGGTATCAATTTGAAATTCAATATAGGACGGGCTCATCGAATGCAGCCGCAGACGGCCTTTCTCGAATTTCGTTATCTCCGGGGTTGTCGCCAATGAGTTTACCATCTTGGCGTGATTGGGATGTGCTTAAGAGGGAAATTTTGGATGATTCTGAGATTCAACGTAAGACACAGGCCATTTTGCAAGGTTCTGAAATTCCTGGGTATGAACTGATCCATGATCTGTTGCACTACAAACACAGGTTGGTTATACCAAGTTCTTCTTCTCTCATACCTTTGATTTTTAAGGAGTTTCATGAGTCTGCTGTTGGGGGTCATTCCGGAGAGACTAAAACGTATTTGCGGGTTGCTAAGGAAGTGTTTTGGGTCGGGATGAAGGCGTGTATCAGGAAAATGGTTGGTGAATGCGCCGTTTGTCAACGCAACAAGTCCTTGGCCATGTCTCCAGCTGGCCTGCTTCAGCCTATCCCACTACCAGTTCAAATATGGGATGAAGTCACCATGGACTTCATAGAGGGCTTACCGTGTTCCGGGCAGGCGGATACTATATTGGTGGTCGTTGATCGCCTCAGCAAATATGCACATTTCGCTGGTTTAAAGCATCCCTACACAGCAGAGAAAGTAGCTGGGGTTTTTGCTAAGGAGATTGGTAAGCTTCATGGGACACCATTATCGATAATATCTGATAGAGACAAGGTATTTTTGAGTCGATTTTGGCAGGAATTATTCCGAGTTCAGGGCACTAAGCTCAAGCATAGTACAGCTTACCATCCACAGACGGATGGACAGTCTGAAGTGGTCAACCGTTGTTTAGAAACTTACCTTCGGTGTTTTTGTTCCGAGAGACCCAAGCAATGGCTGAGGTGGTTACATTGGGCTGAGTACTGGTATAATACTTCTACGCACTCCGCCACTGGTTTTACACCGTTCAAAATTCTGTATGGCAGGGATCCCCTGCCCCTGTTGAGGTATGTTACTGGCTCTGCTATTGTGTCTTCAGTGGAACAACTGTTATTGGACAGGGATCGTGTCTTGGAGTCTTTGAAATTGCATTTGCTGCGGGCGCAACAACGTATGAAATCGCAGGCGGATAAATCTCGCAGGGATGAAGTTTTTGATGTGGGTGATCGGGTTTTTTTGAAGCTTCGTTCTTATCGGCAGCACACAGTGGCTCGTCGTGCAAATCAGAAGTTGGCGGCTCGTTTTTATGGACCTTTTGAGGTGTTGGATAGGATAGGGGCAGTAGCTTATAAATTGGCTCTTCCTTTTTCTTCTCGGATCCATCCTGTTTTCCACGTGTCTCAGCTGCGACGTGCTCGAGGTAATTGTTCTCAGGTCCTTCCTCTTCCTCCTCAACTCAGCAGTGAAGATGACGTGGAGTTTATGCCTGAATCGGTGCTTGACATGCGTTATGGGACTGGGGAAAATTCTGAGACATTGGAAGTGTTGATTAAATGGCGTGGGCTGCCTGCTTTTGAGGCCACTTGGGAAAATTTTTGGGAATTCCAGAATCAGTTTCCTTCTTTTCACCTTGAGGACAAGGTGAGTTTTTTGGGCAGGGGTATTGATAGGATTCGGCCTCCTATCAGATTTACCTATACGAGGAGAAGGAATACATCTGTGAACATCTGTGAAGTTGCTGGGAGTGCTGAATGCTGAATGATGAATGAGACATGCTGAATGGTGAATGGTGAATGCTGAATGAGGAATGCTGAATGGTGAATGCTGAATGCTGAATGAGGAATGCTGAATGCTGCATGAGGAATGCTGAATGCTCAAGGCTGTTATGGAATGCTGATACTGATATTAGGATAATGATGCTGAAAGAATGCTGATGCTGATATTGGTACTGGAATGCTGATGTTGATATTGGAATATTGATGCTGAGAGAATGGGAGGAGTTAATGCTGATGATTGGCAGTTCTGTTAGAAGATGCTGATGCTAGGAATTCTGGAAAGAGTATGGCAAAGCAGCAGTTAGAGGTTATGATGTATATTCTGTTAGTTCTGTTAAGTGTGCTCTGTTAGTATTAACAGATGTTGTTGCTCAGTTAGTCTATAAATAAGAATACATGAGGAGAACAGAATTCATTCATTGATTGTAATAAAATGTACATTGAGCAAACTGCTCAAGGAGAGTTGGAGCATCTCGAATCGCTCTAAGGGAGATTTGCAATCTCGAACTTGGTATTACAATTCTTTGTATCTTCCATTACATTTGATCAATACAATACAATCTATTTTTTCTCAATAACTCCAAGTCAGTTTGTCTTCTACAACAGATGCTTGAATTCATTTCTTTCTGCAGTAAGTCTTCCACAGCAGAATTGTGACTTGCATTTCTCATTGCTTGAGTTGATTTCATAAGAAGATTACCATATGCAAGCAAGAACATCAGAAGGTCAGAGCTTATCAATTAAAGATAGATTGCTCCGATTTGTTGAGCCATTAAAAAACCTTCATATTTCTCTCTTTCCACACACACTACATGAGCACGTGAGGAATCCTACGCCATAACCACTCCGCGAGCCGGGAGGGGTTAGCTTGAGACCACCAACTTAGCCAATTCAAAAGGGAACTTTGAAACATCAAACTTAGACCAAATTCTGACAAGAAACTGTTCCAAATAGATTTGGAGAATCTGCAGTGAAGCATCAAATGATCCAGAGTCTCGTCAATCTCATTACAAAACATACAAAGACTTATTGTGGGTATTCCTCTATTCTTTAACCTATCTTTAGTCAATATCATCTCATGCAATATTGACCAACAAAAGAAATTAATTCGAGGAAGAAGATTTTTCACCCAAATCAGATTCTTATAAGAGGAAATGGAGGGGTTGGAGTGGGTCTCATAATGAGAGGTAGCCAGCATATCAGAAAACTCTTTCACCGAGAAACTCGCACCTGTGCCCTTCCACATCAAGCTATCGAATCCCTCCGAGAGCATCTGAGTATCCAACAGTTGCATTAAATTGGCGACTTCCCCTATCTTCCCATCCTTTAGGGGTCTCCAAAAGGAAAGATCCTAGAAATCTCCATTAGACTAAAAACTGTTAACTCTCCCATTTCTCTGATAATCAGCGTTGGGAACAAATCTTTTAGAGGTTGCTTGCTAAACCAGGAATCATGCTAGAAGAAGACGAGATCACCATTGCCACATCGAAGCGTGGTGTAAGGGTAGAAAACACTTTGCGCACCGAGAAATAGACTTCCACAAAGAACACCCATAAGGAGTATATTTGGTTTAGGAATCTCAATCCCATCTATTTCGCCCATATTTATCAATGATGAGCGATCTCCATAAATTCTCATATTCTTCTGCAAAATGCTAAAGCCACTTGGGAAGTAAAACTAAGTTGAAAGTACTCACTTGGCGAATGCCTAAACCCCCTCGAATTTTGGGACAACTGATTTTTTCCCAATCTACTAGATGCATCTTTCTAGATTTTTGTGTGTAACCCCAAAAGAAGTCGTACGTGCATGATCTGTTCCATCTTGACGGTTATTGAAGATGGTACCTTGAGAAGAGACAAAAGGAACACCGAGATAGAAGCTAAAGTGGTTGGACAAGAGCAAACATGCTTGTTTTAGAGAAGAATTTGCGTTTTCAAGAAACTAGTCTTGATTCCATCCTTTCGATTGTCTCATCCCACACAACTTTACTTTTAAATCTAGCACCCAAAGACATGCCTAAGTACTTGACTGGAAGTTTACCGGTTGCAAAACCAAATAAACCCGTCAACTGGTGCAAATGAGGAACATTTCCAATGGGCAACACCACCGATTTGTTGAAGTTAATTTTCAAACCTGAAATAACTTCAAACCAAAGCATAATTCTTTTGAGAGCAAGAATTTGATAAGCAGAGACATCACAAAAGAGGGTATCATCCGCATACTGAAGAATGGAAACAGGAGGACTACCTTCTGCGACTGAGAACCCTTTCACTAGACCAACATCAACCGCTTTAAGAATAATTTGGGTTAGACCTTCTGCTGCTAAAGTAAAGAGAAGGGGAAACAAAGGATCACCTTGACATGAATCTCAAGTATGCATATAATTGTCTGCCGTATATAGCTGAAATGCATTGTTGTGGAAATGCATTATTGTGGTTGTCCAAAACAGAGTATAGGAAACTAAACACCACAACACAAACTATGATATGAAAAAGACTGTTACAGTTTAAACAAGTATATTAGCAGTTGAATGACTTGACCGAGAATGAAATGTCTGGTTTTAGGGGGGCATTTGTAATTTAGGTTAAAAAAACATTTTGATTTTTTGGCTATTCATTTAGGACCCTCAAGAGCATCTCCAACACTTGCTTTCAAATGTCAAATTTGAGGAATGGGTGGGAAATGATGTGCTCATATGCAGTTATCTATTGTTTAGGGTTATTTCCCTTTTGGCCCCCGATAGTATATAACTATTCTTCTTTGACCCACAAAAGTTTTTGTATTTCAATCTGACACCCTTTTTGAAGTTTGACTGTTAGGAGTGGGCACGGTCCGGGTTTGGGCTAATCCCGGTTCCGATCCCGGTACAGTAAAACGGGAACAGTACGGGTCGGGACCATGCCATCCCGGTTCAAAAAAGGCCCAAGCCCAACAAGTACGTGGGCGTGAAAAAACTTGGGCTTTTGACTTCAACAAAACTTTAAACAATAAAAAAGAATACAAACAACAACAATGGCAATTTGAAGAATAAGAAGAGAAGAAGATGAGGAGGTGAAGGAGAGGCCACGATGGGGGCTAAGAGAAGTGTCACTAGAGTCTCATCAAAGAGGAAATCAACCACTCTTCAATACTTGTTTGATTTAGATTTAAACAGGACTGATAGCAATGGTAATAACCCAAGCAAGCCTTTTGAATCTGAAAATGATGAGATGTTATCTATCATATCCTATTGTACCTTCGTCTTCACCTTCACTGATCCATCAGAGTCTCCGTCCCAACAAAACCTTAAGAAGATCAAGCTCAACCACCTCTTTTCCTTTGTGAAATCGTATAAGAAACCATTAGATGATACTATTTTATCGTCTCTCATCACTATGATATCCATCAACCTCTTTTTTTTTTTTTTTGTTAACACAAATTTTCAGGTAAAAAAAAAAACAGACTCAGGGATCTGATTTGCTATTATGCCATTGAATCAAACTATGAATATTAGAAGATTCAAACAACATTGAAGCTTTATCCACAGATGGACAGTAAAATTGCATCTTCCCTTTTCTTCATTCACCCCCAATCTTCCCTTTTGTTCAAATCTGCAAGAAAAGTCGACGTGCCCTCGCTGGATCTCGAACACCACCCTTAGGACGAGTAGCGGTCAGATCCGAAGGTGAGGGTGAGGGCGAGGGCGAGATGAGGGGGAGGCACTTGGGACTATGAATCCTCTGATTATGAATGAAAATTTATTAGGGTGGAAAATTGGGCTTTCAACTTGATAAAAGTATGTGGGTTTGGGCTTGCTACAGTAACCGGGATGGATCGAATGATTCAGAACAAAATTTGTGAAAATCGGTTCCGTCCCGGTTCAAATTGGTCCGGGATCGGGATCGAGATAAAAACAACATAAACCGATTCATCCCGATTTGAACCGGTTTGGAACCACGTCAGTCCGGGTCAGTTAGGTCAGGACCGGGATTCTTGCCCACCCCTATTGACTGTTATGTCGAACCCGTTTACCTCATTGTGCCATCCATAAATTATGTGATGACCAAAATGCCCACCACTTGTTTGGATATCATCTCTACCCTACGAAAATCCAATGTCTGCAACATTAGGGATAACTTGGAGGCCATTCATTGAAGAGGATGCGACTGCACTGAGCTCAATCCCTATTTGGGTAAACCCATCTCTCATCATCCTCCCCAAACACCACCACCACAACAGCAAACAACGACAACCAAAACCAACCAAACTCAAAACTCAAAACAAAAAGGTTTCCCTTCAACCCCACATTACGAAATAATCAATTGCTTCAACTTCCCCCTGTTACTTGTTTCCCTGAGGTATTAGATTACCAAATCCAAACACAAATCATACAAAATCAAACCAAATATTCAACACAAACAACAAGAGGTTTTGCATAAGATTTGTGAGTGAGGAAGAAATGAAGGAATAAGAGAAGATTGAAAACCATTCTCCTTTCACTACATTGCAGAAAATTTTCCAAATTCACAAAATCACATTACTAGAAGAGGAAAGCAATTAGTGAGAGGGACACAGAGAAGATCGAAAAGTGAGTTCACGAAAGCCGAATGACTCCCCGGCGCCTCACCACCAGCACCGTAATTTGAGCAGTCTCATTGTACGGCCATCCAACATCTGTGTTGGAGGAGGAGATAGTGGTGGCAGTGGTTACGAGCCCAACGAGGTCCTTCGTGATCCTTCGCCCCCGCCCTACTCTCGCAGCAACGATTAGGTTTGACTCCCCTATATGTTTTTCTGTAATTTTTTATTTTTATTTTTATTTTTATTTTTATTTTTATTTTTATTTTTATTTTTATTTTTATTTTAATTTTAATTTTTATTTTTTGTAATTGGTGATTCGACTATAACTTTTGTGGTTGTAATGCAAATTAGGTGGGGGTGGGTAAGATAAGAAAGGTGGGGTTTGATTTTAACGGAGGAAAAAAGGGAGAAGATTTCATCAAACCCCATTCCTCGCTCGTGGTGAGGATGAGGAGGATCAAATGATGTCATTTGCTTTTCCACGTCTTCTTGACCTCTTTCAACAAACCTTACTAAGTGAAAAAAATTGTTTCCTTACCCACGGCGGACTCTTCCTACATCCACTATGAGCTCCCCTTCCCTCTCTACCACCTCCTCTCCGACATCCATGGAGCGCGACAACCCCTAGTTACATATAAGGGAAAATAAATATTTGGGAAATATGAGTTTATATTCAGGGGCGGAGCCGGGATTGCAGATAAAGAGGGGCAAATAGTACATAACTATTTATGAAAATACTAAAAAATTGGATTTTTACAATCATATTTTGCAATCAGGGTGACATGGCGTGATTGTGAAAGAAGGATGATTAATTCAACTATACAAACAATATACATGGTATGATTAATTCAACTGTACCTAGCTAATTAAGAGCTTCCCTTTTTTACTTGGAGAAAACAGAAGCATATATGGTGGTATAAGATGGGAGTTGGTGAGGAGCAGACATCTCTGGCTTTCTTTCTGGCTTTGAGGCAGTAGGACGGTATAGTCCAAGTCCAAGGAGTAGTAGCAGTAGTAGCTGGACTGGACTGGATGGATTCAAGTGAATTTGTCGGACAACAATTTTATTTTTGGAATCCTCCTTCCTCTTCTCCTCTTGCTTTATCTGTCCGTTTGTCTCTTCTTCTTTGAAACTCACTCCTGAGTCAGAGTCTCCGAGGATAACACTTACACAACCAACCCACTCTCTTTTATCTTCTTATTCTTGTCTGTCTTCTCGGAAGGAAAATATATGTGTGTGTATAGAGAGAGAGAGTTTTCTTCTTTTGGGCTAGTTCAGGCGAAGCAAACAAACAACAGCTTAGCCGAATCAACCTACGACCATCGTGTTTTTCCAACCGCCCCAAACCTAAATGATTACTTTTGATTTTGAAAGATCAGAGAAAACGCAAAGCAGATAAGATCCCAACCCCTGAATTAATGTAATATGTTAACTAATCTTTTATCATTCTTACCACCATATGCTAGTTGAGTCTGAGGTAAGATAATCCTAATTCTTTCTTTTATTTATTTTTTTAACAAAACAAAAGAAAACCAATGATGATGATGATGTATAATTTCCCTCGAATCCCCAACCCAATTAAAAATTTTAATTTGAATATGATCACATGCATCCCAAAGCAAACCCACCATGTATGGTACCTTTCTTATGGTCTCTTTGTTGCTCTCTGTGTGCGTAGGAGTTAAAATGAGTTGGTGGGAATCAAGAGAGATATATTAAAAAAAAAGAATAAAGAGAGAGGGTGGGAATTAAAAAAAAAAAAAAAGAGATTAAAAAAAATGGAGTATTGAAGTGGGATTGGTGAGGGTGGAGTTAAAAAAAAAAAATTGTTGTTTTAATTTTTAGTGGAGTTAGAAGTCAAAATTTCATACAAAGGAGGGGGCAACATAAAATTTTAAAGGGAGGCAATGTAAAAAATATGGGTAACTTAGTGAATTTTTTTTAAAAGGTACCTAACACATAGATCCGCCCCTGTTTATATTGCATCGAGATGCACATAAAAAATTATAGAAACGAGAAATCTAGTCTTTGACACAAATATGGATGGCTGAAGCAGGTCAACACGTCAGTCAAACTTTAAAATGAGATTAACTAGAATACAAAATTTTTTGGGAATAAAAAAATAACAGTCATAAACTAATGAGGCCCAAATGAGAAATAACCCTATTATTTATTGTTGTTCCTCAAATACAATTTTCTTTGTCAGAAATGAGGTGATACCGGGCGACAAAATTGGAAAATAAAAACCTTACACGCGGATTCCGTGAAAACCAGTTGTTGTTTAAGATTCTCAATGCCTTTAGCTTTTGTTCCTATTTTTTACTTTATTTGGAGATAAGACAAAGATAAATCAAATTGAAAGTCTTATATGAGGGTGGATGGGTTCGGTCAAAGGGAGCGTTAATAGATAACTTTTGTTTCAAAAAGCACATCTCGGAGTCTCCCATAATTCAAATGGGTATTAACTACGTATTAAAATTTTAAGTTATTTACATTTTGGGTTCACATAATTTAGGCATATTTTATATTAGATACAAAATTTGGGCTATGTACCATTTTGCAACCATTAACCCTAGATGGGTGCCATTAATTGTGTAAATTCTTCTAACCCTCATTTTAATCCTTGACCGTTAAATCAACTGGGTTGACTAGCAGAAATCATTAGATATTTTGAAATGCTTGAAATACCCTCACGTGCCAAGTACGTGATGGGTACCAAACAGAAAATGCTAGAATATCGTTGGTGCCAAACAATAAAAATAAACAATTCAACAAATTTTCATTTCTTCATTTTTTGACGGTTTTGTCATCTATGCTCTTGCTTTTCTTATTCGTTCGTTCGTTTTTTTTTTTTTTTTTTCCTTTAGCATATGCCATGCCACACACTCATTGCCCCATCGCCACTACTCATCTTCTCCATCTTCATGTTTCCTGTTTTTATTTTTATTTTATTTTTTTTAATTTTAACATCGGGTCTTCATCTTTGTGTTTCAGGTTTTAACATTTTGTTCAGAGAGCATGTGGTTCTCTACAGATTTTAGGTTTTCCAAGTCCGGGTTACAACTGGAAGCGAAACTAACTGAGCTCATTGGTGGAATGCACACTGGAAACTTGGGTGATCTTTCGCCAAATCAGATGATGCAGGTTGATGAGTTACAGAACAAGACTATTAGAGAATAGAGATAACAGAGAAGATGTCCAAGCAACATGAGACTGTTGCCGACACTTTCATGGTTGAACTGTCTGACATTGAGACTGAAGCAAGTAAGGAGGATGGTTTGCAAAAGATTGTGGAGAGAACTGATGAAGTGCGACTTAAGACACTCAAGGGGGTTATTGATATTTTATCGCCAATCCAAGCCGTTCACTTCTTGATTGCTGCCATGGAATTGCACTTGAGGCTTCAGGAATGGGGGATGAAAAGAGATGCAGGGCATCATGTTTAAAGCTAACATTGAATTCAACAAATTTAGGTTGTTAAATAGTAGTAATTATACTTAGTACGTAGGACTACGATATTATTTACTTAAGTTGGTATGTGTCACCAATATTTCAGATATAGTATTTGAAGCTTATGTTCTTATTTTCAGATATTATGTGTTTGAGCTTTGTGTCTGCACCAGGATTTAAGGCTTTGTTATTTACTCCATAATAAATAAAGAGTTAATTGTGTTGCAGAAAAAAATCTTCGAAAAGTTCGTGATTATGCTGAATTCTCTAGAAAGGGAATTTCTTGTGGAGTGAGTTTGCTCTCTAGAAGGGTTGGGCCTAAATACTTCAAGCTACTTGCTGGATAGGAGGGATCATTGTGAACTTGGAACATCAACTCCTACTAAAAGGGGTTTGCTAGGGATCAAAATCAATTCAAATACATCTTTGTTGTATCATCATCCTCAAGGTTCAACATAAACGCCACAGATGCTCTTTGAACATTTAGTTAAAACCTGATACATAAAGATGAAGACCTGATGTAATTTTTATTTTTTATTTTTTACAGAAAACATGAAGATGGAGAAGATGAGTGGAGGCAATGGTGGTGGCGACGGAGCGATGAGTGTGGCGTCTGCTGCAGAAAAGAAGAAGACAAAGAAGAGAAGCAGGAATAGAGACAGAGAAAATCGTCGAAGAAGGAAGAAGAAATGAAAAAGAAAGAAAAATTTGTTGAATTATCTATTTTTACCGTTTGGCATCCACAATAGAGCTAAAATGGAGGTTAGACGAAATTTACACAATTAATGACACATATTTAGGGTTACATTTGAATTAATGAGGGCTAAATGGTAAATAACCTACATTTTTTTTTATTACATAATTACACATTGGGTACTTTTTTTACCCGTAACCTTCTCCACCCATGCTGTCGGCCGGTTCGAATCTGTGACGTGTGATACCATCCGCCACACCTCCATCAACTCAGCTGATAAGCCTTTTGGCTACATAATTAATTTTTAATTATTTTCTCAACGATGTTGACATCACACATCCATTAAAAAACCAAACTATCAAAATGAGTATTTACGTGAATGAAAGATATCTCACCTTGGTGAAAAGATTATCGAACAACGGTCAAAACCAAATTTCGTAACCAGTATGCAACTATGTGTACCCAAATATGTCTAAACTATGCATACCCAAAATCTAATAACCCTTCAAATTAATTTTTTTTTTTTAATGATAACCTTTAAATTTCAAACCAACGCAATGTCTTAACATTTAGTTAAAAAAAAAAAAAACAGCTTGAAACCCCATCGAGATTAGAATGTAAAACTCAACCAACCTATATGACAAGCCCAATTCAAACACGTATGTATGCCCATGTTCCGTCCATCATTACACAGTTGGAAGTTTAATGCTCTCTCTCTCTCTGTTTGTTTCAGTGATTTCAGCTCATCTACTTCAACCACTTCATAATTTCCCACGCATTCAATACTTCTCAGTCCCTCTCCATCTCCATCTCTGTCTCGCTCACTGCCTAAATCGATCTGTATCTGCCTCGAACAACCTTCTTGTTCCACAATCATTACTGGGTTTCCTTATATAATCCTTCCTAACAAAACCCATATCTCAGATTCATCTCTCCCATCTCATATCCACAGATATCTTTCACCCCACCAATGGAGCTCTGTTTCGTCGACTCACTCAAATCCCAGCCCCCATGGCTTAATCTTCTCCTTGTTTTAGGCACCATTTCGATCCTCAAAACCTCCTTAGCTTTCCTAAAATGGGTCTACGTCACTTTCCTCAGACCTGCTAAGAATCTCAAGAAATACGGCTCATGGGCTCTGGTAACAGGGCCTACAGACGGCATAGGCAAAGCTTTCGCATTTCAATTGGCTCTAAAGGGGCTCAATTTGATCTTGGTGGGTCGAAATCCCCGTAAGCTAACCGAGGTTTCGGATGCAATCAAGGCGAAATTCGGGAAGATTGAAATCAAGAATGTTGTGGTTGATTTCTCTGGAGATCTCTCAGAAGGGGTTAGAGTGATTGAGGAGTCAATTCAAGGATTAGATGTTGGGGTTTTGATTAATAATGTTGGCATTTCGTATCCCTATGCGAGGTTCTTCCATGAAGTTGATGAAGAGTTGTTGAAGAATTTGATTAAAATCAATGTGGAGGGTACTACTAAGGTTACACAGGTTGTGCTGAAAGCAATGCTAAAGAGGAAGAAAGGAGCTATAGTTAATATTGGTTCGGGTGCTGCAATTGTTATACCTTCTGATCCTCTTTACGCGGTTTACGCAGGGACAAAGGCGTAAGTACTCTTCTTCTTTGGCTCATCGTTTTTTTCGTTGAATAATTATATGTGAATGATGCGTGGCTTTTGCCTTAACATGTTCTATTTGCTTTCGAAGATTGTTGAGCATCAGATCTGGTTCTGGGGTTTTTTTTCATTTTGCTCCAATGTAGAATGTGTAATTGTATATTAATTGCCTGCATTATTATACTTATTATTCCAAATGAATGTAGGTTATATTGATTATGGAGAAGATTGATGTTGTTGAGTTCCTTCTGGTTCTAGTTACGGTAGAACTGAATAAGATTGCCGTTGTTCATTTTTCAGGTATATTGACCAGTTCTCAAGATGCCTATATGTGGAGTACAAGAAGAGTGGGATTGATGTTCAGTGTCAGGTGAGTTATGTTTAATTTTCACTTGATTTACCTTTATAAGTTATTGATTGATCATCTTAATTCTGATAGAATGCTAAATTTTGAGGTTTATGTGACCTATTCTGATCGAGTGAAATATTGGTGGCATCACCCTTTAAGAATTAGTCAAAATATCATGAGAAAAAATTATTTTTTTTCATTTGAAGCTGACTTAATGTGCCAATGTTTAAGAGAATAAATCATGGTTTAAGCATAGGTATACTTAAAAACGGTTCCACTACTTGACCGCTTGTAATACAACCAAAAAGAAAACTTTATTCAGTAAGAAACAGGACTTGTAGGTAAAGATACCCTGGGTCAACTCAACTCAATACCGACTTAAAGCGTTGTAGCGCAAGCAAGACAAGTACCCTAGTACTTTTTCTTTTAGTACATGATATTATACGACCCAAAACAGATAAACATGACTTTAACAAAATATGTTCTGGATGATGCAAATGCTTCATATATGATAGGTATATTTTCAGTAGTTGAAGTATATGACACCTGACCACATCACTCATGACTTCACCGTATGTTCACGTCTCTTAATGACACCTCATGCTCTATTTGATCTATTTGATTGACAACTAAGGAAAACACCAAACTTGTTCCTTTGATGAATTTGGCTTTCAGTAATTCCTTGACTAAGACAATTAATTGGTGAAAAGGGAGAATACACTGATAGTCAAAATGCAGCAGTTCGTTTGGCTAAAAATTCAGTGTTTCATGCCAGAAGCAAGCATATCAAAGGACAACATAACAGAGGCTCCTACGTGGATAAATCAACTTATTGCTTATAAGCACTGATAATAACCCCCATGTCTTGGGTTCTATACTCACCGTCGGCATGCTTGCCTTTCAAAAAAATAAAATAAAAAAATCAAGTAGCAGAAGAATTTGATTGGGAACTTGGCCTGGTTGCTAGAGAGTTGGTGTTCAGGTGGAAGTCGACTAGTTATCATCAAAGGCACAAGTATGATGTTTTCTATGGTTTGTTAGTTGTCAATCAGATAGAACATGAGTTGTCTTTAGTGGTTAGTTGTCATCAAGGAGTCATATGGGGAGGTTATGGGTAACATGCTGAGGGAACCTCAGTACATAACTCCTGATATCGCCATCCTTGAAAACCTGGACAACCTTAAATTAGTATGTGAGGCTATATATAGTTATGTAGTGATATTGATGAGGACAACTAACCATATGAGTCATAAATGACTTGTGCGTATGACTCATATATCTTTCTTGAGGACACATAATTACTAAAGACAACACATGTTCTATTTGATTGACAACTAACCAAGGAGAACAATGATAAGTGAAACTACACTTTGCCCTTTGGTGTGATGGTCTGAATTGTGTTCTTCCCTCAGTTGGATGAACTTACAATTTACTGACAGACAGACAGGGGAACACAAAACCTTTTTCTTTCATGACCATGCAAACATTTTACCTTTATTTATCTTAGAATTTTGAGTTTGCTTACAAGGGAGGTTTAAAATGTGGGATTTTATTTGCTTGTGTTTTCTTTTTGATCCACTATGGGTTTACTATGCAGGTTCCATTGTATGTAGCAACAAAGATGGCATCAATCAGGAGATCTTCTTTCTTTGTTCCATCTACTGATGGTTATGCTCGAGCTGCTATGCGATGGATAGGCTATGAACCACGTTGCACACCATACTGGCCACATTCTGTTTTGTGGAGTTTAGCACGCATGTTACCCGAGTCTGGTATTGATGCATGGCGTCTACAATTTTGCCTTGGCGTTCGAAAGAAGGGTCAGCTCAAAGACTCTAGGAAGAAGGATTAAACTTGGAGTTTGATTGGGTGAAGTTGGCTAGATTAAGCAAAACTTGAAAGAATGCCTACTTTGTACCTCACCTCAGATATGTTGTGTCCTCTGTGCCATCTGTTTCAATTTATCTTTCATTCAAGACAGAACTAATTTGTATTATTCTAATGTTTGAGAATCTAGTTTCTGATACTTGTGATCTTGTTTCCCACTCCGTTCTATCTTAGATATTGATTTTCCTAGCTATTGAGCAGTAGATCCTGTAGTTTCATATTTTGTCTGGGTTCTGTGTAGTTGATATGTTTCAACTGACATTAGATTGATGGGCACTTAGGGCCCTACATCACATTTTCTTTTTCTTCAGACTGATAACAGTTCCAGTGAAGGAACTGGGAACCGAGTAAAAGAATTGCAAACGGTCAGTGATTCCAGCACCCTAACTACTAGTAAGGCTGTCCCTCAGAGATTCTACAATGACGGCTGGAGTATTGTTTAACTAATCAAAGAGAACTCTTAATGCTGTTTTGAATATTGTTGAACTATTATCTAAACTAGAACCAAATTAGGATTCATTAATGCTTTGTAGAAATCTCTCTTCTTGGCAAGAAGAGGTCTGCCCGAGTTCTCGAAATATAGAAAACTCAAACCCGATTCACCTCTATCTTTTCGAAGGCTCCCTTTCTTGATACCCACTATCTTCTTTCTGGATTACGCTTGTCACCTTGAAATGCCTTAAGATTGCTTACTGTGTGTCTCTTCTGTGTTTTGCAGGTCTCCGGCGGCATAGTACTGCGATCCTGGAAGAAGTTGCCTATCTTTTCTTATTATTGTCTTCCTGACGGAGGACATTCAGCTTGTCCCCATTTATTTCTCTTGAAATCATTAGGTTATCACATCAGTTTCTTCTCTTCTCTTCAATGAGCAGTCATTCCCACCACTCTCCCTCCGTTCCCCACCATGATCAAAACCAAAGATTTCATGAGAGAGTGGAGTGGTACTTACACAATGTTATGATTCTCACTTGTATCAGATACTCACACACATCTCTTCCAAAGCACATCATTGTTATCGAGCCTTGCTAATGGACTCCTTTACTCACAGCCACTCTCCCACTGATCCATTCATTCGTTCAGAACTCAACTTAAACCTACCTACCACTGTTAATTCCCTCACACTCTAGTTCACCTACCCACTCGATACATGCCATCATCACCACATTTAACTCTTCACCCTCTTCAAATCTTCCTCAACACTCACCCTAACACTTACAACCCAAGATCTACCCTCTCGCCAATCTCCTCACCAATGTCCTCATCTCTGTCACCTCTACCTCAATGATCTCCCCAATGACTGCCCAAACATCTACACCGCCATCACCTCAGCCAGTGCAAACATCCCCTACCTCCATCAACACCGCCCATGCAATCATCATCTTCTCCATCAACAACGCCAGTGCAGTTATCTGAGCCACCTGTACAATCCACACTAACTCATTGTGATCTTGGCCAACCATCACAAGTGCACCCTGCGTCCCTTTCGCGAAAATCTACATCATCCTCTTCTCAGGATATGATTGTCCACCAGCTGGGTAAACGATTATCCCAGAACCATCGTTCGAAATAAGTGAGGAGGAGGAGCTGGATGCAAAAAGTTTGCATACAGTGGCCAAATTTTACAGCTCCTAATTCCTCCTCCGAGCTGACTTGTTTGCAAAACGAATGATATTGTAACGAATCTATCCGCACAGTAATAATATTGTTCGCTCTGGGTCCAATCGGCCCGTACGACTTTAAAGCGCATTGTTCAAAGTATGCACAGAAGACACTAGGCCCCTCTCTGGCCCTATTCATCCCAATATTGTCCTCTTTGGGATCCGCAGGCCCACCAGGCACCCTCCCCCTCACGACTTTGCTCTTTCCATCCACCTACTGTGGCTTCAGACGCGTTGACCCGATTCTATTACAGTTTGGTATCAGATTACTATAATATTGTTATCAGAGCAAACTGTAACATTGTTATCCTATTACTGTAATATTTTTAACTAAACAATACCCGATCCTATTACTGTAATATTGTTCAAAGTTTTTCTCACGGCTTTAAAACGCGTCTTGAGCCCCAGTAGGTGGGTGGAAAGAGCAAAGCCGTGAGGGGGAGGGTGCCTAGTGGGCCTGTGGATCCCAAAGCGGACAATATTGGGATGAATAGGGCCAGAGAAGGGCCTAGTGTCCGCTGTGCATACTCTGAACAATCCGTTTTAAAGCCGTGCGGGCCGGTTGGGCCCAGAGCGACAATATTGTTACTGTGCGGATTTGATCGTTACAGAATGGTATCAGAGCCTGACCCAGCCGAAAATGTGCCAACGTGGACGTTGGGCCCCAAGGGGGGTAGACTGTGGAGACCCTTGTGTGGGCGGACCTGAGGGGGAGGGTGAGGGTTGGAGCCCAATAGGCCCAGGCCCAAGAGGGTTGACAAGCTACAAAGGGGGGAGATAGTCCCACATCGCCTGAGTGCGGAAGGAGGATGTGCTACTTATGTGCAAGGTTGGATCCCTGTAGTAATGCGCGTTTTAAAGCCGTGCTGGCCGATTGGGCTCAAAGCGGACAATATGTTATTGTGCGGACATGGTCGTTACAGATACTCCCTCCAATGGGAGATAACTCAACCTATTCATGTGGAGATGGCTTGATAGCTGCAATGATTCTTCCAATCAGTACTACCTCACTGAGTTTATGGATCAGGACTACCATGGTCCCTAATGGGAAGCTTGGTTTCAGTTAAGAAGTGGACTGCTCAATACTTGAATATCAATTTTGATCAGGTCCATGATGGATCCGTATCCGTGAATTCCCTCCTCCTAAGAAGCTCACCCTACAAAATGTCACTGTGTTAGCTGAGTGTCTTGGCCAATTAATGGAGGTAGACCCTTAATTTCTCAAGGACCTAGCTACTCCATATATCAGATTTAAAGTCTGGATCGATACTTCAAATCCATTCATTGCCAAACATGATCGATGAGGACTTCCTTAGGCATTACCAGAGGAAAACAATTCCAAGTAAGATTTGTTTATGAAAATAAAATATGCTGAGTTTTTGCTTTTGCTTTTGCTGCCGGCTGATTGGACACAAGGTGGGTGATGCTTGTCCCGTGTACTCTCTCAAGCATGAAGCTCAGTGCAAAATGCACAACACTTCTACAAGGCCTGGGAAACCAGCCTGGTTTCCCTGCCTGGGGGCGAAAATACAATTTTGCCCCCCATCTTTAAACACCTTTTAGAGTGTGTGTTTAAAGAGGAGGGGCAACATTGTATTTTCGCCCCCAGGCAGGGAAACCAGGCCATTAAGAATTTTTGCAGTCTTATGCTCTTCAAAGGGTGCTTCCGTTTAATGTAGAGTCACGTATTCGATGTCAACTCAACGCCATGGTCAGTTGACTTGAATGTGACATTCGGTTGCAACTTATTATGCGAGACTCAGGTACTGCGGGATGGATATACACATCCAGATCCTACTTCATTGATGACCGTTGATTCAACAAATATGACCCAGATTGCATCTCGAGATAAGGGATTAGATTCACAGTTACATACGGGTTTGAATGCCTTTCGGGTTTCACCAGTTACTAATCCGGTTGCTACACCCACCCATCTCTCTTCTCACCCGTCACAGTAAATACAACCACACCATTCAATACAACCACTACAACATCCCCCCCCCCGTTACTCCTTCTACCATTACTAACTAACTAACTAACCCACAAACTCCCATCACTTTAACACCATCCCACCAATCACATCTACCATCTAACCCCACTTCAAACGTCCCAAAGTCAACACCACCACTTTTTCCCCCAACTTCAATGCAAAATCAATTTTTCTAGAGAGTCAGGCCGCACAGTCAGGAGCCATTTCCAGCATCTCTAGGTCTAGGATGATGGATGGTACTGGGCTGGGCTGGCTCTCTAGAAGAGAAGAGTTGATGCAACCCATTTTCTCACTCAATCCTCTACAAGAAATTACGAAGCAATTAACATGTTTGAGGAACAAACTCTTTCTCTCTTCAACAAGCGCCCCACGTGTAGTAGTAGGGTCTCCACTCTTTCCCCACTGAGGTTTCTGAGCCACTCACTCCCATCTTGCCAAGTGGTGCCACCATGGTTTCCCTTCAACATGCAACTGAGTTCTGCCCTCCTCCAGACAATTTAGTTTCGACCTCAGTTGTTCATATGCATGCCTCTCTCACACCGACTGATTCAATTCAAATACAGGAACCCATTCTCAATTCTCAGGTCCTCCCTCCCTCACTCCAACTCCACTTGCCCTTTTATTTCCATGATAGCTCCGGTTATGGGCTCAAACACCGTGGTTCATAACTCGGAGAATTCCTCTATAGAAGAGACACACATGGGATGTTTCAATCAACCGTCGGTGTTTCATTTGAGCACTTCCCTTTCAGTGACTTATCAAATCTTTGGCCCTCAGTCTCCTCGATCTACAACATGTTGGATTCTTTTATGGTGAAGCCACCAACTTTGGAATTTGTAAATGGTGCAAGGGCTTCTGCCGAGACGACATCTCATAGCCTTGTAAATCATGGAAGCAAAGATATATTCTCTTCCCCCAACAATCAATTCCTCAAGGCAGTCAGGAGACCAAAACTCAATATGTGTCTTATGCTGATCTAGGGTGTGAAACAATCACAAGACTTAACGCTAAACGTCAAGAGAGGCTCATGTTTTTCCCTCTAAAAAACACGGGACAAGCATCCATCTCCATCCAATCTATCAGCTCTACTCACTGTATGCATACCCTTGTCATTGCACCCCAAGGAAAAATAAAATATGAGCTTGCCCAAGAGGACGAGGGAGTCGTAATTTTGACCAAGCGTCAAATGGTGGAGGTCCATATTTAGTATCTTGAAACTCCTTCTCCGTCAGAATCAGCTCACACTCAGCAACTCCAAGCACATGATACCTGTGATACCCTTGTGTGGGCAGACCTGAGGGGGAGGGTGAGGGTTGGAGCCCAATAGGCCTGTAGATCCCAAGAGGGGTTGGACGAGCTACTCAAGGGGGATCATAGTCCCACGTCGCCTGGGTGCGGGAGGGTGATGTGCTTTATATGATACAATGCGTTTTAAAGCCGTGCGGGCCTATTTGGGCCCAGAGCGGACAATATTGTGTCATGTGGACCGGGTCGTTACATAATGGTATCAGAGCCTGGCCCAGCCGGAAGTGTGCCGACGTGGACGTTGGGCTCCCAAGGGGGGTGGACTGTGATACCCTTGTGTGGGCGGACTTGAGGGGGAGGGTGAGGGTGAGGGTGAGGGTTGGAGCCCAATAGGCCCAACAGGCCTGTGGATCCCAAGAGGGGTTGGACGAGCTACTCAAGAGGGATCATAGTCCCACATCGCTTGGGTGCGGGAGGGTGATGTGCTTTATATGTACGAGCTTGGCTCTACATGATACAACATGTTTTAAAGCCGTGCGGGCCGGTTTGGGCCCAGAGCGGACAGTATTGTGTCATTTGGACTGGGTCGTTACAATACCACTCCACAATCTCAGTTGCAACACAACATGTCTTCACTTCATTCCCATGTAGACACTCATCTTCATCCTACTAGCTCTTCCCTCAGTTTGAATCAACTGCCCCTGGTCCTAATACAATGGCATCGATGACCGCCGCTGATATGTCACCGGGGTTATCATGATTCTTAGTTGGAGTGCAAGGGGCATGGAGTCGTCCTGCGTGTTCAGAACCCCGATGACCCTCTCCCACAAATCCAAAGCATATATTATATTTATTTCTAAAACTAAGGCAACTTCTTCCAAAATAGATCATATACGGCGAAGGCTTGGTTATAAATTTGGAACCACATTTTCAGTTTCTGGGCTTTCTGGTGGTTTAGTGCTTTTCTTGAGAAAAGGTATTTCCCTTACCATCATTTCTACTTATAAATATTATGTTTATTGCTTACTTGTTAATTATTATGCTCAAGACACCTGGTCTATTTTTTTTTTTTACTTATGGTGAATCAAACCCCTCATTCTAAACCCCTTTTTGGCACTATTTATCCCAACTGTATGATCTCCATCAAACTCCAACCATCATTATGGGAGATTTAAATGTCATCTTAGTAAAAGAAGACAAACTTGATGGCAGGAAAGTCACAAACTCCAATGTTAAATATCTCAGAGAATTTCTCAATAGTCACCATCTTCTGGACTTGCCCCTAAATGAGTCTCCTTTTACTTGGAATAACAAGCGAAAGGATCGTTATGAAGTTAAAGCTAAACTTGATCGCATCCTAGCCCCCACGGAATGAATGACTTTATTTCCGTCTGCTATGGCGTATACGATTCATACATCATCTTCTGATCATTGAGCTATTTCTCTAAATCTTGTCTCTAGTGCAAACCCAGGTCCAAAACCTATCCGTTTATTTCATATGTGGGCTGGCGACCCACGTTGTCATCAACTCATTGACTTCTCATGGTCCCCTCGATCCCATCCTTCCCCTCCTAGAATTTCCATTTCAAAACTAAGAGACTCAGTCAAGCTCTTACTGGGTGGAACAAAAAAGCTTTTCGCAACATTAACCAAAATATCAAGGACGCCCTAGAGGCCCTAGATAAATTACAAAACACCCCCCCATCCATTGATAATGCTTCAGCCATAGCCATCTTAGAAGAATGCCTCTCAGAACTGTATCTCCGTGAGGAACTGTTTTGGAGAAATAAATCTGGAGGATCATGGCTCAAAGATGAGAACAAAAACACGAAATTCTTCCACATCTCAACCCTTCTTCACCGCAAGAGAAACATCATTATTCGGCTCAAGGATGAGTCCAATACCTGGCAGTCAACTACCTCCTCCATGGGTCAAGTGCTTAACAAATACTTTACCAATATGTTTTAGTCATCTGACCCATAACCCCAACCTAATATTCTCTATTTATTCCATCCAGTTGTCTATGAACTAGATAATGAGGCTCTCCTCGCTATCCCTGATTAGGAGGAGGTGAGGAATATTATTTTTGGGATGGGTAGTCATAAAGCCCCTGGACCAGATGGTTTCTATGTTTTTTTTTCTTCCAACAATATTGGGATATTGTAAAGGATGATGTTACTGAAGTGGTAATCAACTTCTTTACACACATGTCTTGGATCCTAAGCTCTACGAGACTTTTATCGCGTTGATCCTAAAAATCCCTAACCCAATTGCCCCCAACAAGTTTCGACCTATTGGCTTGTGCAATGTTATTTACAAGATAATCTCAAATATTCCCACTAATAGACTGAAACCTCTTTTGGAAACCATCATTTCCCCTAATCAGGGAGCCTTTCTCAAAGGCCGATCTATTTCGGATAATGGTAATCTTACCCATGAGACTTATTTATTTATTATTATTTTTTCGATGAAGCATTGCAAGAAAAAAAAACAATGCTGGATGGCTATCAAGATGGACATGACAAAAGCTTATGACCGGGTAGAATGGTCTAGGGATGGCACTGGGGCGGATTTGGTTAGGGGTGGATGGAGGTTGGGGCGGATACGGATTTGGCCACATCCGCCCCACGGATATCCGTTTAACTGGTTAAATTACTACAATACCCTTGAACTATAAATAGGAAATAAACCCATCTCACATTCTCATTCACTCATTCTCACAATCTCATTTCGCCTCTCCACAGCGAAGGCTCTCTGGTCGAAGGCTCTCTGTGTGATCGAAGGCTAGAAGGCTCGAAGCCTCTCTAGTGGTAGATCGAAGGCTCGAAGCCTCTCTGGCGATAGATCGAAGGCTCGAAGCCTCTCTGGTGATCGATCGAAGGCTCGAAGACTTCTCTGGTGGTCGATCGAAGGCTCGAAGCCTCTCTGGTGATCAAAGCCTCTCTGGTGGTCGAAGTCGAAGCCTTCGACAGACTCGACACTCAAAGCTCTCCCCTCCCTTCCCCGCCTCCCTCTCCCCTAGTTGCTGCAACAAAGATCAGAGATCAAAGATCTGAGATCAAAGATCAAAGATCAAAGATCTGAGATCTCTGAGATATGAGATCTAGATTATTTAGATCGAATATTTTTTTTCTCTATAATTTTTTTGATTCTTTAGATCGAATTTTTTATTTATTTTTTGTATGGTTTTTTGTAATTTTTTGTTATAATTTTTGCATCTTTTACCATTTAGGATTGTATGATTCACGGATATTACTGTTTCAGTTCTTGGATTAGTAGCTTTGTGCGCTTTTGCCTAACAAAAGCCTGTCTGAATCTATTATGGATAATTTGATATTGGTTAGCAAGTTTTGAAAACATTGTAATGGTTGATATGAGTTTGATGATATGATCGGGGCGGGTACCCGACAATCCAATAACAGAACCGCAAACCGTAAACGGATTGGCGGGGCGGATATCCGCCAATCCGCACGGGGCGGTTATGGGTTTTAATTAACTTTGTAAACGGGGCGGGGCGGATTTGGAGATCCGCTTTTTCTGACGGGTCGGGGATGGATTTGCTCAAATTCACCCAATTCGCCCCGTTGCCATCCCTAGAATGGTCCTTTCTTCTTTAGATCATGGAATCTCTGGGGTTTGAGGAAGGATGGATCCAAATGATAAATTAGTGTATTTCTTCCACCTCCCACCGAGTTTTTCTCAATGGATCTCCCCTTGAGAGTATCAAACCTTCAAGAGGACTCCGTCAAGGAGACCCTCTCTCCCCCTACTTGTTCATTTTAGTAGCAGAGGCCCTTTCTCGCCTGCTAGCACAAGCTGAGTCTGATAACAAGCTCAAGGGTATCCACATAAGAAGACTTTCCCCGTCTATTAGCCACCTTCTTTATGTGGATGATTTGATGCTCTTCTGCGAGCTTCCCTCGTGGAAGCTCATGCAGTCAAGAACATTTTAGCATCTTATTGTTTGGCTTTTGGCCAGACGGTTAATTATGACAAATCATCGGCCTTCTTTAGTTCCAATGTGCATCAGAGACATGCGCGTATGATCAATAGAATCCTGGGATCTAAACTTTACAATCCTAAGGACTAATACCTAGGCATTCCTTTTCTTCTTTCCAAGAAGAAAGCCTCAGACATCCAATTTTTGATAGACAAAATCAATACCCAATTGTCTTCTTGGAAAGCAAATGTGTTGTCCCAAGCGAGAAGGACGGTCATGATCAAGGTTGTCATCCATTCCATTCCAGTCTTTTCCATGCAAACATTTCTTCTCCCCAAAGCCATCACAAATAAGATTGACACATTGGCTAGGGATTTTTGGTGGCATGGTATCAATGATCATATGGCTAAACACTTATGCACCTGGGATCGCATTAGCTTACCTCATCATTTAGGTGGCCCGAACATTCCCTCAGCTAGACATAAAAATCTAGCCTTAATGGCCAAAAATGCATGACATCTTATTTCTCAACCCTCAAACCCCTACACAACACAGCTCAGAGCAATATACTTCGGAAATAGAAGCATTTTTCAATTGCTCAAGCTTCCTAGCATTGCCTCTTTTGCTTGGCGAGGGACTCTCATTGCCTTAACTAACATGAAACGACACCTGTTGTGGCAAATCATGTTGGGCAATGAGATTGACCTTTGGAGAGATTATTGGGTTAAACTAGGTCTTGTATTGGCTGATTGTCTTTCCCAGCCAATCCCCTATGATACTTTTAGGAAAATCCCAGATCTCTGAAGTTCTTCCGTAGGGCAACACATACAGTGGAACACTGACCTTGTCGAATATTTGTTTCCTGGTCCAGTGGCTAAGGACATTCTGGACATCATCATTAGACCCTCGGTCTCCCTTGACACCCAGATTTGGAAATATGATAAGAGGGGTGCCTTCTCGGTCAAAAGTGCTACCAAAACCTTTGTGTTGGATGCACTGGAACCTTCATCCTCTTCTCTCAAGTCTCCCAACTCTTAACTCAGCAGTAAAATTGCTCGAGACATGTGGCACATAAAGGCCCATGCTAATGCCTTCTTTCTTCTCTGGAAAGTCTCCCAGGACCTGCTCCCCACAATGACTAATTTGTCAAGGATCCATGTGTCCATTGATGACTGTTGTGTCTTTTGTCAGGATCACAAAGAGGAAGTCACACATTTCTTCTTTCTTTGTTCAGTCATAGGTCGTTTTTGACTCACGACTCCCCTCCCGATCAATTGGCTCCAAGCCAATGTCACTGAAGGCTCATCTCTCGCTTTCCTCTCCTTCATGTGGGATACTGCATCCACTCACACCACTTTTCAGGAGGAAATGCTGCCTGAGTTCACTGTGGTCATTTTCTCCATCTGGAATCTTCGTAACAATATAAATTTTAGGTCACAATTTTCCAACCAAAATCTCCTTCGATCTGTCCAGCATACTTGGATGCAGTGGAAAAAAAAATGATTTGAAACCCCCCATTTTGTGACTGCCACTCCTGAAACAATCACTCTACATCACGTCCTGGACAACGCGGTCAATTATTCTTGATCTCATAATCAACTTCATAACGCTGCCCCACTTTCGACTTCAGGAAATCAACCCTCCCGCTATCTTATCATCCAAAGTCAGCTCCAAGCCATTGAACATCACTGCCTCAACTCTTTGTCTAGAAACCCTCACCCTCTTCCCCCTAGGCTCGACCAGGATATGATTATTGTTACTTATGATGCCAACTTCTTTGCCTCTTCTCAACAGGGTGCTCTAGGAGTTTTTGCAGTCAATGCTCAGGGTAGGGTACGTGCGAAAATGGCGTAGAAGATCCAAGGGAAAGTCTATGATAGTACAATGGCAGAATATTTTGCTGCAGGCAAGACAATGGAGGACTAGTTTTTTGCTCGAGGACTCAGGTGCTCTCCACTCCATCCTGCATATTAACTTAGAGATAGTGAGACTAATATTCACTGGATGTGGTGACCCATTATATGTAATATTAAGACATTGCTTTCCTTTCATTAAAACTGGTACTGTAACTATATCCCTAGAGACCTCAATAAGGAGGCTTACGACCTTGCGATTTCTGCAGGATCTTTTTGTAATCCTATTTTTAATCAAAAAAAATAAAAAAATTGTTGAACTATTCCAGAAAGGAGACTTGCGAACTTACAAAAATCTTTATTAGTCTCTTCAATCCTGCACATCTAAGTACCTACGTATTGGGAATTTTGCCCAGCCGAAGTTGTAAATGCTCATGGTGTACTATTTTCTGATATAGATAGTTAATGCATGCTCCAGTAGTTGAGCATTTTAAGAAGCATGGCATTTGACATGGTAGAATTCCTGGGTTCTTCTATTTTCAGTACACTAAGGCAGATTAAGAATGAGCAAAGAGAGCATTGTTTGAAATGGAGTGACCACCATAAAGTTCTGTGTTATGTTGAGTTCTTTCAAGTAACATGACAATATAAACTGGAATAATAAAAACTTAAGACACGATATTTTTATGCAACCTCGTCCATCTAGGTATAGAAGAAAAGCAGAACTTTGATTTCATTGACAAAATAGCTTTACACATCCAAATTTAATCCTTTCCCCCTTTTATCCTTGGAGGAAAGAGAAATGGAAGAAACATTGACAGTGAACATATATCATCATACAATTTCTACATCCCTTGAAACAACTGGTTGAGCGTCTTCTTTACTGTGGTTGCTAGTTCTACCTTTAAAAGACTTCTCGCTAAGTAAATGTATCAACCTACTTTTTGACCTTGGAACTAATTGAGATCCATTTGTAGGTTGAGGTTCACCATTTTTCTTTGCAAGCTCTTCAGCCAGTGAGCGAACAAGACTATCAAAACGGCGCTTGAATGTTGGGTACCTTGAGATATTCCTGGTGATCCCTCGGAGCCTTCACAAAAGAGAAAATAAGAGTCAGATGAGTGAAATTTGAACATAAGAAACACACAAATTTTGAGGAATGGAGTCCCATCTTACCTGCGAGCTAACCCATCAAGTTCGGCTTGCTTTCTTTCTCTTTCTGGTGAAAACCTGAGATTCAGATTCTTCAGCCTCTCTGTGTTGCCATATAATAGGACCATTTTGCAGAGGTAGTTTTCTTCAGAATCTGAGAGGTTATATGCTCTGATTTGCTCTTTCAGGATCAATAGAGGGTTTATAAACCAATCGAAGACAGCATCTTTGGGTCTGTTCATGGTAGTTATTTCAGTGGCACCTTTTCCAATAACAACTAAAATCAGCATATAATAAAGCCTGTATTATCCCCAAGGAACAAATAAGAAAAATGAAATGCAAGACTTTGTTTTCACTTACTTAAGAGTAGACCTTCAGAGTTGGCCTTGATAGACCGCAGAAGTACCAGAAGAATGCAATAAGCTGGTAGACCAACACTTATGACTTTGCTGTCATCTTTGCCAGTCTTAGAACCTTCAATATCTTGAAACATTACAAGTCCCTCAGCAATCAAACTTTCACCTTGCTGTTTAGACTCCGAAAACAAACCATGCAATAACTGCAAAAACAGCTCAGTTATTTACATCCACAAATAATTATAATTAAAAGATTGCCAAATAGTGTGTTGCCCCGGTATCCAACCCAAAAAACAGAAACCCCATTCTCTAAACCATTAATAATCCTCACAACCACTCTGAAAAATAACAGAAAACGCTCTTCAGCCTCAAGGGTCTTTTCTCTACTTCTTAATACATGCTAGGCACTATATTGGAGATGATTCTCGTTTCCAAAAAAAAAAGTTTGTTACTCGAAGTGCTATTTTAAAAACATCTTATGCGAGGACCCAATTGAACAAGAAACCTAGTTCCTCCATGTCAATAGAAACCAAGAAGAAAATACTTGAGTGATCTCTGTGAAGAAAATAGATCGGTTTGAACGATGTTGGTATCATAACAAACTTCTGCATTATTTGAACCATACTTTTTTTAGTAATTAAAAAGAATAGTAATAATAAATCTTCACCTTGGCATGAAAATTTTGAGCCACATATAGTCAATCCTATTTGACTTGGTTGCCACCTTTTCACCTTATCAACATATGCAACCAAGTTCAAACTTCAAAACCCCATTGTGTGCCAGACCGAAGCAGGATACAACATGATATTTTACTTTTGACACCCAAATATAGTCAGTGAAAATTCAAAACGCTCGAAGCACTAATTCTTGCTCTTTCTCATCACCTTCCATTTTAGCTTCATCTCCATCCTTTCTATTTTCTTTGCAGGTACCATTTTAAGAATAACCCATGCTTCCTCCAGATCCAGCATCACAACTTGATCTCAAACTTGAATTTTCCATATTAATGATACTATCGAATCTCTCAATTTTAGTTTTTGTATTTTAACCACAACTTTTCTTGTTTGACATATTTCCAACATAGCCTAGAGATCAGATACTAATTGCTGTGTCCAAAAGTGGGGTTTAACAAGGTAATTGAAAAGAAAAAGGAAGGGAAGAAGAGAACAATCACTGATAATTGTGAAATCTAAGTTAGATAAAAACTCATGGAAAAAAAAGAAGAGATATTTGTTAGACAAAACAGGTGCGGGTCCATGAGTCCACTCAGGCACGGATCTACGTGGGGCACTTGCCCCCATTGACTTTTGAAAAAAAAATTTGGTTTATTTGCAATTTGCCCACCCTGCAACGCCATCCCGCCCCACCCCACCCCACCCCACCCCTTCCTTTCTCCCTTTATTCTCTCTGACGCTGACCGCTCCGACCATCCTCTTTCTTCTTTTCTGCTCCCTCTCTCTGTTTACTGCGAGACCAACAACCGCCCCACCTCCTCCTTTCCCTCCCTCTCTGCTTGATTTATTTCTCTTTCTCACCATCGCCACCAACCACCAGCAACCCCAATCTTTCTTGGTTATTTGAGAAAGGTTTTTTTTCTAAAAATCATTCTCGAGATGAATTCGTACATCGAGGTAGGATTTTGTATTTTATTCATAGGATTTTTCTGAAAATACATGAAAAATTCGACTCATTATTTTTCCTCAAGATACATGTTTGCATCTCGAGGTTCATCTGTGAGTTATTGCTTGAATGGCATTTTGGTAATCAACGTGAGCATTTTGATAGTCAAGGTATGTTGACTGCTAGTCCTGGGGGAGACTGTAATAGTGATTAATGTTGGGGGTAACTTCTAATTAGCTATTTTTTGATATGGGACAAATCACAAATAATCCAATTTTTTTTGTAAACATATAATTTTACATTTGAAATTAATTTTGCCCACCACCCAACTTAACAATTTGGCTCGGGACCTCTGGTGGAATGAAGGCCAGACATATGTGTACCTGGGACTTAATTACTTTGCCTCGCTAGGTCTCAACATTCCTTATGCTAGGAACAAAAATCTTGCCTTAATGGCAATAAACATGTGGCAAGCGATTTTCTCGCCCCACAATCCTTGTGCTCACCAAAGAGCAATTTGAGTGCTCAACTTCGAACTCATCCACGACCCCCACTGATGCTAAGCTTCTCAGAGTTGTGGAGAATAAAAGCTCCACCCTGTGCCTTGTTTTTACTCTGGAAGATCGGTCAAAACATCCTTCCTTCTATGACCAATCTAGCTAGGCTTCACACGCCTATAGAGGACCAATGTATTTTTTGCAACAATCACACCGAGGATGTAACCCATCTCTTCTTCCTTTGCCCAGTCATCAATCAACTTCGGCAAGTCTCTCCCATCCCGATTAATTGACTAAATGATAACTTTGGCATACCCACTACACCCCTATTTCTCAATTTTATGTGGGACACTACTAAAGCCCACTCGAGGCCAAAGAGGAAATGCTCTCTCAGTTCACAGTCACGATCCACACCATTTGGCAAACTCAGAACAATTGTGTTTTCCACAAGACCAAATTCTGCACTCAAATTTTCCTTTCTTTCTTTTACCACACTTGAAAAGCCTAGCAGCATCAAGGGTTTACCACAATCCCAAACCTCTCAGGCCATTTTGGCACACATACCGCTATTGACACTAACTGACTGGTCGCCCTCCACCATACTCTGCTAGGGTGGTTCCCCAAGAGACATTTGGCCTTCACACTAAGATGGCAACCACTAGAATGAAGTTGATACAGGTCCAGTTGCAATCAGTCAGACAACACAGACTTAAAGATCCTTACAGTTTAGACTCATTCCCCATACCTTGGACCCGGACATGATTATCGTCACTTATGATGCAAGTTTCTTTGCCTCATCTCAACAGGGAGCTATAGAAGTATTTGCGGTCAATGTTCTTGGCGAGATGCTTGCTCGAGTCGCATGCCCAATTGCAGGAAAAGTGCAAGACAATACTCTGGCGGAATGCCACACTGCAGAGGCAACTCTTTTACTCATCCAGGCGAGGCAATGGCGGACAGGGTTTATGCTGGGAGGCTCAGGAACGCTAAACTCCATTTTGCAAGATGATCAGTGGGACCCTAGGACGATCTTTTTGTTGGATGTGGCGTCCTCTTATTAATAGTATACGGCAGATGCTTTCTCTCAATAGCTTTTGGTTTTGTAATTTTATTAATAGAGACCTAAATTATGAGACTCATAACTTAGCTATAGAAGGAGGACAACAGTACTGTAATCCTAATAATTAATATTTATGTTATAAGCTTTAACAAAAAAAAACTTCATATACCAATTTGATTTCTCACATATATTTATTTGTTGTACTCCTACAAAGTAGCTTGTTGGATACATTTTCTTCCCCCATAGATTAGATGGAGTTTGTTTAGCAATTGGTGTTTTGTATAGTTATTTATGTATTGTTCAAATTAAAAAAATTACATTAAAGTAATTAATTATTATATTATCATTAATTAACTATGGTTCATCATTCCGCCCCCCTTCAACAAAAATCCTGGCTCCGTCACTGGGCACTATACATAGCAATGATATTTTTCTTAAAACACCATGACATAGGCCACCACCCACTATCTAGGCTTAGGTGTGGGGTTACCCAAAGGTCCACGTTGCTTGTAGGGAGTGGACCACCCAATAAAAGATACGGGACTACTCAAGCTAGTTCCATAATGCATCAATCTTCACCTTAGCGCAAGTGTCACATCTTACAATCCATGTTGTCACACCATCTTGAAGTACACCTCAAGCGCCTTGGTGCAACCACCATGTAGAGTAGTACTTTGTGTACGTTCCAGACTATTCCCAGTGTTATTGGCTGCACCTCGTCATAACCACGACACTAACTGTACTAGTTTCAGATTCTAAGATCCCAACCGAACCTTCGGCTCTTGTACCATTTGTTGCAACTCTGAGAACAATATAGTCAGTAAAGATTCAATACGGTCTTCACCTGGCATATTTTATTCACTTCAAGGGTATACAAAATGAATTTCCTATACCTGAGAAATCATTCTTGTATTCTCCTACAATGAAAATTCAGAATACTAAAAAAAAGTCCTTGCCATCTCCTTCACCATCTGAATCTTTTGATCCCTAGAGAGATCTTACTAGGAGAACAAGGACAAAGTCCTAGTAAACTTAAATCAAAGTATCACACCCAAATCAGGTTAAAGATGCAGCCCCTAAATGGTATTATGCCTCGCACCTAGTCAGATACCAACAACATTTTGGTATTTCGTTTTTCCATTATTTCAGAGTAATAAAAAATGAACTTGTCTGATCATCATAAAATTCATAAATATGGGTTTTGTCTGCACAACAATATGATGCTTCAAGTGGCTTCAGAGCAACATAAGAGTTACCTCAAGTGGCTTGAAATCAATATAAGAGTTCTTGAGTGAACCCGATCGCGATGGAGGAGTATGGAAAGAGTTAGGTCTTGAGAAAGAAGAAGCGAGTGAGCTGGTTCGTGCAGAGGAACCCTCCTTGCGATATTGAAGCCTGATAATCTCACGTTTCAGTATACTTTCAGATTAGAAGGATGAAGCAACAATTAAAAGCATTGTTTACCTAGGAAAACAGGACCATTCTGGCATGTCTAGCACATCGTTGCTGTATTCATCAAAGATTGCCAAAGAAGTAATAATATACGAGAGTCCGAAGTAAACTGAGGACTCCTGGATATTGAAAGGCCACAATAACACTTGTCAGTTGCTTACAATTATTTTTCAAAGGTGAATCTAACGGTCCTAAAAGCACAATAGAAAGTAATACATACTTGTGCTACCAGCAACCAAAAATAATAAATTTCCAAATGAGTGTTTATGGTACAGTGATGAGCGTATTTTGTAAGTGACATGGATCCAAGGTTTCCAACACGGTGACATTGAGAGTTTAGGAAACAGTGACATGCCAATACACATACATTAAATGATGGTATATCAATATTATTTATTTAAATTATTTAATAATTGGGCCTGTCCAATATAAGCTCAAGTAGGGTCTAATAGGTTTAGAGTTTTGTTAGGGTTTTACTTTGTTTTGATTAAATAGGCTAGAAACTGGCAATCAGTTTTTGAAGTTTAGAGAATTGTCAATTCAAGTTTCTGTTTATTTGTTATTGCTTCCGCTATTAAACCTATCATTAAGGGAATTTATGTAGCTGTTTTTCAAATGTTTTGTTGTTTAGAACTTTAAATAAAGAAAATGAAAGGAGTTCATAGAAACATCTTGGATTATAACTTTATATAAGTGTAAAAAGTAAGGTTCGTGAAAGAAAAAACCACGATAATGTCAAATAATTTAAAATCTTACAGAATGGAAGTTGTATTACACCACTATTTTTGACATTCAAAACATAGAAAATTATTCCCATATGGAGTTAGATCATCTACGTTTAAGTTTTGTAGAGTGTCCATGTTACATGCCCAATGATGAAGAAATTACCAGAACTACAGACATGTTAAACATGCATCTAAATTCATATGTCGGTTATGTATTGACAACATGGATTTTAATTGGATACAAGTCACTTACCTTATATGCAATGATACCTGCATAAGCTCCTAAGAAGATGCTTGATACCAGTGAACCCAACACAGCCCCAACAACTACTGCTGGCCAAAGAAGAATAGCCAGACCTGCAAAAGGTACACAAATTGTCTCCAAGAAGGGGCCCTCTCGCCCTATCAGATCATGAAACAACCGGTGCCATCCCTTGAAGAGCATGTATGGGCTCTTGTAGATGGCAACACATGTGATCACCAGCATGTCAACCACAAGACCAAGCACTCCAACCAAAATAGCACCTGGAAGATAAATCAATCTGCAAAATGTGGAAAATTATGTTACTTCACATAAAAATTCAGTTCCAAGAAGGTCAATGCAATATTATCTCAAGTTAACAAACAAGCTATCTATATATCCCATAGCATTGGAGTTTGCTAATAAATAAGAAATTTTCATCAGATTATGTCAACCAAGATTTCCATATATGTAACAGGGTCAGTCCATCCTTTTATTTACATGTACTCCAAATAAAATGAAAAACTCATTCAAACTGATAGGATTTAATATCTAATAGACTAATAGTCATATTCTACTTATATGATTCATTTAGGTTGAATGATAATCCTAGAGTTGCTAGGAATGTTAGAATCACAATTCAAAGTTCCTACTTGCTTTTCTACAGGCTTCATGAATAATGAGCACTGAACTTCACAAATGGGGAAATCAATTTCCTTTCACGAAGGGGTGACCATCATCGTTGAAGACAAATATTTTCTACAAGTGCAGACAACAAATGGAATCGCAAACCTTATCTCGTATATTTTTCCATTTGGTGGTTCTTGCAGGCAGAGGTCATCCATAACTGAGAAATAAGAATGAAAACATACATCCATGAAGTCCCTGACGACTGTAAAACTCCCTTTGACAGTGCTCAAAGTTCCATCCTGAAGAGCAACAGAATGAAAGCCTTTTAAGTCAAGAAACGGTGAAAAGCCACACATTTATTAAGTCGGAAAGAACTATGACTCACAAAGATACTGTGAAAAAAAGTCTCCATCCTCCCTTCTTCAACAGCTTCAAAGGTGGCAAAAATTGGAGCCAGAAGGCCGTAGGCTGCACCACCAAGTACACTTCCAACTATGCCAACAATTGGCCATAAAACCAAGAGAGCAGATATGCATACACATAGCACAAGCTTCAAGACAGGACCTAGCAGTTTCGCTCTGGTACAAAAACGAACCTCGATAATAATTAAAAAAAAAAGTATAAAGTAGAATGGGCGCTAAAATGAGCTAGTAGATAGAATTTTAGATGAAAAGTGAATACCTCAGAATGCAATAATATGTCCAGAGACTGTGTGCAGGCCAGAGACCTAAAATGATTGCCGAGTTCCCGATTGCAATCACAAGACATATCAATGGACAGAAAATAGCACCTAATAAAAATGAATCTGTTAAGGATTTACATGGTCACAAAAATTAAAAAGAATGCAACACCATTAATAAAGTGAGACAGCCATTGTAACCTAATCAACGAATCCCATTTCCTCTTATATCAACGACGGTCATGAAAATCCGAGTTGATACAACCTACTCGAATCACTCCTCATACTGCCCAAATAATTTGCTAGGCTCATTTTTACTAAACCAATTGGTCACTGATCAAATGTGTTATTTTGAGTGTACATGCTCACTTATATCTTCTCAAACTTCAAATGACTTTTCCTGCTCAAATGTCCCATACATACAGTAGTAACTAGGTTTCATGTATTTATAGTGCCTAAGAAGATAAATGACAAATCACACCAGTTCACTGGACATTAAAGGATAAAAAGGCAGTAAATTGGATAATTCGTCAGTCTAATAAAAGTATCCTTATAAACGGATGAATATGACAAAACAAAAATAAGAAAGAAATAAGAAACCCCATTAGACATTCTATTTCCAATAAGACATGAAATTACTTTATCCTCCAAATATCTAAGTTAGAGCCCCAATTGAAAAAAAAAAAAAAAAAAAAAAACAAAATGAAACCAACCTTAAAAGTAAGAAATTGAAATTGAAGTTAAAGGACAGACCTTTGATGAAACCCAATATGAGAAGGCCAATGAAGTAAGGTAAAAAGCAGATAAAGTTGCATAAATTGGCCCAAAAGCCATGTGGAGGTTCCATCTCTGCTCTCCTCAAATGAGATCTTCAAAGCGGTTCAATTTCCATACTGGAATGAACAAACCCCCCATTCACTAAAACTATCAGAAACTTGTCTAAAAAATCACAAAAAGTAAAATTTCTGGCTTGGGTATCTGAATTGGTTACTTACTTTGAGAAGAAGAAACTCGTGCAGAAGAAGCAAACAAAAGTGGGTGGATTTTTCTACTGGTTTTTGGGTGAGTTCAAGTAGATAGATAAAACTGTAAATTCACAAATTGGGTGCTGGTTGATGGCAGTTACATAACCGTTCATGCTTTACATCAGAGAGATTATTCGATTGAAGAGAGAAAACGAATGCGTTGTTGATGGATTGATAGGAGCATGAGAGAGAAACAGGGGAGGGAGTGGCTAACTTTCTAGTAAACCAAACCAAGCGCTATAATTTCAAGATAAATGTTTTTTTTTTCTTTCTTAGATGGGTATCATTTAATACTCCAAGTTAATTCGACAAATGCTGATGTGGCATTTTCTTTTCTTGAAATTAAAATGAACACTAATTTAAATTATAATGGGATGCAATACAACTTGGTCTTTTTGGCACACCCGAAAAGAAGCTTATTTTGAAAATTTTATGTGGATGAAGAAAATTTACAGGGGGTATTCAATTATGGATTTTAATAGAGTGTGAAAGACTTTAAATCTCATGGATTTTAAAATATTTTAAAGGAGTTTACAGAATCCACTGAACTTTGATGTATTTTAAGTGACTGAATTTTGTGGATTTTACAGAATCCACTGGATTTTGATGGATTTTTATTATTGGATTTTTCTGAATTTTATAAATGATTGTTATGGATTTCTATTGATTCTTATAAATTTCTGTAAATTCTTATGAATATGCTATTAATCATAGGAAGTTATGAAATTACGTCACCTACATTGTTATCCATGTCAACACAAATCATAAAACATCCCTCAAATATCAATAAAACAATCATTTGTATGCTACATGAATTTTATTTCAAATTAAAAAAAATTCAAATACATTGAATATGGTCCAAAAATAATACAAATAACTATTTTTCTTTTGAAAAAAAGAAATAATGCAAATAATTTCTTTTGAGGATCCTCACTTATTAATACTTTTTTTGGGAACACCTTAAACTTGTATGTGCAAGCAAAAACAAAATACAGATGTGTATATAAATAACAATTGTTGATATATATTTTTTTTACTCTAAAGCAAAATGTAGCAATGGAATAACATCAAATTATGCTTCATAAGTATATACAACAAGCAAAATGTAATCAAAACTTCTACAAATGAATTTTGTAAACGATTACCATGCAGCAAACTTGGAGAAATTCAAAGCTTATTTTAGCAAACCAAATGTTCATTGGATACAGATAATCTTACCAAAATGTTCATTGGATACAAATAATCTTACCAAATGATCAGAAAGAAAAAAAAAAAGATGAAGAGAGGACAAGAAAAAGAAAAAATAAGAGGAAGAGAATGAGAAGAATGATAATAATAATAATAAAAAAGAAGAACAAGAACAAAAGAAAAGAGGAAGTGCGGGTGGTGGTGCAGCCAGCGGTGGTAGGGCATGGTGGTGTGGACGAAAGTTGTGGGGCAAGGTGGTGCTGCTCTTGTGAAGAGAGAAGAGAAGGGAAGGTGGTGGTGTCTTTGAGCAGATCACAAAAAAATGGGATGGTGGCGTTCTTTAGCGAAAATGGTGGTGTTATTTAACAATAGCCAATATATAAATCCGATGAAATATGAGAGGGGGGGGGGGGGGGGGAGGTTGGATTTGAAATAACTCTTGTTATATATACTTTTCACTCACAAATTCTTCAAAATCCACAACTTTAACAAATCCATTAAAATCCACTACTTTTTGAATACCCCATAATTTTGGTGGACTTTTGAAAATCATGAATTGAATACCCCATGATTTTAATGGATTATAAAACAATCATTTAAAATCTATATTTGAATACCCCTAGATTTCATTGTATTATTTTAAATCCTTAATTGAATACCCTTATATTTTAATGGAGTTTAAAATCTTTTACACTTTATTAAAATCCATGATTGAATACCCCTGTTAGATCACAAATTTTTGTCCTTGGAATCCAATCCATGAAAACCCTACACCCATTCTTGGTGTCGTGCAAAGTATGGGGTGAAAGGTGTTAGTACTATTTATTTTTCGATAAGATAATTCACTTCCATATGTTTGGAATTAGGTTAGGAACAATGTGTCTTATTCAATAATAAAAAAAAGCGGTCAAGGAATAAATGGTTGGCAGTGGTTTTCTGATTTATAACATCTTGTTGCTTTTTTTTTCATGAGATGTGGGTGGTGACTAGAATGAAAAAAGAGAAGAAAATGAAAATAACTTCAGTCCAGTTCCAAACACGCGAGCTCATGCGAAAGAAAGCTTTGTTTCTAGACACCATGGTTATGATCTTATATCGTTTTCCATGTAATTTATTAAATGGTTCCAAAACCTTTGTTCTCAACAATGTGTACATATGATTTTTTTTTTTTTTTTTGTTAAATACATATGAGCTTTAAAAAGCCTATATTATTTTATTATTATTTATTTGCATTAGTATCTTAAGGAGAAAGATGATGATATGAAAATGAAAGGCAAAAAATTGATCCATAAATAGTAAAATGAACATAATTGGCTCAATTCACAATATTTTTAACTGATTTAAAATTTCAAGATAAATATTTTTCAAGATAAAATGATCCATAAACCAAACCAAGCGCTATAATTTCAAGATAAATATTTTTTATTTCTTAGATTGATATCATTTAATACTCCAAGTTAATTCTACAAATGTTGATGTGGCATTTTCTTTTCTTGAAATTTATAATGAACATTAATTTAAATTAAAATGGGATGCAATACAACCTGGTCTTTTTGGCACACTGAGAAAGAAGCTTATTTTGAAAATTTTACGTGGATGAAGAAAATTTAGATCACAAATTTATGTCCCTGGAATCCAATCCATGAAAACCCTACACCCATTCTTGGTGTCGTGCGAAGTATGGGGTGAGTGGTGTTAGTACTATTTGTTTTTCGATAAGATAATTCACTTCCATATGTTTGGAATTAGGTTAGGAACAATGTGTCTTATTCAATAATAAAAAAAAGCGGTCAAGGAATAAATGGTTGGCAGTGGTTTTCTGATTTATAACATCTTGTTGCTTTTTTTTTCATGAGATGTGGGTGGTGACTAGAATGAAAAAAGAGAAGAAAATGAAAATAACTTCAGTCCAGTTCCAAACACGCGAGCTCATGCGAAAGAAAGCTTTGTTTCTAGACACCATGGTTATGATCTTATATCGTTTTCCATGTAATTTATTAAATGGTTCCAAAACCTTTGTTCTCAACAATGTGTACATATGATTTTTTTTTTTTTTTTTGTTAAATACATATGAGCTTTAAAAAGCCTATATTATTTTATTATTATTTATTTGCATTAGTATCTTAAGGAGAAAGATGATGATATGAAAATGAAAGGCAAAAAATTGATCCATAAATAGTAAAATGAACATAATTGGCTCAATTCACAATATTTTTAACTGATTTAAAATTTCAAGATAAATATTTTTCAAGATAAAATGATCCATAAACCAAACCAAGCGCTATAATTTCAAGATAAATATTTTTTATTTCTTAGATTGATATCATTTAATACTCCAAGTTAATTCTACAAATGTTGATGTGGCATTTTCTTTTCTTGAAATTTATAATGAACATTAATTTAAATTAAAATGGGATGCAATACAACCTGGTCTTTTTGGCACACTGAGAAAGAAGCTTATTTTGAAAATTTTACGTGGATGAAGAAAATTTAGATCACAAATTTATGTCCCTGGAATCCAATCCATGAAAACCCTACACCCATTCTTGGTGTCGTGCGAAGTATGGGGTGAGTGGTGTTAGTACTATTTGTTTTTCGATAAGATAATTCACTTCCATATGTTTGGAATTAGGTTAGGAACAATGTGTCTTATTCAATAATAAAAAAAAGCGATCAAGAAATAAATGGCTGGTAGTGGTTTTCTGATTTATAACATCTTGTTGCTTTTTTTGTCATGAGAAGTGGGTGGTGACTAGAATGGAAAAAGAGAAGAAGATGAAAATGACTTCAGTCCAGTTCCAGGCACGTGAGCTCATGCAAAAGAAAGCTTTGTTTCTAGACTCCATGGTTATGATCTTAAATCGTTTTCCATGTAATTTATTAAATGGTTCCAAAATCTTTGTTCTCAACAATATGTACATATGAGTTATTTTTTTTGTTTTTGTTTTTGTTAAATACATATGAGCATTTAAAAAGCCTATATTATTTTATTGAGTGGGAATAATAAATAGGAGACTTAAAAGCCACCTTAACCTTTCAAATTAAGCCTAATTTAGTTTGCTGTGTCAACATCAAATATTACCAAAAGTCATTATTTAAATGTTTGTTCCAATGGAGTTATTTTGTGGAGAAATCTCAACCATTTGGCATGATATGGATGCTCTAAAAAGTAATTGATGTTCCATATTATACTGTTGTGATGAAATTCGACATATTCAATGTGCATTTTTTAGTTTTGATTTTATTATTATTTATTTAGTTTTTTGCATTAGTATCTTAAAGAGAAAGACGATGATATGAAAATGAAAGGCAAAAAATCGATTCCATAAATAGCAAACTAGAGTTCCCAATCAAAGAAACTAGAGTTCCCAATCAAATTTCTTTGATTGGAACGAGTAGTTTTTGTTTGGTGGGCGGTGGAAGACTAGTAGACTACCTAACTGTTTTTACATGGCAGAGATTATCCCACGCGATATCTTCTACTGGCCCACACCATCCAAAATTTATTTATTATTTTTTAACCTGCTAACTCACACCACCACAAACACTGTTAGTGTTAAAAAACAAACGATGACGACGAATTTAGGGTGAGAACCATGCTTCCCCTTGCAGTGACGTCTCTCTCCCTCTCCCTCTCATTGTCATCAACTGTCGTCTTCTCTCTCCCACACAAAACCTCACCAAATTGCAATTGCCGGTCACACCGCCCTTGTCCCTTTTTATTATTTTTTTCTCATCACCCTCGCGATGCCATATGCAATGATGGGTTCCCCACTCGCGGTGATGTGCATGAGGGTAAAAAAGTTTGACCCTTGCAGCGGCACCCGCGAGCAGAAAACTCACATTCGCAGAGGATCATCTAAGTGAGAGACTTACATTCGTAGCGGATCATGCAAGTGGGAGACTTATATTCGCATGATATTTTGCGACTTGGTTTTTGCTAGACAGATTTGAGTGATTTTAGTAAAATGATAATAACTTGCTCAATTCACAGTATCTTTTAATTGATTTAAAATTTGTGTGTAAGATAACTTAGAGCAAGGAATGAGATGTCGCAAATTCGGCGAACATTTCGTTTCTTTGAAATTACGAAAAGAGAAATGATGACAGAAAAAAATTACATTTTTCAAGGTTTTTAAAAAAAAATCTCGAGTGTTTTGTAAATTTTGATTTTTAAGTAAAAATACAATAACTAGCTCCAAAAGTTAAAATTTTGACGGTTTTTTCGAAAAGTTTCGGGGTGTTTTCGTAAATTTCAGAGTTTTTTTAATGATCATTTCTTCCAATTATTTATTGATTTTTTAAACCACCATATGAATTTCTATTTATTATTTCTTCTACTTATATATTGATTTTTGAAACCATCTCCTGATTTTCTAATTATATATTGATTTCTTGTTTGTTTCATTTCTTGGTATTTAGACTTCATTTATGGTTTAGTATGCGGTAAAAGATTGCATAATGCAAAAGGTTACTGCGGTTACATAAACTTGGGTGTTTGGTTGACTTTACGGAAAACAGTTATTGGAATTATTCAGGAACTCCGCATTTCCTAGTTAAAAAATTTTGCAAAATTTTGCGAAACAAAATCTTCCGCATTACTTTGCAAAACTTTTGTCATCTCCTCGAGCACTCCCAACTTTTTCATAAACACCCCAACCACCACCACCTTCACAGCTACCATCGTCGCCAATACCATAACTACCATACCATAACCATCACAATCACCACCACCACCACCACGCCACTACACCACCACCATCACTATCATAGCATAATAACCACAACCAACACCGCCTCACTATTACCACCATAATTGTTGTCGTCGCGCACCACCACCATGACCACCATAATATAACAACCACTATCATAGCATAATCACCACAACCAATACCGCTTCACTATTACCACCATGAACGTTGTCATTGTGCCCCGCCACCACGACCACCATAACATAACAACCACCACCACCGCCATTGCCACTACCACAACAACCATAGCCACCACCACCACTACCACCACCATCGTCATCACCAAAACAAAACCATCACAATGACCACCTCCATAGCCACTGCCATCGCCACTACCACCATCACCGCCAACTCCAAGACCACCGCTACCCTAGCATACTCACCACAACCACCATTACTACCACCACAACTACCATACACTACTACAAATATTAGCTTAGGTAACGCCACTTAGATAGCGCTTTTTTAAAGAGCTATCCAAGTGGGCGCTAGGATAGCGCTTATTTGTCTTTAAAAAAAAAATAATCAAAAAAAACGCTACAATAGCGCTTTTAAATTTTTTTTTCAGTTAAGCGCTATCTTAATTATGTCTTAGATAGCGCTTTAAAAAACGCTATGTGAAAAAACGTTACCAAAACTACCGTAGCGCTTTTAAAGTGCTTGCATAGCGCTTTTAAAGCGCTATGCTACTTTCCTCTTGTATAGCGCTTCAAATATCAAATTAAATCTCGTTTTTAAAGATCTTGATATGATCGGACGGTTAATATCAAAAGCCCTAATAAAAACCTAAATCTCGACCACATGTATTTTGGTTTTGCTTTTGCCATTTTTTCAAACACAGAGAGAGGAGGGACGGAACAGAGGCGAGGAGGCGAGGAACCAGATCGAGGAGGCGAGGAATCGAGGAAGGACGCGAGGAAGGAGGCGACTCAGGCGAGGAACCGAGGAAGGAGGCGACTCAGGCGAGGAACCAGAGGAGGCGAGGAGGCGAGGAACCGAGGAGTCGCAGGGTAAGGACCAGGTTCGTCTCTCTCGCTCGACTCTCGCAGCGGGTTTCAGCGTGCGCGGTTAGCACACTGGTTTTGAGCTGTGGTTGAGGTATTCTCCTTACTGGTTTTGTCTCAAACAGAGCAAAGCTTTATGGTTCATTGGTTAATACTCAGATTTATTTTTTTTACTTTTATTTTTCATTTTAACTAATAAGAACAAACGTCCAATATCACCACATAATTACTTTTAGTTGCTAATTTGGTCTATCTCATTGATAGCTGCATCTTTTAGTTGTAGAGAAGCTAGGAGAGTTATCTATACTTTTAGCTTTACAGTCTATTCTCATACACTGGTTCGAAAGCATGTGAAAGATAAATTGTGAGTATTGTTGTACAATGGAATTTAAAATAGGAAAAAAAAAAAAAAACCCTGAAGGAATATAATTGCTTGGAAAAGTATATGCATTAAGGATGAAGGTAAGGAAATTTTTTGTTTCCAGTGATGGTATGGTTTGTGTCTGTTATGGACAATGAGTTTCTAATGGAAATGTTATACTTTTCCTCATCAAAAATTTGAAATGGTGCTTTGCAGTCATGTCTGGTTTTGTCATTCTAACCAGAACCTGTGAAGGATTCAATTGAAAAACTTACAAATATGATTAATTTTTTCAGACTATAAGTGTGTCAGCTGTATAAGAACAGGACTGGGGTGCAATTTATAGATACTAAATAAGAAATCTACATTCATTGCGAGAATATTTTACACCCGAGAAGATTCTTGTACCAAAGTAAGAGTCTCTTTTAAGGAAACCCTGTGTTAGATCCCAAAACCAATCTGTCAATTAGAAGTTTCAGAACTTGAGAAACAGAAACATAGACAGAAGTTCATTTGTAGACCACCAAAATCCATTCGTAGGAATGTTTGTCATTAAATTATTTTCCCACTGGAACACAGCAGTTACATTTTTCTCGTAGTGATCTCCCATGGTACTACAAGGGTTGTTTTGAACATAGTAATGTTTGAAATGTAATAGGCAAGTCCAATAGATGTTCAGGGGTTATGTCTGGACAACTTTAGTTAGTAATTTCTCTTTGTTGGCTTCTTAAGCAATTGTATGGATGCAAGAATGCCTCATTTCAATTAAAGAGGATATTTGGCAATGAGGATTAGCCTAAAAATCAGTCCAGCATGTGGCTTTTGATAGATTCGTGTTCAGCTGGGATGACATTCTTAATGACTAATGTTTTGTTTCCCCTTTCTTTTTCTACTTCTTGTAATATGAGCAACTCACTAACTTCTGTGTCCTCTTTTTGATCATTAACAATTTTGCAGTGTGTTCTCATATAAAAAGGATGCAGCTTTATTGTTTTCTATTGTCTTGCTGCTTCTGTTATTTACATAACATTATTTTTTTCTCCTCAACATCTTCTAAGTTTCACATGTTATTACTCGGTGTCTCTTGAGTAGTTGAAAAATAGTAGAATTGGGAAGAAGATAGTTAAGTATCATATCAAAAGCCAGACAGGAAGAGAGAAGGTAGAAGAGAAGCCGTGGAGAGAAATGGCATGGCCTTGGTTTGCACGCCAAACGTTAAACTGTTTTATATAATAGGTGGGTCTGATTGCACCCCAAACTTACATAATCACACACAATCTATTAGACATACACTAAATGAATCTGACAAGACCTGTGCCAGAAAAGTTATCATAACTGCCAGGACAGTAGGTACTCTGCAGGACAGTGGGTACTCTGCAGTGAAACAGAGCGCACTCTGGTTTGCGACCAGCAGCAAGCTCGCATCAGTGCGTCCCTCACAGAGCAGCAGTTCATCCCTCGCAGCAGCAGCAGCAGTGCGTACCTCGCATCATCAGCAGATCGTCCCTTGCAGTAAGTCCCAAAATCTGCTATTGTTTACTCCCAAAATCTAGGATATTTCCTTGAGGAGATCTTGCAGTGCTACACTTATCATTATGGTGCACATGCGTTCATTCATTCCTTACGAGGACTGTTTCTCTTGGGTTTGTCTCAAGTTCTTAATTATATTCCCAAACCCAAATTTACCAAGTACAAACAATTGAGTTGCATTTATGTTGAAATGCCTCTTCATAGAATGCATGTCACAATAAAACTCATCATTATAGAAGGCCTGAAACCATTCTAATGGCTTTATTTGTTTCCTATTTGCTTCTGAAATACTTTATTTCCTCATTTTTAGAATCCGAGAAAAGAAGGAATCTGTGACAGTGTTGTTGTGCGGTACAAGCGGGTGCGGCAAGTCTACATTGTCAGATGGTATTGGTATTATAACACCAGATCTTGCAGCAGCAGTAGCAAATAAGTTAGAATTGACTACACACCCACCTTGTGCCTATCAAATCAGATATGCTGGCTGTAAGGGAGTCATAGGTTTATTGGCTGAGAAGAGAAAAGGTTGCCTGGATAACCCCTTAGTTATAGAGTGCTTTGATTTCAATAGCAATGGAACACATAAATTTATAGGGTAACTACTTAATTCCTGCTTTCATTTTATTTATTTTTGTTTTTGTGTGTATGATTATATGAAAACGCTATGACTCAAATATATATTAAAAATAGAACATTTTTGACCTTGCGTTGAATTATTTCATCAGGAAAGTTCTGAAGTCAGTGATGGACCTGGAAAATCTTCATAAGGAAAGAATTGGAGCACAACTTCATACAGAATCTTCTGCGAGGAAGCCTCATATGAGGGTATTTTGTATGGCCATTCTTCTGTCAGAAGTTAATTAACAGATGAAGTTGACATGTCTAACAGTACATTTCTTAACTATTTTTTTTGTAGATGTTGAAGAGTCAACTTTTTGTGGATGGGTTTTCTGAGAAAAAGCTAGACAGTTTCATTGACTACATTTCTAGTGGATTCGAGCTGAATTTTATGGTTGCAGTTGATTTCACAGGTACATATAATGTTGAGAAATATCATTGTATATTCCTTATGCGACTTAAAGGACAAATCATTAAAAGTATTATTTGAATTTTGTTCAGCTTCAAATGCAAATCCTAGACATCCAGATTCCCTGCACTACATTGATCCTTCAGGAAGATTGAATGCTTACCAGCAGGTGAAGTTTTACTTGACTTTTTTTAGTGCATGTAAATATATTAAAAGAATCTTGAGAATCGACATCTGCCGTTGAGGTTTATTAGTCTTTTCAGAGGGGTAGCACAAAAATAAAATATATTTATAGTATGTTAATTTTTCAGCACCTATTGAGCTGGCTGTCCTGTGATTGATATATAAAAATGGCTTCTTAGAGCTAGAAGATCTCCTAATGGAAATTTCTCTTGACAACCTTATGAGGAATACTGATCAATCATTCTTTTGTTGACAAACTGCTGATCAATATTTTTAAATCAGTTCTACTAAATATTATAAACTAGATGGATACTACGATTGGTTAAATCATTGGTAATTTGGTATAGGAGGTCTTCTGGTGGGTCACTTTCACATGTTTTGAGTCCCTTTGGTTTCAATGCACTCGAGGAGTCAGTTATATCTTATATCGATTGGTTAAATCATTGGTTATTCTGGGGTAAGTTCCACACCTATTACTGCTACTATATATATATATTAGTTGAGAAGGCTGCTATCAAGAAATATAGTTGGACCTTTAGTCATTTACATTTATCTTACTGATACAAAACCCTTTGTGTTTGGCAGTGGTTTGCATATATATAGTAGCAGTAATAGGTGTGTTCTTGTATTTCAGGTTAAGATTTATATACCGACTTAGTGTGTGTGTGTGTTGTTATACTTATACAATGCCATGATGCAATTTCAGGTTATGCGAGGATATAATTTGAAGTGGCGGTAGAATCTGAGAAACATTCAGCGGTGCCGCAATGTACAGACGAAGTTAGGACTGTAGGAGAAGCTGTTGGCCATTTCATTTCGTGGCCGAAAAAGCTGGTGTATATATATGATAGCATATTAACAATTTTGTATGAATGCTTAAATTATATTTTGAATGAATGAGAAACAGTTAGTTATCATGTTGTGTCTTTATTGATTGATTGAACGTTGTCATTATTATATTAAATATTATATAAAAAAATATTATATGGTAGTTAATAAAAAAAATTCACCGAAATTAAATAGCGCTTTAGAAGCTAATTAAAAAAAAAATTAAAAAAAAAAAAAAAAAAAAAATCAACAAAATTAAAAAAGCGCTATTCAAGCTAATTTAAAAAAAAAATTCACCGAACTTAAATAGCGCTTTCTAAAGCGCTATGTAAGTTAATTAAAAAAAAAAAACAACGCTTAGATAGCGCTTTATTAAGCGCTATCTAACGAAGCGCTATTTAAGTATGCGACTTGCATAGCACTTTTTTGAGCGCTATCTAAGCCTATTTTTAAGCGCTATGCAAGCCTATATTTGTAGTAGTGATAGCATAACATCACCACCACTATAGCATAATCATCACCACCACCACCTTCACTACTACCACCGCCACAACCGCCATAGCCACTGCGACCATCACCACCACTATGACCGTCGTTGCCGCCACCACCACCACCACCACCACCACAATTTTAACAGCCACTGCCATTGCTACCACCACCACCATCATTGCCCACATTTGCAATCACCATCATCACAACCACAACTACAATCACCGCCACCATGACCCTGCAACAATTACTATTACCATCATCGACACTACCTATATTCACTTGTCTAATTTGCATTGGTTTTCCTTAGTTACTACCAATCACCCGTAAAGTAATGCATTGCAAACTAATGCATATGCATCAATTTGCAAAATGCATTATTTTACAGTGTACCAACCGGAGCCTCAATATGTTTAATAGATTTATTTACTTGCATTTTTTTTCACATATTTCATATACCCTCGAAATTCATTATATATATTTCACGTATCCTTGAAAATTTTACATTTTTTCTTCACATACCTAAATATTTCTCGAAATATTTCTTAAAATCAGGAAACCAAAAATAACTCAAAAAATGAAAGCACAATCCTTGACTCAGAGTACAATAATGTTTGTGTTTTGATAATCTTGAGAATCGGTCTCAGTTGAGGGTATAAATTGGTCCAAATTCAGGGACAGTACCTGTAACTCCCCTACTTTTTCAATGACAATAAAAATTTATGCACCTAAAATTCAATTGAAATTTGTATTTTAAAATCTTTTTTCATTTGACAAGTTGTATTTTTCGAAATTCACTTAACTTTCTTTCCTTCCGAATCTCGGGACGAGATTCCATTTAACGTGTGTATAATGTAACACCCTTAAATTTCATAAAGTTAATTTATTTTATTTTGAATTAAATAAAATAGCGTTACATTTAATTGAATTTAAATTTCAAAATTTTAGGGTTTTAATTTTGTGAAGTTAAAGGGTGCGTGCCCTTAGAATTTTAGTGGGGGCGAATAGCCACTCACAATATAAAAAACCCTTCATTTCTTTCTTCTCTTGTGCAACAGGAAGAACAAGCTTTGCTCTTCCTCATCTCCTTCTTCGGTGGCGGCTGGCGACGGGACGTTACCGCGCGTTTCTTCGCCCAACCTCCCCTATTTTCTTCCTATCTCCTTCCACTATCTTTCCTTTCCTTCCCATTTCATTTCGGCGCCGAAAAATAGAGCAATGGCAAGAGAGATGGAAACCGGCGGTGATGAAGGCGGTTGTTTTTGCTATTGGGATAGATGGATGTAGGTGATGGACGGTGACGGTGGTGTGTATGCCATAAGAATTAAAATCTGTGAGTTTACTTCATACTATTTCATACCTTTTGTTGAAATATATTATTGGGTTTCTTATAGTTTTGGGTTTAATTTATACCTTCTTATGCATTGCTATTCCAAGTATTATTAGTACGTGACGGTTGTTGAAAAACAATTAGGTGCAGCTTTTGACATGCCCTATTAGTTTTGATTAGTGTTGGGGTCGCCCATGTTTGCAATTTTATTGATTGGGCGTGACTCTGTTTGGTTGGTGTTTGGATGGTTGATGGATAATAAGATTTTGAGTTTTCTATTTCAAGTCCAGCTAATTGGAAAAGTTCATCCCTTAGGTTAGATATTGCAATTTCCTGTTCTTTGAGCAATGGTAGTTTACTCTATTTATACAGATCTGTAACATGTACCACCCTAGCAATGTGAGTAATTAAGTTGTATGCAGATATGTTGCATATCCTATACGTCTAGCACTAGTAGCTTCATGGAAACTTGTTTTAGCTCCCATGAAGTGGGTCAGAGTGTAATGAGGTTTATGATGTCTTACATACGATTATGATAGAGTCTAGGCTGCTTAATTTGATTTTAATGATTGAGTAGTACTAAGGTAGTATGTGAGTATTTGTAATGTTATGTAGCATGAATACTGACACGAATAAGAATTCAGAGTCACTGGGACATGTTAGACCACTGGATAGTCTATAATAATGTTTGAGGTATTGCTTTGTTGAAAATTTTGTGGAGTTCTTCTTTTTCTTATTTTGAATTTTGGGTGTGCTTGCATATTTGCAAATATAATTGTAAGATGGATGTTGGCATGATCTGGATTTATGGGGTTTGTCTAGGAAATGGACTGTTTGATTTAGTTCATGTTTTCCTGATTTTAAGTATGTCGGTTATGCATCACCGATGCTATTTGTTCTCAAGTTTTATGAGTAAGAACAAAAAAAAAATTCTTTATTCATATTTTCTATTCTTGTTTGTGCTAAAGTTAAGACATGGATTCAAATGGCACATCACTGATTGTGTTTTCTTCTTAGATTAGGCTGTCTCTACTGCTTTTTAGTAAAGGGCCTTAAGGCATTATGTAACTCGGAGAAAGGAACCCAATTTACATTTGTTGTCCTGTTTTTATGCCTTTATGAGTTAAATTGGAGGAGATTCCACTGGATTGATCAGTGCAGCAATTGGAGGACAGAAGAACCCTAACCGAGGTTGACGTTTGCTTTGCTGGTAATCATTGAATCATCCATTCAGTTAAGTGACTATTCTTTTAGACTTTTCTTGGTTATTCTTTTAGACTCTTCTTGGTTAGTTTGGTGATTCAAGACAAAGAAAGGATTCCTCCTCCTCATTAACATCATCTGTAGTTGAAATACCAATACTTTGTGACGTGGTGAGTTGGACATTTTCATTCAAGATTGCCTTTTGAAAATCAAGTTACATATACTTCAAATTTCTTCTCATTCAATTTCATCTATTGTACTTTATCAGTGTTTATTAGATCTAGGGTTGCATATCTGGTATGTTTGATCTTTGATTTTTAGCATATTCAATAGGATTAGATTTACCTATGGTTGGTTTTAGTAGATTTTGGGGGTTGTTTGTAGCTATGTATAAAACTTATTTCAGCTAATTTAAGCGGGCGTTTCAGCTGAGTATTGGTTGTTCTAATCAGTTGATTTAGGGAGATGTTCTAGTTGATATACATTGTAGTATGAATCATTCCAAGCTGTTTGTTTCAGTTGAATTTAGAGTGTTATTTTTTTATATTGAGTTTCATGCTTCGATCTCTACATTTTGATGGATCTAAAATGCAAATCCCTTTTGCGATTCTCTTGCATTTTAGTTGTTTACTTTGCCTTAAAGGATGGGTTGGTATAAATGCAACTCTTGTGATGAACATTTTGAACTTCTTTGCTATATGCAGTAATGTATGATAATGAGAATTGGAGTATGGTTTACATATATATATATATATATATATATATGTTGTTTGTGGTTAACAATGTTATTAAGTAATAATGTTTTATTTTATAGCTTGAATTAGACTCAATAAAGAGCTATGATTGAAAGTGTGATGTTATCATACTCGTGGGAACTCGAACCCTCTTATTGAATGGGTTTGATCCCCGCTTTGTTATATAAAATTTGTTTCCAACAATGCTATGTTTTACCAAAAATATGGGCGGAGATTGTGGTTAATCGATTTATAAATGACAAAGTGTCGTTGTGAAAGAAAATTGAAGTATAAAAAATAAATGATATTGGTAAACTTTGACTCCTAAAAATTTAATCACTTGGAATTGTATCACTTTGAACTACCACACCTCTTTTTTTATTATTTTCCCTCTCTTACAAAGAAACTAAATAACCTACGGGTTGTCTTGCGGAGGTGGGCGCCTATTTCTTATAGAGAAACTAAAATAACCTTCGAGTTAGTCTTGCGGAAATGAGGTGGATTTTTATGCCCAAGATAAGCTTTGATATTTATCCGTAAAAAATGTGACGTGACTTTATGCGCATTGATAGGCCAAGAATGGTTTTTTGTTACTCATATAGTTAGGAGTATCCGGTGATGCATGCCTGTATGTGATGTGTCCCCACTTGGGCATGGATGACGGAGTAGTCCTCCTTTGTATGAGAGAGGCTTAGGGGCATGTATGTTCGGCACGGAGGTGGTGCGAATGTGGTATCATCTAAGTGATCAATCCATTATAAATGAATCAAATTCAAATCAAAATGAATAATATGCGTTAGCCAAATATTGTACAAAGACAATTGTTTAATTAATAAATTACGTTTATTTTGTTTCGAACCATTTTCATGCAGGATGACAAGTTCACTAATATTTCTGCAGGTCAGACTTGCCATAGTCAACTTCTACAGTGTAAGTACAAGTAAATGCATATTTACTTAATTGGGATGATGACATGATTGCCTCGTTGAAGAACTAAATTCTTTGAACTTTGCTTTTCTTGCATGACACTTTTGCCTCATTGAGGAACTACCTGTTGGTGTGGTTGTTTATTGTTTGTGCTTAGTTTGATGTTATCACGTGCAAATTTATTGATTTTGGGATGAAGATTACTCACACCTGCTTTATTGCTGACCCAAGTGAGCTTTTGCTTATTGGGTACATTCTTTTGGGAATGTAGCTGATTAGCCTTTCAGGTTTAGAGACTTTTGAGCAGCGCTACTGGAGTTCCACTAGTGGGACTAGCTACGTCAAAGTCTTTCCTGGTTAGAGTTTTTTATTTGTTTCAGTAATTAAATAATATTTAAGTTGTTGCTGCTAAATGTTTCTATTGTTATTGAATTTAACGTTCCGAGTTTTGGGGAAACGGATAATCCTACATGGATTTTGGGATTTTCGTTTTCCTTAAAAATCAAGGCGTGACAGTACAATGTTTTCATTGCTGGACAGACTTGAGTGATTTTAGTAAAATGATCATAACTTGCTCAATTCACAACATTTTTAACTGATTCAAATTTTTTTTTAAGGTAACTCAGAATACTATAATGTTTGTGTATAATCTTGAGAATCAATCTCAATTTAGGATATAAATTGGACCAAAGTCAGGGACAATACATTGTTTTCTTTGCTGGACATATTTGAGTGATTGTAGTAAAATGACCATAACTTGCTCAATTCAAAACATTTTTAACTCATTCAAATTATGTTGATTATATAACTAAGAGCAATACAATTTTCATGTTTGATGAGCTTCAAAATTGGTCTTAATTTGGTGTATAAATTGGCTCAAAGTCAGGGAAAATACCCTACTTTCAGGGACAATACCCTTCATTTTGTTTGAATGTGAGCAACTACGAACGAGGAAAAATATGGTTCTAATTTGGGCGGAAAATGTTGAGAGAATGGGAGAGAGAGTGGTAGTTGTGGGAGTGGGAGACTCAGTCAAGTGGAAGAAGATGAGGAAGAAAATGAATTTGGGAGTAAGCGAGAGAGTTTTTGTAGGTTTGAATTTGGTGGTGTGTAAAAGAGGTGGTGGTGTGGGACAATATAAGATGTGGTGTTAAAAAGTCTATGTTTTTTACATCTGCATCAACAAGAAAAACAGAAATGGTTTTAACCCCACCAGTAATTATTTTGTGTAGGATATTATTTCATTATTGTATATGCTAATTAATACATACCTTGTTATCTTATTGTTTAAGATTTTGGTTTAAAAAATAAAATAGCTCTTTATCGTGACATGTTCGTGATACAAGTTGTTAGCGTTATTCATGTACAAGATGCCCCCGAATGCATAGTCACAATTTATAGCGAAATCTTGAGGAGTACTACCAGGGAACATGTGTTTAGTTATAATCTCATATTTTTAAGTTATGTGGAACCCACATTAGGAATTGGATTGCAACATAAGCTTGGGCTGAGGTTGCATTTTTCGAGTTCAACTTCAGATTAGGAAGCCGAACAGTCACACACTCTGGTTGGGCTCATGCTGGCCCTAACCTGCTCATGCACACCTAATTTGTCCAACATAATGCAACAAAACTTGGGTCATTATATTATACGTTAGGGGTAGAAATGCACTACACGCGCGTAAATAGGGAAGGTGAAGATTATAGAGAGGGAGGAAGAAAGGGGTGAGGTGGTTGCGAAATAGATAACGGAAGGAGGGGGAGGAAGGGGCAACAATAATCACAAAACAGAGAGAGGAAGGCGGGGGAGGAGAAAGAAGGGGTCGGTGGCAGTGGAGAAGATGAGGAGAATGGAGAGGGAGAGGATGAGAGATTACGAAAGGGGAATGACGGGGATATGATAGTCATTTTTTAATTTGGGGGAGGGCAAAATTGAAATTGAAAATCAGGAAGAAAATATACACCTTTTACTATTCATTAAACATTGTTTTAGAAAAGGCTGGTTTTGATAGTAAAATATGAAATGTGTAAAGCAAAATGGAAAATGAAAAATTTAGATGTAAGTGTTTTTTTTTATATAATTAGAGGGCTTTAAATAAATTATGTTAGGGGTTAGGTATAATTAGTGAATGTTCTTTGATGAAAAATCAAAAAGCTAGATATGAGGGCTTTTTTTATTTATAATTTATAGATAATTAGAAGACTTTAAATATATCATGTTAGGGCCTTAAATGTAATTAATGAATGTTTAAAGGGTCTGAGTTTAAATGTAAATAACATGAGTTTAGGAGGGCAAAATGGGAAACTCTACAATTAGGTTGAAGACATAGTTTAGATGAAGGGAACTAGTGTTCTAGTACTACATATAAAGTTTTTGTTTTTTTTTTCTAATAAGAAAGATAACTTTGTGATTATTTTCAAATATTCTCATCAAGAAATAAAAAAAGGTCCTTCATGACTTTGAGAAAATGACTTTCGAAGCGAACAAGTGTCGCAATTGACTTACGATGTTTCCCCTTGGCTTTAGCTTACTTTGTTTTGGACATTCAATTGTATGGGCATCCAAAATATTGGTTGTGTGTCAAATGAAATTATGCAAATCTATAATTTCATACAAAATTAGTAACCATTATCAAGCCGCCCATGGCCCCCATTTCCTTGGGCCCCATGTTTTAAAATTATATATATAATCTCAAAATTAAATAATGGGTTGGGATTCGGAGACACATATTAATGACCCAAATCCACACTCAATTTATAGGCTTTTAGATCTAAATCTATCTAACGGTTGAGATTTTGTAATAACTTTGCTTGAGATATTTTTCTAAATAGATTGATTCAAAATTTCAAATTTAGATACAATCTTTCCACTAAAATGGAAACCAAATTTATAGTCCTTTGATTATCTTAATTGTTTTCTTCCCACCACCACAAATATGTTCTTCCTATATTTTTCAATCACGAATAGTTATTGTTCTTTCACTTTTTTTTTTGCAAATTGTATTTCAAATTTAAATGATTTCTTAAAAATTATAATAATTTTGAAATACCAACTTTGGGATAATCATAGCGTTCAATATTGTTTGTCATACTGATTAAATTGTGTAAGCTTGTTTTTACATGATTGTGAGCCTTGAACATATTAACATTATATCTGGTGACTCTTAAAACCATTGTGTTGTTATACTTTGTGAACCAAAGTTCTCTAATCTTTTTTTTTTTCAACATTGAAATCTTGGAGAATGGAGGAAGAAAGCACTATCGAAGAAAAATGATCGCATATAGAATATTGTTGACTATTCCAGTAACGGTAGCATTCGCAGAGAGAAGTTTTTCAAAATTGAAGTTGATAAAATCTTATCTTCAGTCCATCATGTCACAAGAAAGATTAAATGGGTTAGCTATGATGTCTATTGAGAGCAACTTTGCGAAGAAAATTGATTACACCAATATAATTAGTGATTTTGCATCTCAAAATCTAGAAGTCATATTTAAGTAAAATTAGGCATTAAATTTTTTTTCTCTAAAGAGTGCCCCATTTTAAAGTTCGCCCAGGGCCCCCGTAGACTTAGAATCACCACTGCTTATAGATGTCTTTTATGAGACAGTGGGAGTCCAAACCCTGGATACATTTGCATAATAAGGCGTGGTAGCAAGACTCATTCAATGTATTTTTCAACAACATTCCCCTACAAGCAAGTAAGACCACAAAGTTGTATTGATTGGCAAACATATATTTAAGGCACCATTGTTGTTTGAGCTTCATAACTGGAAATCAAATCAAGAGAAGGGAGAAAAAAAAGAACAGAAGAGAATAGAAGTAAAGGAAAGAAATGACTAGTAGAAAGCTTTTATGTGTTGTGATGTTAGTCTACATGTTGGTTACGGTGTATGCAACCTCATTTGTGTATGGTGATGGTTGTGTAGAAGAGTGTCTTAATAATTGCGGAATAAAAGATGGAACAAAATGTGTACGATCTTGCACAGCTACATGTGGTGGTCTTAGAGGTGGTTGGTTCAATTAACGATTCACATTAAAACTAGGGTTTGCATTTCTTTTTTTGGTGCAAGTAACTAACCTCACCTGTATATGCTAGTTGCAACGACGAAATTGACGCATAACGTGCCTCAAAAACATCAAATGGTAGACCTACATGATGGTGTCCTCATGCAATCTTTACGATTTTGTTTGTAAGGGTGATATAATCCTTGTGGTAAAGATTTTTCTTGTAATTTGCTGTATAATTTTTGTAGGCTGGTAGTTCATGGTTAGTTTTGAATTTGCTTGCATTGGTGCTTATTAATGTTTCATTATAATTAGTTTGTTTTTGTTTTTAAACTAATGCTGAAGGAAAAAAATGTACAAGTTATTATAGTTTTTAAAACTTCTACTGAGAAGTGAGAGTACTTTGGCAAGAAAAAAAATAAATTAATAAAAATAAAAAACAATTGAGGTGACTGACTTTTAAAAAATTTCCTTTTGTGGTTCGATGTCAAGGCCTCAAGGTTTTGAAAACACAGTATATAAGAAATATGGTGTTTTTTCGACAAAATATTTCTTTAAAAAAGAGTTTGATACATTTTTTTTTATTTTGTTTTTTACCAATGAAAAAATATGCTACCAGGTTTGTTGCCGAATCACCCTTGCTAAATATTTTTAGCATTGAATATATTTTTTTGTTGTTAGTACACTTACACCAACAAAAATAATCATAGGCAATGGTAACAATGACCAAGAAATATATAAAATAAAATACAACCACATTAAAATCTATCTGCCAGAAAAATTTTTATTGTAAAAAGTGATTTTTTCTAGGAAATATAGTCATTAGTAAAATATAGATATACCAAAAAATATATATATTGAAATTGCCTCGGTTCATGTAACCCTAGTTCAGTACCACCAAGTGATCCCAAAATCTTTTAACAACTCATTAAACTTTTATATCAAATTTACTCCTTTTTTTTACAAAAAAAAAAAAAAAAAAAAAAAATCATTACTAAGAATGTGATAGTGATTAATAAAATATAATTTTTTTGTAACTATATAGATAGGGAGTGAATACTTTAGTAGGTAAAATATTTTATGAAAAAAAATCAACAATTTTAGCAACAATTTTTTTGAACATCTAATATTTTAATTACACCTTGAATGAAATAATATTTTAGTGCTATAAATATGTTATTAACATTAATTGTATTTTCATCGGGATCAAATGTAGTTACTATATAAAGAGGAAAATAAGCTTTAACAAGGACAAATTTCAAGAAAAACTAATCCGTCTTTTGCAACAAAACTAGTCAAAAAGGTAATTCATCTTTCAAGAAAAACTAATCCATCTGTTACAAATAATACTATTACTAACAACAAAACATTACTTCAACGGTAAAGGGATATTTTTACAACTTTTTGAATTTTAAAACAATTAAATATTATTGCTAATAATAGTTTTCAACGAAATGATATTTTGTTGTTGTAAAGAAGTCAAAAAGCTTTAGCTAGAAATCAATTTCCTTGAAAAATATTTTCAACATTAGCAATTAAACATATCGTTACCAATAATGTGGTAATTACCTAATTTTTTTTAGTTTTCTTGCAAAAAGTAGTCGAACAAGTGTACGGTAGCTTTAACAAGGAAAAATATTTTTCGTTAATATTAGCCTTATTAGCGATGAAAATAATAATTGTCAGTGAAATCATAATTACCAACAAACAAATATTCCATTTCCATAAAAAATTATATTGTTATTAAATCATATTGATGGGAAATTAGATTATGTTTCCGACCTTCAATAAAGAAAGTTTCCCAACAAAACATGTCTTTGTTCAAAAAGTAACAACTTTAGGGTTTTCCAATGAAATTTTATTTTCACTGAAAATGTTACCATATTAACAAGGAAATCAAACTTGATTGATAAAAATTTCGTTAGTAAATGATTGATTTATTGTAGTGACATTTTGAAAAAAAGAAGAAGTCGAGTGTGAGGAATTTTAAGTTCTCACAATTTCGATAGGTTGACTATTGCAGAGAACCCAATGTAGCATGCTTTATCTAAAACTTCCCCCCAAAAGAATAAAACTCACCAATTAATTGTCATTTATCCATAATGGAATGCATTCATGTATATTGTTGGTAATTTTGGATGAAAAGAAACTAAAGGTAATGCCAATACAACAAATCTAATCATCTCACGAGACAATTTATATTTTACATGTAAGAAGGGAAGACATGAGTTAGCTCATGACATAGCCCAAGCTACTAGGAACTTTGATATTTAGTTGGGAATGAAATGTTGCTAGTAAAAAAAATCCAATCAGCCAACAACATCCAAGAAGAGATAAATAAGAAGCGAAGCGAGAAGCAAACCCAATATCCGAATTGGAAGAGATACAACAACCAAAAGGAGTGATACGAATTTGTAGATTTGAGATCTAAGAGTAAACAAATAGGTTTGAGACGACGACACAATTGTGAGACAAATAGAGCTACTTTTCACTTTATAAAGATTTGTTCTTCCTGTAGGTTAATTGAACTAAAATCTATATTACAATTCAGAGTGGTGTTTTACTATTCATTGTTGACTGAGACAAAGTCAAATCGAAAGAATTAGAGATAAAAGATGGTTAAGATTAAAAGTTGGGAAATGTATTGAATTTGAGAGTCAAGATTCATTTTCCATGATGACATATTTGTAAATATAAAACATGTATAAGGGAAAAATTAATGAAAAACTTTTAAAAAAAGTTGGTGGAATGTACATGTGGCTGAGAGAGAAAATATAATGAAAAAAACTTTTGAAAAAAGTTGGTGGAATGTACATGTGGTGGAGAGAGAAAATATTTTGTTTTCCTTTTAGCAAAATAAAAATTATCATAACTATTTACATCGTTGTCGGATTTTGATAAACTTAGTATTGTTGAAATGCATTTTTGAAGATCTTTAGAACAAAATCAATGATCAATACAAGGACCAAAATATTAAAAATATATATTTCACAATTAAATAAACATATAATGGATTACACGTCTTTAACATTTTCAATATTTTTAAAAGCAATGAAACGTGCCGATCATACCAGAAAAAAATGAGCTGGGCATCTTAATGCAAATTTAAACAAAAATCCTAAATTTTCATGTTTTGGCGAATTCAAAGATTAGGGGAGAACTCATTCTCGGCGTTTAAAATTTTCCCCAACTGATTCAAATTTGACTGAATAGGCTAATACTTAGAATTCGCTTACACTTTCAATACCGAGCGAAAATGGGGATAGCCACGAAGGTGTTCAACAAAAATAAAATTATGTGGAGTGCCAACGACACGGGGCGTACTCAAGTTTAGTTACAATTAAGGTTGCAGGTAGGGTTCTAGAAATATATTGATAGGTGCAAATTCAACTAACCAAGTATGTAATTAATGGACAACAAAATTTATATATAACAATAGCTTGTCATTACAACGATGGAATGATCTTTACATAAAGATTATGAGGACATTTACTCTCCCATATAGGTTACATCATCTCTGCCATCGCAAGTAGATGTGTAGGATGACACACATTTGGTTCCATCTTTTACTCTGCAGTTGTTGTTGTTGTTGTTGTTTTTTTTTTTGAAAGACAAGTTGGGGTTTTGAGGATCCCCAAACCTTTATACTCTGCAGTTTTTGAGACATTCTTCGAAACAACCATAAGCTTAGACAGGTGAGGCAGCGTACAACAACACCAACATGGAGATCAAGATCATTGCAATGACAAACTTATTATTGCTCATTTAATTTCTCTGCTCTTCTCTTGACACCCAAGAAGATAAAACTCACTCATGTGATTTTGTAACATATATAAACATCATTGGCAATCAAACATTTGTGGTCTTCCATGTTTATAGGTAGATGCCATGAAACTAATTCGAAAGGTTCTTGTTACAACTACAATATCTTCTTTTCTTTTTCTTTTTTCCTTTTTTTTTCAAGGATCAATGCTAAAAGGAATTAAGAGAAAACTAAAGTCACGGTGGTAAGTTATTTATGGGAAAAGTTTTGCTTCTTGAAATCTTTTGTTCAATATTAAGGGTCAGTTCACTCCCCCGAGCAAAAGGTGAGGAAGCGTTCAGTTTCAAGTCTTGAGATTGAGAAGGAGGGCATCCATCCATCGGAGTTAATGCTACATAATCTACATTTTATAAGTTTATATATTCATTACACACAAAATATTAGGAAATATTTGAGCATATTCCATATTTTAAAAACCTCTATTTTGACCCAAGAAATATATTTCAAATTTTGTTTTACAACTCTTAACTTATCTTCCACTCTACATAATTTGCAATGCCTACTATTTAATCTGTGCTCTCTTCTATCTCCTTCATCATTTTTTTGTCTCCTCTGTTTTCCTACATTAATCAAGGAGGAGGGCACCCTTTCATATAGCCAAGAAACTTGATATCACTGTCACAACAATTTCGACTTATATCAATTGAAACTATTGATTTTTTTTCAAAGATTCGATAGTATAATATTAAAGAAATCGGAGATAAAAAATGTGTTATCAACAAATGTGTTGTTCTATATATTGTTTGTTAATAATTACTCAACAGAGACAATAAGGAAATTTCGAGGATGCGTTAAAAGATCAATATCTTCACATATAACTTAATCAACTTGTGTTCTTGGTAAATCTTCACAAAACAAAACTATTGTTTGAAAACTACAATACACATGCATGATGCGTGCCTGCGATTTATGAGTGGAGTTTTCTTTCTTCAAGTACTACAGTACCATAGTTATCGAATTCACGAATTATACACGTTTAATAGACAAAGTTTTTCATATGCATTACCATGTAAAACTCTTGTCTATATAAAAAAACAACATATAAAATTCGAACATCTAATTAATTTTGTATAATACACGTGTAAATAAAAAATGCTTAATTTATCTTATGTTTGTATAGTGTTTCATTGTAAGAAAATGGTGGGAGATGAATGACAATTGTATTCCCTTGTCCAAAAAAGAATTTTTTTAAAGTATAATTTAATTTATTTCTTCTTATTTCAAACAAATACAATATCTTCTGTGACATTTTTTTTTGTTTTTTTTCCTTTTTTTTGTTAAGGTTGTTTTGATTTGATTTGAACTTACTTCACCACTATTGTAGTTTGGATCATTTCGATCTATGTGTATCGAGAAGGTTTGCCCTTCCCACCGGCTGTTGAAAATAGTGAGGTGGTTCCGCCACCTCACTTGCTTAGTGATGAAGCAAAGTGGAGGAGATGGTGGAAGGTTCCACCTCCTCAAGTCAAGATTTAAGCATTAAGGTTTTGAATTTGTTGGTGATAAAGGAAGATCACAGTCAAGAGGAAGATCTGTAGATAGAAGGTTTTCGCCGAGGGATGAATGTGCCTACTGTCATGAGAAAGGCCATTGGAAGATTGAATGTGATAAATTGAAAGCTGCAATAAAAAAAGAAAAGAAAAAGTCAGATGCGAATGTAATGCAAAATTTAGATAAAAATGAGGATGAAGATGATGCGTATTCGTGGTCTGCAACTTCAGCATTGGTGAGTCATTTTGATGAATGGCTATTTGATTTGGGTTCTACCTATCATATGTGTCCCCGTAGGGATTGGTTCTCTAATTTTAGAGAGATGGATGGTGGTGTTGTCCATATAGGCAACAATGATAAATGTAAAATTGCAGGGATATGTAAAATCAAGTTGAAGTTGTATAATGGACTTGTTCGGGTATTGAATGATGTTCGGTATATACCCGATTTGAAGAAGAATCTCATCTTCGTTATTGCTTTAGAGTCCAAAGGTTACAAGGTTATGGTAAATGGTGGAGCTCTAAATGTCGTTACTGGTGCACTGGTGGTTCTGAAAGCAGCTCGGAAGGGTAACTTGTACTTCTTGTAGGGGAGTACAGTTACAAGTAATCGGAAAGTTGAATTTGGTAGAGCAGCTTGTGTTGTTGAAGGCCCTATGGATGTTGCTTCTGGTGGAGTTGCTGAGAATTCCAAAGATATTTGTATGGATACCTTGAGGATTTGGTATTTGCGTGCAGGTAGTAAAGGTGAAAAGGTTCTGCACGAGCTGTTGAAGAAACATTTGGTAGAAGATATGAAGATTTGTAATATGGATGTTTGTGGACACTGTGTTTCTAGAAGTTCTGATTTGAAACTCCATCATAGTCAAGGTGGAGTTGGTTTGTTAACTTGAGCATATTATGGTGTATGACACCTTCGGGTGTATGCCGCATATGGTGGTTGAAGTCTGTCTTTGTTTTGAAGAGGTGACGTCTGTTTGTTGGGATCGGCTCAGATTTGTTCAATTTTCACCGGGGAGGAGAATTGTTGAAAATAATGAGGTGGTGGAAGCTTTCACCGCCATCTCATTTGCTTAGTCATGAAGCAAAATGGAGGAGATGGTGGAAGGTTCCATCTCCTCAAGTCAAGACTTAAGCATTAAGGTTTTGAATTTATTGGTTGCCACCCCTTATTTTGCTAGCCAATGGGACAACTCACAATCAACTTTTGAACCCCCTATTTATCGCCTCTTGCACCTCCTCAAAGGGGCCTATATAAGGACCCTTGAGGGGCCTCGGTTATTAAGCTCATTAGCCCTTTGTTTATTATCCTAATTTGTGAGAGACATCTCATTTGTATCCGTAAATAGTTTCGGAAAATCCGACATTTGATTTGTTTTGGGTTGGATTTCATTTGCTTATTTGTTGGGGTATTGTTCGGGTTTTGTATTTGGGTTTCTATTGGGAAACCATTTTGTATGGTGTGTTTGTAATCTGTCTATAATATGAGCTTGAAGCAATACAAATTGTTATTTATTGTGGACGTAGACAAGTTTGCCAAATCACATAAATTGTTGTCTCCGATATTTACTGTGTTTGTTTGATAACTTCGCATTTCGGCATTTGTAACGCTTCCGCGCGTAACACCATCACCATCTCTTACCATCGGTCAAGAAGACTGTTAGACAAGCAAATAAAAATAGATATGGAAAAGGAATAGCACAATATCCACTAGAATGCAGCAAAATTATATATAGATATTTGGTCGGTCTCTGCAATATAACTAAGGGTGTGTTTGGTTGCATGGAATCCTATGCCATGGAATTCATGAGGGGACCCATATATTTTAGGCTAATTTGAAGTATAACTCCACATCCACCATTTAATTTTGTTATCAATTGTGAGAATGGAAGTCCCATGAACATGAGAATCACATGCCTTGGGGGACCAAGGAGTGTGAATCCCATGTTTACGGGACTTCCATTCCCACCATTGATCACAAAATCAAATAGTGGATGTGGAGTGATATATCAATTTAGCCTAAAATGTAAGGACCCCCTCATAGATTCTCATTGCATAAGATTCCATACAACCAAACACACCCTAAATGTCAAGTTGCAAAAGATAAATTGAACATTTCTCAGCTACAAACACATTGTCCATTTTGCTTCCATTTTAAATCTATATGGGCCATGGATGCATTCCACAAAAATCAGTTACACAGCATATCACATTAATGACTTACGCACACTACATTTTGGCACAACACTATGTAGCTATAACCAAGGATTGTGATTTTGTTTTTCGAGTTAATTTCAATATCCCGATTTTAAGAAATATTTCGGTGTGTAAAAAAAACGTAAAAACTTCAAGGATACATGAAATATATAATGAATTTTGAGGGTATATTAAATTTGTGAAAAAATAATATGCAAGTAAATAAATGTATTATACACATTAAATAAAACCAAAATACCTATAATTAGAAAACCACTAGGTAGTTTTAAAAATCAATATATAAGTAGAATAAGTGATAATTAGGAAATTAACGGGTGGTTTCAAAAAAAAAAAAAAAAATAAGAATATATGATAATTAGAAGAAAAAAAACTCGAGTTTATGAAAAAAAAATTCCGAAATTTTTCGAAAAAATGTAAATTTTAGTAGCTGGTTTTTGTACTTTTACCGAAAATGAAATTTACGAAAGAACCTCAAAATTTTTCGAAAAAACCCTCGAAAAAATGTAATTTTTTCCGCCCTTTTTCTTTTCCTAATTTAAAAAAACGAAAAAATTCGGTGAAATTTAGTATAATTTCGCAAAACCACAATCCTTGGCTATAACCAGGTTTTTTTTTTTTTTTTTTTTTTTTCTGTGCCTTTGGAGTTGAGAAATTGATTTGATCATCAAAATGGGAAAAGAAAACATCATCAACAATTAAAACCAGCAGTTATAATGAACATACATACTCTTTCATATGTTGGAGACATTAATAAAAGAGTAAATTTGATGTTGATCACTTCTACTACAATTGGAATAAATGCCTACAATCTCATTTAAATATCGTATTTTCGTTTGATCCCTTGACCGTTATTGATTATTGTTGATCGTTTGGTCAAAAGTTAAGTTGGCATGTGCCTTGTTGTTGCATATGACCATTTATTTTTTTTACCGCACTCATCTCACCAAAAAACATATATCTCAAATGAGAACAAACTATGTATATCTTAGGAGAGATTCTAAATGGCGAGGAAACCAGCGAGGGGGAGGGTCTGACCGCTCATCCCCCTAGATATGCGCACTTTCATCCTCGAGATGCACACCAACACGAATTTCGAGGGGGAAGAGTGGTAAAACCCCACCCCCTCACTGGTTTCCTCGCCCCTTTCCTCGACAATAAGAAAGGTTCATATCTTAGTAAAGATTGATGGGTTAAAAAGAACTCGTATTCTCCACTCACCCATACCCTATTCCCCTTCATATCCCCTCTCTATCTCAATGATTACATTTTCCTTCCACACACTCAGGGACGGAGCCACATGGGGGCACTTGCCCCCACTGACTTCAAATATTTTTTTTTTTAATATGGCCACCCTTGCCGAAAAATTCGTCCCGCCCCACCCCTTCCTCTTTATTTGTTCTCCATCCCTGCCTTGCCCCTCTGTTCTCATTTGCTTCCTCTATCTATTTACTGCGACACCGACAATCACCCTTTTTTGCTTGACTTAGTTGTTTTTTTCACCATCACCATCAACAACCAGCAACAACAACAACCTCTTTCCTTCTTCGAGGAAGAAGTTTAAAAAAAAATGTATTTTCTCGATGAATTCGTATCTCGAGATCTAGTTTTGTATTTTATTCATAGGATTTTTCTAGAGATACATGAAAATGTTGATCCATTAAATTTTTACTCAAGATATATGTTTGTATCTCGAGGTTCATCTGTGGGTTATTGTTTGAAGGACATTATGGTAATCAACGTGAGCATTTTGACAGTCAATGCACGTTGATTGCTAGTCTTGGGGGGAGACTGTAATAGTGTTCAATGATAGGATACAGGGACGGAGCCACATGGGCAAGTGGCCCCCACTGACTTCAAAATTTAATTATTATTATTTTTTTAATATGGCCACCATTGCCGAAAAATTCGTCCTACCCCACCCCTTCCTTTCTATTTGTTCTCCCTCCCTGCTTTGCCCATCTGTTCTCATTTGCTTCCTCTATCTGTTTACTGCGACATCGACAATCACCCCTTTTTGCTTGACTTAGTTGTTTTTCCCACCATCGCCATCAACAACCAGCAACCACAATAACCTCTTTCTTTCTTTGAGGAAGAAGTTAAAAAAAAAAAGTATTTTCTCGATGAATTCGTATCTCGAGATCTAGTTTTGTATTTTATTCATGGGATTTTTCTAGAGATACATGAAAATGTCGATCCATTAAATTTTTTCTCAAGATATATGTTTGTATCTCGAGGTTCATCTGTGGGTTATTGTTTGAAGGACATTTTGGTAATCAACGTGAGCATTTTGACAGTCAATGCACGTTGATTTCTAGTCCTGGGGGGAGACTCTAATAGTGTTCAATGATAGGGTACAGAGACGGAGCCACATGGGGGCACTTGCCCCCACTGACTACAATTTTTTTTTTTTTACTTTTTTAATATGGCCACCCTTGCCGAAAAATTCGTCCAACCCCACCCTTTCCTCTCTATTTGTTCTCCCTCCCTGCTCTGCCCATTTGTTCTCATTTGCTTCCTCTATCTGTTTACTAAGACACCGACAATCACCCCTTTTTGCTTGACTTAGTTGTTTTTCCCACCATCGCCATCAACAACCAGCGACCACCACAACCTCTTTCATTGTTTGAGGAAGAAGTTTAAAAACAAAATGTATTTTCTCGATGAATTCGTATCTCGAGATCTAGTTTTGTATTTTATTCATGGGATTTTTCTAGAGATACATGAAAATGTTGATCCATTAAATTATTTCTCAAGATATATGTTTGTATCACGAGGTTCATCTGTGGGTTATTGTTTGAAGGACATTTTGGTAATCAACGTGAGCATTTTGACGGTCAATGCACGTTGATTGCTAGTCCTTGGGGGAGACTGTAATAGTGTTCAATGATAGGGTACAGGGACGGAGCCACATGGGGGCACTTGCCCCCACCGACTTCAAAAATTTTTTATTATTATTTTTTTAAAATGGCCAACCTTGCCGAAAAATTCGTCCTACCCCACCCCTTCTTCTCTATTTGTTCTCCCTCCCTCCTCTGCCCATTTGCTCTCATTTGCTTCCTCTATCTGTTTACTGCGACACCGACAATCACCCCTTTTTGCTTGACTTAGTTGTTTTTCCCACTATCGCCATCAACAACCAGCAACCACTACAACCTCTTTCTTTCTTTCTTTGAGGAAGAAGTTTAAAAAAAAATGTATTTTCTCGATGAATTCATATCTCTAGAGCTAGTTTTGTATTTTATTCGTAGGATTTTTCTAGAGATACATGAAAATGTTGATCCAATAAATTTTTTCTCAAGATATATGTTTGTATCTCGAGGTTCATCTGTGGGTTATTGTTTGAAGGACATTTTGGTAATCAACGTGATCATTTTGACCGTCAATGCACGTTGATTGCTAGTCCTTGTGGGAGACTGTAATAGTGTTAAATTATAGGGTACAGGGACGGAGCCACATGGGGGCACTTGCCCCCACTGACTTCAAAGTTTTTTTTAATATGGCCACCCTTGCCGAAAATCTCGTCCTACCCCACCCCTACCTCTCTATTTGTTCTCCCTCCTTGCTCTGCCCATCTGTTCTCATTTGCTTCCTCTATCTGTTTACTGCGACACCGACAATCACCCCTTTTTGCTTGAATTAGTAGTTTTTCCCACCATCGCCATCAACAACCAGCAACCACAACAATCTCTTTCCTTCTTTGAGGAAGAAGTTTTAAAAAAAATTTATTTTCTCGATGAATTCTTATCTCGAGATCTAGTTTTTTATTTTATTCATAGGATTTTTCTAGAGATACATGAAAATGTTGATCCATTAAATTTTTTCTCAAGATATATGTTTGTATCTCGAGGTTCATCTGTTGGTTATTGTTTGAAGGACATTTTGGTAATCAACGTGAGCGTTTTGACTGTCAATGCACGTTGATTGCTAGTCCTGGGGGGAGACTGTAATAGTGTTCAATGATAGGGTACAGGGACGGAGCCACATGGGGGCACTTGCCCCCACTGACTTCAAAATTTTTTTATTATTAATTTTTTAATATGGCCACCCATGCCGAAAATCTCGTCCTACCCCACCCATTACTATCTATTTGTGCTCCCTCCCTGCTCTGCCCATCTGTTCTCATTTGCTTCCTCTGTCTGTTTACTGCGACACCGAGAATCACCCATTTTTGCTTGACTTAGTTGTTTTTCCCCCCATCGCCATCAACAACCAGCAACCACAAGAACCTCTTTCCTTCTTTGAGGAAGAAGTTCAAAAAAATGTATTTTCTCGATGAATTCATATCTCGAGATCTAGTTTTGTATTTTATTCATATGATTTTTCTAGAGATACATTAAAATGTTGATCCAATAAATTTTTTCTCAAGATATATGTTTGTATCTCGAGGTTCATCTGTGGGTTGTTGTTTGAAAGACATTTTGGTAATCAACGTGAGCATTTTGACAGTCAATGCACGTTGATTGCTAGTCCTGGGGGGAGACTGTCATAGTGTTAAAAGATAGGGTACTGGGTCGGTGCCACATGGGGGCACTTGCCCCCACTGACTTCAAGTTTTTTTAATTATTTTGTTAATATGGCCACCATTGCCGAAAATCTCGTCCTACCCCACCCCTTCCTCTCTATTTGTTCACCCTCTCTGCTATGCCCATCTGTTCTCATTTGCTTCCTCTATCTGTTTACTGCGACACCGAGAATCACCCCTTTTTGCTTGACTTAGTCGTTTTTCCCACCATCGCCATCAACAACCAGCAACCACAACAACCTCTTTCCTTCTTTGAGGAAGAAGTTTAAAAAAAATGTATTTTCTCGATGAATTCGTATATCGAGATCTACTTTTGTATTTTATTCATAGGATTTTTCTAGAGATACATGAAAATGTTGATCCATTAAATTTTTTCTCAAGATATATGCTTGTATCTCGAGGTTCATCTGTGGGTTATTGTTTGAATGACATTTTGGTAATCAACGTGAGCATTTTGACAGTCAATGCACGTTGATTGCTAGTCCTGGGGGGAGACTGTAATAGTGTTCAATGATAGGGTACAGATATGGAGCCACATTGGGGCACTTGCCCCCACTGACTTCAAAATTTTTTTAATATGGCCACCCTTGCCGAAAAATTCGTCCTACCCCACCCCTTCCTGTCCATTTGTTCTCCCTCCCTGCTCTGCCCATCTGTTATCTGTTTACGGCGACACCGACAATCATCCCTTTTTGCTTGACTTAGTTGTTTTTCCCACCATCGCCATCAACAACCAGCAACCACAACAACCTCTTTCCTTCTTTGGGGAAGAAGTTTCAAAAAAAAAATTATTTTCTCGATGAATTCGTATCTCGAGATCTAGTTTTCTATTTTATTCATAGGATTTTTCTAGAGATACATGAAAATGTTGATCCATTAAATTTTTTCTCAAGATATATGTTTGTATCTCAAGGTTCATCTGTGGGTTATTGTTTGAAGAATATTTTGGTAATCAACGTGTGCATTTTGACAGTCAATGCAAGTTGATTGCTAGTCCTGGGGGGAGACTGTAATAGTGTTCAATGATAGGGTACAGGGACGGAGCCACATGGGGGCACTTGCCCCCACTGACTTCAAAATTTTATTATTAACATTTTTTTAATATGGTCACGCTTGTCGAAAAATTCGTCCTACCCCACCCCTTCCTCTCTATTTGTTATCCCTCCCTGCTCTGCCCCTTCGTTCTCATTTGCTTCCTCTATCTGTTTACTGCGACACCGACAATCATCCGTTTTTGCTTGACTTAGATATTTTTCCCACCATCGCCATCAACTACCAGCAACCACAACAACATCTTTCCTTCTTTGAGGAAGAAGTTTAAACAAAAATGTATTTTCTCGATGAATTCGTATCACGAGATCTAGTTTTGTATTTTATTCATAAGATTTTTCTAGAGATACATGAAAATGTTGATCCATTAAATTTTTTCTCAAGATATATGTTTGTATCTCGAGGTTCATCTGTGGGTTATTGTTTGAAGGACATTTTTGTAATCAACGTGAGCATTTTTACAGTCAAGGCACATTGATTGCTAGTCCTAGGGGGAGACTGTAATAGTGTTCAATGATAGGGTACAGATATGGAGCCACATGGGGGCACTTGCCCCCACTGACTTCAAATTTTTTTTAATATGGCCACCCTTGACGAAAAATTCGTCCTACCCCACCCCTTCCTCTCTATTTGTTCTCCCTCTGTGCTCTGCCCATCTGTTCTCATTTGCTTCCTCTATCTGTTTCCTGTGACACCGACAATCACCCCTTTTTGCTTGACTTAGTTGTTTTTCCCACCATCGCCATCAACAACCAGCAACCACAACAACCTCTTTCCTTCTTTGAGGAAGAAGTTTAAAAAAAAAATTATTTTCTCGATGAATTCGTATCTCGAGATCTAGTTTTGTATTTTATTCATAGGATTTTTCTAGAGATACATGAAAATTTTGATCCATTAAATTTTTTGTCAAGATATATGTTTGTATCTCGAGGTTCATCTGTGTTTGAAGGACATTTTGGTAATCAACGTGAGCATTTTGACAGTCAATGCACTTTGATTGCTAGTGCTGGGGGGAGACTGTAATAGTGTTCAATGATAGGGTACAGGGACAGAGCCACATGGGGGCACTTGCCCCCACTGACTTCAAATTTTTTTAAATTTGGCCACCCTTGCTAAAAAATTCGTCCTACCCCACCCCTTCCTTTCAATTTGTTCTCCCTCCCTACTATGCCCATCTGTTCAAATTTGCTTCCTCTATCTGTTTACTGCGACACCGACAATCACCCTTTTTTGCTTGACTTAGTTGTTTTTCCCACCATCGCCATCAACAACCTGCAACCACAACAACCTCTTTCCTTTCTCGAGGAAGAAGTTTTAAAAAAAATGTATTTTCTCGATGAATTCGTATCTCGAGATCTAGTTTTGTATTATTTTCATAGGATTTTTCTAGAGATACATGAAAATGTTGATCCATTAAATTTTTTCTCAAGATATATGTTTGTATCTCGAGGTTCATCTGTGGGTTATTATTTGAAGGACATTTTGGTAATCAACACGAGCATTTTGACAGTCAATGCACGTTGATTGCTAGTCCGGGGGGGAGACTATAATAGTGTTCACTGATAGGGTACAGAGATGGAGCCACATGGGGGCACTTGCCCCCAATGACTTCAATTATTTTTTAATATGGCCACCCTTGCCGAAAAATTCGTCCTACCCCACCCCTTCCTCTCAATTTGTTCTCCCTCCCTGTTCTGCCCATCTATTCTCATTTGCTTCCTCTATCTGTTTACTGCGACATCGACAATCACCCCTTTTTGCTTGACTTAGTTGTTTTTCCCACCATCGCCATCAACAACCAGCAACCACAACAACCTATTTCCTTCTTTGAGGAAGAAATTTAAAAAAAATGTATTTTCTCGATGAATTCGTATCTCGAGATCTAGTTTTTTATTATTTTCATAGGATTTTTAAAGAGATATATGAAAATGTTGATCCATTAAATTTTTCTCAAGATATATGTGTGCATCTTGAGGTTTATCTGTGGGTTATAGTTTGAAGGACATTTTGGTAATCAACATGAGCATTTTGACAGTCAATGCACGTGGATTGCTAGTCCTTGGGAGAGACTGTAATAGTGTTCAATGATAGGGTACATGGACGGAGCCACATGGGGGCACTTGCCCCCACTGACTTCAAAGTTTTTTTAATATGGCCACCCTTGCCGAAAAATTCGTCCTACCCCACCCCTTCCTCTCAATTTGTTCTCCCTCCCTGCTCTGCCCATCTGTTCTCATTTGCTTCCTCTATCTGTTTACTGCGACACCGACAATCACCCCTTTTTGCTTGACTTAGTTTTTTTTCCCACCATCGCCATCAACAACCTCTTTCCTTCTTTGAGGAAGAAGTTTAAAAAAAAAATGTATTTTCTCGATGAATTTGTATCTCGAAATCTAGTTTTGTATTATTTTCATAGGATTTTTCAAGAGATACATGAAAATGTTGATCCATTAAATTTTTTTCTCAAGATATATGTTTGCATCTTGAGGTTCATCTGTGGGTTATTGTTTGAATGACATTTTGGTAATCAACGTAAGCATTTTGACAGTCAATGCACGTTGATTGCTAGTCCAGGGGGGGGAGACTGTAATAGTGTTCAATGATAGGGTACAGAGATGGAGCCACATGGGGGCACTTGCCCCCACTGACTTCAAAATTTTTTTAATATGCCACCCTTGCCGAAAAATTCGTCCTACCCACCCCTTCCTCTCTATTTGTTCTCCTTCCTTGCTCTGCCCAACTGTTTACTGCGACACCGACAATCACCCCTTTTTGCTTGAATTAGTTGTTTTTCCCACCATCGCCATCAAGAACCAGCAACCACAACAATCTCTTTCCTTATTTGAGGAAGAAGTTTAAAAAAAAAAAATGTATTTTCTCGATGAATTCGTATCTCGAGATTTAGTTTTGTATTTTATTCATAAGATTTTTCTAGAGATACATGAAAATGTTGATCCATTAAATTTTTTCTCAAGATATTTGTTTGTATCTTGAGGTTCATCTGTGGGTTATTGTTTGAAGGACATTTTGGTAATCAACGTGAGCATTTTGACAGTCAATGCACGTTGATTACTAGTACTGGGGGGAGACTGTAATAATGTTCAATGATAGGGTACAGAGACGGAGCCACATGGGGGCACTTGCCCCCACTGACTTCAAATTTTTTTTAATATGGCCACCCTTGCAAAAAATTCGCCCTACCCCACCCCTTCTTCTCTATTTGTTCACCCTCCCTGCTCTGCCCATTTGTTCTCATTTGCTTCCTCTATCTGTTTACTGCGACACCGACAATCACCCCTTTTTGCTTGACTTAGTTGTTTTTCCCACCATCGCCATCAACAACCAGCGACCACCACAACCTCTTTCATTCTTTGAGGAAGAAGTTTAAAAACAAAATGTATTTTCTCGATGAATTCGTATCTCGAGATCTAGTTTTGTATATTATTCATAGGAGTTTTCTAGATATACATGAAAATGTTGATCTATTAAATTTTTTCTCAAGATATATGTTTGTATCTCGAGGTTCATCTGTGGGTTATTGTTTGAAGGACATTTTGGTAATTAAAGTGAGCATTTTGACGGTCAATGCACGTTGATTGCTATTCCTGGGGGGAGACTGTAATAGTGTTCAATGATAGGGTACAGGGACTAGGGATGGCAACGGGGCGGATTGGGGCGGATTTAAGCAAATCCATCCCCGCCCCGCTGAGAATTGCGGGGATTAAAATCCGCCCCGCATATCCGTTTGGTATTATTTTTCAAAACCGCCCCCGCCCCAGACGGATTTACGGATATCCGCCCCGCCCCGGATATCCGCATGAAAATTTCTTTCATTACAGTTTTACGATCATTTATACATTAAAAAAAAAAAAACATACAACAAATTTAAAAAAAAAAACATACAACAAATTTAAAAAAAAAAAATCAGATATCTGAATCTCTAATATAAACAAATTACAAAAAAAAAAAAAAAAAAACGATCTAAAAATTACAACAAATTACCAAAAAAAAATCAGATCTGATCTGAACTCTAAGATCGAGATCAGATCTGATGAGATCGAAATGGAGATCAGATCAGATCTGATGAGATCTGAGATCGAGAACAGATCTGAGATGAGATCTGAGATCGAGATCAGATCTGATGAAATCAGATCAGATCAGTCTGATCTCAGATCTGTTGATCTGATCTCGGATCTGATGATCTGATCTCGGATCTGTTGATCAGATCTGATGATCTGATCTGTTGATCTGGATCTAAGAGATCTGGATCTAAGATCTTATTGCTAAGATCAGTCTGATCAGAGAAGAAGGAGATCCGGAGAAGGAGAAGGGGTTGATCTCTGTGAGAGGGAGATCTCTCTGCGAGGGAGGCAGATCTCTCGCGGTCGACGCGGTGTGAGGGACCTCTCGAGGTCGACGCGGTGTGAGGGAGGCAGATCTCTCGCGGCGTGAGGGGAGCAGCAGGGAGGATCTCGCGAGTCGCGGCCGCGCTGCGTGAGGGAGGGCGACGTGGTGTGAGGGAGGGCGACGTGGGCGACGCTGCTCTGTGAGAGTGAGACGAGAGCTTGTGCTCTGTGTCTGTGAGAGGGAGCGTTTGGTGAGGGTGAGGGTGAGGGGAGGAGCGTTTGGTGAGGGTGAGGGAGCGAATGAAAATGAAATGAGCGAAGAGCGATTGTGACTTGTGAGTGATTTGTGAAAAAAAATTAATCCTTTATATAGGCGAAGGGCACTTTTGTAAATTTGTTGGTTAAACGGATATCCGCGGGGCGGATATGGCCAAATCCGTATCCGCCCCGAATAGTGAACGGATATTTTTTGGATACCCGAAACCACCCGAAAACCCATTCAGCCATATCCAAAACCGCCCCAAACGGATTGGGTGGGGCAGATATCCGTGAAAATCCGCCCCACTGCCATCCCTAACAGGGACGAAGCCACATGGGGGCACTTGCCCTCACTGACTTCAAATTTTTTTATTTTTTATTTTTTTAATATGGCCTCCCTTGCCGAAAAATTCGTCCTACCTCACCCCTTCCTCTCTATTTGTTCTCACTCCCTGCTCTACCCATCTGTTCTCATTTGCTTCCTCTATCTGTTTACTGCGACACCGACAATCACCCATTTTTGCTTGACTTAGTTGTTTTCCCCACCATCGCCATTAACAACCAGCAACCACAACAACCTCTTTCCGTCTTTGAGGAAGAAGTTTAAAAAAAAAAAAGTATTTTCTCGATGAATTCGTATCTCGAGATCTAGTTTTGTATTTTATTCATAGGATTTTTCTAGAGATACATAAAAATGTTGATCCATTAAATTTTTTCTCAAGATATATGTTTGTATCTCGAGGTTAATCTGTGGGTTATTGTTTGAAGCAGTGTTCTAAAAATCGGTCTAGGCGATCATAATATATGTTTTTAAAGTACTTCACGGGGTAGAGCACCACTTTAAACCAATCGATCCTCGTATCGACTCCGTCAAAGAATGCTTTGTTTACTATGCCCAATGGCCGGTTAGCCGCGACATCACTACCAACAGGGAGGACCGAAATCTCGATCCGACTGGAAACACCTTCCCCCATATCCAAATAGTGTCAAAAGCTCTAAGAGTCGACCCAAAAAAGCCTCATCAACGAGATTATTTTTCTGCACCTACCGTCATTGACATTATTGAAATGGGAGAGAGAAAGAATAAAGCAAAAAAATGACCTTGTTATTCATATTTTGAGTAAAATATGTAACTCCTCGGCTTGCTAAAATTCAGATACATCTGAACCAACGAAAACAAAGTAGCTGTGATTGAATATGTTAAAAAATTTAGTGTTGATGAATTTTTTTTTTTAAATATATTTTTTTATCTTTAATTTCTCCCACCCCAAATGCTGCTGGCAGGGTTTAAACCTTGGATTGATACCATCCTTCATAATCCTACTAGTTGAGCTAGTACCCCATTGAAGATGATTTATTTAAAATATGTTGAATAAAAGGATGAAAATTTATCAATCTAGATGAGCTTTGTGAACTTTCATACTATATTGATGATGATCATGATGAATATGCAAAAGATGAGACATTTAAATGATTCTAAAGATGATACTTCTTGGCTTTATGATGGTGTGGAAATTGGTTTTTTTCCCTTAGATTTCTGTTATGGTACCAACATTTTAGTTCTTTTCTTAAATAGTTAAGTATCTTTTTAATTTTTGCATATATGAACAATGAATTAACATTTAAATGTAACAATATTAATTTTATTTTGTTTTAGTAGTATATGTGAATATTAATATCTATTTGAGTAAGTCTAGCCAATCATGTTTGCTAGTTTTTTTATTACTGTTTTTACACTTTTTACCCATTTTCTTTAAAACACAACCACAAACAATACCTATAGAAATGTTAAAAGTGTAAAAAACCCAAAAAAGACTAGCAAACATGGCTGGCTAGAATTGTTGTATCTATTTACATATGTGGCAAAGTTTTATTTTCAAAAGTTTTACGTGGTACCGTATTATACTCAAATTTCTGCCGCATCAAATATTTAATTTCTTTCATATATTTGACCGAATCTAATTATTCCAAAATCATAGTCTTTTCAAATTTTGCTGAATCGAACTTTTGTCCATACTCCGAATTGATAACTATGTGCATTGCTCCTTCCAAATCGTATGTTAGATTAGTTCCTACAAGATGTTTAATGTGGATTTTCACAGTGTTTAAGCCGAGAAAATTGAATGAGAATTGGTAATTAACTTGGTTTAATTCATATATCAATCCAACTCTTTCTTTGATCTTCTCAAGAATTTAATGAAGTTTTCTTAAATCTCTAACTTATATAATTATGTGTTAAACACAAATGGTTGAGTTAATAATAAGACAAGTGGATTTATTTTAAGCTAAACCTACGTAACATAATCTACAAGAGCATATGGGGGTATTTCAAAATCTCTCAACAAATCTCTAGATGTTAAAAACAATCTGTAACAGTAACAGCGAGGGGATAAGATAATATGAGGTTTGTTTAATGCAATTCTCTTAAGACAATATTCGATTCGTCTTGGTGCAATGTTGATGGTTGTTAGTCTCCCAAGATACAATAGATTTGTCTATGTTTCTAATTCACTTTAGGATAGAAACTTAGGCGAAGAGAAATATGAACGACTTTGAGATGAACAGGAAAAAACATGTTTGATTTGAATGTAAACTATTCTTCTGTGTGCTAGATTGTTGTTGTAATGATGAATTACTAATATTTTGGATATCGCAAATGACCAATTTGAGATTCTACTTATAACAAATGAAATACTACGTACATGCTCCCAGAAGACACAAATGAACCAAGACACCTGTGGTCTAAAGACTTACATAAATGACCTTATGTAATTAGTTTACATAATGTACGATTTACTCATTCAATAAATATGGAAATACATAAATTTCCAATAATCCCCCACTTGAATGAGAAAATCGTGACGTCTCAAAAATGAGTGGATTAATGCCACATCAGAATAAGTAACTTTCACTTTGAACCTTCCTTAGTAAAAGAGTATCGAAATTACTCAACTAATCAATGAACTATTTCATTTTGAACCATCAGTTGTTGATGTAAAACCCCAATAAACTTTACATGGCATTATTCAATTCAATTCTATACTCGGTTGTGTTTGTTTTGGTCCTGACAATTCTTAATTCTGTAAATGCTACTAGAGATTTCAGCCTGATAAAAATCTCGTAGAGCCGACCCAACTCACACTTACATGGGTGACTGCTTCTACAATACCCAACTTGCCTTTTGCAAGATATATACGTCATTAAAAACAATGTATCATTGTTTATCCTTTTGATCACAGTAAGCTTGCACTTGGTGCTTCATAAGAATGGAAAGAGTATTTTACTGTTAAGTGCTTAACAAAAAATTATCCATCACTAGTTTTCCTTTTGAACTAAGTCCATGGGATCTCCAATCGCTTAGTAAGGTTTTCGTATATGATAATTCATGTGTATTAGGCTTTTAAACCCATTCCCTCAAAGTGTAGTCTATATGTTCTCTAGATAAACCTTTAGTAAATGGACCTGCTAAGTTATCTTTTGATTTAAAAAATAAGTAGACATTATGCCATTAGAAAGCAACTGCCCCACAGTACGATGCCTTCGACGTATGTGTTGTTATCGACATAAAATTGTGAGCTCTACATATAGAGGCTTAATTGTCACAATGTGTGCATATGGTCGGTACTAGTGGTGGCCATAATGGAATGTCTTCTAAAATTGATGAATCCATTCCGCTTCTTCCCCAATCATGTCTAAGGTTATGAACTCAGATTCCATTGTGGATTTAGCTATACATGTTTGTTTAGAAGATTTCCAGGATACGACACCGCCTGCCATAGTAAACACATAACCACTGGTCGATTTTATTGATTCAGAATCAGAAATCCAATTTGCATCACTATATCCCTCAAGGACACTAGGATATCTTCCATAGTGCAATGCATAGTTTGGAGTATTTTTCCAATACCCTAAAACCTTAAGCAAATATGTCAGTGAGCTTTACTTGGTTTACAAGTATATTTGCTTAATATGCTCACAGCATAAGCTATATCCAATCTCGTATAGTTCATCATATACATTAAACTTCCAATAATGCGAGAGTACTCAAGTTGTGAAACACTTGGATCTGTATACTTATGTAGCACCTGGGATGGATGGAATGGATTATTAGATTTCTTGATTCCATATTGTTTGAACTTGTCTATTACATTCTCAATGTAATATGATTGAGAAAAAGCTAACCCATCAGGTGTTCGCAATATTTTGATTCCCAAAATTACGTTTGCTTTACCTAGATCTTTCATATTGAAATGTTTAATGAGCATAAGTTTGGTCGACTTAATAACTTGACTATTAGTCCCAAAAATAAACATATCATCAACATAAAGACAAACTATCACATAGACATTATTGATTTTCTTTATATAGACACACTTGTCACACTCATTTATGTTGAATCTATTTTTCAATATGATTCCATCAAACTTCTCATGCCATTTTTTAGGGTATTGTTTTAAACCATATAAGGATCGAACAAGTTTACATACTTTGTGATCTTGTCTTTTGTCTCGGAACCCTTTCGGTTGATCCATATATATTTCCTCATTTAATTTTCCATTCAAGGACACAATTGTTACATCCATTTGGTGAATTTTCAAATTGTAAAGCGTTGCAATGACAATTATTACATCCATTTGATGTTATCCTTGTCACTGGAGAATAAGTCTCAAAATAGTCTAAGCCTTATTTTTTACTATGCCTTTTAGCTACTTATCGAGCTTTGTATTTATCAATGGAACCATCAGGTTTCATTTTGCGTTTGAAGATTCATTTGCACCCAATTGGTTTATGTCCAGGAGGAAGATTAACCAATTCCTAAGTATGATTATGCATAATGGATTTTATCTCACTATTTATAGCTTCCTTCCAGAAAGAAGCTTCAGGAGTAGACATTGTTTCTTTATAAGTTTGAGGCTTGGTTTCTAACATATAAATTAGAAAATTTGGACAAAACGTTTTGGACTTTTGATCTCTCTTACTACGTCTAAGAAAGTCATCATTTCTATTTTTATTAGAATTATTATTTTGCTCATTCCCTTCATTTGACACCTCATGTGTTCTTTTTGGAGCACTAGACATCTCAGAAGTCATATGTGGTGTTAATTCTATGTAATCCTTCCTATGAGGAATTACAGTAAAAAATCATCGCATCTCTAGACTCAATGATAGTATTAACATGAATATCATTAATATCAAATTTAAACTCAAAAAACCTGTATGCACTGCTATTTTCGGCATTTTCTAAAAAATAGCAATCAACGGTTTTTGCTCCTAATTTGTTCCTTTTGGGCAGTGGAATAGAATCCTTCGCTAAGCACCACCACACTTTAATGTGTTTATAGGATGGTCGTCTACCTTTCCATATCTCATATGATAATTGATCAAATTTCTTGTAGGACACTAGATTTAAAATACGATTTGCCATATGTATAAACCTCATTCACAGAGGAGATGGTGGGAATAAAGCTTTCAAGAAGAAGTGCTTCCCCCTCCACAAGTTCTCAGGTAGACTGGAGTTGATAAACATAGTATTAATCATCTCTTTCAAGATTCTATTTTTCCTTTCAGCAACTCTATTCGATTGTGGTAAGTAAGGAACAACAATTTTGTGTATAATACCAATTTGTTCACAAATATCTGTGAATGGATATTCATACTACCGCCTCTATCGGATCTCAATATTTTTTTATCTTTTTATTTAACTGATTTTCAACTTCAGTTTTGTATTTTACAAACGCATGGATTGCTTCGTCTTTGATATTTAATAAATACACATAACAACACTGTAAACAATCATCGATAAATGTGATAAAATATTTCTTTCCACCTTGAGTAGGAATGGATTTGAAATCACATCAACCGGTGTGTACTAAACCCAAAATTTCAATGTTTCTTTGTACTGAATGAAAATGATGTTTAGTAAATTTGGTTTTTACACAAACCTTGCATTTGTGCTGTGATTTATTATCAAATTTAGGGATTAACCCTAGATTAGCCAATTTCTTCATTTTTCTTAAAATTTACATGACCTAGTCTATCATGCCACAGTAAAGGGGACTCAATCAAATAAGAAACATATTTTGCATTATTAATAACCATTACATTGGCCTTGAAAAAACCATCTGTAAGGTAATCACATCCCACATATACTTAGGGATGGCAACGGGGCGGATTGGGGCGGATTTGAGCAAACTCATCCCCTCTCAGCGAGGAATTTTGGGCCCCCGAAACTGCCCCGCATATCCGTTTATCATTTTTTTTTAAAACCATCCCCGACCCGGACGGATAGGCGGATATCTGCCCCGCCTCATTTAACTCGAAAAAAAACAGATGAAGAAAAAAAATGGGTTTGCAAATGAAGAAAACAGATCTGAGAAAAAAAAAAAAAAACAAATGGGTTTGCTAATGAAGAAAAAACAAATGGGTTTGCAAATGAAGAAAAAAAACAGATGGGTTTGCAAATGAAGAAAAAAAATGAAGAAAACATATCTGAGAAGAAGGAAGATATGAGAAAACAGATCTAAGAAGAAGCAGGAAGAAGCATTGCGGTGGTTAATATCCGAAACAGATCAAAAAGTCCCGATCATTGTTTCACTCAGTCGACTCGTACACGCCTCAATCACTTTTAAAACACTGTCGATGGTAGTGTAACTCAAAGGAAAACAAGGATTGGATGAGTTCTCAAACGTATAATGTTGAATCTAGATTAAAGAATATTTTGGAACTGGAATTGCAAGCGACATAGAAGGGGTTGTTGATTAGCATCTCGCAAAGAGTACAAGAACATTTGGGTCAAGCTAATTCGAATTGTATGGTGCAAAGCAATGCCCTGTGCCTTGGTGTTGCTGGAGCTTGGTTGAGCAACGAGCGACGCGCGTTGAGTGAGAAACTGTGTCTATGAGAGGCTTGGAGCCGCAGGGAGGGGGGAGCAGTTGAGTATTGATCTAGGGTTTATTAACTTTATTTCTCTTTATATAGTCCAAGGGTATTTCAGTAATTTCTTCAGTTAAACGGATATCCGTGGGGCGGATATAGCCAAATTCGTATCCGCCTCGAATAAGAAATGGATACAGTTTGGATATCCGTATCCGCCCCAACCTCCATACAACCTTAACCAAATCCGCCCCAAACGGAGCGAGTGGAGCGAATATCCGTGAAAATCCGCCCCACTGCCATCCCTACATATACTCCATTTTTGGACAGGACAAATTTGTCTGACGTAAAAACTATTTTAAAGTTATTCTCTACCAGAAGAGAACCAAAGATTAAATATTTCCTAATCTCTAGAACATGCAAGACGTCTTTCATCGTGACGTTCTTGCCTGAAGTATATTTTAATACCACAATTCCCTTGCCTTCAATTGCGGAGACTGATTCATTTCCCATGAAGACCTTATCATCGTGATTGAACTTCTCATAAGTTGAAAAAATGGTCTTATCGCTGCAGATGTGGCGGGTGGCATCGGTGTCAAGCCACCATGTTCGAGGATGATTAACGAGGTTAACCTCAAGTACATTGGCGCTAATGTGTAACCTTTCGATAAGAAAATCAAGAGCTTCTGACAAGTTTGCTCGAGAAGACCGCATTTCGTTGTCTTCATCCTTCGCAAGATGCACCTTCTTGCTACAAACATAGCAAAAACCCTTGAACCTTTTAATGTTCACATGTCTTTCGGAGTTTACGCCACTTCCCCCATTCTTCAAGGAACACTTCATTTTGTAAAAGTTCTCCTGCTGCCTTGAACTCTCGATGACATGCGCCTTTGTTTCAACTGGTGTGCGTATGTCTGTTCCTCGGTTGTCTTCCTCAATCTTTAGGCGGATGATTAAGTCTTCAAGACTCATCTCCTTATGATGTGTTTCAGATAGCGCTTGAAATCTTTGCAGTTGGGTGGGAGTTTCCCAATGATAGCAGCAACCTGGAAAGATTCACTAATGACGTGGCCTTCAGCTTGCATTTCATGAATGAGAATTTGGATTTTTTGGATCTGGAGAATGACAGTTTTAGCATCAGTCATCTTGTAATCCATGAATTTGTCAACGACAAATTTCTTTAGTCCGACATTCTCCGTTGTGTATTTCTTTTCCAATGCCCCACGAGTCCATAGCACTATTTATAGTACTATAGACTTTGTTCAAAACTTCATCAGTGAATTCAGCATGTAGTTTCAACACAGGAAGTTAGAATGCCTCAAAGCTTCAATTGTGAAGAACACTTCCTTGTGGTTCTCTTAGGTTTCTCCATCCTTTGGCTTTGGTTCATCTGCAGTAAGAAACTTTGCAACCCAATGTTGTTAGGTAAAACAACATTTTGCTCTTCCATGTTTTAAAATAAACTCATTTGAATTAAACTGGTTTCCATTTTATCTCCTATATTTCTGTTTGATCACACAAAAAAAAAACACAATTGATTTATTATGAGTAATAATACAAATAAATCAAATTTTGTTACACAAAAAATTTAATTAGATGAAGTACTGTAAAAAGTATTTTAATCAAAGTTTATAAATTTATAAACTCTGTATCTAATTTGTACAAATTACTGTAATAAAAAACAGTTATATTGATAGATTTCTAGCTAATATAAACTCTATAACTACTGTACAAAACAATATGTTGAAATTAATTGTACAAATAAAACACGTACTGTACAAAATAGTGTGTTAAACAAATTTGCAAAATAAAAGTTTACTGTACTAAATAGTAGATGATGATACAGACTCGAAGTCTGTAAGCCAACATGTTTTGACTAAAGTGTGTACTTTGGATTTGACCAAAGTTTTTAGTATTCTAGATATGTTTGGCTAGAGTTGTATGAAAGTATGAAACTGATATAGGTTATCTATTATTGTCTTAAGATCGTTGGAAACAATCTGTAACAGTAATAGTGAGAGGATATGATAATTTGAGGTTTGCTTAATGCCATGTCCTTAAGACAACATTCGACACTATCGGTGCAATGTTGATGGTCATTAGTCTCCCAAGATACAACAAATTCATCTATGTTCCTAATGCACTTTAGAACATAAACTCAGGCGAATAGAAATATGAATTGACTTTGAGATGAACGAGAAAGAACCTGTTTGATTTGAATGTACACTCTTCTTCTGTGTGCTAGGTTGTTGTTGTAATGATGAATTGCTAATATTTTGGATATCTCAAATGACCACTTTTGAGATTCTACTTATAACAAATGAAATACTACGTACCTTGTAAAGAAAATATTGTAGAATAGTATTATTGTGTTGTTTGAATTCTGTGAATGAATACAAGCTTATATAAGCTAAATTCTACCTAACCTTGCAGAAACAGGAAACTTACAACTTCCTATACAAAATAGAGTCTTATTATGATTTTTCTATTCTAACTTTCTTATATTGACTTTACTTCTTTAACTATTCTGATTTTCCTATTCTAATTTTCATATTCTTGTACTTTCCTTCTTGTAGAGGTGAATTAATCTTGGACTTGGGCTTGGATATGTTGAGTGCAAGCCTTACATATTCTAACATGCCCCCGCAAGTTGGACATGTAGACACAAATGGAATGTGCAGCTTGGAGAAAATTTTGAAGTCCAATTTGGTGAAGAAATCATGACTGTCGAGTGAAACTACTAATGGTGCGACTCGAGTCAGCATGATTGTCGAATTCTGGTATGAAGAAATCATGACTGTTGAGTGAATGGCTAATGGTTCGACTCGAATCAGCATGACTCAAGAAATCATGATTGTTGAGTGAATGACTAATGGTTCGACTCGAGTCAGCATGACTCCCCCTCAGCGTGAAGGCTGAAAACTTGCTCAGCACAAATGTTGGTATTGCGCAGCATTAGTGCTGGATTGCTCAACATTGGTGTTGGTATTGCTCAACATTGGTGCTGGTTTTGTTTTGTTTTTTTGGAGCTTGTGTGGTGGTACAAAGAATGCTTGGGATGCAAAACAGCAAAGAGAATTTAATTTACTTCCAAAACTTCTTATTCTTTCCCTTTTTATTTTTCTTCACTACTGCTTTTCGTTGTTACCGCAACAAAGAAGATGAGGGAGAGATTGAGGGAAACGGGGAAGGACAGAAGGCGTTGAGGATGTGGATGATAGCGATGGTGGTCGTCAGCGAAATGGTGGCTGCCGGCGAAAAGAAGCGGAAAAGAGTGCAAGTTTGTTTGTTGTTTGTCGAAGAAGAAGATCGATCGAGAAAGGCTATTCATGTGGTAGAGAGAGGCTGGCGAGAAAGGATGCTGCTGCGATCTACCTACTATTGGGTGCGACCAAGATAACTGCTATGTGAGTGTGTGTTTTGCAACTGTTGTGTGAAGACAAAAATGGTAGGTTGTGGCTGGAGGGTTGTTGGCTAGAAGGAGTCAACCGGGGTTGTGCGAGTAAGAGAATTGTTGTGTGTGTCTATGTTTGTGCGAGAAAGATCTTGATGCTGAGGTTTGATGGTGGAGAGTTGTTTGGTTGAGTGAAGAAGAACTGTGTGCGTTCGTGAAGGGAATAAGCAAGAAGGCTCATGAAGGAGAAGTCACTATGTTGTTGCGTTTGTTGGTTCTAGAAAGACATATAAGGGTTGTGATCGTGACGAGGAATTGGAGGCTGGTGCATTAAGGAATTGGGGTTGTCTATGTGAAGGAGATGAATTTGTTTTGCAGGTTCTTGTTTCGTGACAGAGAAATTGCGATTGATTTTGGTTGTTGTGTGACTGTGCGTGAACGCTGTTGTAGAATGCGATTTCCCTTCCTTATTTGAGTTCCAGGTTGGCTGCGTGTGGCTGCTCTGCATGAAGTTGTTGCAAATTGCAGTTTCCCTTCCCCGCCTCTTGCGTTTATGATCAAAGTGTGTAGTCGTCGGAGGCGGGGAAGAGCTTGAGTGCTCTAAGTTGTAGCGAGTCTCAAGATCACCACTCTGATACCATATAAAAGAAAATATTTGTAGAATTGTATTATTGTGTTGTTTAAATTCCGTGACTGAATACAAGCTTATATAAGCTAACTTCTACCTAATCTTGTGGAAACAAGAAACTTAAAACTTCCAGCCTATACAAAATAGAGTCTTATTTTGATTTTCCTATTTTAACTTTCTTATCATGACTTTACTTCTTTAACTATTCTGACTTTCTTATTCTAAATTTTCTATTCTTGTAGAGGTGAATTAATCTTGGACTTGGGTTTGGCTATGTTGAGTGCAAGCCCTACATATTCTAACATACCAGCTTCCAGAAGACACAATTGAACCAACACACTTGTTGGTCTAGAGACTTACATAAATGACCTCATGTAATTAGTTTACATAATGTACAATTTACTCATTCAATAAATATGGAAATACATAAATTTCCAACACCAGATTGGCAACTTCGCCACATGGTTCCATGATATCATGTTGTATATATGATATGATGGATCGTTGCCCTCAAATAATGAGGATTTTGCAAGGATTTGATTCCTCTCTAGAGATGAGATTTAACATGTATGATCTGGATCTAGCATGGATAATCAGATGGATCCCATTATGAGAAATATATTTGCCTGTTGAATGATCTTCTAATTTGTCTCCTTGTTCCAAATAGATGGATTGAATAATTATACGACAAGCTGCAGGGACCCCCATGCAGGAAGGTATGGGTTCTCAGCAAATCATACAAGGTGGTGAACCTTACATGGACATTACTATCCCATGTCGGCTCAGTTTCATGAAACATCAAATCCAACACAAAAGAATATAACTTGATCATTCCATGAAATGAAATCGAAAACCTTATTATATAAGGTGTAACATGTGGCAATGTCTCTGCTCCATCTAAATTTCCACCCTCCTAGCTAGTGAATTTCAATTGTTCTGTAAGTTTCACGAAGTCCTGGTAACTTAACTTGTATAGACATCTATATTCACTATGAATAGAAATGTTAATGTAGGCACCTATCAATTCGTGCTAGATAGACGGTAGTACAATAAAACTTGTGATGGATAGTAGTACAAGTCTGAAGTTCAAACCCCAGAAAGGCTTTTAAATGGAGTCGGACCAAAAAACTTAGTTGGGTACCTAGGATCGACCTTTGATTTGAGAGTTCAAGCCAATAACAACATGCAATTAGATAGCTAGGTAGACTACATTTATTCAGAGATTTTCTCTCTTAAACCTTAATTTGATGATTTGCTTGTTAAACAGACAAAAACAAAGTTGTGCATATTTCATATATATCCAACTCAACATTGAACTAAGTTTGCTTAATTAAAAAGGTTTCATTAAATTTAAAATAATCCTCAAAGAGATGGAAAGCCTCCTACCTTATACACATGGGGAGATACCCTTTGTGTTGTTAACCACCACTCGAACAAAATATAAGCCAAAAAGGCTTCTCAAAAGCTCACCTAACTAGTGTTCTAAAAATCGGTCTAGGCGGTCGCCTAGGCGCTAGAAGGTGGAAAATTGCCCAGATTAATGGTTGGGCGGGCTGTCTGGGCGGGTCTAGGCGACCTAGGCAGACTCTAGGCGGGTCTAGGCGGTCTGGGCGATTTTTATTTATTTTTATTTTATTATTTTTATTTTATTTTTTAATAAGGCTGATTGTGTTCTTATTTTATTTTCTTTCCTATTTTTTAGAAATAAACTATTTAATTGTTTTTTATTCAGTATATGTCTAAATGTAGCAAATGATGATTACTTAATGGAATTCTCAAAGGATCTGCCAGTACCAATTTTACTAATGTAGATTTTTAATTTTATCAAACATAACTGAGGTTATTCATGCAATTTGAAGAAAAATAAAAGAGTACACAAATTCAAATTTATACAAAGTACCCATCATGACCAACTTCAGTCATTTGAGTTTTAATAAATTTTGTTCACGATTGTTAATTTTTCATGTTTTTAAATTTTGCATATGTATATTGACATTAAATTTGATGTAATTGATAAGATATTATGCTTAACTTTTGTAAATTATTAAAGTAATAATACAAAACTTAAGACCGCCTAGGTGCCGCCTAGGCCCCTGGGCGGTAGACACCTGCTCGCCGCCCGCCCAGCGTCTAGCGATTTTTAGAACACTGCACCTAACAAAGGTTAACTAAAGCATTTTTATGAGTTCTAGCTAGATTAAACATGAAAATATTAGTAAAAAGGATCCCTAGAAGACGAAGCACAAATATTCCCATAGGGTATTTGTAAGTGCTTAAACCAAGTCAGTTCTTTTAGGCCCCCACCAAACAATGCAAAAATATTTTTCAAAAAGAGCAACCGACAATCAGATCATATGGATTTTTGTTTGTTTGATTAGCCCATTAAGCAAGCAAGCGTGTTAAGGTCCCACAACCCCCACATGCTATGGCCCAATAAACTCGGCACAAGAAACTCTGCCCATACTTTTGTATTCAACGTGGTGTTGCGCCATTGGACCATTACCATAAAACATATATATCAAGGTTCCTTAACACATTGTTTCTTCAAGGGTTTGTTCTCACCCCATTAGTAACAGAGTTTGAGAGAGAGTAAGATATCGAATAAGAAGATGATTAAGTTGAGATCAAAGAGATTTTCCAGGAGCAACTCCAAGCTTGTTGGTACTGGTGGTGGTGACCGCAGTGAGATCAAATGGGAACTTCGACCAGGAGGCATGCTTGTTCAAAAGAGAGAAAATGGAGGTGGTGCCGGAGAAGAGATGATCACGATAAGGGTGTCCATGGGTCGTGTTGGCATGATATCACCATTCAAGCAACTTCAACATTCGGTAATTACTTGCTCCTTGTCCTAGCTTTCTCCTCATTGATTTTGTGTTATTGTTGTTAGTATGACTTGTACAAGTATAATGAATGCTAATATTAACCTTACAACTTTCCAGGTGAATTGAAGATGATTTTGGCCTTGGTGACAAGTTTGGAGCCAAAAGAACAGAGGCTTTTATACAAAGGAAAGGAGAGAGAAAATGGTGACTACTTACACATGGTTGGTGTTAGAAACATGGACAAGGTGGTGGTGTTGGAAGACCCAGCCATCAAAGAGAGGAAACTAGTAGCTTTAGCCTCGGCAAGAAATCAAGCAATTGGGAATGCATGTCGTACCATTACAGTCTAAATATTTCCTATCTCCATGCACATCTACGGTCATCAGGCACAATACCAAGCACCAATACCAAGCACCATAGAAGAGTTCATTTTTTTACTTACAACAATTTAATTGGAAATTGTATCATTATTTAGAACTAACCACAGAAAAAAAGAAATTAAGAAAGGCTGTTAATGTATACGAGCTTAATTGGAGATTTGCCTAAACTGTACTATTATTTTTACTACAATCTATAAAGCTTAGTTTTTTGTTGTATGCATTTTTCTCTCTTAGATGTTTCTATAAAGTCAGTGAGTAGTACCTTAAAACTTGGTGCACCTTGTCATGGTACTTTGCAACTTTGTTAAGTGTGCTTGTTTGGTTTGTAAATCAGTTTGGAACATTATTTTTTAGAGAAAACAAATTAATAAAATTCTTTAAGGTTGTTGGTGATGCAATGTGAATTTGATGAATCCATCAGTTGTAAATCAATATAACCCTACAATCTTAATGGCAATAACACAAGGAGAACTAAGTTCTATTGTAATCTTTATTCAATCTAACTCTAAATTTTCATTTCACATTTTCTTGCGTTTAACATCTTGTCAATGACATGACAACTCAATGATTAGAGCTTGGTGGATGGTACCACTAGGTTATGGGTTCGAACCCAGTCGGTGGCATGTTTATCAGTTTATGATGTGTTGACCAGTTTTGGTCTTTGATAGGTTATGAGGGTGATCATCAAAACAAGAAAACCACTCATTGCCAGTGGCGGACCTAGGATTTTAGTCAAGGAGGGGCGAAATGATAAGGGATTGTTGGTCGATAATAGGAGTTTTCAAGAGCAAAACTAAAAAATTTTCTACTCCGGACCAAAGATTTTGAATTCACGATTTTACGAAATTTCTCGATTTTTTTTTGAGGTCTCTATATTTGAAGTGTCTAAAAAGAAACGTATGTTATTTCGTGTTTTATCGTAATTTCGATATTTTAGTGTGAAACCCAAAAGGTTACGAAGCAACTTACATTTTTTCAATGAAAATATTTTGTAGGTATTGATATTTTAATGTAAAATCCAAGTTGTGAAGCAAATTACGTTTATGGGCCGGGATACTTAAGTATTTAGGTTTCCTTTGATGTATTTAATGTATTTATTAGGTTAATCTACTTGTATCTTACTCGTCCACATATTTATATATGTTTGACATACACACAAATTAGTACATTTTTCTTATATACAACAAAATATTTCATGAAATTTCTCTAAAATCAAGAGCCGAAATTACTTTGAAAAATAAAATCACAATCCTTGCTCCGGACTAATAATTTAACAATAAAATTCTATTAACATCTATAAGTCAATACTAAAATAAAAATATATAATTTTAATTGTATTTTTTGTGAACTTAATCTAATACTGTGAATTTTTTGTGTAACTATAAAAAAGTACATTTTATATAACACACCAAATCAAGTATAATAATTTAAGCCAAATTGTGGTTAGGTTGTCGACAATTTAACGAAGGCAAACAAGCCTAATAACTAGTATACATGATTAAAACTGCAAAATACTTGAGACAAGTATGTAAATTTAATCTGAATTTTTTTTTTAAATGTGCAAGCATAGTAAGATCCTAATTACAAGTTTATAGAAAAAAGGGGGTGGGGGTTTACGAGCCAACCTAACCCCTAAATTTTATGAGTTCAATAATGATATATATTTTCATTGAGTTTTATATTTTGTTATCTTAGATTTTAATTACATATTTTTGGGTTTAATTTTATTCATATAATTACATTAAAAAAAATTACATCTTATGAAAAACAAAATTCAAGGATGATAACAATTATAGTGAAAATAAAAAATAATAATTCTATATATGTTAAACAAATTCTTATGCTCCAAGGGAATTAAACTTGGATCATTAGTGATGGAGTTTTAAAGACCAACCACTGTACCAAAGAGTTAATATATATGTTATTAAATAAAGTTTTATAATAACATGTTTTATATTAATATTAAAAAATTTAGAAATCTAAGTTTTTTTTTTTTAAATTGAAAGGGGGGAGAAGGGAGGCAGTTGCCTCCTTTGGTCCTTCTGTAGGCATGTCCCTGCTCATTGCCATGGGATATGAAGAGATAGCAACACTTTGTTGGAGTTGGTGCTACTGTTGGTATCAATGTTGGTGTTTGTGTTGTTGTTGGTACCAATTTAGCATTGCGGTGGGTGTCATTAACAACTCTGATATCAACTTTTTGATCAGCCTTGCAATGACCCGGTGCCACACATATGAAATACTAGTGTCTTCTTCTTGATGGTGATTGTCCTTGCCAGTGGTGTAAGTGGCACGCGACACCACGACATTGCTTGATCGATATTATTAATCCTTGTCATACTAAAAAATTGTCATTGAGAAAAAAATACTAGTAAATTTAAACTAAAATAGTAGTAAATGTTAATTAAAAAAAGGCTGTGACTAAATGACACACCATTGTCGCTGAAGGACACCATCAATTCTCTACTTTCTGAATGACACCACCACCTACTGAAGGACACCACCAATATAAACCTTTAAACGTCCCAAAATAAAACTTTTTCCTTTTTCTCCCAAACGAAACTGTTTCTCTCTCTCCCAAAATTTGAATCTTCACACCCTCTTCTCGCCCTCATTCTCCTTCTACTACTCTCTACTCACTTTTTCTACTCTCCACTCTTTCCCTCTACTGTCATTGTGCGAGACAAAACTCGGAGGTTTTGGGTACGATTTGTGTCAGACTTGGGGTGCAATTTGCTTTTGTGATTTTGGGTTTGTTGGTGTGTTCGATTCTAGGGCTCAATTGGTCTACGATTCTAGGGCTTAGTTGGTGCGTATTCGATTCTAGGGCTCAATTGGTGTGTGATTCTTTGGGTTCGATTATTGTTGTGGGACTTCGTCTTTACATTCAACCAAACTCTAAATCTCCATTTCGAAAATGTAAATCTCCATGCTTTGTTGATCATATTGTATCATATTCTTTTTAACGTATCATATTGTATTTAACGTTTACTATGGCAAAGACAAACAAAGACATTGCTTTGGTGGTTGGTGGTGGTGATGGTGGTAGTATTGGGGATCATCTAGCTTAAGGATGACCAATGAGGACATTTTTGAGAAAGGTCATTGCAATAAAAAATAAAGAAAAGATAAATGAGAGAAAAAATAAAAAAAAATGCAAGAAATGAGGGGGAAAGAAGAAGAGATGAAGAAGACATAGGATGTAATGGGAGCGATTTGATTGTCGCGAATGAAGCGGTGATACTCCTATTGTTATCGCAAAGTCAACATGGTGTGGAAGCGGAGAAGGGTGAGGGTGATGAGGAGGGTGAGAAGTGTCAAGGGGATGAGGAGGGTTAGGGAGATGCATATGGTCAAAATGAAGAGCGAAAGGGAAGTGAGGAGGTTCAAAATATCAAGATCAAGATGAACTGGTTATTTCTGTCGAACTTGGTTCTGATAAAGATGAAGAACTTGACAAAGTTTCTTATCCTGGTGGTCCCAAAGATGCATCCATATTAGAGGACTATCATGGCTATGTTTCTCAATCCAATTGAGTTGGCGAAGAGGTATTTATAATATTTTCAAGTTTTTTAAAATATGCAGTACTTATTATTTTTATATTATTTTGACACTGACTAATTTTTCCTATTGCTTGTTGTATGTAGGAACGAGGAGAATTGAGATGTCGGCATCATAATTTTATAGTTTGGAAGTTGAGTGAGGAGCCAAAAGAAGTAATTTCAATGGTCTATAAAAGTAGTCTACGATTGTTGATAGACCATTGTAAGGATCATGTCGATAGGGTGACAATTTGTGTTTTTATCGAGCATTGGCAACCTGAGACCAACACTTTTCACCACCCTTTTGGAGAAATGACCATCATCATCAATGATGTCTATTGTATCACTCATTTGCAGATTGTTGATAAGCCGGTTATAGTAAAAAAAAACTCAAATGAAGGCAGAGGAATGTGTGCAACTGTTGGTGAATGGTTTGAGGATTCAAAAGAGTGAAACACAAAAGCATGTCCAAAAGAATCTTAGTTTCGTGGAGATGAAATGTATTAAGGAGCACTATTGTGGGAAAGTAAGTAAAACTAAGAAACAACAAGTTGCTAGGGGTTACTTGTTATTTTTTCTAGGCATGACTATCTTTGCTAATAAGATTGGAACCAAGGTTTGCACTGAATATTTGAAGTTGCTGATGTTGGGAAGTTCGCATGGAGAGTTGGTACTTTGGCATTTTTGTATCAACAACTTAGTTGTGCTAGCGAAGCGGGCACCAAACAAATATTTGGATATCTGCCGCTTTTGGAAGTATATTTTTTGGGTTAATTGTTCAGTTAATTATCTTCTTAGTGTTTCAGATATTTAACTAATATATTAATATGTTTAATTTATTTTAGTGTTGGATATACGACCACTTTCGACTTTGGGGTATGACCGAGCCTTGTGGAATGATCGTCTCTCCACCACGGCTAAGTGGGATTGCCTCCAACTTAACGGGGTCGTGACTGAAGAAATCTGATATCTTAGGAAGGATCTGGACAACATGTCTCACGAAGAGGTAAAAGTTAGTCATTTAAGTTCAGGTTTCATCTCAGGTAATTATTTCATTTTCATCTATAATATAATAAGTTCATGTTTGTATTGTCAGGTCATTTGGGACCCTTATGTGAAATCCAAGCGAAGAACTCCACTTCACAGCATTACATGGTTCAAAGGCTGCTTGTTATGCCTTGACGTCGAAGAACTCTATCACCCTGATCGAGTGATGAGACAGATGGGAAGGGTACAGTTCATTCCAAATCGCTCAATTCAAACCAAAATAAAGAATATAGATCGATCTAACCATAACTATTCGGTGAAGCACGAAGTACTATCTTTGTTTGCTGCAACTTAGCAGAATCACTCGTGTCAATTGAAAACAAGGTGTGCTAGTTAAGCTTCCATGGGATTGCAGCAAGGATTACTTGGAGTGGTTTCATGACATTAGCCATCCATTCATCCAACCACCGACGACTAGGAGGACACATCCCTTAAGAAATCAATTGTTCATATCTCAATCGGGTAATTACTTTAACAAATTTGCAAACATTTGAAATACAATTTTTTTTTTTTTTTTTTACTAAGATCATTGTTTTCCTTGCAAAATAAATTGGTTGATGAGGCTTTTTAGTTGGTAGGCGCCTTTATTGAAGAAGGCGAGAATGTGGACAAGGTTGTGTTGCTCATGAGACAAAAGAAAGTAGGTGACCTGCTAAGACAATTATCAGCACATGTCACCTTCAAAGATAATGAGGGAGAGCAACATACTGGTACAACTGGTGTTGGTGGTGGTGCTCCAAGTGGTGGTACTGCAGGTAGTAGTAGAGGAAGGGGTGATGGTGGTGCTGGTGCTCCTGGTGGTAGAGGAAGAGGTAATGGTGGTGTTGTTGGTCCTAGTGGTAGAGGTAGGGGAAGAGGTTGTGGTGGTGCTGATGACAATGAAGAAGACCTTGTTGGTGGAGGAAGTGAGTACAGAATGAAGAACATGCATGAGTAGAATATCACTCCAACTGAACCTCGGAAAAAGACTAAGAGGACTTGATGTATACAATTTTTATTATTGTATTCTTTGTAGTTAATGAAAATATAATGATTATACGTTTATGAAATGAATTATGATTTTAGCTTTAACCATGTTAAGGGTTCCACATTATTGGTAAATAGAAAATCAAAGTTTATTTCCCAATGAGTCATGAAATGCTATGGTTCGTACATATGATTTCAAATTTGATTAAGAAGTAATTCAAGAGATCGGGCACCAAGCATTCTTCTTATGGCTAGATCTAATCTCCTGGTTCTTAGGAGGGGCTCACGTCTAATTAGCTAGTTGGTCACAAATATGATTTTCATCAGTATTTATGTATATCTTTGTAATGGTTACAAAGTTAATTGTAATCCAAGTAAAAGTAGGAAATTTTATCAAGTAACCTGAAAAAGTGGACATAGTCAAACTTAAATCAACATAAAAATAATGACTGTAAATGCACATGCTGCTGCGAGTGTAATACACACAGTCGTAGGTTCCCCTGCGAAGAAGATAATCGTAACAACAAAAATATCTGCGTCAAAGACCTGAAACTCAAATGCAGCGGGCACTACGAACAAAAAGTTCACTTTCGCAGTGATTGGGCGAAGGGACACTTTTCACACTATCCAAATTTTGTAATTTTTTTTTCAAAATTCCTATGACTTAGATACAGTGTTTGCCATATTTGATTTATTGCAAAACCTCAATTTTGACATTCTCAAGTTATGGGTGGTCAAAATTGGGGCTTTGCAATAAATCAAATATGCCAAGACTATATCTAAGACGTAGGAATTGAAAAAAAAAAAAAATACAAAAAAAAATCCAGAAATTGGACAAAGTGTTAAATATGTCATATTGCAGCAGTTGATGCGAGTAGGATTGTCCCATTCGCAGCCTGTCCAAAAATTGTGATTTTTTTATATTTGAATCTATTTTGATTTTTTTAGTTCCTATGGCTTAGATACAGTGTTGGCATATTTGATTTATTGCAGAATTTCAATTTTGACTTTCTCAAGTTGGGGTAGTCAAAATTTGGATTTTGTAATAAATCAAATATGCCAAGACTATATCTTAGCCATATGAATTAAAAAATTAAAAATAGATTCAAATACAAGAAATCCAATTTTGGGCAGTATGAAATCTGTCCAAAATTGTGATTTTTTGAAGTTTTTATAAAGTCCTATGGCTTAGACGTAGTCTTGCCATATTTGATTTATTGCAAAACCCAATTTTTGACATTTTCAACTTGCATCCCTAAAAAATTTGATTTTTGCAATAAATAAATATGCCAAGACTGTATCTAAGCCATGAAAATTGAAAAAAAAAAAAGAATCAAATACAAAAAAGCTAAAATTGGACAGAGTATGAAATACGTCTTCTCACAGCGGTTCATGTGATTCTGTTAACTATAATCGCATGAGCCACTGTTTTAAAAAATTGTTACTCGCATTTACCATTGCGCTTGGTTTCAGATGTTTTATGCAGATTGGTATTATTGTTTTTGCAGCAGCTACTGCGAGTGTTTGTATTACACTCGCAGCGGCTCATGCGTTTACAATATGAAATTTTTGTTGTCAAAGGTTTTTGAAGTTGTGTTCAATTTTCCGGGTTGATTGATCAGAGTTATTGATGATACATCAAAATATACCGATCATCACGGTCGTACACGTGGCAAAGAACATCTATCACAAGGATATGGCGTCCCATCTACTAGGCCAACTCGTAAAATCTAAAAAGAAGACATATTCAAAGCCCGAATCCAGGGCCGAACGAGTCAAGGCCCAAATCCAAGCCCGACATGAATTCTTTCATAAAGAAGAGGACGTTGCACCCAAAAAAGTCATGGAGGGAGTTACGCTTCCACGGACGCATCTCCATCAAGGAGGATACTGTTACGAGAAACATCTTCTTCTGTTGCGCCTCGCATGCTTAAGTCACGCAGAGAATTAACCGTGATCAATATAAAAGGTAAAGGGAACATTCGACACAGGTATGCAACTTTAATCGAGTTTTGTCCAAATTTACTTCATTCTTCAATCAAAGTTGTTGACTTAAGCATCAGAGTGCTTTCGGCCACCAAAAAGGTTGTCCTTGGCAATCTAACATCTATTTTGCAGGAGGACGATTTTTGGAAAACATCAATTTGGCACCGTTCGTGGGAAACGACGAGTTTCCTTTCCAAAAAATAAGATCCACAGTGACAAAGCTCAACATAATATGATAGAAAATCAACAAGCATTTAGAACAAATGACACACCCTATAGATCTCCAACACAGTAATGATAACAACTTTCCCACTAGCAACGATGCATCACAAACAACTCACGAACAAGAAGCAGCCCAAATCATCAGACTGATGGCACCCAAAAATCCAGATCCATAGCAAGCAATAGCCCAGACAACCCAAACATCCGGTGACGCTGCCACGAATCCTCGGGTAGACCTGCTTATGGCCCAAATGAACTACATGACAACAATGCTGGAAACAATCACCCAGGAGTGCATCCAGCCAACTGGTCTTGTTTAGGCACTGCCCCAACAAAACTCTGCCAACCGAACTCGAGGGAGTGATGAAATCCTTGCAAAACCCCAACAGGGAAACTTCGAAAGTAATGAGCTCCCCCAAGGCAAGACTCCATAGTGTGAAGGAACGCTTGCTGGAATTTCGTTCAGAACCGGAGTCACGGATCCCAATGTACTATACGAGTTAGTCAAGCCGCCATTCTCCAATGCCCTTATGAAAATGGCAATGCCAAAAAAGTTTACTCCACCGAAGTTCGAACTATATGATGGTACTATTGATCCAACTGATCACCTGAGACACTTCCACCACATGATCGCCCTGAAGGAAACCCCGTAGTCGATCTTATGCAGAACTTTTCCAACTAGCCTCACCTCTACAGCGAGGAATTGCTTCAACAACCTACAACCGAGATCGCTAGACTAATATTTCCAAGCGTTAGCTACCGCATTTATAACCATATTCATCGGGAGCCAGCGAATGAGGAAACGACCATACTACCTCTTTCATATCAAGCAAAAGTCCAAGGAAACAATACGGGAATACGTCACTCGTTTCATCAATGAACTGACGATGATCGATGGATGTAGCAATGACACAGTAGTTTTGACCTTTATCGCTGGACTAAAGAGTGACCCCTTCTTTGATGCTCTCAACCTTGACCCTCTAAAAGGCTTGGCAGTCTTACTGAAAACGGCTAAAAAATACATTTCTCTCGCGGAGATGAAAGTGGCTAGGAGGAAAAATGACCAAGAAAGAGAGAGTATTTCAAGGAAATGGGAGAGTAAGGAAGAAAGAAAAGGGATGACAGACAACGGGAGGACAAACAACCAATTGAAAAAAAATCGGAATGGCGAAAGGATTAATTCGAACCAATAAGAATCTGAGAAGCTACAATCAGCATGACCCTGGCATGAGCGAGTAACTAGCATGATGAAGAAAACAACAAACCATATAAAACCTTGAAAACAAGTCAAGCCCATATACTGAAGCACATAGCAAAATGGGATAACATCAACAGGCTGCTAAGGATGAAAGGAGACCCAGAAAGAAAACTCAAAAGCAAATACTGTTCCTTCCATAAGGATCATGGGCACGATACTGAAGACTGCTACAATCTAAAAGGCAAAATCGAGCATTGGGTTCAGAAAGAACGACTTGACGAGTTCATCGGAATGTCAGATACACAACTCAAATCGAATGAGAAAGCAGATAGCACTGCAGGATCAAAAGAATAGCCCAGAGAGCTAATATACACCCTACACTACATAACCAGATTAAGCAAAACAATCAACTTAACAGAAGAAGCAACGAAGTAAATCTCCCACTCGAGCTAATTTATATCAGATTGAGAGTACTAACGAAGCTAAACAAGCCATTTTACAGATGCGTAAAACATGAAAAAGTTTGCATCAATCAATTAACACGATTCAAAGACATACCGATGGATGCAAGCTCGACCCGAATCACCAACGAAAAAATTGACAGATCTGATCGAACCTCGCAGGCTGCACCAAACACAGAGTTAGCATAAGCATGATTGGACAATTTGGTGCTGATGTGAGCATGATTGGAAATTTTGGTGTTGACATTGCATTATCGGACAGTTTGGTGATGACGTAAACATGATCGAACATTCAGCACTACTCAACTACTGAATAAAAAGGCACCCCAAGTCTGTTAGCCACGACAACATATACGACGAACAAGGATCGACATCAAGAAAAAAAAGACAAAACAACAAAAACATATATCTCTGATACGAGGATCAACATCAAGCAAAGAAAGACAAAACAACAAAAACATCAATATCTAATACGAGGATCAATATCAAGCAAAGGAAGACAAAACAAATTGCTCTTCAAACCAGCATAAATGCTTTAACAGTTAGGTTTGGTGAGAGCATCAGAAAGGGAATATCAATAAGATTACAAATTCAGAATCCCCATTTTACGCGTAGACGACAGAATAAACACGTCAAAAAATTGGCCATATAAAGCAATCAGTGTACCTAGCAGTAAGAAATCGAGACAAAAGTCGGATATGGATAAACTTTTGGTCTGATCGACAACGAAATAAAAGTTGAACGAAAGAGTTAACTTAACACAAAAACTTGGAGTCGACTGAGACGTTGAGTTAACGATGTAAAATTTGGACGAACGAGTCAACTTAACACAAAAACTTTGAGTCGACTGAGACGTCGAGTTAATGAAGTAAAAATTGAACAAACGAGTTAACTTAACACAAAAACTTCGAGTCAACTGAGACTTCAAGTTAACGAAGTAAAAGTTGGACGAACGAGTCAACTTAACACAAAAACTTCGAGTCGACTGAGACGTCGAGTTAACGAAGTAAAAGTTGGACGAACTAGTCAACTTAACACAAAAACTTTAAGTTGAGTTAACGACGTAAAAGTTGAACAAACAAGTCAACTTAACACAAAAACTTCAAGTCGACTGAACGTCAAGTTAACAAAATAAAATTTGAATGAACTAGTTAACACAAAAACTTTGAGTCGATTGAGACGTAGAGTTAATGAAGTAAAAGTTGAACAAACAAGTCAACTTAACACAAAAACTTCGAGTTGACTTAGACGTCGAGTTAACAAAGTAAAAGTTGAAAGAGTGAGTTAACTTAACACAAAAACTTCAAGTCGCCTGAGACCTCGAGTTAACGAAATAAAAGTTGAATAGATGAGTTAACTTAACACAAAAACTTTGAGTCGACTGAGACGTCGAGTTAATGAAGTAAAAATTGAACAAATGAGTCAACTTAACAGAAAAACTTGAAGTCGACTGGGACGTCGAATCAACGAAGTCAAAATTAAAGGAACTAATCGACATGATTTGAGGAACTACGGATTGACATGATTCGCAGCACATCAAGAAGGATAACGTTGACCCATCCCCAGAAGAATGATGAACCAAAAAACGAAAACAACTATAAATGAATTCAAAGTAAAATCCAAGACAACTACAACTGAATTGAAAAGGAAAGTAATAAAAAAAGTTCATTTCATGGACAATGCTACTCTATTACATCCAGAGAAGGAGATGAAGGAGTAGGAGAAGAAATGGAGGCAACTACAGGGTCATCACCCACAAGGGCAGGCGAAAGCCTTTCTTCAGAGAGGGGAGAAAGCAATGACTTTGGGGCGTTCGAGGGTAGAGGAAGCAATGGCTCATCAACTACTGGAGTAGCTTCTTCACCATCATCGTCTTTGAAAGTTTAATCAACCAAATAACGGTACCTGGATAAATCCGCGCCAAGCCCCTCGATATAGTCAAGAAGCTCAACCCGTCCATCAACAACTTGCTTCCAATCTTCGGCTTCGACAATGCGAAGCCTATCCTTGGCAGTTGCAAGTTCACTTTTGGCCACGACAAGCCGTCCCTCACTGGTAGTAAGCATAACGAAAGTATCTGCCTTGACCTCGTCGGGCGCATCAGTCAACTGTTCCACTCGCCTTTCAGCGATATCACAAATAACAAATTGTTCAATTTCAGCACAAGAAGCCTCATCACAAGCTGCATTCTCAGCAAATAACTCTTTGTCCACATCACATAGATAGGCACGAACCCCATCCAACTTGGCTTTCAAAGACTCAAGCTCAACTGCAGAGTTATCCCACTTATTTTCTGCCTCAATCAACGACTTTCAAGCAGCCTTTGTAGTCTTTTTCTGACTCTGAACATGGCGCTATCAACACGTCGAATTGCGAAAGAACGTGAGAAAACACCAGCAATAGTGCTGCCAACCTCCTCTCCAAAGAAGCCATTTGATCACGACTAGCTCGATAAACCGAGCCCATCACCTCTACATAGGCAAGATCATCCCGTTCATTATCTGCTCAAGACCATGATCAAGGTGATCACATGGATCCAGTATGGACATCGAAGGTCTTACCACTAATTACTTGTGCCACTAATTTATCAACCTGCGTGAACCGTCTTACACGTCAAGCTGAGTGAACCAGCAAAACTTGCCATCCAAATTGATACGGATATCTTTTGGGCCAAGCTCAGTCCAACCAACCCGTGGATGAAGGACACGAGGATTCAGAAGTACTGAAGCACCACACCAACAGCCGAAAGGGCGGAAGGAATAGCAGTGACAACAAAAAACCGCTTTTACCCTCCAGCCGATAAGCAACCGTGGCAGGAGCATGGCTAGAAATAACAACGGGGTAGGAGAATCAGACGGACATGAGAAGAAACTAAGAACCCGACCGCTTCGCTGACGATAATAGAAGGAGAAGGAAGAGAGAACCTCGAAACTCTGACCACCACCAACATCTTTAGACTGCTCCACCGCTAACTGAAGCATTTTATCATTGATACCCCAGGGATCATCATTAGACAACTCAACAACGTCCGAGACACCATAGGTAGAAAGAAGCCTATTTTCATTATCGCCCAACGGATGAATAATCTCTTTCTCGTTCCACTCCAACGCCAGCCTTAGTTCCTCAGCCTCTTGGGGAGATTCGCGATCCCCTTTTACAACATCTTCGCAGGAAGGACTTGGGTGAGAGGTAGCCTCCATAACATCCTGAATAAGATTCAGACGGGATGCGATCCAAGCAGAACCACGAGTAGAAAGTCATTCTTACTTGTAACTCAATCAAGATCTATCAGCAGTCGCCTTGATGGACTAGTGGACCACGCAAGATTTATTTTTTTCTGAAAGCCAGAACTATGACATTAACAGGAGCATCGAGATCCATAACACGTTTGTCCGAACTCACTTTCCAATCAATGCTAGCATCACTAACGCCTGCACGAGCAACGACAACAACAATATACTTAGCATGAGACTCAGTAAACAAGATTTGCTCCACTTCATTCATAGTGTACAAACCACTACGCTCTAATATGTCGGCGGAAAGAAATGCCTCCACAGGAAATCGGTGAAGCTCCAAGAATCAATCATTGATCCTCCGCTCCTCAACATTTAACTGAAGATTCTTCCGTCAATTGGGAACTTAGAATGATCGAAAAATAAGATGACCTCGCAATTGAATGTATAAAGAGTTCACAGAAGCATAAAACCAAGACCTTGACCAATCACCGATGTCATCGTTAAGTTTCTCGAAACAAACAGGAGAATGGAGGAAGCAAATATCCTTGCTCACCAGCGGACCAACCACTGAATGCAAAACCCTCACAATCAAAGGAATATCGGACATAATAGCCCTTGCGTAAGAAGAAACCATTACTTTCCTGCCATTGGGACCCATTTGGGCAGGAGGAATGCCCAAGAAGTTCAGATACTCCCAGAACAGCTTTGAAACTGAGAACCGAAAGCCAAAAGAAAACATGCATGGATACAGTGCGATGTATCTAGGCCTTGGATTACAAGGACTGTCATCCCATCTAGACAGGATAATTTCGAGGTCGGGTGGTAGATTATAATCAGAACGAAGACTTTCAAGCATCGTCTGAGAAGCTTTCTTGAGAGAAAATGAGCCTCACACATAGCCAGCGACTTATTGCTTAGTTTATCACCAACGGACATCATTAAGGAACAAATGAGCAAAGAAAACGAAGCAGGCAAAGGAAGAAACAAACCCTTATTTCAAAAATAGCGTAAAGAGGGAAAACAAATTTGTCACATTCCCTTTTATAGAGCCGAACAATGAAGGGATAACTCATGGGACATCGTACGAGATATGATGGTTGCGCGAAATACCAAAAATATGCGCAAAAACGAACGGGCAAGCAAATAATCAAGACACCAACCCGCAAAAAGTTACTGACAACATTAAATACAGGGGAATAATGGAATTGAAAGGTAAACCGTCACAAAGTTAGTGGCCACATTAGCATACCCACTAACTAAAAGGGGGAGTAGTTGATGATACATCAAAATAGACCGATCATCACAGTCGTACACGTGGCAGAGAACATCCATCACGAGTATATGGCGTCCCATATACTAGGCCAACTCGTAAAACCTAAAAAGAAGATGTATTCAAAGCCCGAATCCAGGCTCGAATGAGTCAACCCAAATCCAGGCCCAACACAAGTTCTCTCATATAGAAGATGAACGTTGCACCAAATAAGTAGTGGAGGAAGTTACGCCTCCACGGACGCATCTCCATCAAGGATGATACTGTTATGAGAAACATCTCCTTCCGTTGTGCCTCGCATGCTTAAGTCACACAGAGAATTAACCACAAACCATTATAAAAGGTAAAGGAAACATTCGACACAGATATGCAACTTTAACTTAGTTTTGTCCAGATTTACTTCCTTCTTCACACATAGTTGCTGACTTAAGCATCGGAGTGCCTTTGACCACCAAAAAGATGGTCCTTGGCAGTCTAACATCTATTTTGCAAGTCAAACTCACAAGACGTCGATTTTTTGACACATCAGTTATCATGTTTAATTGATTATCAGTTAATTTTAGCCATTACCTTGATATAAATCATACATACAACTAGTCATTTATAAAATACAAAATCAATAAAAGTCATTTGGAAATGAAAAATATAGTTTTTTGATATTTAATGATAAAAAAAAGGTTCAAGTCATCCCAAAGTACAAAAACGTTGACTTCTGTTACAATTAGATCATCGTATGTATACATATCATTTACAAAATGTGCAAAAAGTTACAAGATGTTTAATCATCAATGTAAACGACCTATTTGACTTCTTCTTAGCTTTGGATGCATTGTACTTTTTAAACATCACGTCACCTATCTGCAGTTGGCCATCAAACGAAGTCTTCCATGATATAGCTTCTTAAAGCATACGAGAGGACCAAGTCGGTACTATTCGAGGCAATGGTGGTCTTGATGTCATATGAAGACAAAATGGGAACTCTGGGCAAGGTGTGCTATGAAACATATCCGTACGTCGTTCAAGTTCGACGACAGTGGAACATATGTAAAACATGTAGTGTTTGGTTCCCATAATACACAAAATCACAACCACAACGGTTTGCTACCATCAACTCTTACATATTCGATTGAATAAACCAGTTTCGCCTTGTAATGAGTACAATGCCTTCGGGAATTGTCAAAACATCTTTCAAAATCTTGACCCCACTCTCATTCCACATTCAAACCCACAAGTCGTGGTTACTTATAGCTTCATTAGTAGTTCATTTTTCACTTGCCTCCAACCACTATTCTCGTCATAACCTTGGAAGTTGCCTATGCATCTGAATCACAATGGCCATCAACGAGTATATTCTGAATGTACTCAACAAAATCCCGAATCGACAAAGGAATTTGCTTCATAAACGTAGTTTTCCACTTCGTCGCCTTATCTTTTAGCTTAGAAACACTTTCTTGACTTCTAAACTCCTCTTGTGTCTTCGCAACTCATGACTAGAGGAGTCTTTTTTCATGGACTTTTCATGCTTAGACAATATCTTCTTTTTAGGTCACCCTTGCCCTTTATAGGTTCAGTTGGTTCAATCACGATACTTGAATCAAGGCAACTCAAATCTAACAGCTTTCTCTTCAACACCAACTGTTGATCAGGAGTGGATTCAAAGAACTTTTGCTTAACGACATCGACCATTGGATTTATAATCACATCCGCAGTTGCACGAAGATGTGTTTTGCCAAGTTGCATCCAATGCTTATGTAAGATAGACAATGGAAGTTGTCCTGTAGGAGTGAAATATTGTGCCATTTCATGAGCACAAGGCAACCCATGAGTGGTTTTCATCACACATCGACACTTGACCGGGTTAGTCCCCACAGATTCAGCTTCGAACCTACGAATTTTTTATAACATCAAGTTAAAAGCCTTATACGACATGGACCCATGAAGCTTTCCAAATAAGGGAAAAATGTGTTTTTTCTTGACCTTCGTCAAATTTTTTCTAAAGTACGCTTCAATCTCTACAAGTTGGACTTTGATCATGTCATGCATTTTTGTCCATAATTATAAAATGTGCCTTGGGAATTCTCCAACATTTTTTTCACCTAGAGTGTGCACCTTCAACGTGACCAGTTGTCCGTTGGCCAAAATACATGAAAGTGTCGGTCCATGCATTCACAAAGAACTCCTTATGTGGATACCAAACAGTTCGCAGATAGTCCAAACACTTGGGATGTGATGTCTATCTTCTCTTGAATCCAGCAATGCATTTGTTCCATTATTGCTTTGTAGTTGATTTATACTAATGATACACCGAAATTACCTCTCTTATACACCGTACACGTGTCATGATGATCTCGAGAAATAGTAGGCCCAAGTGGTTTCAAGCACGCACAACGCATTCATTACAGTCTACTAAGCCGACATGTCTCACAGCCATCCCCAATACTCGTAAGACCTATCAAGGCAAGTATCTCAGGGATCAGCTTCGCACAGGAAAGTCAGCAACACCTTATTTCGAACTAGGAAGAAAATACCATAGTATACGTTGTACATGGAAACTTCCATCTATGGACAACATTTCAATTGGGAACTATCTCTTGCGTATCTAGAAGCTCGAGTCTAACATGCAAACTTCCCTTCACAACACAACTCATAATTAGATAAGGATCTCCACGAAGATCTTCTTCCCTAAACTACGCCACCAATGACATGGTCGAACCAGGAATCCATCACTATAAATAAGATATGAGGTTGGTAAGCTAAGGTACGCTACCAATTCCTTGTTTACAACATTACGCATTCCTCATATCCTTGTCTGACTTTAGCATCGGAGTGCCATAGGTCATCACAACGGTGGTCCATGGCTCACGTGCTTTCCTTGTGTATGTCAACAAGTCAAGGTCAAGCAGGGAGCGAAAATTGACTGCATTCGTCGTCTGTGGGAATGACAAAGTTCCTAACCAATCACTAGTATCATCTCTTTTCAGAATACAAAAAGATGGTGACCACCAGATCATGCAACAATGGAGAACAAGGGGACACATCAAATGCTCATATTGTATACCACCGCTCCTAACGGTGCTGGTGACACATGGGCAGGAGGCTCACACACCCGCGCCAGGAACAACAAAGATAGACCCCAGGATGGATTTGTTGTCATAACAAATACAACATATCGCTAAAGCAATGGAGATTCTCATACAACAGAACCCTCCACGAGCCGATGAAGATCAGGAACATCACATACCTCAATCTCTAAAGGACAACAAAGAGCTGGTTCCAATTCTCAGAGTAGACAAACTCGCTCCTCAGAACCCCTCCGCCGAGGGGCTCACGACATAGGCGTGTTGTACCACCTATCTGTTCCCCCGTTCGTGGATCGCATCATGAACAAGGCACTACCAAAGAAGTTCAACCCTCTAAAGCTTGATTTATGTGACGGGACCGGCAACCCATCTGACCACTTGCATCATTATCAGCATGTAATGGCGCTCAAAGAAGGTTTTGAGTCGGTGATGTGCAGAACGTTTCCCACCAGCCTGAAGAAGTCAGCACTGACATGGTTCCACAACCTCCTGCCAAAGTCGATCAACTCATTCGAAGCACTGGCCAAAGAATTCCTGACGTGTTTTGTTGGAAGTCAACAGATCGGGAAAGGCCCGCACTACATACTCTCCTTGAGGCAGAAGTATAACGAAATGCTAAGGGAATACGTCACACGCTACAATGACGAGCTGATGCTCATTAACGGCTACAGCGATGACACAACCATGACGACTTTTGCTATGGGCCTAAGAGAAGGAAAGTTTTATGACTTCCTTACCTTGGAACTCCCTGGATGTGGCAAAACTATTGAAGGGTGCCCAGAGGTACATCACCCTGGAAGATATGAGAACATCAAATAAGGAACTGAAATAGAGAAGAAACCCTCCGTTTCTAGGGACAGAAAGGAAGGAAAAAAGGCGAGAAGATGAAGAAATGAACAAGCGAGCAACGACAACAGGTCAAACTCTGGCTTTACCAGGCCAGAGAAATCTTCCAACTACGTTGGATCTAGATCCATGACCACCCCCCAATTCTAGCTTGTCAGATGTCCTTAATTCCATGAAAAACTGGGAAGATCTGAAATGGCCTCCAAAGCAGTGCAGAGACTCCTCCAAATGCGACACAACAAGTATTGCTCATACCACAAAGAGGGTGGCCAGAACACCAACGACTGCAAGAGTTTAAGTTATGAGATCGAGTACTAGATTCGCAAGGGTAAGCTAAAGGAATTCTTGGGTTTAGAGAAATGACGATATCGAACCATGTAAAGGGGAGAGGCAGTCAAAGAGATTGAGAATGAGACTCCGAGCATAATATATGTCCTTCACGGGGTTGGATCATAAAAAGAACAATCAAACGGGTCCCACAAGCAGACACTACTTGACATGCGGACACAGTTCGCAAATGAAGAAAGACGCGTAAATTACTCAGGGTACAGAAACCCATCTCGACCTTGACCTTCACAGATAAGGACCTCGAAGGCGTCCGTGCACCGCACAATGACGCTCTTGTCGTTTCGGTCTCTATTGCAAGGTTGAAAGTGAAAAGGGGCCCGATTGACATGGGAAGCTCCCTCAACCTCTTTTTCTACAACGCGTTCCGCAATATGGACCTCAATGAGGTGAACCTAACATCCTCCGACTACTCGCTGATTAGATTCAGCAGAGAGAAATGCTTCCCGATCGGGAAGATTAAACTAGCAGTGGTGGCAGGAGATCCACAACTAAGGAAGGTCATGTTATTGGACTTCATGGTGGTAGATGCATTGTCTACCTATAATGTCATCTTGGGAAGACCTTGGCTTCACCAGATGGAAACAGTAGTCTCTACCCTTCACCAATGCGTTAAGTATACCACTAACCGCTCGGAGGGAACAATTCATGGGGACCAACCAACGGCAAGGGGATGCCACTATGCTGCACTAAAGCAGATAGAATGTTCCAAGATTCAGCTGGAGCCCACAGGACAAGTTGAACAAAAGGCAGACTTAGGAACTGTAGAGAAGTCACTCCACCCAGATGGAGGCAAAATCCCAATAGCAGTGGCTCAACTTAGTAGCGGAGAACGTTCCAACATTATAGGAGCAGTCTGCTATTTAACCAGACAAAACGTCAAGACTAGCGGAGAGGTCATTGCAAACAAGAGCACGACCCCACGACTGTTAGTGGGCACATAAGGACCCTCCCACACAAGGTTTACTCTTCAGTAACCTCAACAACGTCAGCGAAACTTGGCGATTTGCTGAAGGTACTCACAATCCAAACAAGGGCCATACGAATTCACTTCAGGGCCAGATTGACCTCTCTCCTCCAACAATCAATATGTTTTGTTGTTTAGTTTTCTTTCAGTAGTCAATGTAGAGTTTTAATTCTTAGAAGCTTATGTGATTTGCAATCATTTAAGAAATAAAAGAGAATTACGCAAACACACTCAATTGATTACTGGAAAGATGTAACAACGATCTCCTAGAGGCGGGTACAAAAGACTACAAACTTCAAACATCTGAATCTGATGCGACATACAGTAAAGATTTGCTTAAACAATTCGACTTCAAAAGAAGACTCAGAAGCAACAACAAAGGTACCCCGGGTAAATTATGGAGCCCTCTAAGAGTTTCGCTCAGCGATTTCTCTGAAGAAGATGACCCACCTCGCAAGGATGACCTGAGGTGGTACAGAATAAGTAACTAGAGGCCTCGTGACACGCCGGTCGAAGCTACAACTGACTCACACACTCGATCTGCCCAACCGAACGAACTTGAGACAAGTATCAGGTTGAAACAGATCGAGTGCACCCTCCCACTAAGGAATGAGAGGGGCATCTAGGAGTCAATGGCCCACTCCGACAGACCATATTCAATTCCATCTTGCCCCGTAATCCCAAGTTTCAGCGCAGCGCAGCACGACGGGGCTAGCTGAAAAGGGAGGAAAGCAACCGCTCCAAGGTTGGCTGCTGGTGTTATCTCATAAATTAGGCAGTTTGGAACACCGATAGGGCACCAACAAGTAAACGACAGACTCATCCCTTGCGGGAAAGTTTGTACGTCTACAAAATACGAGAAGAAATTACAAGGTCTCGGCGAACCAATTAGGTGCTCACCCTGAGCGGGTGACCACGCATAATAACATGTCTTATCATGACTCATCGGTGCAAATTACAGAACATTTGAAGACTCCAACGTTGGAGATCTCCCTTTAGCCTTTGAAAAACTCAAAGCATAATCTTTGAGTAAGAGCATCTAAAGAAGTGCACTCTATAGAAGATAATGCCTACAACGATGAAGGAACGCCATTATATAGACATACTGATTCACCAAACAGACGCTTCAACATTAAATATGAGCATTGAATACCACATGGGAAATGAGGAGACAACGGTTCCCAAGGAAACCGCACAGAACCATGTTAATCCGATTAATGATGCTGCACACAACCCCATTATTGGGGGGGAGTAACCAATACTCAACCGTCTTGCGATCTATGCCGTACACGTGTCACCATGCAATCTACATGGCACCTTGATCCTATGACAAGGCCTAGTTCTTCTTTTACGAGCCATCAGCTTGGCCCACTATTCGAACAACATTCTACCACGTGCGCTGACGCGAGCAGTAGAAACCCTAGTCACTTTTGACATATGGAGCACACCCGCATATCACCAGCTGATTTAAGGTAGTTCTTTCTATTTGAAAGAAACTAATATGCACGATGCACTCCACCTGCGGAAATAAGCTCGCAAGCCCATAACAGGTGGAGCCCCGACCTAACCAGGCAAGCTTAGTCAGTTTCAACTGATGACGACTTCTTTTGGTTCATCCTGACACCTAGTTTGCCGCGTGTGAATGTCTATGGCTTTGGAAGTGGGAGTCTAATCAACGCTCTTACGCCTGATGACGACGACTCGCCAGGGACCGTCGCCCCCTTCGTGGACAACGGTTGCCGAACCTAATCAGATAAGCCTAACCTGTGATGACGACAACTTCTATTCAAAGCCCAGACCTGTAGCCCACTCTGCATGGGTGTAGAAGGTTTGGAAGATGGGAGCCTAGTAAGTTCTAACTGATGTCGATGGTTTTCCACCGGACCACTGCTCTCCTACCAACCATGGTCGCCGAATTACCAACTCCTAGACTTGTAGCTCGCTCCGCGCGGGTGTAGATGGTTAGGAAGGTGGGAGCCTAGTCATGCCGACGGCTTGCCATGGGACCACTGCTCTTCTAAACACCATGGTCGCCGACTTCAAGATTTTTAGCTCGATGCGCACGGGTGTAAATGGTTTGGAAGGTGGGAGCTTAGTCAAATCTAACTGATGTCGACGACTTGCCATGGGACCATTGCTCTTTTACAGATCATGGTCGCCGAATTTTCTCATCCCAAACATGTAGGCTGCTTCGTGCGGGTGTAGATGGTTTGGAAGGTGGGAGTATAGTCAGCTTCGACTGATGTCGACGGCTAGCCATGGGATCATTGCTCTCCAATAGACCATGATCTCCAAATTCTCACATCCCAAACTTGTAATCCGCTCCGCGGGGGTATAGATGGTTCAAAAAGTGATGTCAACGGCTCGCCTTGTGACCATTGCTCTTTTTCAGGATAGCGGTCGCCAAATTAGATTACAGCTCAAGTAGCGTCTTTACGCTCACACGAGCTGACATTCTATTATCAGCAATGGCCACTCGAGCCAACTCAAAAATCAATCCGCTAACACGCGGACGAATGCTACATTGGATGTCAGCCCGAGCTTATGAAATCTCACTCGGGACAAGCGCTCTAGCTCAACTACAACGCATGTGCTCGGCTTTGACAGTTCACTCATGCCAACTACATAACCGATGGTCAGATACACAACTTAAGTATCCAACGGCTTGCCTTAAGGATGAGCTATGACCTAGGTAGCATAACCCACCACCAAACCATCCACAAAATGTCTACTATTCATGATGTAACCACGCGATAATAACTCTGAGACCTCACAGAAAAACATGTCAGAAATATTCATGACATAAATGGTCGAACTCTCAACAGCTGACAGACCACCCGGCTTCCTACTAACCCAATCGAACCTATGTCAAAGTAAAACGACAAGGAAAATGGAAAGCGCGCAACCTGGAGACTGAACAAAATGTGCATACAAAACACACTCAAAGTAAACATGTTTTCATTTACAATCAAAACAAAAGGTACACATGTTTAAAATTTACTCCCCATCAGGAGGAGGTACAAATATGGGAAAAATAAGCCTAGCAGGGAAAAAACAATTTGCGTCCGTGCGTGCCTCAGCCTGAGCGCCATGATCCTGAACCCCCTCTTCCTCTGAAGACTCTGAGACCATTCCGAAGTCTGCATAAGACATCTTCTTGTAATAAGCAATGTCTCATTCCGAATGTTCTTTCTTTATCAGTGCCAGCAGTTCTAATCTTCCATGTGCGACCCAGCGAAATTCACACTTGAGAAGCTCATCCTCGCACGTCTTTGCTACAACAAGTTCACACTCCAACAACTCTAGTTTGCCTGTCAGCGCATCAACCTGAGACCGCTTAGTAACCAGGCTACTCTTAACTGTGCTAAGTTCATGTTGCTCGAGAAGAAGTTGGTCCCCAACTTTCCTCGCTTCCCAAGCATTGAATTCCACATCGGCTTCTAACCGCTGCCTCTGGGCGACCCACTCAGACTCCTTCATGGTGTTCTCCTCAACAAAAGACTACAATTCAGAGCGCATCTTAACCGCAGCTTCCTACGCAACTTACCGATCACGGCCGATCAGGTTCAGCTATTGTCTGGATCTATCCCTTGCGGATACCGCCTCTGCTAAATCAAACTCAAGGGCTTCTAGGCAAACCCTCTGAGTTTCGGCATCAACGGCTGACTATTCCAGCCTCCTCTCTTCAATCTGTTTTCTCAGCGACTCAATCTCGAAAATGCGACAGAATACGACTTATGCATTGTCAAGAAGACACGCTCCATGGTGTACACCCTCTCACGAGCCGCCTCCACTTTCATCCTAGCAACAACCACCTGGCTCAATTGGGACATCTCTAAAATAAGATGTTTCAACCCCTTATCGCATCCTCCTCTAGCTTCAGAGGGCAGTTCGCCAGCCAGCTGTAACATCTGCTTATATGCTTCCTTGAAGCATAATCAATGTCAACCTCCTGGTGTCAGGTCCAATTGCTCATTTTCACCACGTCCGGAGCAAACAAACTCATCTGCACATCTGGATGAAACTCTGTCGTATGCGGTATCACGCCAGCACCGCCCTTTGTAGTCTCTACCGCATTTAGCCTTCATTCACAACCTTCATTTTGTCACCAGCATCCGACGCTTTATTGCGAGTTGGCTCAGCGGAACCCAAAGGAAGAGAAGCAAGCGATTGTCTAACGAACCCTCTATTACCTTGATATGCGGTCTGCAACGATATGGGGGGGGGGGCAATGCGGACTACAAAAGGGATGACCCACACATCAACAACCACTGTCAGGCGATCCACCAGCAGGACGATTGAACTTTGGGACCATAGGAGAATCCTCATCAGAACCTTCCAGTAAAACATGTCTAGATTGTTCAACACCAGTAGAAACCGCCATAGTAGCCAACATCAGCTTGTCACTCATAGCCTCGGCCTGCTCAGTACCAAGCTGTGATGCATCATCAACCCCTGCCAATTGCAGGTGGTCATTCTCCCAGCTAGATACTACAACCTCCGCCCCGGCGGGCCAGTCAGGATCATGCTCCTCCCTCACTGGAGCAGGCTGTTTGGGAATGGGCTCAACCCCAATGCAAAACCTCTTCGAGCTTATGAAGGAGGCAAACGTCTCATAAAGCCCCTCTGTGTCAGGCAGTTCCTCTTCCTGGAAGGGGCTCCACCTTCAGACTTAACCTTTGATGCTCTGTAAAGAGTGGGAGCCATGTGCCAGTTGGCCCACAATCCACTGCGACTAAAGTTGGTAGGACAGATAACGTCCTCCACACTCATCCACAGCATGTCACGGAATGCCTTCATGGTGACTTCCTCATCCAAAGAAAAGGGAGTAGTGGGGAACCTCCTTGCAAAGAAACACACGCATACAATCAGCACAAGGGAATCAAAATGTGAAACTATACTTACAAAGTGGTTTGAACTCCGGCTCAAGCGAACGACCATTGAACTCGAAATATTTCGAATCCGAAAAAGCCAAGAAACAGAATTTTTGCCAGAATTTAAAATCATTGGGTAATTTCTCGAAGCAAGCCGGCATCGACATCTTACGAACAACATGATCATTCAGCCGAGGGGAAGTCAACAACTGGATCACCTTCGGAGTCACACAAATACCAGCAACTTTTGCCCTAATCAATATGAGAAGGATAATCCTGTACCCATTCGGTACCAATTAGGCAGGAGGGATTCCAAGAAATTCCAGAAAGCCCCAGATCTCGTCGAGCACAGGAAAACTGACTCCAGTTTGAAGCATCCCGTGGTGCAAACAGAGAACCCTTCTGGAAGAAAAATTGGTGTCTGGTCATCATTTAGAGTATAGAATGGCAGGTCTTCAGGGACCCCTAATGTCTTTTGAATATCGACAAGGCTCGATTCGGAAGTGGGCTTATCTTCAAAGAGTTGGAGGCCCTTGGCAATAAGCTCATCGTTAAGGTGATTTTGACGAGCCATGAAAAAGGTGAATAAACTTTCAATCAAAAGCTGAGCAGAACAAAGTTTCTAAAAATAAAGAAATGGAAGAGTCAATCTCTGCAGAAAGGGAGATCTAAATAGAGATTGCTTTCCCGCCTTTTTTCCATTGAACTAACGCACACTACATTAATGAAGCACGCCACTCAAGTAACATCTCAGACTCAATCATCATGAGCGACATATCTTTTCAAGAAATGACTTAGTGAACCGATACGATGGCCCGCTAATTTGGGGGGAGCAGCTGATGATACACTGAAACATCTTCTTTTCTACACTATACAGGCGTCATGATGATCTCGAGAAATAGTAGGCCCAAGCGTTAGCCCAACATTGATCAAGCCCAAGCGGTTTCAAGCTCGCACAACGCAGTCTGCTAGACGAACCCAAATCACTACAACCTATTAAACCCACACGTCTCACAACCATCCCCAATACCCGTAAGACCTATCAAGGCAAGTATCTCGGGGATCAACTTCGGACAGACAAGCCACCAACACCTTGTTTCTAACTAGGAATTAAATACCAGAGTATATGTCATACATGGAAATTTTCATCTATTGACAACACTCCAATTGGGAACTCTCTCGCTTATCTAGGAGCACGAGTCTAATAGGGAAACTTCCCTTCACAACACAACTCCTTATTAGAGAAAAATTTCCATGAAGATCTTCTTCCCTAAACTACGTCACTGATGGCCTGGTCGAACCAGGACTCCAACACTATAAATAACACATGATGTTGGTAAGCTAAGGTACACTACAAATTTCCTATTTACAACATTACATCTTCTTCAGATCCCTGACTGACTTTAGGATCAGAATGCCATCAGCCACCACAATGGTCGTCCGTGGCTCACGTGTGTTCCTTATGCAGGTCAGCAGGTCAAGGTCAAGCATGGAGCGAAAATCAACTGCACATATACAAATCCGAGAAAGATTCAATAAACTCGCTCCACCTCTCATTATCCTCAAAGATATTTTGTGATTCTTTTGTACATTTGTATTTATGTGCCGCTTGTACAACAACCTACTTGCTTCTGGAAAGACTTACTCAATGACTTTGATCAACTCACGCTCTATGTCAGTCACAAACACCTTTGGCAAGTTGTCTGGCTCAAAGACTCCAAAATATTTTTCTAATGCCCAAGTGTAGGACTGATCATTTTCAGAAGACGTAAAACAACAACCAACATTGAAAGTATTGTCGGTCAATGTGACACCCACAACCTCAAATAGAGGCATCCTGTAGTGATTAGTTTTGTAGGTGTCATCCATAAGCATCACCATTGGGAAACACTTTGTTAGTAGAATTGACTCGGAATGTGACAAAAAATATTGGTGACTATATTCTGATCATCGACTATATGCCACTCAATATAATCATTCTCGTTCAACAAGTGCATTATGGCTTGCAAACTTGTCATGTCTTTCAATTGAAATGTCTTTAGTTGATGAATGACATTGTAAACAATTTTCAAAAATGACACATTGTTGGGAAACATTTCTTTCAAACCGGACAATATCTAGCAAGGGGCTACACCAGATGTTGTCATGTTATGCAAATATGTGATATTTGCTTCGTTTACTCTGTCAGCAAAGGAATGACCAAGAAGATATTTTAATCGTGGATGATTGTGGGTTCCACAGGTCACTTGCAACTTCCAATGATCCTTACCTTGTGGTACTCCTCTCAAATAAAATGAGCACTCACACTTCTTTGTATTGGTTGATCGACCAAACTCAAATTTTTGCCTTTGATTTTTCTTGAGCTTCCCTTTACTCTCACATTCCAAGTGGATCCTTCCTTTACGTCTGCTATCAGCGGGTTTCTAGTTTGTAATAATCAGAACTATGTTATTATCCCTACCAACACCTTGGCACAAATTATCAATGACGACTTCAATGGGAATACCTACAAAAAATAATGCATACTGACTTTAGGAACACTAATAAACTTGTTAATTAATGAACTTGTGAAAAAGGATTAGACAATAAGTAGCCATCATCGACTACCTTTTCCAATGCGCATTCATCATTCGTGTCAACATCATCATCCTTCTATATTAAATAAATAACAAATTTTGTTATTCTAATCATATATTAAGAAAGGTAATGAATAAAATCATTAAGGCAAATGCTACCTCTAGAAAGTTGGTATATTCCAAATACGCTTTAAGTGTCTCCGGATCGTCAAGATTATTTGAAGATAACTCGAAATCTATTAGATCGACGATGACATCCTAGGCACAAAATAACAACAACAACAACGATCAAACTAACCTTAAAAATATCAATAAACAAGTTTTAGGGTTCACATATTAATAATTAACCCTAAAAATAACAATATTGCTTTAAATATTACGAAAAAGAAATTAAACATGATATTACGATAATCACAACAACAAAAAATACCCAGCTCATCTCAAGTTGAGAATGTTGAGAGTGTATCTCGAGTGGAAGGGGTTGTTTCATCTTGAAAATGTTCATCTTCTTCGTACACTCCTATAAATGGAGCAGAATGCTGACTTTCAACTCCAGCATTATCATCTTCAAGCCTACCAACATCATTTTCACTAAACTCATCCATTTCTAGATACAAAGTTCACCTAAACCCTAACAAATGAAGATGAAGAAATAGAAGAGAAAGGCGACGAAGATGTAGAAGAGAGGAAGAGACACCAGTGTTGGGTCATCCGGTGAGCTTGGGATGGAAGACAAACAATAGAAAATGAAGCACGGAGAATGAAAACGCTTCCTTGCGCGAAAGAAAAAATGAAGCGATAAAATAGTGACAGCGAGGATGAAGACGTGTAAAAGAGGGAGAGAGAGGATGAAGATGGTGGCAGGGTGTTCATTTTCCAGTGAGATTGGGTGGGAGAGGATGAGTCGTTCGTGTGAGTGGAAGGGTGTTGGTCGCTAGATTCGGGGTAAAAGAAAAAAAATTATGTATATACTGGTGGCGTCCTTCAGTAGATTAAAAAAAATGGTGTTAGTGGTGTCATTCAGCAAATGTCATTAGTAAAATGTGGAAGATTTACCAATGGTGTCACCAATTTTGAAGGTTTTAAAAGCAGGCCAAGATTCTGTAATCAGAGTTTCCCATGATTGTCCAACCAGCAGACTCACCGGCCTTTTAAACAATAGCCATTTGAGACTTGCCTTAACATACCAATACAATAACACATGAAGAACACTAGTGTTGGACCTGTTTTAGTACCAATTGCCATGGTTGGCTGACAAGAAATTACGTGGAGTTACTTAAGTACTTTTTCTAGATCTAAAATATACCTCTCTTCCAAAGTTGGTTCATGTATCACTATTTTTTAACTCAAAAGCTTTCCTAAACTTAGGGGTGGGCATGGGATGGGATGGACCTCATCCCTATCCTATCCCATCCCATTTATTCGGGATCGGGACGAGAAGGGACGGGATAGACCTCATTCCGACCTCATCCCAAACCAAACGGTTTCGGGACAGGATGAGCATGTACTAAATTTTGGATTGAAAATTTAACATGCAATATTGAAAATTTTGGATTTACCAAACACAACTCTAAGAACAACTATATAACTTTAAGCCATTGATTATTATTTCCCCATTTCATTAGCTTTTACTCCATTTTTTTTTTTAGAACCACTATTTAAGATAACCATTCTTTTGTACATTGCTAATGAACAGGATCAATGGGTTTGTCATTTAAAATCTATGAGGAGCACGTATTGTTGTTGTCAAGAGTTAGGAAGAGGAAAAAAAGAAGGGAAAGGGTTTGAGTTAGATTCATTATCTAGGTGAGTCGCATGGAAGCTAGACAGAATAAAATAGTCATATCGATAAATAAAACAACAATTATAAGTCATGTCAACAAATAGTTTCATAAGTCATACTTCATATTAAATACTAAAAAAAATTGGATCAGGATGGGCGGGATTGAAAATCTTCATCCCAATCCCATCCCACTCTAGATTGGGATGGGATTGATCAATCTCAAAAGAACCCAAAAAATCGGGATGGGACATGACGGGATCAGGATCGCAGGATGGGATGCCTACCCCTGCCTAAACTTACAAGTTACTTGTACAAGTGTGGGTGGTAAATTACAGTTCACATGTGAGTGCAGTGGCTTGTCCAATTTTCATCCCAATTGGGTTGGACTGATATATATTTTTAAAGACTAAGCCCTTGGGCACGACATTGAGCCATGACAGCAGGGAGAAGAAGCCAACAACAATTCAGAGAATTGTGTCCGCAAAGATAGACCTAAATACCTAATGAGGCAAGAATCGAACCTCTGACATTTTTTAATCAAGCTCTGATACCATATTAAATTGTCAACTTCTCTAAAAGCTTAAGTTGGTAGAGAGAGTATATATATCAAGGTCGGGATCTACAAAATGGGTGGAATGGACTTCTAGTCTCAATAGTCTCGGTATATAGAGCAGGTTTTCTACTTCATGTGTTGTTGTGGACCAAATTTGTACCGTACGTGTATTAATTATTGCCAAGGCGTCGTAAGAAAGTTGAGCAAGTGAATGAAGATGCCAATGACTCAATGCACTTATTTTGGCTCTAGAAATAGGTTTCGATCATTTGACATTGATGACTATTTTGTATGGGGAGAAACGCAACTTTCTTCTTATATTAATACACTCCCCCACCTCAGGGTTCATACACTCTCCAACCTCAGGGTTCACCTGTGGACTCCTCACACCAGCCAAGCCCTATCTGCTCGAGTACGTATTATGCAGGTTTCTGATTAGCTTAAATTAATAAATTGTCTAGTTCAATGTAATATTTCTTTTGCAAATGGTTGGGCTGAAACCTCAAAGAAGTTGAGCTTTGGGCTATTCCTTTGTAGCATAAAAATCATCCTCAAAACTCAATTAGAATCCAAATTTAACCCATTAATTGGAATCTAGTTCATATTAACTTAAACAATTACACATGTCTCTTTAATTATTTTCGTGTGCCACTTAGGACCATAATTGAACATCATAACCTTGATTCTTTACTTTAATCAATCCCCATATTTTCACCATTTTGAAAATAAACTATCATGACCCTCCAAATTAAGACCTGATTTTATTATTTGGTTTGAACTTGAAGTAGAAACTCTCATTCAGTTGATCTGATGGATGTAAATGGGTAATCAGATCAATTAAAAGGGTACACATGGTTTTAGATGAGACTGGAGATTAAGAATGAACTGAATAAAAAATCACTTGTTGAGACAATTAAGACTCTTCATTACATAGGCTGAAAGATTGTTCTCAAAATGGGTGACCAAGTCATTATTTTATTCGTTTTAAGCACAAATTCTATTCCTCGGGATCCAATGTTGTTCCTTTTATTCGGATTTGTCTCTTCAAGAAAGTTACAGGGTCTTCGAGAAGGAGGAATGAATGGATGTAAAGTCACAATACCATTATCCAAATACACGCCATTTGGGGCTCCACATCTTGTTTATGATCAGTCTTTTAAAAGCTAGTTAGTATTTAACTTGTTACATACGAGGGAGATATATACGGTTTCATCTACAAAAACAATTTTATTTTTTTCAAGGTTAAGTTCCCTTGTTTTTATGCGAACATATGAAAAATTCGGTGACAAGTATATTTAGAACTCGAATTTAAAGACCTAGCTAGCAAATGAGTTAAAGGCTGATTTTTGGTGAATTAATGTAATTGCCTCATATGAGTTTGTGTTACATAAAATCAAGTCATGCATATTCTCAAGTCTTGAAAGTTTACACGCACCTACCTAGGATGTGGACCAATAGACCAAAATTTTCTATTGTTGACATCCATACTGATCAGAGTGGATTCATGGTTATATATTACACAACTTTTTAGTGGTTAAATGTGGGAACGAAGGACGACTACCTATAGGGTAGGCTTGACATGAAGAAAACTAAAAATAGTGCATGCATATATACCAAAAGAATGTCATCATAGTGGCATACTGAAGGCATTGCCGCGAGGGTCCTCATAAAACTGTGCGAGCGTGCCAAGTTAGCAACAAGTAACAGTACTGCTGCTTAATAGAGCTTCATTAATTAATTGTATAATTTAACTACCCTAAATTTATACATTATTGGTTTAGTTTAGTCATCAAAGTTTCTTGTGAAGTTTTAGCTAGGGAGAAAATTGATATCTTCAGAATTTGATGAGATCAAGAAGTGAAACCAAATTAAAGCAGCCTCCTGCAAAGCAAAAATTTAGGCAAAGCTAGGATGAAGTGATGAATTGCTTTGTTGTCCTCAATGATGAATTTTGGTACGACTTAATAAATTTTCAATAAAGAGAAAAACAAAACAAGAGTTGGAGAGTTATTGCTCCACTTTGGTTTACATGATCAAAAAACACGTACGTATACTTGCATCATTTCATGTATTTTAAGTAACATACAAACAAAAACTAATTAACTAACCGTTGCACAACCGTACATGCATACATCTCTATCCTATATATATACAACCATCACTCCTACCATACCATCAATGCTCATCATCATTGTTATCATCACCACATACAAAAAAATTGTTCAGAAATCATTGATTCTTCTCAATATCACCTTAATTCCTTTTTCCGGAAAACCACCTCGGTATCCAATCCAAAACCATCAACCTTCCTAACACGAACCAACTCTGATCCCTTAAACAACTCCACCAACGGATCAATACCATACAGATCATTGGCTGAGTACTTATCAGAGCGTCGAGATATGGCGACATGCAGTACACACACCCCAGCAGGTCTCAACGTCCTCTCAATCTCGCCAACAAACTTTTGAGGATACAAAGCATGATCAAACACGTTCGAGAACTCAAAATCGAATGTCTCATTTTGGAATGGTTGGTGATGGAAGTCCCCAGCAATTACCAATGGAGGGTAGGGGACCAAGTCCATCCCAACTGAGTCTACGATCCCAACGCGCTTCAATGCTTCCACTTCCTGTCCCACCCGGGCTCCAATACACAGTGCCTTGGATTCGTTTGTGAGGAGGTTTTCTTGTTTTAGGTTTGAGAAGAATTTGGCAAACACGTTGATCTTTCGGTCCCAGTCTCGGGTCGTCCATATTTGTCTGAGATTGGGATTCAGGGTTTTGCCGAGTTGGTGTTTTATGTAGGCGTCGTAGCTGGAGTAGCCGGCTCGAATTCTGATTTTTGGGTTATTGTTAACTTGGTTGTTGATGTTTTTGTGATAATGGAATGGTTGGAGAAGGAGGAGGAGGAGGAGAAGCAAAAGGAAAGATAAGGAGATTGAGACGAGGAACATGACCAGTTTTGTTAATTTATGGGTGCTAGTATTGGTTTTCATGGCCATACTTGTTCCTGAGGTCTAGAATGAAAGAAGGGAACGGAAGAGGTTTTGTATTTGTATGGTTTTTCTTTGGGTTGGATTTGTTATTGATCCCTCCCTCCAAAATACACCATTTCTAAATTTATTTTTTATTTTTCTTTTTCTTTTTTAATATATAAATTGTCCCTATTCTAATTCTGAACTAATTTCTATTTGAATGAATGAATTTCCATTTTGCTAATGATGGGCCCATGAACACAAACCTGGCTGATAATGAAGTGGTGGGTCTGATTGCTATTTTTCATGGCTGAAACAAGGGTGATTTTTTGGTCCCCCACAAAAGTGTCAGCCCCATATTTGGATGCTGGTACTACTCAGTACAGTGTACAGTAGTATCCCATCAAACAGTTTGTCTAACTGTCAAGGAAATCAGCGAGGGATGCTCCCTCTCACGTGCAAGAGCATCGTTTCAAAAAAAAAAAAAGCATTGTTTCAAAAAAAAAAAAAAAAAAGGAATTGTGAATTGGAGGGAATCGAAATTTTGGGGGAGAAAAGGAGGGAACCTCTCCCTCTCCCCATTTCCATCTCGACAGACAGAGACAGAGAAGAGAAAATCTCCCCCTTTGAAGCCACCGAGGAAGCCCTCCCTCTCCCGCTCGACAGAGAAGCTACTCCCTCTCCCCCAACGAAGATCGACAGTCCCTCCCTCTCCCCAAACAAAGCTCGACAGTCCCTGAGAAGACGAAGACGAAGACGAATCACCACCCTCTCCCAAAAGGTAAAGCTGCTACCTTTGTTTTAGTTTATTTTCCCTCTCATTCTCTCCCTCTTTGTGGGTGATTTCTTGTTGGAGATTTCTAGATCTAGGGTTTCTACTAGAGCTAGGGCTAAAAATCTGAGGAACAGTGATGGAGTTTCTTTGTGCGTTGTGTTGTTGTTGTGATGGGGCTAAAAATCTGAGGAACAGAGTATAATAGTTGCTTTGCTTTGATATTGAATTGAAACCCTAGATCGAGCAAAAAATCAGTCCTGAACAAAAAATCATATTCATATTCTTCATTTCTGTGTTGAGACTTTGTATGGTTGAGAACATTTTGTCACTATGATTTGCACAGGTTCCCTATATGATTTTGAGAGTTATGGTGTTGATATTGGAGCTATGGGTGTTGTTATGGTTGAAGATGTGATCATTTCTTTGAAAAATCTTCATGAGTTTGTTACATTTGGGGGATTTAATGTAGTTTTCTATGGTCTGGGTGTGCCTGTTTATGCCTTTGAAGGTGTTGGAATGGCACTTCCATTGGAATCAGAAACCCAAGAGAATAAAAGTTTGGGAAAATCTTGGGTTTGTCAATGGGGTTCATTTCATTGATGTATGGGACTGCTTCCAAGTTTCTAAAAATTGAAACTCATTCCTGCTATTAGTTGCTTTGCTATAATAGTTTTGATATTGAATTCAGACATTTTGCTATATTAGTTGCTTTGCTATAATCAGTCCTATAATAGTTGCTATATTAGTTGTAGTATGAATATGATTTTGATATGCTATATTAGTTGCTCTGCTATAATCAGTCCTATAATAGTTGCTATATTAGTGTTTTTTTAAATGTGTTTAGAAGTTGGAGTTGGAAGTGATTATAGGAACAACATTTCATTATAGGAAATCAACATTTCATTATAGGAACAATTATAGGACTACCTTGCCATGGCCTGTAAAGTTGGAAGTGATTTAGTTGTGCTAGCTTAAGTGCTAAAGATACTGAATAATATGGCCCTTAGCATTATCCATAACCTCAACAAAACTGACGCTCTTAACCATTGGATGATTATCAAGAAGAAAGTTTTCAGAGATGATTATCCATAACCTTAGCATTATCCATAACCTCAATTTGTGTTTCCTTTTGTTCCTATAATGAAATGTTGATTTCCTTTTGTTCCTTTTGTTTATTTCTATAAGGGAACTTCATTGCTTTAGTTTAGAAGTTATACCACCAAATATATATAAAAATAAATAAAGAAAAAAATTGGATCGACTTGACCAAAGTAGGTAATTATGCATCTATGTTTTAACCGTTGTATATTATAACACATATTTCAGGAATGGATAATGTAGAAGATAATGAATGTATGTTGGTGGAAGAATATGTAGAAGATATGAGGGAACCCCTTGATGGGATGGAATTCGTCAACCTTGATGAGTTCCAACGTTATTATCATGATTATGATAATAAAAAGGGATTTTCAGTGAAAATAATGACTACTGAAAGAGATGGTGATGAAAAACCTATATTCATTCAGTTTTCATGTGGTCGGGCTGGGAAGCAACAAGGTCATGGAAAAAATGTATTCGGATTACATGGGTCGAGCAAATGTGGTAGTAAGGCTAAGATTAAAGGTCATATACGGATTGATGGAACAGTTTTAGTGAAAAGAGTTACTCTTGATCACAATCATGAGTTAAGCCTTGGTAAATCGAAATTTTATCGAAAGAATAGATCTATGAGCTCGTATATCAAGAAGAAGCTGGATTTTAATGATAGGGCAGGTATTAGACCAACTAAGAGTTATTCGACATGTGTGGTTGAAGGTGGTGGGCATGATAATTTGCCATTTTCCCAAAAAGATTGTTACAATTATTTGGGCAAAATGAGGAAGTTGAGACTTGGTGAAGGGGATGCGATGGCACTTCATAACTACTTCCAAAAAATGCAAGCTAATAATGTTGATTTCTTTTATATGATGGATTTGGATGATGAAGGTAGGTTGAGAAATGTTTTTTGGGGAATGAAGCCTGAAAATGTGCGATTTGAAAAGATGTGCAATGCCTTCTATGAAATGGCTGACTTCGCCGCTGAGGATGAAAAGAAGACATGCCAAGTTCAAGAATGGATCACTTTGAAGATGGACCAACTTAAAATTGTTGGTGGTGATGACCATGTTGATTCACAGAGGTATTTGGAAGTGGGCACCACTACTTCTAGTTCTGGCATCCAGATTCGTAGTTCATTAGCGTTTCTTAGCAAAGGACGACGGTCTAATTCAAGGATGAAATCCACCGTCGAAAAGATATGTAAAAGGATACAAAGGAAAAATAAGAATGACACACAAAAAATCAGGCCATTGACACAAATCTGGTATGTTTTGCAATGTGTTTTATGAATGTATATTTTCTTAAGTCAAGAATAGTGATTTTATTTACAAATGTCATTTGTAGGGTTTAGAGTGTATGCCTTATGTTATGCCTCGTGAAAGCAATGTGATGCCTCACGATTTACAACCTGGAAGAATTGGTCAATTATACTCGATCCTCTCACAGGTAAATATTTTGTAGTCTGTATGTTTATCTTTGTAGGGTTTGTTTGTTTGTTATTAATCTTGTTTATTATTTATTTTTGCAGCCGCCAGGTTCAAGCAACGAGATGGAGTATACAAACTATACGTTATGATCAGGTTGGTTAATCTTGTTTATCTTTCCCATATTGCTTATAAGGGGTAATGAGAAATGAGGCAGAAAGTATGGTGGATGTGGCGTGTACATGTGGAAAATGTAGAAAGTAAAAAAGTATTGTACACTTCGAATTACACTTGAAATGGGCTTTTGGTTTGCACACTTCTGAGTTGTTCTACAGTTGCAGTGATAATCCCTTTCTAATTTTTTATTTCAGATGTTTGATGCTAACTTGGTTGAGATCCCAGTTGAAGTTGAGACACCAGATCACCATTACTATCATGTAAGAAAGTGACTGGTGTCATTTGTGCATTTTTCTTTCTCACATGTTCTACTGATGTACTCAGCTATATTCTTAGGGAACCAAATCTAACAGATATAATATTCCATACTATTTTTTCAGCTGGCATTTTTTACAACCAGAAAATACATTCCCTTTTGCAGTATCTGTTATTCGTCAGTTGTCTCTACCTACAATTCAGTCACTCCGAGTTTTTATTTATCATGTCATTCAGACTAGATTAAGAGCCAAAAACAGGCATCCAATTACTGGTCTTGTTCAATATAGGAGTTGAATCGATAATAGCATTTTCTTTCAATGATATGGCAGGCAGATTTGAACACGCAGTTCTGAACATATTTTTTTGGCATATACTTATCGTTATTGTATACATGTTTGTTTGGTGCAGTTTTGAACATGCAACCAGATTTATTCAAGGCAGCTGTGGCGACAGTTCATTCATTGTACATGATCTGGTAGCGAGGTGTATAAATGAAGACTTTTCGATTATGTTTTGAAAATATGTGAATGTAATGTTTGTCACACTGGCAATGTAATGTTTGAGTAGAACAAGTTATTCGAGAACAGCTTGATTGGCAATGTAATGTTTGTTGCCAATTATTTATGTCATGAAATTGTTGAAAACAACATTCAAATTATTCTGATGTACTTGGCAGGTTCATGAAAATTTTGAGCATTTGACCCATTTCTGTTGGAGTTGCTCTGTTAGAGTTGTTGTTAGTTGCTCTGTTAGAGTTGTTGCTAGTGTTGTTAGTTGCTTGATAGAGTTGTTGTTAGTGTTCTTAGAGTTGTTGTTAGAGATATGGAGTGTGTAAAAGAAATTGATATAGGAAATCAGTAGTGAAGAATTCATCTGACTTCTGGCCAGATACCACTCTACAATTATCAAGGAAATGAAACCACCTAATTACTTACCAGAAAAAGCAGAAAGATGCGCTGAAAGCAATAATTTTTTCGATGCAATTAAGTTTTTTGACAATGTTAAGAAAAAGTGTTCTTAAAGATCACATGCTGAAGAATCCTGTAAATTTGACATAAATGTATCACACTACATCCGAGCAGAAACATAAAAGAGGCTATACAAAATAAGCTGCTCTGCGATTCCCTTTTCTGCAGTTGATGAAGCTGTACAAAATATGAAAACAAATCACAAAAACAACAGAGGCTGAATTTAAAAATCATTTATAGTTACGAATCTGGTATCATTACATCAGAGCTGTACATATTACATTACATCATTCGGCCAAGAACTTAAAAATAAATAGTACAACTAAGATAATAATTACTGTTATCAAAGTGTTGATTAAGTCCCTCGTAACAGCCCAGATCGTTGTTCCCATGGGTGTCATTTCTTTGATAATTGGATGGACCGGCTTCATCGTCAAAAACATGATCGTTATCCTTGACATCTTCATTGTTGTTGAATTCCTTTGAATCTTGTCTCACCGCTTCTGAGCGAACCCACAACGCATACGCTTCTTCAGCTTCAGTGACTGACCTAAACCCCTTATAACAAGCACCCCTATACCCTGATACCGCAGATAAACATGCTTGCCAGCTCAGGTATACTCCAGGTTGACGACCTCGATACACAACGTACGCTGTGAATGCCATTCCTGCATTTAAAAATAAAATTAGAAAAGCAATGCAATGCAAAAAATAAGGAATATTTTTTTTGAAAATTCATGAACATATTCAAGCAGAAACGGGACACAAAATTTTACCAAACAATGACCAATGACCAATGTTCTAAACTTTGCTTTTTACCAAACAATGACCAATGTTCGGTAAAAAGCAAAGTTTAGAACACCTATTGATGATCATTGTTTGGTAAAAGTAAAGTTTGGACCAACAACTCAAACATCGACCTTATGTTCTATGCTTAAACAAGCTAATTCACACTATATGATTAAAGTAATTTTGGTTACTCTACATTTTGTTGTTCTTTTCTTCTTCTTCTTTCAGCATGACATTGGTAGGGAGTAAGGAGTATGCGGAAGAAAATTGGTTGTCTGCAAAGGATCAATATGAAATAAATTTCATTAAAAAGAAGACTGAAGACTGACAAATTCACTGCCAACCCAAACTACAAAACAGGAAAGTTTATCTCATAAAAAAGAAGTTTACTCCATGCAAGCATGAAAACATTAACCGTAAAATCCACCAAAGTAGAAATGGACTGCCCCATTTGCATTTCTCAGCGTTAATGTTCTATGCGATGTGGTCAACAGTTTGGCAGTATGTTTGAAAACACTAACCATAAAGGTCATTCATACTGATTGAATGGCAGAATCAGTATGAACTGTGACATCGTTAAAGGTTAAGAGCTGGCCATTTCTAGAGTAGAGATGGTGCAAGAAATCAGCAAAGTTAGGAACCATGAGTGCCACCAATTTGACACCTAAAACCACCACCCATCTCAACCACAAACAATAGTTCCCATTGCTGAATCTCCTCTCAAACACCTCATAAACTGGGTTCATCATCAAGGGAAAAGTGAAGAACAAATTGATACAAAGACCCAATTGAACCACATAGATCACCAAGCCTTTTCCAAAGTTTGTGATGATAATATCTTTGGTAGCATCTCCAAATGCAAAGTACCCCAAAACTCCAAATGTTGCATACATCAATGAAATGAACCCCATTGACAAACCCAAGATTTTCCCAAACTTTTCATTCTCTTGGGTTTCTGATTCCAATGGAAGTGCCATTCCAACACCTTCAAAGGCATAAACAACCACACCCAGACCATAGAAAACTACATTAAATCCCCCAAATGTAACAAACTCAAGATGATTTTTCAAAGAAATGATCACATCTTCAACCATAACAACACCCATAGCTCCAATATCAACACCATAACTCTCAAAATCATATACGGAACCTGTGCAAATCATAGTGACAAAATGTTCTCAACCATACAAAGTCTCAACACAAAAATGAAGAATATGAATATGATTTTTTGTTCAGGACTGATTTTTTGCTCGATCTAGGGTTTCAATTCAATATCAAAGCAAAGCAACTATTATACTTTGTTCCTCAGATTTTTAGCCCCATCACAATAACAACACAACGCACAAAGAAACCCCATCACTGTTCCTCAGATTTTTAGCCCTAGCTCTAGTAGAAACCCTAGATCTAGTAGAAACCCTAGATCTAGAAATTCCCAACAAGAAATCACCCACAAAGAGGGAGAAAATGAGAGGGAAAATAAACTAAAACAAAGGTAGCAGCTTTACCTTTTGGGAGAGGGTGGCGATTCATCTTCGTCTTCTTAGGGACTGTCGAGCTTCGTTTGGGGAGAGGGAGGGACTATCGATCTTCGTTGGGGAGAGGGAGTGGCTTCTCTGTCGAGCGGGAGAGGGAGGGCTTCCTCGGTGGCTTTGAAGGGGGAGATTTTCTCTTCTCTGTCTCTGTTTGTCGAGATGGAAATGGGGAGAGGGAAAGGTTCCCTTCTTTTCTCCCCCAAAATTTCGATTCCCTCCAATTCACAATTCCTTTTTTTTTTTTTTGAAACGATGCTCTTGCTCATAAGAGGGAGCATCCCTCGCAGATTTCCTCGACAGTTAGACAAACTGCCCATTAAAATCAATTCAATTTCACGTGAAATAGTATTCAAAACATGAAATTTTTTAGCACAATGAGCTTAGTAGATATAGTTTGTGAATGTACCTAAGCTAGCTAGAGGTTAGGAACATGGTTACAAAGTGAATATTCTTTCAAGAATAAACCAGAAAAAAAAAATGGAGTCGTGTAGTTCATAATAATTATACTAGGCTAGAAGCATAAGATTACTTGTAAATTGAAGCAGAAATTTTAGGGGGCGAGGGAACGCGCGAGGGAGAGGGAGCATTCCCTAGAAGGGCTCAAATTGAAGAGATCAACTTCAATGACACTGTTGTACTGGTGGCTAAATTGGACTGTGTTAGACGGCTATCATATGTTACAACAAGCTCGTGCTCTACCCAAAGAATGTACCTAGTGCATTCTTGAATGATGTGTCAAATCAAAGTCAATACTTTCATTTCTGATGTCAACCAAACAATTTCTTCTCAAAATAGCAAAAGTGAAATTCTCATTAAGGGGAAAAACACTAATCAATATGTCATTTTAGGTATTAACTAATTCTTCTCCCATTAGATATTTATCTCATCCACATCTGAATACATTATTTCTGAATAAACACTAACACATCACAATCAATAATTAATAATTTAATACCTGATAATTTCTTGATAACTTAATACCTGATAAACTAATAATTTCGGATAAATAATATTTTTAGTTGGTCCCGACTTAGGAATAATGTGCTAAATTTATAATTCGTAAATTTATAAAATAATACATTATAACAATAATTTATATAGATCCCACGAAATATACAAATTAAAAAATTTCCGATACACAGTGCTTATGATTCGACTACGAGGTCTTCCTAAAATATGACTCAATTATTGTCTATTTCTTCTTGAAATTGATATCACCTTGGATCTCAACTCTAACTTTTTTTTAACACAGTAATAAGTTCTGGTGTGGTTCTTTCGTGCTGCAACAAAAAATTGGCGATGTTTCGCAGATACCTCCTGAAATAAGTAGCTAATTAACAATTGATCCATATAACATATCGTATTGCAGATGCCCTCATCGACTAGCGGTCCTCATCGATTGAATGTGATTGCCCTCACGTGCCTGGTTTTGGTGAGAAAATAACCTTAAGGCCATTTCACATGGATTGCACACGGGACTTCAACTGATGTGAACCAATTTCAATCCCGACCGTTCACCATAAAGGTAATCCACGTGGACGGCTTAGATTGAAATGTTTTAGAAAATCAATCGATCACAATATAGAGAGTTGAAGGGAAAACTCCCCCAAATTCCATCTCCGTTCTCTCTCTACACTTTGTCTTCTTTGTGCGAAATCAAAAAGTTTGCCCCCATTGCACCAAACCAGCCAATAGACCCCTATAGAGTTGGAGGGAAAACTTCATATTCATCATCTCTCTTCTATGTCTTCACTCTCTCATCTATGTAATCTGTCAGTTGAAGAAGAAACAATAGTTGGGTCGATCGGTTGAACTCTATATCTGAGCACAAATGAAGAAAAAGAGGTCAACAACTTTGATGGACATTAGCAGTGACAATAGCATTGCTTCGAATGTACATTGGAAAAATTATAGTCCATTGAATGGTTGAGTAGCTTCAGTGGATCGATTGATTTCAATGACTATTCAAATGATGAATACCCTAATCTTAGTTTATGGAAGACATTAAACCAAAGGTTCACTCTCTTATAGCTTCTCTTGTTATATCGCCTAAAATATTGTAAGTTTTCCCTTTCCTTTTTAGGGTTTGGTTGTGCATGTCGATTTAAGGGTAGGTTTTTTTTATGATTTCGTTGATACATGAGTATTTAGGGTTGTACTGTGACTAAATGCATCAAAACATTCTATGATAGAGTGTCATAGGACCATCAATCTATCAAAATAGTCCTTGTGTGACTTCCATAGTGGTGATTGCAGTCAAAATTTCAGGTCTAACTTCCTTATTTGTTGTTGTGGACTATACCAAAGATGTTATATTGGCTCCAATGTTTGGCAGGCATTGGGCCTTGACATGGCCTTGCAAACTTAAAAACTCATCCCAAACCATAATATTTAATATTAAAAAATTGGAATTGGATACCGGAGAACACATGAAACCTGCATGGTTCACTTGAAGTCATTCTATGATTAGAGTGTTATAATATTTAGCAGTTGCAACCAGGTTTTGGTAAATCTGCATTTTTTTTCTGTTTAATTTTGGCATGGTTTTATACCATGCCAAAGTCTTACCTACTATAGGCTATTGTCGGCGAGGAACCCTACCTAAAATGATTTGGCAAGGTTCACAACCCCACCAAAACTTGACAAATCTAAATGTCACACCCGCTACTGCCTAATAGGCTTTTTTGCAAAAGTGGTGTGTCATATGACTCTTAATATACCAAAACAGTTTATGATAGAGATATGAAATTCTTGTAGGTTATCTAAAATGTATATTTGCAGATAGACTAACATTGTATCATGCTTATGCAATGACTACTATCTAAATTTTCTAAACACTGTAACTCTTTTGAGTGAAGAAATCTAAGTGTGTAATCGACTACTTGAATGTTGAATGTGATCCAAATGTCACTGTTCTAGTTTGCATGGTGTTTACTTAGTGCATGTGGTGCTTGATATTTATTTGCATGGGTTTGCTCAAGGGGTTTGCACGTGGGTGATGAATATTTTTGTCGTTTATGTTTTACCATGGTTTAACCCAATATTGTATAGCAACGATATTACATGGGGTTCTCAACATTCAGTTTGAAATATAAAGATACATTTTGGTGGGCAGTGGGTTTCAAGTACTACAATCCTTGATTGGTGGAAGGTTGATGACTACCATAATGGGCCCTCTATAGTGATAGAAGGGGGGCGAATTACTTGAGTTAAGACATTTTGAAAAAGATGATACTTGAAAAGTTACCAAACCCATACAACCAATATTTGAATATGGGTTTGTCACAATGGAGGCATTAAATGGAGATAGGTAGAGGGTGAAACATTAACAAGATATTGTGATTGCGGACAATGGGAACTAACAGGGATCATATGTGTGTGATGAGACATCAAACAATCACTCAATCACAGCCATACACGTGGCACGGGCTAACCTTGGCACGTAAAATGCATCAGCGATGTCCCAAATGAACCCATTCGCAAACTATTGTTCAGCCTGTAAGTCAAATGCCCAGGCCCAAGATACGCCAGCCTTAGAGGAGCGGATCTTAGAGCTTGGCCCAGGACAATAAGGCTCGAAACATGAATCTCAGAGTTGTCACAGATCTGGGATCCACTCGCACGAAATCAGCTCTTAGCTCAATCAAGCATTGGGTCCTAAACATAGTTAAGTGTCGAAGAAACTCAGTCATGCACAGGTAAGATCTTATGCGAGATCTCCTCACTCCATCACGCCTTCGATCGCAGGGACAAATGGGGGAGGGAACACTCACTATAAGAGACTGTGAAAGGAGGAAGAAATGTACGCATACACACTGTAATTAACATACAGTCTTCACTCTTCCCTGCATCAATATATGACTTAAACATCAGAGTGTCTTCGACCACTACAATGGTGATCCCTGGCTTAACCACTGCATTTTTGCAGGTTCGATATCATCGGGATCCACGAAGATAGACCTAAATACATTAGTTTGGCGTCATCCATGGGGAACATGATGATAAGTTTTCCCTAAAATGAAGGCACAAAGTTCTTTCTAACTAAGCAAAACATCGAAAAATGGTCACCAGTACCAGATCTCAAGCACTCAACAATGTCGAACTAGACAACCCCCTGGCCAGAGAAGCCCCCACACAGGGTCGAATCGATCCAACCAAGAGGTGGAGCAGTCGCATGACCTAGCCGCTAAGGCAACCACAGCTGACCCTTGCATAGACCAGATCATGTTTCATATGGACCATCTAGCACGGGTGGTGGAGAGACTTGCTCAGAAACAACAGCAGCAACACAAAAGCGACGGAGATCCCACACCAAAGAGGACACCCGAGAGAACGTCCAGGAGGATCAAAGAGTTGGTCGGTAGGAAAGCCTAAGGCACGACGGAGATCACGGAGATCGCACCCAAAAAATAGTCTGTACCATGGTTAGGAACCTACTTCGGCTGAGGGCAACCAGTCTGAACATATTTTACAACTTCATCGTCTCTCCATTCTCGAATGAGATCATGAACGCCCTACTTCTGAAGAAGTTCATCCTGCCAAAGCTCGAGTTCTATGATGGAACATCAGATACGTCAGACCATTTGCGCCATTACCACTACGTGATGGCGCTCAAAGAAAGTTCAGAGGTCATCCTGTGTCGAACATTTCTTACCAGCCTGAAAAAGGTTACGCTAATTTGATTCCACAGTCTCCGGCTAAGATCTATTTATTCGTTCCAAGTCTTGGAGAAGGCGTTTATCACAAGATTAGTAGGAAACCAACAAACAGAAAAGGGCCTCACTACCTACTAAGTCTCAAGTAAAAGCAGGGCGAGATCCTCAAAGAGTATGTCACTCGTTAACGATAAACGATGAGATGACCCTGATTGATGGTTGTAAGGACGATACGTCAGTCACTGCCTTCACTTCTGGCCTCCGACGAGGTCAGTTCAACAACTTCCTCACCCTAGAACCCCCAGTGGATGGCAGGTTTGTTGAAAAGTTCACAAAAATACATCATTCTAGAGGAGATGTTGGCTGCCAAGAAATGAAGCAAAAATGGGGGTAAGTAGGGCCCAAGGGCCTGGGATAGGGGGAGGTAAAAACACAAAGAGGAGGGCGGGTCAAAGAGAAGGAGAATGACAACAAGATCAAGTCTAACAAGGCCAAACCCGAGAGGGGCACGAACTACGCCAGCCCAAGGTTTACTGAGTTTGCTCCCCTCAACTCCAGCTTGGCCAAAATCCTTTTTGCCATGAAAAACTAGGAGGACATTCGGTGGCCGCCAAGATCAAAAGTGATCCTTCAAGGCGTGATAGGAGCAAGTACTGTGCCTATCACAAGGACCACGACCACATCACTCAGGACTGCCAAAGTCTCAAGAACGAGATAGAGTATTGGGTTCAAATGGAAAGACTTGGAGAATTCGTAAGTTCTGATGAGAAACAGCCCTAAGAGAAAGAAAAATAAGAATCCCAGTGACTGAAGAAAAGATTGCAAACGTTATCTACATCTTGCACAGTGTGCAAAACAGACCAAAAAAATCCAACTGGTCGAGGAAGCGGGCAATGCAAGACCTGCGGATAGGTCCCCACAGCAAAGACCACCCAGTCTAACATGCCTGGGTGGAACACCCTACCCGGGACCTGATGTTCACGAGCAAGACGTGCAAGGGTTCTACTCCCCAAACAACGACGCCTTGGTTATCATGATTGCCATATCCAAATGGAGCGTCAAAAGGTTGTTGATGGACATGAGGAGCTCAACCAATATCGTGTTCCTGAAAGCATTCCACGGGATGCAACTGAGAGAAATAAGAGCTAAAACCGGACAACCAAGTGATGGTTGGTTTCAGTGACGCTCGAAGTTACTCAGTTGGGAGCATCAGCCTACCCGTAAGAGCAATGGAACTGGTGAAGTTCCTTATGACGGAGTTTATCGTGGTGGACGACCCCTCCGTATACAATATAATCATGGAAAAACCTTGGTTCCACCAGATGGGGTAGTGGTCTCTATACGGCACCAGTGCCTCAAGTACCATGTCAATAGAGAGACAAGAACTATCAAAAGAGACTAGTCTTCTGCTAGAGAATGTCGTTACGTGGCGATGAAGTTATCGGGTAAGTAACCACGATCAGCTCAAGCCCTCCTGAAGAAACAGGGACCAACAAGCCAAGGGCTTACTGGTAAGGAGCAACGAGGGTAGTCTTTAGCACTTTTGAAGCAGATCAATAAATTTAATCTCTTTGAAAATGACTCAACCCCTTCTATGGGGGGAAGACCTAATCCTAATACGGGGGCCAAAATGGCACAAAAATAGTCGAGCCTAGCCCCACTGAAGGCAACGATGGCTCGCCGTATAAGTGACCTAGTCCGCCTAAGGAACCGAGGTATGATACGGCAGGTCGAGCCTAATCCCCGGACAACTCACTACCCAATGAAGCCCGATCCTAACACGGGGACTGAAATGGCACACAAGCAGTCGACCCTAGTCCTATTTAGGATGTCGACAGCTCACCGCACAAAGTGGCCTAGTCCGCCTCAGGAGCCAAGACAACGCAAGTGTAGCTCGGACCCAGTCCACGGACAGTCCACCACAAATGGGCAAATCCAGCCCACGGACAGTTCACCGCAAGTGTGCGAGTCCAGTCTACGGACAACTCACCACTCCTAAAAAAACTAGTCCGACTACAGGACCACGATGGCACACACGCGGACCAAACCTAGTCCCTAGAAAGTCTAATGTAGGCAAGGGAACCCAGTTCACGGAAAATTCACCACAAGTGGGTGAGTCCAGTCCACGAACTACTCGCCGCTCTTAAGATAACCTGGCCCAACTACGGGGACCAAAATGGCGCATAAACGCCGAGCCTAGCCCCACTAAAGGCGATGACGGCTTGCCGCCAAGGAGCCAAGGTACGACATATCGGATCGAGCCTAATCTGTGGACATCTCACCACTCAAATGGAGTCTAGCCTAGACAGTCATAACAAACTCCTTCCCAGTGCAGGTCCTCCCAAGGACTAAACTAGAGCAATACAGAGACCTACCTCGTTCGGGTAGAGATGGTTACTCAGAAACTCAACTCATGTTCAGGATTGAGGTATATTATGAAGACTGACCTAGACAGATGTAACATACCCAACGCAGGTCCTCCCAAGGTCTGAACCAAAGGAATACAGGGACCTAGCTCGTTCGGGCAGAGATGGTTCATTAGCAATTCAACTCCTATTCAAGAATGAGATATATTATGAAGTATAACCTAGAAAGGCGTAACAAACTTCTTCCCAGCTCTGGTCCTCTGAAAGAATGAACCTGAGGACTACAGAAGCCTAGCCCGTTCAAGTAAATATGGTTCCTCAACAGCTCAACTCCTTATCAGGATTGAAGTTTATTAAAAAGTCTAGCCTAGGCAGGCATAACAGACTTCCTCTCAGCTTAAGTCTTCTTAAGGACTGAACCTGAAGAGTACAGAAGCCTAGCCCGTTCGGGAAAAGATGGTTCCTTAGTAGCTCAACTCCTATTCAGGATCGAGGTATATTATAAAGTCCAACCTAGATTAAGCTAGGAGGAATACATGCCTGTTCGGGTAAAGATGGTTCCCCAACTGCCCAATTCCTGTTCAGGATTGAGGTATATTATGATATCTAGCCCGGACAGATGAAAAATGAGTTCTCCTCAGCTCAAACTCTCTTAAGCATTGAACAAGATATGCACAGGGACCAAGTGCATGTTCAGACAAAAAAGGTCCATCAACAATCCAATTCATGTTCAGGATTGGGGTCTAAATAGAATGCCTAGCCCAAATGGGCGGAGACTACTTCTTCTTAGCTCAAAACTTCTCAAGGGTTGAGCCAGATAAATGCAAAGAGTCTAGCCCATTCGGGCGAAAACGACTCCTCAACAACCTAACTCCTGCCCAAAATAGGGCATATTATGGGAGCCTAGACTAGAAAGGAAGAGGCAACCCTACTACAATTCAAAGTCCTCTTCAGGACAGACAAGACTACAAGTACTGATACCGGACTTCAATCTAGCAAGAAATGATCTACCAGGAAACCTAATATCTACAAAGGTCAGAGACCAGCAAGGAAGTGCAGTCTTCGGCATGAGGACATCTCCTACGCAGGCTCAACTATTAAGAAAGACAATAATTACTTCACTAAGAGAACATGACTCGCATAAACAAAGTTGATTATCCTACAACTTACTCTTATATAAGATTAAGTTATCACTGTTGACAAAATATGCTTAGACAAGCAAGAAAGGCTTCAGGCAAGACTAAAACCTTACTTCAGGTAGCAGACTTCTCAACGTTTGACAGACACTTAGCAAATGCAGCATGCTTGTATATCGCCATGTCTCGTTGTTCCCGAGCATCTTTCAGTTTAGACAACAACTCAGCTTGGGTACCCTAGGTCTCATCCAGACTCCCTAGAATACGTTTCAGCTAGGATTCTAAGGACGATTGAACATCCAAAGCGTTGGTCATACCCTTCCGGGCTTCAGACAGGTGGGCCTCCTGGTCGACCAAGGGTACCCCAACTGCTCGGTCAGTGAGTCTACTTCATTACGGGCATCGGTGAGCTGGGCCTCCTGGTCGACGAACTTCTTCTCCAAGGCAAAGAGCATATCCCGTACAAACTCCACCTACCCGCCATACCAACATGGGTCAGGTGGGCCATCCCCTGATTAGAAAATGATGCGGGTATAAACAATAAAGCACAACGAAAAACTAAGTGGCAAAGAAAATGAGTTGTCAACTTACTAGCATCAGAAGCTACTGCCCACAAGTAAGGTGTGCCCTCGCGACCGCCTTCGTGATCAGATCAGCAGTAACAACCCTGTGATCCACCTCAATATCCACCACGGCATGGGAACTAACCCCAGTATCAGTGCGGAGAACTCCGATTCTAGAAGCCAATCCCTTATCTCCCCCGCACATTCTGAAGGAGAGGATTGAACAACTTGCTTCCCCTTAGTAACAACAGTAGAAGGATGCTCAGAAAAAACTCCAGCTCCCGAACCTATGGAAAGATCATGGGCAACTCCAATTCCAGGACCTATGGAAGGATCACAGGCAGTGTTCTCAGGAATGGATTGTCCCTCAGCAACAGAGGGGCCCGGAGCAACGACCTCTTGCGACAGTCACTCTGTTTCCATCTCCACGCGAGCCAGGGCTTTCGGCGACTCCTCGTCAACAGTCAGGTCCATAACATCCCTCTCCTCACTCTAGGAGCAGCAAGAGGAGGAGTGGATCCCAACTTGAGCCTTTTAGAGCGACAAGGGGGAATAATCAATCCCTCCAAGTGTCGGCGCTTCGGCATCCGAAGAAGAATCGGAAAGCAAGCTAGGGCACGTCACCTGCCTTGCTAGAAAACAATCTACTCCACCTAATATTATCTTGATGGATAATGGCCAGAATTGGTATTGGCGACAGAGCAAAAGCCAGTTTTCATTTTCTCCTATTCAGAACTAAGAGTGATGGAATCAGGCACCCCTAGTCAAAGACAACAATGAGTCAGAAACTTACGGATATTAAATAGAAAAACAAAAAGAACTTACAGGGGTCCCCAAATATGCGGATGACCTACAAACCATCAAATGAGAAGTACCCATACTTCACAGAGGCAAAAAAGCAATACATCTACCCAGAGTAGTCAAAGCCATGGCTTTTCACCGCTTAAAGCCAAAAGCCAGGCCAAGCCATGACATCTCGCTTCACTTCGGTCAAAGCCAGACTACTACTCTGAAGCCACAAAAAGCCATAGTTTTTGCCTTTTTTTGCCGAAGCCTGAAGCGCCTAAAGTGGTGGCTTCATGTTACAAAGCGTCTCCAAATTTGTTTTTCGAGTTCTCTTACTGATTTTCTCTTATTTTGGTCGAAAAAAAAGAACCTAAAGGGAAAGGGAAGGAAGAGGTAAAAAAAGGAAGAAAATAATATATGATTCTAGGCGAAAACCAGCCGGATTACAGGCGGAAAGGGGATGAGGAAGATGATGAACAATACACAATTATCTTACTGATTTTGGTCGAAAAAATAACAGAAAGAGAGAGGGAAGGAATAGGAATAGAAATGAAGAAGAGAGTAGAAGATTTTAGGTGAAGAAACCAGTCGGATTGCTAGGACGCATGCGAAGGGGGGGGAGGAAGATGATGAATATTATGGAAAGGGTTGTAGGTGGAGAAACCTGTCAGATTGCTCGAACGCAGGCAAAAAAAGATGATGAATAGTACACAAGGGGGGAGGAAGACGATGAATAGTATGGGTAGGGGAGGGAAATTTGTTTTAAACTTGAGTGACTATTTGCACCCACTACATTCTGAGGGCACCGCGCCTAGAAAATTCAAAAAAATTAAGATTAAAATTTTAAATTCAATTAACATTAACACTATGTAATTAATATAGAATTAAGGAAATCATGGTTTTAATTTTTCAGAGCACATACTTCCATTATGCATTTTTTAAATATAATATGAATTGTTTTTTAAGGGCCGCTTTACAGTTCGCTTTTTGAAAAAATCCAAGCCATCGGATTTCGCTTCATGCTTTGACTACCTTGCATCTGCCACTCCTCTAGATCCTCTGACTGGCCAGTCAAACAACGTGGCCTCCACACCCAAGAGACACCATGGTTGTTCATCCTGATGGAAGCCAGAGAATGAAGCAACCTCGTCGACAAGTAGATTTCGGCGTCCTTCGCCCTAATCAGAATAGCAACCAGTATGCTCCACCCACTTGACATTGTCTAAGCCGGGGCAATGTCCAAATAATACAAGTAGCGCCAAATGACGCTAAGAATAGGGAAGCACATGTCAACCTCAAACATTGTTTTGTATAGGCAGATGCCCCCCCCCCCCCCCCCCCGTCAAAACAGAGTGACAATCGCTTTCCGAAAGGAACGACACTCTCAAATCACTGGGGATTGCATATTGCCTACAGAGGACAGTCAGGTCATCATCGGACAACAACGACTTTCTGAAAAAGTCTAAGCTGCCTTGATATCTCCCTCGCGAGACATGATTGAATAAGAACTCAAGCTCAACCAAGCCGAAAAAAACATAGTACAATATAGAAACAAACTCTAAGAAGGTAAAAATGAAAACTTCCCATAAAGCAGGCTTATATAGATTTGGCCCGTAGGGGAGACGTTTACCAACCCGCTGCAAAAACATTTAATGCAGCACAACAGCCGAAAAGGCACCAAAAATATGCCATCATGGCATACCACGAACCCCCACACGCTATCAGTTAGTGGCCCAGCGCGCAAACCCACTAACTTTAGGGAGTAGTTGATGAGACATCTAACAATCACTCAATCACATCCATAAAGTGACATGGGCTAACCCTAGCACGTAAAAGGCTTCAGCGCAGTCCCAAGCGGACTCATGCGCAAACTATTGTTCAGCATGTAAGCCAAGTGCCCATGCCCAATATACGCCAGCCCGAGAGGCACGGATCTTAGGGCTTGGTCCAAGACAATAAGGCTCGAACAATGAATCTCAGAGTTGTTACAGACCTGAGATCCACTTGCACGAAATCATCTCTTAGCCCAATCAAGCATTGGGTCCTAAACAAAGCCAAGTGTCGAAGAGTCTCACTCGTGCACAGGTAAGATCTTATGCTAGACATCCTCCCTCCATCAAGCCCTCGATCACATAGACAGTTGGGGAGGGGACACTCGCTATAAGATACGGTGAAATGAGGAAGAAATGTACGCATACACAATACAATTTACATACATTCTTAACTCTTCCTTACATCGATGTCTGACTTAAGCATCATAGTGCCTCTGGCCACCACAACGGTGGTCCCTAGCTTAACATCAACTCATTTTTGCAAGTTCGATATCATCAGGATCAGCAAGGACAGTTTTGAACACATCAGTGTGCATGAGTGGGGTCACCATGTTCAATCATAAACCAACATGGGCATAGTATCATAGGAATACCAAACTTTATATTATTTTTATCAGGAATGCTTCTGATATGAAGTGTGTATGTTGCAGGTATTGCAGCCCATACCACTCTGTGAGAGCTTATGTTGAGGCATATGCAAAAAGCATCATCAACATCCCAAACATAAGAGAGTGTCCTCAAGTAAGTACATTTGATGTTGATTAGTTTCTTCTGGGCAATTAATGTGATAAATGGCACATGCCAATGATAGTTTTCATCTTGCAGGCACCATACTTGGTGTTACCCCCTCTAGTGAATAGGCCACTCATGAGACCTAGAACTCAGAGAAGTTTGGATGAGGATGAATAAGCTCCTACTTAGAGAGAGGTAAGATTCTGCAGGAAATGTGGGATGAAAAGACACAATGTGAAAACATACAAGAATCCTCCTAAAGAACAAATTGGAGGTGCACCTAAAAGCGAAGTTCCAATAACGAGTAGGGTGAAGAATAATAGGCCAAGAAGTTCCAAAACTACTTGAAGGTGTAGAAGCATATATGTTGAAACTCAGCCATATGTAGAAACAACTTCATAAGGGCCCAATGCTCAACCAGATGGTCTTACCTCTCCAGAGAGACAAAATATACAATTTGCAATGTTAACTGCACCAGTTGAATTTTTCACAAGATAGATCTTTACAAGACAAAGCTTTCAACAAGGATGAGGCATCTTCCAATCAGGGGTAGACGCAGAGGTTTGGGCAGGGGCAGGGGGACTAGGCATGTGAATATGGGCCAACTATTTTCTGGGAGTGCACCCTTTCTTAGTTGAATGCAATAGTGGAATGCATGTGACCATTTGTACCTAGCTAAAACACTTTAATTACATTATTTAGGACATGTAATTACTAATTGTTTTATGACATGGTAGATACTCATCTTGACATGTGGTTGAAAAACATTTTTTTCGGTTTTTGGTTGTTTGCTAATGGCTTCACATGATGTTGGAACCACTTTGTGTGATATATGAAATGACATGATGTTTTAATTGAATATTAGGTAGCTTTGGAACATGTGCATTTGAATGTTGGTTGCATTCGTATGTTTTGGTTTTGACACAGGTTCATTTGTATGTCATGTGCACTTCGATTTTGTTGCATTGAGCAGGAACTGAAAGCTTGCATATGTAATTGTTAGTGTGCATAAGCATTCGCATTTGTTGTTATCAGTTTGCATTTGCATGTGTCAATACTTGTATTTACAGAGTTGCCAGCATGAGCGAGTTCACAATGTTCACCTGAGGAAAAATAATTGGTATCAATATTACCCCCTAAAACAAATTCATAGCAGTAACTTAACCACTTATAATATATTTAAATTTAAGAATGCCCTCTGGTTCGAGAGCAGAGCTCCTAAGCGCGAAAAGAAGTCCAGTCCTTTCTGACGATAGAGTTCAGAGCAAATGGCCAGAGGTTGAAGATGATCTGCAACTCTTTCTACATGGACTTAAACCTGCAACTTCTCAGCCCTGAACATCCATGCCTTGTGAAATTTCATAGAATCACCTTCTGTTGATTAAATAGAAAGGAATTCAAGTGTTTAGTCTAAGAGGATAGTTGATCCAAATTTCTTAGATTTCATGTATTAAGTTAAAACTTGAAGAATAATCAACTCCACCAAGTCTCCCTTGTGTACATCAAATATCATTATCACCGAATCATATAAATACACAGTAAAAGTCATCAATTCGACATATTGCCAAGAAAAAAAAAAAAAAAAAAAAAAGAAGGGTGTTAATTTATGACCATCTGAACAACTTCGTCGTGTTTCTTTCAAAAAACTATCTCAGTATCCAATCCAAAACCATGGATTTTTCTAGAGCGAACCACGTCCGAATATCAAAACAACTCGACCAATGGCCTTATAGAAAACAAATCATTGGCAGAGTAGTTGTGAGACCCTCTATGCACTGCCAAGTGTAACACACACACCCCACTAGTCCTCTCAATCTCGCCAACAAATTTTTGTTGAAACGAAGCATGATCAAACACGTTTGAGAACTCAAAATCGAATGTCTCATTTTGGAATGGTTGGGTGATGGAAGTCCCCAGCAATTACCAATGGAGGGTTAGGGGACCAAGTCCATTCCAACTGAGTTTACGATCCCAACGCGCTTCAATGCTTCCACTTCCTGTCCAACCCAGCTTCCCATACACAGCGCCTTGGACTCGTTTGTGAGGAGATTTTCGTTTTTTAGATTTGAAAAAAATTTGGTGAACACATTGATCTTTTGGTCCCAGTCTCGGGTCATCCATATTTGTCTTGAGTTTCGGGTTCTGGGTTTTGCCGAGCTGGAGTTTAACATAGTCATCGTAGTTCTTTGAGAAGCTCATTAGGATTTGGATCTTTGCATTGTTATTGGTAATGGTTTTGCGGGGTTGGCAGGGTTGGAGGTAAAGGAAAAGGAACAAGAGAGTGCAGGAGATTAAGAGGATGATGGATTTGAAGAGGAACGGTTTTGGTATTTGGGTGATGGTTTTCATGGTGTGGAGATTTGAAGAGAAGATTTTGTAATCAAAATCAATAACTCTTTTAATGGTTGCACACGATCCACATGTTATTTTGGGTTTTACCAATTTGTGCACTCTTCTTTCCTTGTGTTGTAAAGACCGAATCTCTCTATCCAAATTTGCCCTAATGTGAAAGCAGTATGATAATTGGGATGGTTCTGTGAATCTTATTCTTTTGAAGAGAAATATAAATTTTAAGAAAAAGGAAGCCAATCTTTCTTTCTATCTTTTTTTTTTCAGAAATGTTCGATTAGTATGAAATTGTAAGAAGAAGAAAAAAAGAGATTTATGGTAGGTAGTTTGTGTAACTACCATAAGAACCCGTCTAATTGTCGAGGAAAGCAGCGAGGAAAACAGCGAGGGACCCCACAGGGGGGAGGGGGAGCCGTCCATCCCTTCGGGATGCGCATTTGACTTTTCAACACAAGCATCCCGGGGGTTGAAAACACGCATCCCGGGGGAAATGGACGGCTCCCCTTCCCCCCTGTGGGGTCCCTCGCTGTTTTCCTCGCCATTTCCCTCAGCAATTAGATTTTTTGCTACCATAATCTATGTCCTACAGTTTTAACAAGTTACCATTTTACGAAACTAGCCAAAAACACAATTTCGTTACAATTGTTTGTAATTATTTATGGATTCCAATTAAAGAAGTCATTCTTTCATTTTTTTTAATGCCAAATTACAAAAACATCCTAATAGAAAAGAGTCTCTTTTAGCAATAGACAATCCATGCAATAACTTTGAGACTTTCCTTATCAAAGGCCACATAGATTACTTACACTAGGAGTGAAAGCGCACTATATAGTAGATATGAAGATTACAGAGAGGGAGGAAGAAAGGGATTGGGTGATTGTGAAACAGGGAAAGAGAAAGGCAGGGGGAGGAGGAAGAAGAAGGGTGGCAGTGATGGAGAAGATGAGGAGAACGAAGAGGACGGGATATGATGGCCATTGTTTAATTTGGGCGAGGGCAAAATTGAAAACCAAAATCAGGTTGAAAATATATACCTTACATGGACTGGCTTTTATTGAAAATAAAAAATTAGATGTTAGGGCCTTTCTTATAATTTATAGATAATTGAAAGGCTTTAAATAAATTATGTTAGGGCCTTGGGTGTAATTAATAAATGTTTAAAGGGTTGAATTTAAATGTAAATAGCATGAGTTTGAGAGGGCAAAATAAAAATTATTTTGAAATTCTAAACATTTAAGGGCCTATGTATAGTTTATTAATAATTAGAAACTTCAAATAAATTATGTTAGGGCTTAAGTATAATTGACAATATTTGAGAGGGGCGTGTTATCGTAACTAATATGAATTTGTGAGGGTAAAATGGTACACATGTGTAATAAATTTTCATTTAAAATGACAAAAAGTACCCTTGGCCACTATTCACATACCTATTGATTTTTCTTGTGAATATGATAGAATTACGAGGGCATTTTGGACAACCCAAAAATCAGAAAACACAAAAACATTGTTCTTAAGCCCAACTCACACTATAAAGTTTAGATAAGATAAATTGATCAACCAATGAAATATGATCAATTCAAATTAATTTGACAACTTTGCATGGTTGTCCAATGAATAAGTGAAACCTCAATTTACCCTTGGCCACTATTCACCTACCATCAAATTACTGCCTCCCTATTAGAAAGGATAAGTCATTGAGATCATATTAGTGAGGATAAGCCTTGATTGCTTATGATCATGCCTTTGTTTCTACTAGAAACTCTACTTGTGAGCAAGAGAGACTTTGTGTCTACTACAAACTCTACCTGCGAGCAAGACTTTGTGTTTGCTATAAACTTTGCTTACATATTGTATATCCTCTCCTTACTTCTTGGAGTTACAACTGTGTCCAAACCCATCAATATGGGTTTCCTTTTGTATTTAAACCAATTTTGATCAATGAGAAAAATCGCCAGAGTTCAAAAAACTGTTTCATGGTATCAGAGCAATACTTCTCTCACGAGACTTAACCTGGGTGTCTTCCTTTTGCGTCTTCTTTTCTCCACTTAACTCAATCATCAGGGCCGCGACCATTACAAGTTCCAATTCCCCTTCAACCTCCTTGGTTCCTGATATCTCCTATCTTGTTTTGTCAAATTATCTTCCTTGGAAAGGTCAAATCCACCCATTTCTTTTTTTATCAAATTATTGGCAGTTCATCGATAGATCCTTCCCACCCCTTCAAAAGTGTTATCTCCATCTGAAAATAAACTTGAGGAACCCAATCTTGCCTATCTCTCTTGGTTTCGTACTGATCAAACCCTTATCTGTTTCATCAATGCAGCCCTTTCTGAGCCCGTCCTTTTCCAAGTTCTCGGTCTCACAATTTCACATGAGGTTTGGATATGTGTCGAGGAAAATTTTACTCAACAATCTGTAGCCAATGCTACTCACTTTCATTTCCAACTCCTCTCAATCACATAGGGTACCAAGTTTATTTTTGAAAATTCCTACCTTGACAAGAATTTGGCGGATTCATTCGCAACTATCAATCAAACTATTTCAAACACTGAATTGGTGTCAACGGTCCTTCGTGATCTTGGACCCGACTATGCCATGATGGTTACTGCAATCCTAAACTTTCCACCTATTCTATTGTTCTTTGAACTCCATGCCCGTATTCTTTCCTTTGCAAATCAAATCTCATCATTTTCACAAATTGAAAATACTTCATCCTTGCTTACTGATCTCTTCACTAATAAGGGGCATCAATCCACTCATGACTCCACCAACATACCAATATTTGCGACTGGCATAATGATCATTTTCGTGGTGGTGGTCTTGGTTCTGGTCCTGGAGGTCGTTTCGGTGGATGCTCCTTTAGAGGTCGTGGCACCTATGCCCATGGAATCTATGGTCATGGTGGATATGGGTGTAGTATTTTGAGTTCTCATCCCATGGCTCCTACACGCCCAACATGTCAGCTTTGTGGTAAACCAAGACACACTTTCAGATGACTTTGTTTCTACATTTGTTGGCATGCAAGTTTCCCAACCGTCGATCCGAATTGGTACCCTGATATGGGCATAACACATCATATGATTGGGATGGAAACTCCATGTATCAAAAATCTGAATATGGAGGTTCAGATCATGTCATGCTCGACAACGGTAACTCTCTTCCTATCAAACATACTAGTAGCATATCTTTCTCTTCTAATTCTTCCACTTTTCATTTGTCCAATGTCTTACATGTTCCATCTATGCGTAAAAATATTATGCCTTTTCTACACTAGGGAATCTATTGATTTATAGCACCGTCATCTAGGATATTCTTCGTTTTAGGTTTTGCATCGGTTAGGATCCAATAATGTCATAGGGGTTTCCTTTAATAAAGTTCAACGTTCCTTTTGTAAGCATTGTGCTTTAGCAAAATATACTAGACTTCATTTTTCAATTAATGAACAACGGGCAATAATGCCATTTGCTTATTTTGATGTGTGGATGTCTTCCGTATAAGGTTTTCGGTACTATATCTTATTTATGGATGATTTTTCTCAATAATCTTGGTTGTTCCCCATGCATCAAAAATCAAAAGTTTTTATTTACTTACTCATTTCTTGTCCATTATTGAAACTCAATTTTCTTCTCATGTGAAACTATTACAAACTGATGGTGGTATCGAATATGATAATCATCACTTTGCTACATTATGTGCTGAAAGACGAATAATTCATTGCTTTTCTTGTCCTTGCTAAGCGCAAACATAGAAATTTTGCCAACATGATTCGAACCCTCCTTATTACAGCTCACATGCCTTTTGATCTATGGGTAGAAGCTATTTGCACTACAGTCTAGCCAATTAAGAATTATCGGATGTACTAGTATTAGAAGTGCATCAAAATGCAGCCATCGATTCTCTCGAAAGGCCACAATTACCACGAGCAAACATTTATTCAACAGATTACCCACACATCGTCTAAACTGGAGCACTCTAGTTACACTTCTAACAAATTGCAATCTAGATCTCTTGAATGTGTTTTCTTAGGTTACAGCTCTCGCCATAAAAGATATTGTTGTTTGCCCAATGTCACAGGTCGTCTATATATCTCTCGCCATGTTTGCTTTGATGAGACACTTTTTTTATTTGCTGCCAATATGAATCCAGACTTATCTTCCTTATCCAACAATCCATTCGATATGGTATTTGTGCCCATTATATCGGTTGCCTCAACACCTATTTATTTAGGCCCTATAAGCATGATGCCAATGACTAATGACTCGAGTCAGCGAGTAAATACTTCTTCCCAGCAATACCAAGGTTCAAATCAGCAGCCAATTAGTTCAGACCATCCACCTAACGTTTCCAATCAACTGAATATCAATACAAACTCGCTTGATGACAGTTTGCATCACCCTACTAGTGTTTTTCATATTGCAAATAGAAATTTGGATCCAAATTCACTGGATCCTTCTGAATCTATGCCACCAACAGAGCCACATAATTCTTCCAATCCTTCATCACACGGTTATTTTACTCACCAAATGGTTACCCATTCACAAGATGGCACTTGCAAAGCCCGCATCATTCAAAGTATGTTTTCTATCCGTTGTTCTATTGCTCAAGCCTTTACTTCTCAAATAGGACATTCTGATATCAAAGCTCCATACTTTTCAAAATATGTTCGAGTACCAAAATGGTGTTATGTCATCCGCATTTCCAATAAACAAAACATCATAGGGTGCATGTGGGTCATTAAAATCAAACATCGTTCGGATGGTACTATTGAAAGACATAAGGCTTGGTTGATTGCTAAAAGATTTCATCAACAACCTGGTTTCGATTATGATGAGACCTTTAGTCCCATGGTAAAATCCTCCACTATTCGCACAATTCTCAGTCTTGCTACCACTTATCAATGGTCCACTCGGAAACTTGATGTTAAAAATGATCTCTTGCATGATTATCTTTAATAAGAGGTTTTTACGCAACAACTGCCAGGCTTTGTCAGTGCAGCTCATCCAACTCATCTTTGTAAGCTCTAGAAAGCCATTTATGGACCGAAATAAGCTCCATGAGCTTGGTTTCACCGTTTCAGCTCCTTTATTCTTGCTTATGGTTTCTATCAAAGCAAAGTTGATACTTCTATTTTTTATATTCTGACACCATCCAGCTATCATGGTTCTTCTATTATATGTGGATGGCGTCATTCTTACTGGCAATACATCTTTTTTTGGATGGCGTCATTCTTACTGGCAATACATCTTTTTTTATTACTACCTTTATTAAACAATTGGTTGTGGCATTTGACGTAAAAGTTTGGCCGTGTTCATTATTTTCTTGGCTTAGAGGTTGTTATTGATCCTATTGGGATATACCTCATACAGAACAAGTACACTCTGTACCTATTGCAACGCACCAATATGGGTACATGCAAACCTTGTTCTACTCCAATCTCTACCAAACACATCTTTCTATCTATAGTGGTGATCTTCTTCTTGATGCTGCCGAATATCGGCATATTGTGGGGGCTCTTTAATACTTAACGCTTACTCAGCCAGATATTACATATGTTGTGCAACAGGCCTCTCAATTTTTATGTGCTCCTCGGACCACTCATGGCACGGTTGCCAAACATATTCTTTGTTATTTAAAAGGTTCTTTTGGGATGGGTCTCAAGTTCCATGCCTCATTCAGTTCTTTACAATTGTCATCCTTTGTTGATGCTTATTGGGCTGGTTGTCCTGACAATCGCCACTCAATTCTAGGTTATTATGTTTTTCTAGGTCCAACCTTCATTCCATGGAGTGCTAAGAAGCAACCCACATTTTCTAGATCTAGTGCTAAGGCTGAATATCGTGATTTTGCTACTTCTTGTGCCGATACAATTTAGGTTGGTTATCTACTTCAGGAATTACATATCCCAGTTCCTCGATCGGTTACTCTATTATTTGACAACTTGTATGCCACCTATATGGTGGCCAATCCATCTTTCATGCTCGAACTAGGCGCATTGAACTAGACTAGCATTTTATTCAGGAACAAGTATCGTGTGGCTCTCATCATGTTCGTTTTACTCCTCTTCGGATCAACTTGTCGATAATTTTACGAAAGGCTTACACTAATTCGGGTTCCATCTACTACGCTCCAAACTCATATGTGCATCAAGGCTTATCCTCTCTAACATGATTTGTCAAAGACTTATCCTTGCTAACACTCCCCCACAAACTCGGCGGTGGTGCACAGACGAGTTTGGAATGTAATAGATGGAACCTAAATTTGTGTAAGCCTTTAGTAAAGATATAAATGATTTGATCCAAAGGGGAGACAAAACGAACGTGATGAGAGCCAAACGACTCATTCCCGAATAAAGTGATAGTCTAGTTCAATGTGCCTAGTTCAAGCGTGAAAGACTAGATTGGCTGCAATATAGGTGGTAGGCAAGTTGTCACATAATAGAGCAACATGTCGGGGATGCGAGATATGTATTTCCCAAAGTATATAACCAACCCAAATTGTATCGGCACAAAAGGCAGTAAGAGCACGATATTTAGCCTCAACACTCGATCTAGAAATGTAGGTTGCTTTTTAGCACTCCTTGAAATGACGTTTGGACCTAGAAAACACAATAACCTGAAATTGAGCATCGAATGCTAGGACAACCAACCCATCAACATCAGCAAAAGGTGATAATGGTAAAAAACTAGAAGAGGCATGGAACTTGAGACCCATTCCAAGATAACCTTTTAAATAACGAAGAATATGTTTGGCAGCCATAAGATGAGTGGTCTGAGGAACATATAAAAATTGAAAGGCATGTTGCACAACATATGTGATATCTGGACGAGTAAGCTTTAAGTATTGAAGAGCCCCCACAATATGTCGATATTCAACGACATCAAGAAGAAGGTTACCATTACAACCAGAAAGATGTGTTTTGGCAGAGATTGGAGTAGAATAAGGTTTGCATGTAAGCATATCGGTGCAATGCAATAGGTCCAAAGTGTACTTGTTTTGTGTGAAGTACATCCCAGTAGGATCAATAACAACCTCCAATCCAAGAAAATAATGAACAGGGCCACGAGCGCATAGCTGTTTTGTGGGGTAAACGATTTGTTGTTGATAACGGTATTGGATGTCCATGAATTGACCCGTCGATCTCGGATTCCTAGGAGCCCAAGATATCAGTGGGTTAAGTTTTGTGTTGGACAATCCCTCGGTTTTCATTGGATTTGCATCAATTTGTTCAATCGTTGTTATGTCCACTAACAGATCAGCGACTGGAATTGGTTACTCGTATCAAAGTCGAAAGCTAGCTTTGAATGTAGAAATATAAATTTCTACATTTTATTAGGGCTGAACAAAAAACCGATCAAACCGACCGAACCGATCAAAACCGAACCGATTGGTTCGGTTTAAATTCGGTTCGGATCGGTTTCGGTTTTAAAAAATTCAAAACCGAAGTGGTCGGTTCGGTTTTCGGTTTCTATGTGATTTTAACCGACCAAACCGAACCGACCGAATATATATAATAAATAATATATATTTTATATATAAATAATATAATATGTTTAAAATAGTCGGTCGGTTCGGTTTTATTTCGGTTTTGGTTCGATTTTTGTCGGTTCGGTTCGGTTACGGTTTGCATAAATTAGAATCGGTTCGGTTTCGGATCGGTTTTGTTAATGGTCGGTTCGGTTTCGGTTTGAAAATTTTAAAACCGACCTAGGTCGGTTCGGTTCATGGTTTAGGTGAAAAACCGAACCGATGGTTCGGTTTTCAGCCCTACATTTTATTGATTGAATAGACCCTACCCAACCCTAACTAGACTCACCCACTCCTAGTTCAATCTGTTAGTAGCTCGGTTAGTAGCTTCAATTAGAGTTTCTCATCTGAGGCGGTTGGGTGAGCCGCAGGTGGTCGATAATGAATCAAATCTTTAGTTACCGATAAGCAAGGTCTCTTTTTGTATCGATCAAGCAAGGGAGGAAAATTGAGCTACAATACTCTAATCATTAAATGAAGAGAAAAGAGAATTGATATCACTTTTAGAACAGGTCGTAAACGATATAATTCAGGCCTTGAAGAAACTCTCACTCAAAAACAAGGACTTCCCTGTACTAACAGCCACGACTGAATCCAAGCCTGGACTATAGCGATGACAAAAACAAGGGACCCTGAGAGACGAAAATAATGTTACACACTTATGGACAATAGGCTTGATGATTGAAAAGAGATGGTTGTTCCCATAACTCCACTCTCGACTTGGATTATATATCCAAAACACTTATCACCACCAAAGGCGAGTGGTCTGAATATAATCTAGGCAATATATTAGATGAAAATATCTAGCATCTTCTTACCAAGCCGAATTGAATAACAACTTAACTTACGCTTCTCCGCTCGGGAGTCGGGCCTCTTTACTGCAGCAGCCCGCGCCAGGTCAACATGAAGGGCATGGTGCTTCCAACAAGCATGGCATAGAAAGCGGTAAGTAGGGAAACAATGAGGTAAGCTAATAGCATATATGATAGTTCGGAAAATCTAATCAAAGAACAATAAAAAAAATCTCGAGAAATCCTTCAAAAATGACGAACTCCATTATACAAATGATAGGACAGGGCCAAGGTAGTAGTACGAGGAGAATTATTCAGCGCACTCAAATCTAATAGATAGGGTTAAATATTCGTGAAAGGCCAAGTTTTTTTTCCATGTTACGGAACGAAGATATTGTTGGGTCCAACACGCCTATAAATAAAAGGTCTTCTTTCAATCTTTATTTGGAAAATAAAGGGAGACAATGCCGAAGAGCAAAGGCATCCTCGTTTTTTACATCCGCTCTTCCCGAAGTGAGGGAATTGCATGTTCAGATCCGTAGGGGTTTATAGTTTAATTGATTGAAATGTACCACTCATAATGGTGATATTGTAGGTTCGAGATTCTTTCTACCTTAGCTCACTAGGCGACTTGGAATGTCGTTTTTTTTTGTTGTCTGCTTCAATTGATCCTGAAGTGGACCTTGACTAAGGCAGGTAGGCACTAACTATAGGGATCTACGATTCAAACACATAAGTTTCAAGTACGGATTGACGGATGAATGTCGACTTACCTTTTAGCTACCGATCATATCATATAGGGGGAAAATAAGGAAGGATTCAATGAATCCCACAAAAATACTAAGGGCAATCCATCTATTTATTTGACCCTAGTTCACGAGAAAGAGTCCTAGGGATAGACCATTTTGTTTTGCACCGAGAGAGCATGCACTCAGCTGCTTCTTGTTCGGCTAAGGGGATGGAAGGAGCTTTCTCTATTGTGTCACCACTAAAAAAGGTCTTGGTCTTGTTATAGTGGTGGTTCTCTAGTGAGACGTCATAGGTGTATGAGGGGTTGGAACGTGACTACACGAAATTCTAAATCTAAGGGGAAGAGTTTGCTTTGCTTTACTTCATTCTACTGTCAAAGACTGGAGCCCTCAGCCCCTCAATCTTGTATTCTATACCGTTGGGTATTTATAACACAACATAGGTGGTCTCTAGAGCCTACTATACCGGTGGATCCATGGTATTCCTAACAGGATGTGATATGAAGGAACAGCGTTTTAGATTTGTTGTAGCTGTATTTTTTTCATAACAAAGCCATGAATAATGGCATAGAAGTCAGTCTCTCACACGCAAGGAGATGTTGTTGCTAGATGTCTGCTTTATATTCCTGTTTCTTGAACTTTTTCTTTTAGGTTTAGGCCGAAGATTGGCATAACATTCTCAGTACTTTTATTTTTGAAAGCTCAATGGGGTTTTGAAGGGCCCCCGAACCTTTATTGAAATAAATATACTTAGAGAATTACAATCTTACATACTCCTTGCCACAATCATCTTCATACAAAATTTCCTAAAAATTCTTTGCAAATGAGCTTGGCGTAAACGAACAGTGGCCCATTTCTCCCTATCGATCTTTGCAGGCTTTCCTTTCTTTGAGGAAGTAATTTGGTGATCTCCTACCTCTGGATTGCCACCAAATGCAACTGGGGACGTATGAACGACCATGCCTTTCCTGAGACTCTCATTTACCCATTCCAGACTGAGCATCAAAAGATAGATAGATAGATAGATAGATAGATAGATAGATAGATAGATAGATAGATAGAAGGAACCATCACCTCCATTACTACTCAAGAACGGGTGCCCTGCTACTTATTAATATTCAACTAAATTTGCACATCCACCATGATGTTTTTCAGTAGATCCTATATGATATGAGAATGTATGTGAGGAGGATCGTCTTTATCATAATCTGTTTGCTTCTCACGTTGGGTAGTTAACAATAAAATAATATTTTGTAGACTTCCTGAAATCTATTTCGTGTAGCTTCTCAGAAAGTATATAAATGCTAAAAACGATTAAGAGGTCCCGCCGAATGAGGGCCTTCATTCAAATTTTTATTTACCTTTATGAATAACCTCATACTTTTTTACTAAAAAAATTGTAAACAAAGATGTGGACAATGTAAACAAAGATGTGGACCTCTCTTCTCACCCAGCTTTCATGCCTTCTCTCCCTCTCTTTCTTCTATGGCGTAAAAGCATCAATCAGTTTCATCATCCAATTTTACACTTTTTGCTTTTATTACAAAGACTCTTCCTTTGGTTGTCTCTTCAACAAAAAGCATAGGTAGGTAGCTCTTTCAGAAATTAAAGATCTATGTCGATACTTTGATGTGTTTCACTTCCTTATATTGGCTTAAGGGCGATACCAAGGATCCTCAGTCGATCTACCTTTGTCGACAGTTTAGGACCCCCTTTTTTATTCCACTTTTTCTCCCTGTTATCTTTATATCACTAAATAGAGCTAAGATCTCCCATTGGAATGAACCATCTAAGGTACCCCATCAGCAGGAGAGAAGACTGGAGGTTTGAGATATGGTTTTCAAATAACAAGTGGGGTAGAGGAATTGGTCGACTCATCAGGCTCATGAACTGAAGATTGTAGGTTCGAATCTTGTCCCTGCCTAAGAAAGGGAGTCCGGTAACAGAGTCAAGATCAATAAAAAGCACTTCAAGAGGTACTTTTACAAAAGTCAGGCAATGGTACGTCCACGGGAAGAGGAGGGAAAAACCACATGTGTAAATGGAACCTATCACTTATTTTATTCTTAATATACCTTAAGGATACAGAAGATCCAAGAAGGTTGTGAAACATGCTCGATCGAAGGGAAAGGGTAAGATCACTATATGGAATGAAACCTTAATTGACTCTTCTTCTCATGTACAAATCTACCCGTAGCATAGACTTGATCGATCACCACATTTCTATCCATGTTGTAGGCGGATTTTTCCATTTGCAATTAGTAAAAATTTTCTCTGATAAAGGATTCAGATAATCAAGTCATCGACGTGTTGGTGAAAAGGTTCGAGCAATCCAATAGGCTTTGCTCGCTCGACCTTGTCTTGCATGTTTATAATAATGCAAAAAAGGTTGAAGAGGCTACATTTTAGCAGTCAAAGAGTCACTGAGATGGTAAAAAGGCATTTGATCATAGTTAGAAGAGTTAGCGTTGTAGCTTAGTGTGTTCAGAGTTTGCTGCCCATCAATCTAATTCTAATTCAGTGCTCAGCTCTGTCAATTATTCATCTTAATAGCAGTTCCGTTTGGTAAACATCACTATCAAAATCTATGATTGCAGCTACTCGGTTTCCCTTTTTCTAAGATAAAACCGTTGGTTTTACCAATGAACTACGTGGGAAAATGGACCTTCTTTCTTAGATTTTAAGCTAGCATTTTTTAAACAATTCCATTCAGTCCGATTTTGAAAACTTTTCGATCGCGGATTAGTTCGTTCTCCAAAAAACAATTTTACTTATTCTTTCAAAAGAAGTTTAGAAAAGATCGATGATTCAATTTTCACTTAGTCAATTTTAAAGCGGATTTATTCCTTTTTCTATCCAATTTTTTAATTATGGAATTATCTCCTAGAGCTGCTTGATTCTTTGCCATCACCTTCACTTGGATTTACTAAGTTTTCCATAGCAACACTTTTCTCTTTGCTATTATTCTCTTCCACCTTTGCAATAGGAACATAAGTGGTTTTAGGGATTATCCTATGTTCACAACCCTCCACTTGTTTGGGTTGGACTATTCTGCTTCTCTCCATTCACATTAGGTTCTAATTGTCCAGTACCCCAAGCACCCACTTTGGGGTTTTTCGCTTGGGTGGTTTCCCCATTCTCTTGTAGTTCGTCTGCTATTGTTTCCTTGTCCACCTTTTTCCTATGAAGTTGGAACCTTTTCCTTGCTCATTGAGCATTAATCCATGTCTCCTGTGAACAAACAACTTTATTAATTTTCCAAGTTATCCATCCATTTCATCCTTTTATATGCAATAAGTCATGCTTTCACCTGTACCCCCAAAAGATGACAAAGTTGTGGGAGAGCAATACAAGCGTCATGGTTCGTGATGTTCCAAGGGTTCTCAATTCATCTTCTTCAAGGCAGGACACATTTTAACCCAATGTTACAATGACTCTAGCTAAAGCTACCAGTAGCCTAGATAAGACGCATGGCAGGACTCTCAATTGAGATAAGCTATGACTCTCCAACAAGGACTGTCCACAAGGGCAGTAACAACAACCCAGCCCAAAAGACAAAGTCTTTGGCTAGAACTCAGAAGGTTTTCTATACTGGGACCGAGGGGAAGAAAGGACGGTGGGGACTATGCATGGCACTTCTCAACTGTGTCTCTGGGGGACAATTGAACGAGCGATTCATGAATGTTGCAAAGTTTGAACAACAACAGCATCTCTAGCAGCTCGGCTTGCTATTGGGGTAGCTAGGCTTAGGCTATTGGCTCTAGCACTAGTCGTTTCTTCCTAGCTTTTTGGTCAATCGCCTTCTACTTGAAGACTTTTGGCCAGACGGGCCCTAGTAAGGTGGGATCCCTTAAAGAAAATAGGTGGTGGATCGGACCCCGATTTTACTTAGTGGAGGCAGATCCGGGAAAATCCTTTGTTCCATAGCCCCCAGGATTTAGCCAATTAAAAATTATTAGATTAGTGCTAGCAGGCACAAACAACTCGAAAAAGATCTCTTCGTGGAGAGGCAGCAGTAGCAAAGAAAAATAAAGAGGTATAAAAGGGTTGGTGTACAATATTGGGCAAGAAGGGTGATTCCAAAAATCAAAGTAATGAGGACAGACTGCTTGTGATACATTATTCGGAAAGGCCCATTGTCATTGCCACATCGAGCTCTGAAACAGAAAGTAAAACAACATGGTCACCTCATTACAAGGGAAGCGGGCTTCCAAGTGAGCGCTCTGCAAGCGGAGTGATCAATACGAATGAACGATCATCAAACCAAAAAGTCTTGGGAACAAGAATGGCATAGGTAGCAAAGGCTTGCATACAACACCTTTTCTTTCTCAGCAGCCTACGCTTGTTGTTTTCACACTCGCTCGTTGTTGTGTTGTTTCCTTCGTGCATGAGTAAAGCCTCCCTTTTGTGTTAGACAACCCTCAATTTCCTTTCTTCCTGGCCACTGTTTGCTCTCACACACGAAAATTCCTGATAAAATGGACTGCCAATTTTACTTCATTAATAGGTTGTTCCAAAAGGATCCCGAGTTTGCTAATATTTTCCGAAGTATTTGGTCTCAAAAATATTCAGACAATTCGATGCCCATTCTTTGCCTTATGATTTCAAACTCGTAATAATAAAGGCAATCAATCAGAATAAAAAGGGGTGACCTTCCTTATCACTCACTCAAAGGTAAAAACAAGGATACAATCCAGCCCTAGGTGCCCCTCCCTATAGCTACCCCTTTTTGCCATCTAGACTGACTCATCGCCCATAAAAACTTGCCAACCAAAAATGAGTACAACGAAGACTGATCACACACGCACTGATTATTCCTCGTCAAAACACTCTCTCATACAGCGCGTGTAGTAACCAACTCATCAGCTATAGCCTGTGGCTAGGAGTTCCCCCTTCTAGTGGATATTCGAGAAATAATGTTGGTCACAACACCTCTTGTAATTGGGTAAGGATATGGTGTTCTCCTATTCGATCATATGTCATACCTTTTGTGGAGAGATCCCCTCATTTTGTTGGACATACATCAATTTCCTGGTAATTAGCCCGCCTTTGCAGATCTTTTATAAGATGGACACTCCCAGTTATGCTCTATGAATTGAACATATCCATTCGCACGAGGTATAGCTCAATCAATAAGTTGGAGTGTTGTGTCGTTGCTTCGAAATGCGGTAGTCTGGACTTCAAAATAAAAAGGACTATGCGGCAGATAATTCAACTACCCATTCTTAGATTCTAGAGAGCCTTCTATTTCAATATTTTTTTTTTTTTTTTGATTTTTCAGAAAGACGGATGAAAGGAACAAGCATAGTACTGAGTGTTGATGCGCAACAAAAACTGTAATACCACAAGTTAACCTTCCCTTTCCTAAGTTCCCTGAATAAGCTCATCTACTTTCTCTGAAACAAGAGATCAAAGTGTTTTTTTCCTTTTTCCCCAATTATAAAAAAATATTGCTTGTAATCAAAGGATGGGAACATTGAGGAGAGATTTTCCATCCTAGAGAAAAGCTAGGTTGAAAACTCAACCTTGTCCTATTGGAAAATGAGGCAAGTATGTCATCATCATATAATAGAAGAACCATGATTGTTGAATGGTGTCGGAATATAAACATAGAAGTATCAGCTTTGCTTTGATAGAAACCATAAGCAAGAACAAAGGAGCTGAAATAGTGAAACCAAGCCATGGAGCTTGTTTTAGTCCATGGCTTTGTGGAGCTTACAAACATGAGTTGGATGAGCTGCATTGGCGGTATGCGCAAAAACCTTGTATTGAAGGCAACAATGCAAGAAAGCGTTTTTAACACTAAGTTACTGAGTGGACCATTGATAAGTGGTAGCAAGCTGAGAATTGTGCAAATGGTGGTGGGTTTTACCACGGGACTAAACATCTCATCATAATCAAGACCAGGTTGTTGATGAAAACTTTTAGCAGTCAGCCGAGCCTTATGTATTTTAATAATACCATCCGAACATTTGATTTTAAAGACCCACTTACCCCCTACAGTGTTTTGTTTATTGGAAGGCGGTACTAAAGACCAAGTATGATTCTTGATAAGTGCACTGAATTCATCAACCATGGCAGAGCAACATTTCAGTATCCGAACAGCTTCCGTAAACATGTAGGTTCAATATCAAAATGTAATATTTGATAAGTAAAGGCTTGAGCAATAGGATAGCGTGTAGAAATCATACTTTGAAAGATGCATGCTTTGCAAATGCCATCTTGTGAACGAGTAACCATTTGGTGAGAAGAAGAACTGTGTGATGAAGGATTGGAAGAGTTATGCGGCTCTATTGATGGCATAGATTTAGAAGGAACCAGTGAATTTGGATCCAAACTTCCATCTGCAAGATGTAAAACACTGGTAGGGTGATGCAAGTTGTCATCAAGCGGATTTGTACTGATATTCAGCTGATTGGAAACATTAGGTGAATGGTCTGAACTAGTTGTTTGCTGATCTGAACCTTGATATTTTTTTAAAGAAGTATTTGCATGCATAATGGAGTCATTACTCATTGGCATCATGCCTGTAGGGCCTGAATCAATAGGTGGTGATGCAGCTGACATAATGGGCACAAATACCATATCGGATTTACTATTGGATGAGGAAGATAAGTCTGGATTCGTATTGGTAGCAAACAGAAAATGCGTGTCATCAAAGCAAACATGGCAAGAAACGTATACACAACATGTGGCATTGTGCGAACAACGATATCCTTTATGGTGAGAGCTGTAACTTAAGAAAACACATTCAAGCGATCTTGGTTGCAATTTGTTAGAAGTGTAAGCACCAAGGTAAGGATAACATGCACAGCCAAATAACGTAAAGTATTATAGGATGGTGTGGTCCCAAATAAGTCTTCAAACGGGTTTGTGGGTAATTTGTTGATTAAAAGCATTGCAATGCAAGCAGCTTCTACCCACAGAGTGAAAGGCATGTGAGCTGTAATAATGAGGGTTTGAATCATGTCGACAATATGTCTATGTTTGCATTAGGCACGGCCATTTTGTTGGACCGTGAGAGGGCAAGAAAAATGATGAATTATCCATCTTTCATCACATAATGTAGCAAAGTGATAATTATCATATTCGGTACCCCCATCAATTTGAAGTAGTTTCACATGACAATAAAATTAAAGTTACAATCATGGACAAGAAATGAGTGAAGTGAGTAAAAACTTTTGATTTTTGATGCATGGGGAACCACCAAGAGTATCGAGAAAAGTCATCGGCAAATAAGACATAGTACTGAAAACCAGATACGGAAGACATAGGGAACATCCACACATCAAAATGTATTAAAGCAAATGGTGCGATTATATGTTGTTCATTAATTGAAAAAGGAAGTAGAATAGATTTTTTCTAAAGAAAATGCTTACAAAAGGAAATGATACAAAACATGAAAACGAAGGGTGTACTAGACGATGGTGCCATAAATCAGAAGATTCTGTAGCGGCAGAAAAGGCAAAAACCGAGGTATGAATAGCCTTGAGAGGAAAAGACTCTTGTCACATTGGCCCTGAAATAATATGGCACCGAAATTGAAATCATTGATGGTAAACCCCAAGGAAAGAAGGTGAAACTCACATGGTTATCTTTGGTAAACTTCACAACAAATAGATGTTTACTCATAAATGGAACATGTAAAACATTGGACAAATGAAAAGTGGAACAATTAAAAGAAAGAGATATGCTACCAGTATGCTTGATAGGAAGAGAGTTATCATTCCCGATCATGACATGATCCGAATCTCCATATTCAAATTATTGATACATGGAGCTTGCATCCCCAGTCATATGATGTGTTGTGCATGTTTAATGATACCAATTTGGATCGACTGGTTGGGAAACTTGCATGCCAGCAAATGAAGAAAAAAATCATCTACGAGCCTGATAACAAATAGCAAAAGTATGTCTGGCATTTACCACAAAGCTAACATGGTGAGCGTGTAGGAGCCATGGGATGAGAACCCAAAATACCATGTCCATATCCACCATGACCATAGTTTCTATGGCAATAGTTTCCACCGGCAAAGGTGCCACGATATCTAAAGGAGTGTCCATCGAAACAATCCCCCACGACCACCAAAAGGATCACTATGTGATTCTTGAATATTGGTATTGTTGGTGGATTCATGAGTGGGTTGACGCCCCTTATTAGTGAAGAAAACAGTAAGCAAGGATGAAGTATTTTCAACTTGTGAAAAGGATGAGATTTGATTTTCAAATGAAATGAGACGAGCACAGAGTTCAGAGAACAATGGAAGCAGTAGAAAGTTCAAGATTGCGGTGACCATCACATAGTCGAGTCCAAGACCACGAAGGACTGCTAACACCAAGTCAATGTTTGAAACGGGTTGATTGATAATTGCGAGTGAATCTGCCAAATTCTTGGCAAGTTGGAGATATTTGGAAATAGACTTGGTGCCCTTTGTGATTGTGAGGAATTGGAAACAAAAGTGGCTACAGAATGTTGAGAGAAATTTTCCTCGAGACAATTCCAGATATTACATGAAATTGCAAGACCAACAACTTGGGATCAAGGACGGGCTTAGAAAGGGTTGCATTGATCAAACTGATAAGCGTTTGATCAGTATGAACCAAGATAGATAGGAAAGATTAGGTTCCTCGAGTTTATTTTCAGATGGAGTAGCACTTTTGAAGGGGTGAGAAGGAGCCAATGAAACGCCAATGGTTTTGACCAAAAAGAAAGGGCTGGTTTTGACTTTTCCAAATAAGATAGTTTGAATTTAAGAGTTTGATGGAAAGAAGATGGAAGATATTAGGAACGGAGAAGGTTGAAGGGGAATTGGAACTTGCATTGGTTGCAGCCATGATGATGGAGTTAAGAGGGATCAGATTGATATACTAGATTAAAAAAAAAAAAAAAAAAAAAAAAAAACCATCATCAAATGAGGCGATGGTTGAGGTTATTGAGAAGTGGGGTAAAATGGATCAGAAAGCATATAGTACGATTCGTTTGTGTTTTTCTCGTAATGTGCCTTACAACTTCTCTAATGAGATGACGGCTCAGGATATTTGGAATAAACTGCAAGCTATGTATCTTTAGAATGATCAGATGAGTGTGATGTACTTACAGAAGAAGTTCTTCACTTTCAAGTTGCAGCCAGGTAAACTCATAACTGATCACATAAATGAATTTGAATGTTTATACTCAGACTGTGTTAGCTTGGGAGCTAAATTTGAAGATAGTCAGAAAGCATTATTCTTGTTAATTTCTTTGTTACCGGAATGGGAACCGTTTGTTGATCAAATGACAACATTGAAGAAAGAAAATTTTGTGTGTAATGATATTGTTCAAGTTGTACTTGCAAAGGCTTCTAGAAATGGTGTTTCGAATGACGAGGTTCAAGCACATGGTCTTTCGGTGATAAGGGGAAGAAATTACAAGAGGAACAACTACAGAATGAGTCGGTCTAAATCAAAAGGCAGATATATGTCTAAGGTTGAATGTCACAAATGTAAAAAATAATGGCCATTACAAGAGGGATTGTCCCGACTGAAAGGATAATCACAACAAGCAAGAGAATGAGAGTAAGGGCATAGTGAATGTTGTTGAGACATTGAATGTGGTAGAGGATATTCAAATCGGGGGTGACTTAGCACATGCACTAATGGCAAAATCTTGTTACCATTTTTATGACGATTGGATGTTGGATACAGAATCTTCGTATCATATGTGTCCGGTAAGGGAATGATTCAGCACTTATTGCGAGGTTAAGGGCAGTTCAGTTAAAATGGGTGACTCTTGGCCTTGCAAGACAATGGGTGTTGATACAGTCAAATTCCAGTTGACAGATGGGTCATGTAGACAGCTTACCGAGGTACGTCATGTTCCAGCTCTTTCAAAGGGGTTGATTTCTCTTGGGGTGCTTGAAGCTCAGGGCTACAAGTATATTGTTGAGAATGGGTATTGCAGTGTTTACTTTGGTGAAAGGTTGCTTATGACAGCGGTTAGGCATGCAAATTTGTATTTCCTTTAAGGCAGTGTAGTTGAAGGTGGAGTTATGGTTTCTACAGTTGTTGATGAGAAAAGTTGACGTGCACATAGTTATGGCGCATGCGATTAGGGCATGTAGGTGAAAGTGAACTAAGAACTTTAAGAAAACAAGCATTGTTTGGTTGTGATAAAATGGCAAAGCTGAATTTTTGTGAACATTGCATCTATGGGAAGCAGTGCAGAGTCAGTTTTGGTGATGCTACTCATAGCACCGCGGGAATTGTGGATTACATCCACACTGATGTTTGGGGACCCTCTAGAGTCGCATCCAAGGGGGTTCCAGGTACTTTGTGTCTTTTATCGATGACTTTAGCCGGGGAGTATGGGTGTATACCATGAAACATAAAAATGAAGTCTGATATCTTCAATAAGTGGAAAGCTATGATTGAGAAACAAACTGGAAGGGTGATCAAAGTAGTAAGATCTGACAATGGCGGTGAGTATACCGAGGATCCCTTGAAGGGGTTTTGTTTGGAACATGGCATTAGAAGACACTTCATAGTGTAGTCGACACCACAGCAGAATGGGGTAGCAAAGCGGATGAACCGTACCCTGTTGGAGAGAGCATGGTGCATGTTGTCCAATGCAAGTTTGGGAAAAATATGGTGGGCTGAAGCAATAAACATGGCGTGCTATCTCATTAACCACTCTCCTTCATCAACTGTTGAGTCTCAGATTCCTATGGAGGTATGGTCTGGTATTTCTTCAGATTATTCTAACTTGAAAGTATTTGGTTGTCCAGCATATTTTCATGTTAGGGAGGATAAATTTGGAGTAAGGGCCAGGAAAACTATTTTTCTCGGTTATCCACATAATGTGAAAGGGTATAGATTATGGTACCCTGACTTGCGAAATTTTGTGATCAGTCGAGATGTGAAGCTCCATGAGGAGGTTTTGTTACAGGCAAAGTGTGAGAGATGCCAAGATGGTTCCTCTATTTGGAGGAGTGAAAGCTATGATGAAGATGAGGATGCTAGAGATTATCTGCAGGTGGAGCTTAGAGCTCCTAGATCTCATACAGAGCATGATGTTCCTTCTACTGAGGGAAGAGGTGATACAGATATGACGCCTGATGAGACAGTGGCAGAAAAATGAGATTCCTACTGATGTGGACATGGATCCTACACAACAACCGGTTCAACAGTTACAAACACCGTCTTTAGTAGCAGAGAACCTAGATTTAGACGTGCGCCACTTAGATTTGTATATGAGGATGGCGCAGCTTGCGCATTCTCAGTTCTTGACGGGTATGATGATGTTCCTACCACATATATGCAAGTTTTACGAAGTGTTCACAAAGATGAGTGGAAGGAGGCTTTGGATGAGGAGATGTTATTTCTTCAGAATAATCATACATGGGAGCTTGTGACACTCCCTAAAGGGAATAAGTCGATTGGGTGTAAGTGGGTTTTCACAGTGAAAGACAGTATTCCAGATTTCGATGGTACTTGTACAGGTATATGATACAAGGCAAGATTGATGACTAAAGGATATGCACAACAATTAGGTGTGGACTACAATGAAGTTTTATCTCTGGTGGTAAAACACACTTCTATCCGAGTCCTTTTGGCTTTAGCAGCTCAATTTGACTTAGAACTCGAGCAACTTGATGTCAAGACTGCTTTCTTGCATGGAGATTTGGAGGAGGAGATATACATGTCTCAACCCGACCGATATGTTGTTGTTGGTAAGGAAGAAAATGTATGCAAACTGAAGAAGTCATTGTATGGGTTGAAGCAATCTTCAAGGCAGTGGTACAAGAGGTTTGATACTTTTATGATTGAGCAAGGATATGCGAGGAGTCAGTATGATCTTTGTGTATTCACACAGAAGCTCAAGGTTGGGTCTTTCGTGTTTCTCTACTTTATGTTGATGACATGCTCATTGCTGCGAAGATCATGAAAGAAATTGATAAATTGAAGTTGAAACTTAGCATGGAGTTTGAGATGAAAGATATTGGTTCAACGAAGAAGATACTTGGGATGGAGATAGTGAGATAGGAAGAAGGGCAGACTGACATTGTAACGGAGACAATACTTAGATAAGGTTATTCATCTTTTTGACATGGATATGTCCAAACCGATAAGTACTCCTTTGGCTACTCATTTTAAGCTCTCGGGTAAGTTGTCCCCTAGCACAGAGGATGAGAGGGAATACATGTCATGGGTTCCCTATGCTAGTGTAGTTGGTAGTCTTATGTATGTCATGATCAGCACACGTCCGGGTATCGCTCATGCAGTCAGTCTGGTTAGTAGGTTTATGTCAAACTCGAGAAAACAACATTGGCAGGCAGTTAAGTGGATATTGAGATATCTTTGGGGTACGTTGGATGTTGGTTTGGTATATGAGAGAGAAGATGTGTCAAATATGATATGAGGTTATGCTGATGATCTTGATAGGCACCGATCGACTACATGTTATTGTTTTACATTGGCAATAGGTCTGGTGAGCTAGAAGTCTTAGTTACAGTCTACAGTTGTTTTGTCTACTACTGAAGCAGATTTGGCTTCGAGGCTTGGTTAGTGATTTGGGTGTTACTCAGGATGATGGGACAATGTTATGTGACGGTCAGAGTGCTATTCATTTGGCGAAGAACCAGATTCATCATGCCTGGACGAAGCACATTGATGTGCGGTATCATTTTATGAGGGATGTCATCGAAGATGGAGATGTTCTCTTGGAAAAGGTGAGTACCCAAGACAATCCAAATGATATGTTGACAAAAGTGATTCCATGGATCAAGTTTGAGTATTGTTTCAACTTGATCAAGCTCTCTCAGTGTTGACGCCCCAATTCTCGTGATCGAGAAATGGGTCTTGGCGATTTTTCATGCCAAGGTGGAGATGCTTATGTGGTTGTTTGTGATCCTTGTGTGGTGGCCTGAAATTGTTCGCCAAGGTGGAGATTATGAGACAAAAACTCAAAGTCCTTTGTTGTTCCTTGTTTATGGCTCCCAATTATATGGGAAGTATTAGAGAATGAGTCAAAGCCCTTTACACATAAGGACTCAAACTCCTCTTCTCTCTTTTATTTAAATAGCAAGCATACAAGAACGTGATTAAAGCAACACATACAACACTGAAACAAAGCAGCAACATAGCATGAAAAAGGCAGTGAGCACGGTGTGAAACGGGCTGCGAGTTCAGCGTGAATCGGTGTGTGTACAGCGTGAAACAGTAGCCAAATAGAAGGGTAAAATCGAGTGATTTCGGGTGTTCTTCGTTTGCGAGTTTCGTCAAATCTTCAGGGTTCCTTTTGGGTTCTACTTCCATTGTAGGAAGAAGTGAAGGGATGAAGATTAAGAAGAAACTCTTGTTACTTGGTGGTATTGTTTACTTGAGATTGGGTAATCTCAAGGATCGTTGTTTGACAACGTTGTAATCTTCAAGTAAGTGTTTCCATTATCAATAAGCTAGTTACAGAGTTGTCGTCCGTGGAGTAAGCCAAGCCGAACCACGTAAATCCCGGTGTGATCTTTACTTTTCTGTATAACATATTGTTTGTTGTTTGCTTATTACTTGCATAGCATTTTCAGTCATTTGCTTTCGCCAACTAGGTCTTGGCCTTGTGTTTAGTTTACTTGCAGCAATTGGCTTTGAATTGATTGTTTCAGGTATTTACTACAATCCTCACTAACACGATTTGTCAACGACTTTTATTCTTTCGAAAGACTTTTGAAGATTCTACTTTTTCAAAGCCTCTCTCTATTCATCTGGTTACAAAGGTGATGATGAACAAAGTTGTCATGAATCTTCTTTATCAAGGGGATTCTTCTTTACTGGAAGTGGTTCATGCTATAGTAAAGCTAAAATAGCCATCAATTGTAAGTTCATCATCCACTCATCCTTATTTCTCTCTATCTTCTTTTCTTTCCCATTCTATATTATTGATAAAAATGGAAATGAATTGAATCAATCCAGTGGTTATTCTATATTATCTAGCTGGTGTGCATGGAAAAGATCATCCCTGTTTTGTTGACAGAAGAAAGAGAGCACATCTGGACATACCGCACAAAGGTGTTGCGTTTGGACAGCCTTGTGTTCTCTTTTCTTATGTCAACAAACTTATAATAGCCTACCAAATTACCATCCAACAAGTAAGGTAATGTATTGCCCACCTTCTCTTAACGAACTAAAAATCGACCTTATGAGATTTAGAATACAGATTCTTTACATGTTGTAACTATCTGTAGCTCAACAATATAAAATAGAATAATAGAAAACAATGTAGAGGAGAGCTGATAATTTTTTTGATTTTTGTCTACAAACCAGTAAATAACTTTACCAAAGAAAATCAATGGTCCATTGGGTTGTTGTTTTTTCCATTTATTTTCTGAATATCCAAAGCAGCTTACCACAATCACCCCATTCCATACAACTATTAGGAGGGGAGGGGTTGTTCGCATTTTTAATCAAACAAAAATGTAGTCATAATCCTTAGGATCTTGGGCATTTGTTGGTCCACATAACACTATTGTAATGGAAATTAATTTCTCAAAAAAAAATTATAAAATCATTTTCAATGCATGCAATATGGTTTACGAGGCTTTGCTTGACAATATCTGAATCTCATAAAATTAAATCCCTCTCACCGCCACCCCTACCATCATATCCTTCTTCACCACCCTATATACAATATATCTTCACTGTATTTTTCCAATAAAAACATGAAAATTTTGGAACTCAAATAATATCTTCCAACTCCTCTTTCAGACTTTCACTTAGAAAACGGATGGATTTGTATCCTCTTCTTAGTATTATTTAGTTAATTTTTGTTCCTTCGGAAAAATTTGTGTTTTGTGTGTATTTAGGAGATGTAGGTTGGGTGGGAAACAAGAAAGCTTCGGGCCGGAGTTTGTACTGGTGGAGCTCCTTGCTCTGGCAAAGGTCGCCAAAGCATGGCTTGTGCCTCGCATTCGGCAATCGTTTCCTCATTCCTTTGACTCTCATGGAAGAGATATTGGTTGTTTATCTAAAAAGGCGTGTGGAAAGATCAAAAAGCCGTAATTGTGTAAAGGGGATGACTCGTGTCGTTCTAATTCTGTAAAGGGGATGATTCATGCCGTTCGACTCAAGAAGGATTCACGTCTTCTTTGTTGCTTCAACCTACCATTTGTGGGAAATGGACATCGAAATTGAAGCGTCAAATTGTCGTCATAGTTCAAGAAGCCAGTTAAAAAAAAGGGTTAATTTGCGTTTCTTTCTTCTAATTTGTGTAAGAGGTTCTATGTTTGTATATCTTTGAGTTTGGTTCCCAAGACCACTTTGACCCATTTACTATCAACTCTCCCTTACATATATATGACCTAACACAAAGCTGGTATAAATAGTGGGACCTAAAGTCTAAACTTATCTAGTAAATTTTATTTCAAAAAATAAAATCATTTAATTACTGACGGAGAGTTAATAGTCAACATAATCTTGGAACCTAGTCTCAAAGCTAGACAAATTTGTGATCCAAACTCAAAACTAGTACAAATTAAAAATACCTAAACACAAATTAACTCTTAGAAAAAAAAACGAAACTCCCATTAAGGTTTTCAGTGTTAGTACTAGGAGGCTCATGCTCGTGCTGCATGTAGAGATATTGTATGTAGCTTTTAAGCTTTTAGGTTAGGTAGTCATTTGTACTTCCATTTTATTTTTGCATCACATTTTAAATGTTTTTAACATAATATATATATATATATATATATATATATATATATATATATATATATATATATATATTTTAACTCGAATTTGTTTTCCTTGTTGCATACGTTGCAATGGAGAACACTTGCAAGGGACAATCTACAAGGAAAAGGAACACAGGTAGATTGGTTAATTGTAAACGCCTGTTCTGTGGCAAAGAGAATGAACAGTGGACTACATGATTTTGGAATTCACGATAAATCCAAGGAATATTTGAAAAGTTTCCTTGACAGAATTTCATATCATTAAGGTATTCAAATAAGCTTTAAGCAGTGGATTCATCAACCTAATGCAACAAACCTTTCCTTCACTCCGGATTGGCTGTGCAGGAGGATCACTCATGTGATCACTTGAATTGTGTAGAAACGAAGGAATGTGAGCACCTAATTACATACCAAGGTGGCTCTTAATTAAGTGACATGGTAAGTGGCATTTTGAGAGCCATTGAACAAATGAAAAGTAGGCCTGCACCTTCTCATCCTTGACAATTTACAACAACCTAACCATTGAGGGGGGCATCTGATCCATTCACCTTCTGAGTAGGTGTGCACCTTCTCGGACACTGTCAACTTCATCTCTCCACTTGATACGTGAATGCAAAAGCTGTCATGTAACTCCCGCTTCACCTTCACTCTTACTAGTCCATAGCCATACATGGTAAAATCACATTACCACACCACTTACCTTTTGCAAAAACAAAGAGAAAAATAAGACAGCAGTTCTTAGACGAAGTCTTGGGTGAATTTCGAGTGGCCATAATTCACCATTTCATTCATGGATTATCATTTTCAACGGAAATAATGAAAGAGCATCCTGAAGTATTGAGCAGCAAAAGGTAAAAAGAGAAAAAAGGCAGGTTAGATATGACATTCAAATTGTCAAGGGAATTATACCTATATTATGTCAAAAATGACTAGTTGCGCTTAAAATACTCTCAATATACTAACTCCCAATTCTCTTTCACTCTCAGAAAGCAAGATCAGACAAATGTCCCTAGATCAAGCTCTAGAGACAACCTGTTCCTGAAGATCAAGTCAGAGGTGCAGTTCAGATCCGTAATAAGGTTACCTGTGATACCAGACAAAGGTGAAGGCCTCATCTTCTACTCACGTAGCAACCAAATTCCTCTCCACAGCCTAATGAACTACTCATTTTCTATAAGAAAATGGAATGACCCTAAAACAACCAACAATCCCACCATAAGAGGTGTGTTGGGACTAGGAAATACCAATATCAGCAAAAGAAATTAATAGAAACACCTTCGCACATACAAGTATAGGCCATCGATCCTAAACTTTAACAACAGAAAAATGGAAACAGAAACACATTTGCACACATGTATATACCATCAGAAACAAAAGTAAGTATTTTGGTTCAACGATTAAAAATTTTCAACGAATACACTCAAAGTATCTATCCTCTTCACTATAACATGCTTCTTTCCATACCAAGATTTGAAAGTCGCTCGACAGCTACATAGTTTGAATCATCGTACCTAGAGACAACCCAACCTCTGTACAAGAGCTGAGATCGAAGGACTGACCTTCCCATCAAACAACCAACAGGTCTGCAGAAACCTACCACCTCCAAGAGTGTACAAACAGAAGTTATAGTACAAACAAGGTAAAGTGCAACATTTTAACTTGAAACTCATACTACATGCTCCTTATGCAGAAATAGCAGAAGCTTCTGCACCAGATGATGCAAAGGTTGGAACCAACCACCCATTTTTCTTGGCATGTTCTACATAGAACTCGAACTTTTCCTCTGCATTTGGAATGTCAAGAGCCAGATCTTCCATCCCTTCTCTTATCCGTGTAAAGCCTTTAGTCATTTGGTTAGTAGTAATCAGCCCCTCTCCGAAGCACTCCTGTAGCAGATCCAGCATCCTGTCGTTCTTCTTCTCCATTGCCATAACAAGTGCCTTCTTCACTACCTCATGGTTGAAGAAGGGCATCCCAAGATCTCTGATGCATTGGCATGCTTCACCAACAACGCCCCCACTCTCGTATTCCTCCAGGAGCTTTGTTATTTTGTCCTTGGCATCCTCCACAGCCCAACCAGTGCCGCCACCCCAGCACCTTAGGATCCTCTCACCTGCATGAGGAGCAGCAATAAGTGACCGAGCCACGTGGACAGTCTCAGCTCCACTGCAATTTGGTGGCAACTTGCTGCCAATTTCCTCCAGGTTTAAGGGGACCAGCACATCATCAATCACTGCCCTGGCTAAGAAGAGAGCAAGCTCATTTGATGCATCCAATATATCTAATGCAGTATCCTCTGCGGACTCCAGAAGCATTACAAACCCGTCAACAATGTCTTCAGTTGAAAATATTTCAGTATGAAGAGCAGACAACAGAACCGATGCCATCTCCTTCTCTCTGTTCTTCCTATCCATGGCAAGAGTGATCAGCTTCTTAAGAAAGATGGGATTGAACTCGGGTGCTGCAAGATCTTCAAGGCTGTGAATGAGCTCAGGTATGTCATCTGAGAGGAAATATTCATGAATGATGGTCACAGCCTCTTCCTTGAATCGCCTTACCTTGTCATCATATCCATTCTGAAATTGTCCATCTTCACCAGAGGATCTCAGAAATGAAGCATCCAACCAGCCCTCAGATATTGCCTTGGGAACCAGTGACTGGAACAAGACTTTTGCTGCTGGAATGTCGAGAGAGAGGTCATCAAGACTCTCAGCCAGCCGAGCAAAGCCTTTCACCATCTGACTAGAACTTATAAGACCTTCTTCTGCTGCTTCTTTTAATAATTTCATGATGAGTGACTCCCCTATTTGGATCTCCATGGCAAGGACTAGAGCCCTCTTCACTACTTCATGGTGGAAGAAAGAAACCCCCAGCTCCCTGATGCACCGACAGGCTTCTGCTGTATCTCCACTCTCAACATACTCCCTCAACAAATTGGTGATTTTCTTCTTCACCTCCTCAACAGTTATATGGGTACTGCCACCCCATCGTTTCTCTACAAGTTCTGCATGGTGGGGAGCTGAAAGGTAGCTCTTCTCAGCAGTTTGTAGAACCTGATGACCTTTGGAGGATTCTGATAGTATCTTTTTCGCCTTGCTGAGGAAGGCTGGTGGAAGGATATCATCGACCACAGCGCGTGCTACAAACAGAGCGAGAATGTCAACTGCGTCAAGTATATCAACTGCCAGGTCATCAGCAGCCTCAAGAAGCAAGAGAAACCCTTGGCTGATCTGAGCTGCACTGATAACATCAGCATAAAGAGCTGATAGCAAAACTGAAGCCATCTCCTTCTCCTTGTCATGCCTGTCCATGGCAATGGATACCAACCTCTTCACAAAATAGGGATGGTACTCGTTTGAGCCAAGTTCTCTCAAGTCAGATGCTGCCACTTCCACATCTCCAGTGCTGAAGTATTCCTCTATCAAAGCAACAACAGCTTTCTTGTATTCATCCAAGGGATCAGATACGGTAGAGCCTACCAGCTGGTATGGTTCCTAAATGGAATTAAATGAAAAGAAAATCAATAACACAAATGCAGAAATAAAACAAATAAGCCTGTCAATTGTGGTCTACACTTAAAGTTGTGTTTGGTGAAAAAGGGAAATGTGGGGAAAGAGACAACATAAGGTGGAAGATAACCTTCCACCCCATGTTCTCTCAATGTTGTCGCTCTTGGGTGGGGGTAGGATGGAGCAAGAAATATTTCACCATCGAAAAATAGGTAAATACGGTCATCTTCCACCTCCGGTAGATGTTTCTTATTTCATCTTTTTTCACTGTTCCTAGATAACCTTATAAAATCAAACACCAACTACATAAACAACCAGCATTATTTACGCAGCTGAGTAAGAACCTGAGAAAACCTGAGGTGCTAGAAAGTTGAAAACGGGAGGTAACTTACCTCACCACTATCGTAATTTGGATCATTCCGATCGATGTGAGAATCACCGTCAGTATCAAGAAGTTTGCCCCACGTGCCCTTTCCACCAGCACCATCTGTTACCATTGGCCAAGAACACTGTTAAGATAAAAAGGGAAATGGAAGAAGAGCAGCACAAAATCCACTTAAATACAGATATAGGTCTGTTGACCAAGGTTCTGGCAAATTTTCAACTAAAACAGCCATTTATCTTAGCATTCACTAAATTCATTGACTATTGGGCCATTTCATTACAGTGCAATATCACCACATATCACTTAAAGATTTGATGATCATAATCAGTTTCTAAAGTACTTCTCCTGGGTAATGCAAGGTTTTGCACAAATTTTTCAAATAAAAAAGTCACTTATCTTGGCAGTTATGAAGTTCATTGATTGTTTGCATGGGTAACTAATTACAGTGTAAGATCACTCCTAAAAAATAATATTATACCTCCTTGAAGTGCTTTAAAAACATATAGTATGGTCACAAAATCTTTGATGTAAGGGGAATTCTAATTGGCGAGTCCCTCGCCCGTTTCCTCGCCAATTAGACAAGCCCTTGATGTAATGTATATTTTCTTTATCAATCAAAACAGCAGGAGAATATTATTAATAATAAAAAGGTGACCAAGATGGTCACAGTACAAAGCATAAAACAGAGCTATACAAGAAGCTTATAGAGTAAACAAGCTAGCCCAGCCAAAAATACAAGTATGAAATGGGTGCCCTCCAAATAACCTCACATACTGCCCAAATGCCAAACAAGAGATTTGATCTTTCTACAAACGGTAAGTAGATCCTTCTTCTCCCATCTAAAAATCTTATTGTTCCTCTCCTTCCAATTTCCAAACCAGTAAAAAAATTCATCAAAAACAATAAAAATTTAATCAAAAACAGAAAATAATAATAATAATAAATAAATAAATAATTGATGTAATTAGAATAGATGACATGACATACATGGCAAGTATATCATAAAAAACAGAAAAAATTTTCAAATATATTATACCTTACACGGTTTCACCATAAGACACATTTCAAGTAGCTCTGAAAGCCCATTACCTCATCAAATATATCCACTAATTTAAAATCAGCCCCCCAACCCCCAAAAAAAAATTTGCCTGGTTAACTAGAGAGGAGAGGAAATTGTGCACGGTCCTTCATTAAAGATGAAAAGCGCTGGATCCTAAGCAAAGCATTTTTAATACCCCACCAGAGAAAAGGGGGGGGGGGGGACATTACTTGGATAAATTGGGCGGATCAATGCCTGATCAAGTAGTCTACTCGCTAATCACTCCTAGTCAGTGTAGGAGCCGAGGCAAGTAGCAATTTAACTGCCCAACCACCATGCATATGAATTCAAAATTTGGTAACCTGACAACTAGTAAATGAGTCAACCATCTTCCACATCAGAAAGTATGTGACAATTTGCGCTTAAGGGCGAATAGTTCATTCAGTGGATGATCTTCTCTTTATAGCTTTTCCTACAATGCCTTCAACATCTAATTCATCATATTTTCCTATATGGTCTTCAACCTCAAAACCGTCTTCTATTTGATCTAAAGTATGTCTTCTAGTCATTGAACCTTCAAAACGGTTGAGAAATTTCACCTCTAGCATTACTTTGTATTGGTGCCTTGCCATGGCAAGGCTCAGAAGCAAAAGATTTTTTAGCCTTGGATGATACTGACATCATCGGTCTATTACAACTTACAAGCCAACCAAAAAAAGATAAAATTTAGACTTAGAATAGTTGCTAACAACTCTGACAGTGTTTTCTTACATATTTTACTTCTTTTGTTAACTTTCTTAGTCATCTTACCAGCTCCCTGACTTCCTTAACTATTGGTAAAGCTGCGACCAAGATGCCCATTTTACCATATGTCAAAGCTTTACCTTTTGTCATTTGTGATAATAACGGTTGGATTAGTTTGAAAAAAGGTAACCCCAGAATCCTTATTCCCAATTGTAAACACAAACCTAAGAAAATGCGTCTTTGACAAAACTTTCAAGGATTAGTCCCAAGAATATTTTCAAACAAACATTTTCAAATATTGAATACAACTAATCCCAACGATTCCTTTGCCACTTTAATGATAACAGTCTCAACTCTCAACTAGCGTGAGATTGCCTAGTTGACGGATAGGAGAGATTTCCATGAAAATCCTATGCATTAGTGATTTAACAATTTCATTGTTCTCAGATTTTGGTTCATCTTCTCCCCGAAACTAATACCCTATGTAGTTAAATCGGAAAGCGATCGCAACGCGGTTCAAGACCAAATTACGATTAAGCGGATTAATCGAGATTAATCGAATTTAATCGGTCTACTTTAAATATTAATTATATGGTTTAATTAGTACTAATTTACAGCTGAATTTAACTTTGTAGATACCTGAACTTGTTTGGAAACAACCAACACAACACAACAAGTGATAGCAAGTTAGCATTTAACAACATCACTCTATTAGTAAATAGCGATATGTAAACTCTAAAACTAACATTCAATCATCCATAATGAACCGATTAATCGGTAAAAATAATTTGCATTCAATTATACATAAATAAAATATAAATAAAAATAAATTATAGCGATAAATCGGCGAATCGGCTGAGCCGATTAATCGGTGATTCGCTGATTTATCGCCAATTTTTTGAGTCCGCTATACCCCAATCGATTTCATCCAATTCGATTCGGTCAAACTCCGAATTACAATTAATTTGCGATTTTTTGCAACATTAATAACATAGCTAATACCTCAATCAATCTCTTGACAACCTAATGAACCATATAATATAATTATCCTATGAACCCTGGTAAGCCCTCCAATGTTTGTACGATCCACCTAAGCATAGCTACTGATTATATATCCACCCACCGAACTACTACTAATCAGCTATCCTTAGGATTGATTCCTAACTCAAAAATGTACATTGAACTCCATTACCAACGCGACCATGCGCATTTGGATGTAAGCAACAGAATTTAGCCGATTACTAAGATCTAATGATGGTTGTACACATGGAAAATGTGCATACCAAAGTAAGGGATTATAAATCCACCCACAGAACTACTACTAATCTGCTATCCTTAGGGTTGATTCCTAACTAAAACATGGGCGTTGAACTCCATTGCCAACATGACCATTCACATTTGGATGTAGGCAACATAACTTAGCCGATCAGTAAGATCTAATTATGATTGTAGACAGTGAAAATTTTTCATACCAAAAGTAATCCACTCGAAAAACTGAATATAAACCCTAAAGGCTTGCGAGATTCAAGAAACTCACCCTTCTTGACGCGTACAAGCTTTCCAGAATGTGATCGACGAACATGCCTGACAGCGATTCCAACTGTAGGCGCCTTAGGACCAGTAGACACCTTCATCTGATTATCAGAAAGCAATGAAGTCGGAGATTTAGGAGACGAGGAAAGTATTTCCGCATTCTGCGTCGCTTTGGCCATCAATTCTCTTTGCTCCTCAGTGAGAAAACCGTCGTTCGAAGCCATCTTCAATCAATAACTATTCCTGCACAAAAACCACACATCATATCCCTATAACTCTAAAACTCTCTTTACCATTTGAACAAACAAGTGTTCGTTCATCATCATATTTACCTAGAAAATACAACAAGTGAAGAAGTGAAGTGAAGTGAAGTGAAGGGAAGTTCGGTCGAGTGAGAGTTGAAACCCTAAGCCACCATGAAAGTTGCAGAGAGAGAACGATTCACTAAATGCTTCTTGGTCTTGGCCCGGATCTCGAGCCAAGACAGACGAAGCTATTAGATCGGCAAATCGGAAGAACCAATAGCGGTTGCAGAAACCCTAGATTTTGGTAACTGTGGATCCAAAACCAGAAAGAGAGAGAGAGACAAACGAAGAGTGTGTGAGACAGAGAGTGAAAGGGGAGACGAATGAGGAGACGGGAGAAGAGAAGGGGGGAGAAACAAGGTTTTTTATAGGGAGGCTACGGTTACTTGTTACACGTCATTATATTATGGTGTCGAGTATATCTCTTCCTCTCTCCACGTGGCTTGCGCCCTAAACCGATATGGGCTGCCCGACATTTTGCCTCCACCTCCACTTCAGTTGTTAGGGTTTCGTCCATTTCAGTAAATTACGCAAATGTCCTTGTCTTCTCTACCATTTAAATCCATAAGAGCATCCACTAGCGTTTGCCAATTTCATTGATTTCCAAGTATAGATTCTATACAAAATTATCCATGGCTCATCACCAAATAGATTTTGTGATATGAATGGGACAATGTTATTGACGTTGTCTAAGTTAGAAACTAACATATTACCTTGTATATATTTATATATATATATGGTTGGTAATTATCATGTCACACAATCATGCAGTGGACCCATCTGCACCATTGCCTTCAATCAATTCCATAAAAAAAATTATATTTTAGAATGTAAACTAATTTTTTTTATATGCAAGCATATTTTATAGTGAAAATACTATTTTTTATAGTCAAACTCGATTAAAATTATAATCGATTTAATGTTCAAGGTCTTTGTTTGAATGTTCATTAAAATGTATGTCCGTTTTTCTTTGAAAAATATTATACTTAGGCATGAAAATATTAAAAATACTTGCATATTTTGAAATTTTAAGTGTTTGTATTGATCATTGGTTTTGTTAGAAAGATCTTCAAAATTACATTTCAATAGACCAAGTTTACTATAATCTGATAACTAAATGTATAGTTATTGATGATACACCAAACCGCCCTTAGTGTCGCGTCGTACACGTGTCACGATAATCTCGTCAGGAGAACAAAGTTTTCCTGATTGCCCACCCAATCTGGCAAAGCCCAGACAACACTAAGCCCACTTTGGCAAAATCTAGGAGATTGGACTCGAATGGGCCATACTAAGTCTACACGTCATGTAGTCAAACACAATACCCATAAGGCCTAATCAGACAAGTATTCGGGGGATCAACCTGAGACAGATAGGCCCAACAATACATTGGTTCCGATTAGAATACAAGTACCGGAGTATAAGTCGTGAACGAACAACATTCCAAAAGGAAAGTTTTTCCCACAGATCTAGTAGCACAAGTCGTGTAGGGAAACTCTCTTATATGGACGACTTCTAATAAGGAAATGATCTCCAGCAAAATATTTTTCCCTAAACTATGCCACAAAAGGCTTAGCCAAATAAGGATTCTCGCATTATAAATAGGACACAAGGTTGATGAACAAAGGTATGATATATAACCCAATTTACAGTTTTAAGTTTTTCTCAAGTCTTGTTGACTTTAGCATCGGAGTGTCATCGGGCGCCACAACGGTGATTTTTGGCTCACGTGTGTTCCCTGTGCAGGTCAAGGTCAATGGGAATGACAAAACTTCTTTGAAAACAGTGATATCATCATTCCTTACAGTCCGGACAGATGGTGACCACAAGATCTCGCAACAATAGAGACATTGTTGAACCCTCGAATGCTCGAACCGGCGAAACACCGCCAATTATGGCGACCCCGGCACCGCAGGGGGAACAACCTCATACCCCCCCCCCCCCACCGGTAGCAACCACGACAAACCCCAGGGTGGATTTACTGTCAACCCAGATGCAGCAAATCGCAATAGTAGTGAAGATACTCACTCAACAGAATCCTCCACCCGCAGAAGAAGAGCGGGAGCAACTAAGAGCCTCGTCCTTGGAAGACACCAGAGAACACGTTCAGGAGAGCCATGCTACCCCATAGGGATCTCAGTGGACCATAGGCGGAGGAGCGGCCAACGGAGACCCAGTGTCTAAGGCCGACAAATCCGCCTCGCATAACCCCCTTGGGCTTGGGGCCACTAATCCTGACATACTGTTCAACCTCACCGTCCAACCGTTTATGGATCACATCATGAACAAGCCATTGTCGAAGAAATTCACTCCACCAAAGCTAGAATTTTATGACGGGATAGTGGACCCGTCCAGTTACTTACGCCACTTCTAGCACGTAATGACACTCAAAAAAGGATCTGAAGCAGTAATATGTCAGTCATTTCGTACCAGCGTGAAAAAGTCAACGCTAACCTGGTTCCACAGCCTCCCTACGAAGTCCATCAACTCATTCTGGATGTTGGTAGCAGCATTTCTCACACGCTTTGTCGGCAGTCAACGAATCAGAAAGGACCTGCATTACCTGCTCACCCTCAAACAGAAGTCAAACGAGACGTTAAGGGAATATGTCACACGCTTCAATGATGAGTTGACCCTCATTGACTGTTGCAGTAACAACACCGCAGTCACAACCTTCACCTTAGGTCTGAAGAGAGGCAAGTTTTACGATTTCCCTCACTCTGGAGCCTCCAACCGATATGGCGAACTTGCTGAAAAATGCCTAAAAATACATCACTCTAGATAAGATGTTGGCTGCCAAGAAGGAGGCGGAGTTCGAAAAAAAACCTTTTGTTTCCATAGACAAGAATAAGGGAAAGAAACAGGAATATGACGACAACAATAAAAAGCGCAATGATTGTAAGCCTGACTATGGTCGTGCAAGGCAAGATAAGCCTCCAACGGGTCTAAATCCGTCACTCTCCTCAACTCCAATCTGTCCGACGTCCTCAACTCCATTAAGAATTTGGGAGAATTGAAGTGGCCCGCCAAACAACAAAGATATCCCTTCTGGTGTGATAACAATAAATATTGCTCCTTTCACAAGGGGACACAGATGACTGCAAAAGTCTCAAGAGCGAGATAGAGTACTGGATCCGGAAGGGGAAACTCAAAGAGTTTATGAGCACGGACAAAAGGCAAGACCGGGCAAACAAAAGGGAAGATGTTGTCAAGGAAATAGAAAAAGAAGATCCTGGCATCATATATGTACTTCATATAATCGGCTTAGAAGGTTAGTGGTCCAACAGGTTTCGAAAGAGGACGATTCTCGAGACGTGGACGCAGCGCACTTGCTAGGACCGACAAGTGTAGTACGCACGTATTTAGAGCCGGATCCCACTACTGACATTCACAGACAAGGATCTCCAAGGCATCCATTCTCCTTATAATGATGCCCTTGTCATCTCGGTCCTCATTACAAAGTGGAAAGTAAAAAGAACCTTGGTGGACACAGGAAGCTCTCTAAACGTCATGTTTCTCAATGCATTCCGTAATATGCAACTCAAAGAGGCAGACTTAACACCCACCAATCACCCTATGATCGAGTTCGGCAAAGAGAAATGCTTCCCTATTGAGACGATCAATATAATGGTAGTGGTGGGAGAGCCACAATTACGGAAATTCCTTATCCAGGAGTTCATGGTGGTCGATGCCCCGTACGCCTACAACATCATCCTTGGAAGGCATTGGCTCCATCATATGGAAACAGTGTTTCTACTATGCACCAATGCATCAAGTACATTGCCAACTAGGCCCAATAAACTATTGAGGAGATCAACCTTCAGCGAGAGATTGCCATTACGCAACGCTAAAATAACTCGATTGTCAGCAATTATAGCTCGAGCCCGTGGGATAGACATATCAGACACCGAGCCCAGATAAGGGGGGAAGAATCACCCCGCACTGACAAAGACAAAGCTCCGACAACCGAGGCTCAACTATGCGATGAGCCAGAACTCAAACTGGAGACACCATTTAGTCTAGTACAAAGCTAAGTAACAACACTTCAACAAACATGCGCCTACTCCAAAAGTTGGCAGCCAGCAAGGAACGGTACGCCCACCCAAAGTTCACTTTTCAATAACTTTGCTAGCATTGGCAAAACATGACACTTCGCTAAGGGAGCTACACAGTCTAAGCCAGAACCATGTGCATCTTCTTTAGGACCAGATTAGCTTAGTCCCCGCTCAAAGTCAAACTATCTTACTGCTTTGATTTGTTTTGTTTTTCAGTTTAGAAGTTTTGTTCGCACAAAGCCTATATGATATAGATTCATTCAAGGAATCAAATTAGAGAAAATAAACTTTATTGATTACTAAGAAAGTTGTTACAAAGCTTGCCCGACTGACTAGTACAAAAGTTTGCACACTACAAATATCTAAGTCTGGCACGAGTATGAATCCGCTTAAACGCACATCAAGACTTCACTCCATCAATCTGCCTCTAGAAGAAGGTTTGGAAGTGAAAATAAAAGTACCCAAAGTAGTATACAGGCTGCAGGTACGTGCCTGATTCTTTGCTCCGCCAATCTGTCTCGCGAGGATGATTTGAAAGTAACAACAAGGATACTCAAAATAGACTGTAGACACCTTGCTCTACCAATCTGCTTTGTGAAGAAGATTCTAAAGGAAAACCAAAGAAACCAAATGAGGATGTCTCTCAAACAAGGGATACCTGGGGTGATGTAGAGTTAGCACCCCAAAACCTCATGATGTGTCAATCAGAGCCTTGCTCCGTCAATCTTCCTTCCAGCTATGACATCACGAGTGAAGCCTAGTAGATACAATCGAAACAGCCACCCCAAAACTAGCTACAGGTATAATCTCCCAAAAGCAGTGGTAGGCGGCAACTGGGGAGCAACAAAAGATGAAAGACAAACTCGACCCCCTGAGGGGGAGTCTGTAACTCTTCTTTGCAATATGATAAGAAATTACAAGGTCCCATGGAACCAATTGGATGTTCGCTCAAAACAGGTGGCATCATATAATAGCAGGCCTTGTTAAAACTCATCGCTACAAATGTCAGAACATTTGAAGGTCCCATGGAACCAATTACAAGGTCCCATGGAACCAATTGGATGCTCGCCCAAAACAGGTGGCATCATATAATAGCAGGCCTTGTTAAAACTCATCGCTACAAATGTCAGAACATTTGAAGACTCCAACAACAAAGATCTTCCTTTAGCCTTTGGAGAACCCAAAGCATATTTTCTGGAAAGATGCATTTGAAGGACATGCTCTACAACGTTCATGTCAATGCTTGAAATTGTGAATACCAACCTATATATAGGCACGGTGGTTCGCGAAATGGTCAACCAACAGTTACGTCAGCATTAATTGTTGTATGTGAAACAAGGAGGCGACGGTTCCAATTGCAACTGCACGAGTCCACATTCATCAAATTAATGGCAGTGCACGCATCCCCATTAACTGGGAAAGTAACCGATACTGACCCGTCTCGCAATCTATGTCGTATACCTCGCATGATGATCCTTACGATAGGGCCCAATCAACTAGTGGGCCCAAGCGAAAACCCCGCCATATCCGGCCCAGTACATGCAAAGACACAAACGGAAAGGCCTTGAGTGCCCATGAAATGTAGAGCACACCTACAACTATATTATCAATAAATCCAAGGTATCCACTCTATTAAAATTCGGTTGTTGATCATTAAACCCAGATAAACTCAGTCCGGTCAATCTATGACGATCCGATTCCAGAATCAGAGTTATTGGTCCTTTTGCCTATTAGGCGAATTAAGTCAGGACACCCAAGTCAGACTTACACGCCCAAGGCCAAGCGGAGGCCTAACCTGACCAAAGCTTAGTTAGTTTCAACTAATGATGATAGTTTCTGATCCACTCTAACGCCTAGTCCCCCAAGAGCGGATGACGTTGGCTTAGAAAGTAGGAGTCTAGTCTGCGTTTTCAACGTCTGGTCACGATGACTTGCTAGAGATCATTGTCTAACTGTAGACAATGATCACCAAACCTGATCAAAGCTTAGTCAATTCTGACTGATGGCGATATCTTCTCATCCGCTCTAAGACTGTTGTCTGCCGCTTGCGGATGAAGATGGCTTAGAAAATGGGAGCCTAGTCAGGGGTATTGTCCAACTACAGATAATGGTCACCGACCTAATCAAAGTATAGTCAGTAACAACTGATGATGATAACTTTTGGTCTACTCTAATGCCTAGTCGTCGAGCGCAGATAACAATGGCTTAGAAAATTAAAGTCTAGTCAGCGCTCTCGGCCACGATGGCTTGCTAGGGATCTTTGCGCAACTACGGACAATGATCGTTGAACCCTACCAAAATTTAGTCAGTTTCGACTGATGACGATAGCTTTTGGTTCGCTATAAGACTGTAGTTCGCCGAGCGCAGGTGAAGATGGCTTAGAAAGTGAGAGTCCAGTCAGCGTTTTCAATGCTTGATCACAATGACTTGCCAGGGATCATTGTTCAACCACAGACAATGATCGCTGAACCCTACCAAAGCTTAATCAGTTCCGACTGATGATGATAGCTTATGATCCACTCTAAGACAGTAGCTCGCTGAGCACGGGTGAAGATGGCTTAAAAAGTGGGAGTCTAGTCAGCGTTCTCCATGATTGATCATGATGACTTGCCAGGGATCATCGTCCAACCACAGACAATGGTCGCCAAACTCGATCCAAGTTTAGTCAGTTACGATTGATGGTGATAACTTTCGGTCTGTCCTGAAGCCTAGTCCACCAGAAGCGAACAATAACGACCTAAGAATCCAGTCAGAGCTCAGGAAGCTTGACTCATACGACTTGCAAGGATCATTGTCTGACCACTTAAAGTGATGCACACGTTTGACCACAGTCTAATCAGTTCGCTTAAACTAGCAATGACAACTGCCGATCTGATCTACAACCTAGCACGCAAATGGGTAGATTACAATGGTGGATCACGAAGGCGGATTACGGCTTGGTTCGCACGACCTATTGCCAGCAGAAATTACCCCCTCGCGTGGAGTTAGCCAACTTACAAGACTTGGCCGATACAACTTTTTGATCTCCAAAGAGTACAAACTGATATTGCTTGAACAATCGCAACATAAGCGGTCAAAACTCTCATCAGCAGATCAATCCTATGATTTCCTGACTCAGCAAAACCTCTTGTCTAAAAGCTAACACTGCAATAAGACAAACAAACAAAAAAACCAACAGGAAAAGTCAAAGAAGTACACAAGTACAAAATGCTACTCAATATATCATCTTTCATTGATAATTCAAAAAATATAGAGTTCACTCCTCGTTAGGAGGAGGTTCAGATACAACAGAGCTAGACTTGGCAGAAGAAGATGCAGGGGATGTGTCCGCACGTGTTGCCGCTCAAACACCCTGATTTTGATCACCCCCTTCTTCTGATTGATCGGAGGCTTCCCCAAACTCCGCAAAGGACACATCTCGGTAGTAAGACAGGTCCCAATCAGCACGATCCTCCATCAACAGCTACAACAACTTCAGTCTTCCCTACACAACTCTGATGAACTCGAACGTGCCCTGAGCCTTGCTAAGTTTTTCCTCGCGTACTCTTGACTAAGTGAGCTCTCGCTTCAGCTGTTCCAGTTTGCTCAACAATGCATCAGTTTTGGGTTGCTCGGCATTCAGGTTGTCATTTACTGCACTAAGCTCATTTTGCGCCAAGAGGAACTACTATTATGTTGTCCTCACATTCTTGGCATTGAAGTAAATATTAGCCTCTAACTGCTGACATCGGACAGTCCACCCAAACTCCTTCTTGGCTTGTTCCTTATTCAAAACCTGCATTTTAGCATGCGCCTTGGCTGTGGTTTCCTGAGCAAATTTTAGGTCACGACGGACCAAGTTCAGTTATTCCTCAAACCTGTCCCTCGCGGACGCTGCTTCTGCCAAATCGGACTCAAGCGCTTCCATGCGAATCTTCTAAGCCTCCGATCTTGCCTGTCAGGCCTCATGATCAATAGTCGATGGGACAAGCCTCATTTCTTCAAGCTACTTCTTCAATGATTCAATTTCGTGGAGGGCATCAGAGTATGACTTCTAAAAATTTGCAAAGACTCGTTCCATGGTGTATACTCTCTCACGAGCAGCATCAACTTTCGTCCCAGCGATGACAACTTGGTTCAGATATGACATCCCTAGAATGAGATGTTTCTGCCCCTTGTCCATGCGCTCTCCCAACGTATCACATTCTAGCGCCAGAGCGTAATTTGTCAGCCAGTCATTCCATATACTAATATGCTTCTCGGAGGCATATGAAATATCAACCTCCTGGTGTTAGGCCTGGTTGCCCATCGTTACCACATCCGAGGCGAATAGGCTGATCCGCGCATCCGGATGGAAGTCCTTTGGGACCACAATCACTCCAGTGCCACCCTTCACTGTCTTCACCACATCACGACTTTCCTCCACCGCTTTCCCTTTACTCACAATGATTTTCTCTTTTTCACTAGCCGACTCGAAAATAGTTGACGGGGAATAAGGAAGTGAGTTATCTCTCGGACCCGTCGTCACTTCAATGTGAGGTCGAGATCGAGACGAAGGACAATACAGACGATGTGGTGGAGACTTTTAGCCACAATGATGACTATCAGAAGACTCTTCAGCAAGCCGAGAAGACTCGCGATCCAATGAGGGGTTATACTTGAAATCATTCAACGAAAAAGGACGAGTCTAACCCACATCTGACGAAGCTGCCATACCAGCCTGCAACAAAAGGTTGTTCATAACCTTTGCCTGCACAATATTTAGCTTTGTTGCATCTTCAACCCCAACCATTTGCAGATACTCATTCTCCACGTCGGGAAGAGAAATAGGGGCATTTGCTTGAGCATCACGCCCCTCGAACACGATAGCTTCCGGCCCAGCGGAAGAATCAGGATCTTGCCTCACAGCTTTGCGTCCCTTCTGTGAAGGGGTCAAATGCTCACGAGCAGGCTTAGTTGCGACACGAAGCTTCTTTGGACGCACAGAAAAAGAAAGTGCATCATTCAACCTTGTCCTCCTTGACAGGCTCAAAATCTTAACCTTATGGAGCTTCATCTTCTTCGAAGAGGGTTTGCCTTTAGACTTTGATTTTAGAACTCTAAAAAGAGTGGGGGCCTCATGCTAGTAAGCCCACAGTCCGTTGTGCTTGATATTAGAGGGTTGGACAACATCCTCCACTCACATTCGAGGCATGTCACAAAATTAATCCATGGTTGCTTCGTCCTTAGAAAGGGGAGTAGTTAGAAATTTTCCTACAGAAAAAACATATAACAATTCAATATGCAATCGACACTAGCGGAATCAAACTTACTCAGTTGCCTGAACTCCCGCTTGATCGGACATCCATCAAGCTCGGAATACTTCAAGTCTGCAGAAGCAATGAAGCAATACTTCTGCCAGAACTTGAAGTCGTCAGGCAGATTGCCGAAGCAAGACAATGATCTCAACACGCACACAACATGCTCGTTTATTCGAGGAGAGGTGAGCAATTGGATCACCCTCGAAGACACTCGGACAACAACGTCCTTCGCCTTGATCAGAATGGCTACACCGTCCTATACCCATTTGGCACTAGTTGAGTGGGCGGAGTGCTGAGGTACACCAAGAAGCTCCAAATCTCGTTGATGATAGGAAAATGGTCATCGATTGAAGCATACTCCGGTGCAAGAAGATAAATCCTTCTTGAGGAGACAATGACGTTTGACCAGCACCCAATGTGAAAAACACCATATCATCAGGAATCCCATATTTCTCGCGAAGGCCTTCCAGATTCGACTCGGAGATTGACCACTCCACGAAGAACTTACGGCCCTTAGCGAACAGTTCATCGAAAAGTTGATTATGGCTCGCCATGGAAGAACGTACAAGTTTTTTTATTATGGAAGATAAACAAAGTCAAAAGCGTGGAAAGTGAAATGACAAAGCGGAGTCTCTAAGATCGAATGGTAAAGGAAATCAACGCTGCAGGGAAATGGATCTATATAGAAAACAAAATTCCTGCCTTTTTTTTCAAGCCGACGCACGCCCAATTAATGAAGTGCGCAGCTCGAGGAGACGATTCAGACTCAACCTTCATGACCGTTCAGATCCTCTATGACATGACTTAGTGGACTGACGAGCTGGCCCACCAATTTGGGGGAAGTAGCTGATGATACACCAAACCGCTCTTTGTGTCGCGTCGTACGCGTGTCATGATAATCTCGTCAGGATAATAAGGCGGGCTTGATTGCCCACCAATCTGGCAAAACCCATACAACACTAAGCCCACTTTGGCAAATTCGAAGAGATTGGACCCAAATTGCAGTGCCATACTAAGCCCACATGTCACATGGTCAAGCCCAATACCCGTAATGCCTAATCAGGCAAGTATATGGGGGATCGACCTGAGACGGACATGCAAGCAATACATTGGTTTCGACTAAGAAACAAATACCAGAGTATAAGTCGTACATGAAAACTCTCTTGCATGGACAATACTCTAAAAGGGAAGTTTCTCCTGCAGATCTAGGAGCGCAAGTTGTGTAGGGAAACTCTTTTACATTGACGACTCCTAATAAGGAAAGGATCTCTAGCAAGATATATTTCCCTAAACTTAGCCGAACAAGGACTCTCACATTATAAATAGGACACAGGGTTGAGAACAAAGATACGCTATAGAACCCAATCTACAACTTTAAGCCTTTCTCAAGCCTTGTCTGACTTTATCATCGGAATGTCATCAATTGCCACAACGGTGGTCTTGGCTCACGTGTGGTGTATCATCCCATAATGCCCCACTTAAAACAAATGAATTTGAGGGCCATGTTTGTCCATTTGAATAGGTGATCACAAACAATAACGACATTTTCTCTTATAGCAAAAAGAAAAAGAAAATAAAAATAAAATTTTGGTGATAGAAAAATGGCCATCTCTAAATATGTGGATCATACCTCTTAGTGTCTACAATTTAACAACATGTTCAGTACAAAACATACTTCGAGAATGAGTATAAGCTCGGGTTATTTTAGACATGTTACTTTAGAGATTAGGCATTTATTTATGTGTGACTTGGATTGTGACGGTAGATATAAATCTTACATGTATCTCTTTTGATTATTTAAAGTCCATTTCTTCATTCTAAACACTCCAAATAATTTAATTCTTATGTAAGACGCCAAATATATTACGCCTTGAAATATTCTCTAAGGTGATTGTTATCTACTTTTCCTAAATACATATATATGTAATCAAAACTGGGATAATCTCGTGCCTCACAACAATTAAAGTCGAAGAGTGAAGAGTGGGGAGGATATAGGAACGACCTCAAGTTCCCCACCAAAACGGCAAATCCATCTGACATTGTATCAAGTGATCAGCAGCAGTAAATAAGATAACTTTTAGATTTAACGAATCAATAGTTCTGAATGTTTTATTGCTAATTACACAATTGCAAGCTATATTCATTTCTCGCCCCTAGCTCATCTTTTCTTCCTTGAACTTGTTCATTTCTTTGTAAAATCCTCATAATGGTAACAACAAAAAATGTACTTGAAGTACAAAATTGATGGGGTGATGCAACTACCATAGAGATAGAGTTGCATGGTAAAATGATAGTTCAAAAGCTTTGTGTTGATCTTCTCCAACTAGTCCTTCTGGAGAACCATTGGCTAGGACTTCCCTTTTTATGCAAACTAGAGAGAATCAAGCAAAAATGCTAACCACCACTGCAAACACCACCACCACCACCCTTGATTTCAATTCCTGAATAAGGGCCACAACCATGGCCCACCATCGGCAGCCATCACCATGCAATGATTCCTTCAACTTCTATTCCAAAACCCCAAGTAGTAGGGTTGTTGATTGTAGGTTCAATGCAAATACCAACCCAGGATTGTGATTTCGCAAAATTACACGAAATTTCGCCGAAATTTTCATTTTTTTAAAATTAAGAAAAGAAAAAAGGCAAAAGAAGATTTTACATTTTTTTAGGGTATTTTCGAGGTTCTTTCATAAATTTCGGGATTTGTTTTGGTAAATTTCATTTTTTTCGTGAAAATATAAAAACCAACTACTTTTCACTTTTTTTTTCTAAAAAATTCGGGATTTGTTTTTGTAAATTTCGGGTTTTTTTTCTTCTAATTATTTATTGATTTTGAAACCACTCCCTAATTTTCTAATTATCATTTCTTATACTTATATATTGTTTTTGAAACTACCCCTGATTTTCTAATTATAGGTATTATGGTTTCATTTAATGTGTTTAATACATTTATTTACATGCATCTTATTTATTTTTGACATATTTAATATACCATTGAAATTCATTATATATTTCATGTATCCTCGAAATTTTTACATTTTTTTTTACACACTGAAATATTTCTTAAAATCAAGAGACTGAAATTTACTCAAAAAACAAAATCACAATCCTTGGTCCCAACTAGTCGAGACTAAATAATCTGCATGTGAAGGACTTACTCAAATCTTTTGGGGCCTAAAGTCCCATGAAAATTGTCCCTCGGAAAAAATATTTTACACTAATTTTCTAAATCCAAACATTTACATTAATAATCCTTCATAAAAAGTTTTTGATCAATGAAATGGGTAATTTTCTTTACCCGGTGATTTGTTTTATGGCTAACAAAATGTGATTGGTACAACAAGTAATTTTTAAAGGTAAATCTGAAAATAAAGTTGAGGGTATCGAGCCAAAAGTTGGGTGCACATAGCAAGTTTTTTTTTTGTGCGCGTGTGTTTTTAGAATAAAATTTTGAATTTGATTTATTTGTAGATTAGAGATTGAAGTGCTGGTCTTTTAAGATATTTGGAAGGTTTGTCTCAAATTTGTCACCAAATTCGTGGAATACCCACATACATCTCACAATTAGAGTGGTGTTAATTGTGTAGTGCCATTTAAAGAGCATAAACATTATTTTAACCAATAGCACTCAAGAGACTTTTTGAGAAAATCTTTCGTATTTTCTTTGAGAAATTCTAGCTAGCCTGGGAAACCGGCCTGGTTTGGTTTCCCAGGCCAGTTAGAATTTCTGATTTTCTTTTGGGGTACAATTTTCATGAGACACAAATATAATCTTGTAAATTGAAAAACATTTTATTTGCCTAAGGATTGGGGTGGCTTGGTATCAGACAAGTTAGAGACACTGACTACGCTAATGGTTGTTGTGATTTGGAACTAAAGAGTTGGCCTTATGGAGAACCATCATTGCTAAAAAAAAAAATATGACCGTTCTCTCATGGTATTACACCAAAGACACAAACCGTCCTTATGGTTGTGTTAGGTGGCTATCTATTATGAATATCAAGCATATATTTTAGCCTTCTCTCTCTAGGTAGGAAAGGGTTTCAAGATTGCTTTTTGGAAAGATAAATGGGGCAGCAGGGTGTCCTTTCCAAGATACTTATTAATATATTTTTCTCACATCCACTAACAAATATGGTTATGTGCGAGACTTTATGTCTTAAAACAATGGTGCTTTCTCTTGAGACATAGCTTTGCGGAAGGGAATTAAAGATTCTGAAGTTGAGTTGATGATTCAGTTGTTGAACATTATCGAGAATATTTCAATTGAGGATGATGCAAATGATAAGTGGATTTGGGATCACAAAACTAGTGTTAAAGACTTATATTCAAAGTTGTTTCGCCTTCCAAATCGAGCTTAGCAATCCGGAAACAGTTTTCGATTCCACATTTCGTTTGTTGATGTCTTTTACTAGAAAAATCAAACTCCCACACCTCGCCATAATTTCTTTATTGAACTTTGGCTTATGGAAAGATTTTGACTATCAATAACCTTGCAAAACGAACTCTATGAAGTCACTATGGAATCTATTCTTCCCCTATTCATATAATGCCATGTTTCCCGTGTTGTTTGAGCTAATATTGTTTTCTTAAGCTCAATGCTTGTTCCTTCGTGATCAACTCGAATCTAAGGCAATAGTTCAGGCAATTGAAAGAGAGAGTCATTACTTCCCACAACAAATGAATTTGAGACAAACTTCTCCTCACTACTCTTTGGATTATTTGGAAGGAACGAAATAACAGACTCTTTGGAAAGGAACAAAAAAACTCGATGTTGTTGCACTCGATGTTGCTCAATGTAGTTTGGCCCCATTTTAAATAGTTAGTTAATAAGTAGACCCATCATTAATCACTATTGCAGTTACCCCCCTTGACTAGCGATCAACGTCCAAAGACTGTCTGGGCACGCACGTTTTTTAAATCAGTCATATTTGAAGGACAAAAATGTCCTTCAATGATCTAATGGCTGAAGTTTAAAGTTGATACAAATGATCCAATCGGTCCAATGGATGAGATTAAAATCTCTACTCTCATCCTTCGGATGACATTCAAATCTCAACTAGGGAATTGTTACACAGGGACAGGACAACTCAAATCTCAACTCTCTCTGACTATTTGAATGGTTATAGATTGGGGTGATTTGCAGTAACCGTTGGGGGGAGAGGAAATACGAAGTAGCCGTTGGGAAAAATCCAGTAGTTGTTGGGTTAAACCCTATTTAAAGTTGATACAAACCCAAGTTTGAAACTTAGGGTTTCATTACACAAGTTTGGAACATATCTGAGTATTTCATCATATATCTGAGTTCAGAACAACATAATGAAGGTAAGTTAGTGATTTTGATTTCATTTGGATATTTATGTTGACATTTATTAAGATTTGAAGGTGATCTTCAACCTTTCGCATGCGTTTTCTGAACCAGGGGACATTCTTACATTCAAATTTATTATAGGGGGTTAAGTTACAATCATTATCTATTATAAGAGGTAGGGAATAATTAAAATTTGTTTTTTCTAGCAGGTTCTTTGCGACCACTGTTATCAGTACAATCATACAAGTGAAGACTGCCCTTATTTGAATTATGTGTGTTCCAAGAATGGTTGTAGTGGAGTCTGCAAGCTTTTGAAGTCCAAAACCCAAAAAAAACCTTTAAAAAAAAAACAAATAGGATGTTCTTGGCCTGTCAAATATCTGGTTGCAAAGGGTTTTTATGGCTTGATGAAGTTATTCTAAGGAGAAATGAAGAAAGTTTTTTTTTTTTTTGGAAATTGAGCAGAGGTTATTTAGGATCCCCAAACCTGTTTAAAAATAATTCCAACATTACAATCTCAAGTAGGTTTTGCCTATTTTATCTTCTTGAACAATATCTTTCAAGTCCTCCGTAAAGGAACTCGGAATGATCTCTATAAACTCATAATTTGGAAGTAAACTCGCCAGCTTATCTGCAATCTTGTTGGTTTCCCTGTAGTCATGACTGATATTATATTGTTCGAGCTGTCCCAACATGTTTTTTATTCTCCTGATGATGTGCCTTAGGTTCCATGCTGAGTTCATATCTTTAGTTAAGTATTCCAGGACTGTGGTGGAGTTTGTTGAAATGTCAAGCTTCATAAGATGGTGCAATCTAGCTAGCTTAAGCCCAGCCTCTATTCCTTGGAGCTCATGTTTAATAACTGATTGTCCATTGGTAGCTCCTGAACAAGCTGCCACCACAACACCAGTATTATCTCTGATTACTTAACCATATCCTCCCCTAGTGCCCTGAAGTGAACCATCACTACAACACAAATTCCTATTAATAGCTTTTGACCATAGCGTTTTTTACCCTCACGCTATAAAAGCCCAAATTTTAATATCATTCTAACACTCCAACGCTATGAAAGTGGTAGGCGGGGAAAACTAAAAATTAACCTGCTTCCCTCTCAGTCTCGCTCTCTTTCCCTCCCATTTTCCAAAATTTTAGAAAGCCATTTACTTCCCTCTCAGTCTCGCTCTCTTTCCCCCCTAATTTACAGTAGATCGAACTAGTGTTCTCCCCTGACCTCGCCCCTCTCTTTCTCTCTTCTTCCTTGGCGCCTTCTCTCCCTCCTCACAAATCTCTCTAGTGTTCTCCCCTGACCTCGCCCCTCTCTTTCTCTCTTCTTCCTTGGCGCCTTCTCTCCCTCGTCACAAATCTCTCTAAAAAGCTCCTCTCTTCTTCATCTTTCATGGCACCCCAAGCCTGATTTCTTCGAGCAGTAATGAATAGTCTGTTGTTCTCATCTTTTCTTCTCCCCATTTGCAAATTGAAAAGTTAGGGTTTCCTCTCCCCATCTCTTCCTCTCACCATCTACAAATGGAACATATAAGAGAATTGTAACTCTCACAGCAGAAATCTCTTCAGGTTAGTTTAAAACTCTCATACAGGTTAATCTCTTCATGTAATCGATTTTATTTCTTCATGTAATCTCTTACAGAAAATTGAATTTGATCTCTTCATGTAATAGATTTTATCTTTTTATGTAATCTTTTCATGTAATCGATTTTATCTCTCACAGATCTCTCCACGTTAATCTCTCACAGATCTCCCTTCTCAACAAGTTAGTATTATCTCTCCATGGAGATCATTGCCATTAGGAAGTTCAAAGTTCAAACCAGGTACTTTCTAAAGCATAAAGCTGTTCTTCTTGAGGTTTTTCATAATGATCTTGTTTGACTTTTTAATTTTTCTTTTGAAGCTTAATTTGGTATTGTACTGTATTAATCCCAGTTCCCTCAATATTCTTTGTGCAGAACGCAATATGGAGAACTTGAATCTATAGGTCTGTACTTCTAGGCTGCTTTGAAACTTTCTGTATGGAGCATCACTTTCAGAACCTTCCAATTATATGATAACTCATATAGAGATGACCACCTGTATTGTGAAATTGCAAAACTGTGCAAGTAAGTTTTGAGAAGCTGTATAGACACTTCATATTTATTTACTTCTTGTGTTGTGTCACATTGTATGCCACATATCTGAGTTTTTGGGTTATTTCTTTCTGTTGCATTCCATGGTCCTGAGTTGTGTTCTGTCCACTTATTTCATTTTCTGTATTCGTTTCCTGTGCCTCTTCATGCCTGTGAATCACAAACCACGAGCTTCAGCTGAGCCAAGTTTTCTTCCAGCTTGGTTAGGCTCGCAAACTATAAGCTGAAGCTTGGCTTGGGTTGGGTTCATGAGTAAGATGAGTTGTAAGAAGAGCTTTGCTTGAGTGTTGTAGGGACCAGGGGATGGGGGACGAATAGAAAAGGACTTGTGTGTGAAAGGAAGCAGGTGAAGTTGCTAAGTTTGGCACCTTAGAGTCTCCATGAATGATAGAGAGTTTCGCCTCAGAGGGAATAGGAGCACATTTGAGGAACAATGGCACTACAGTTCTTGTTCTTGGATTATATTTCTTTAGTTTCAATCGGGCACAAGTAAATTAAACTGGTGGATCACCTTAAGCTAGTTTTATCTAAATGAAAACCTTTTGGCTTGGGATGGCTCCTAATTTCTCCTTATGAAATGTGTTGTTACTTCTCTATTAAAACCTGGATGGTAAAATCTAAAAAAACTATTCATGTAGTTGTGATTTCCTTGAATAATCTTGGAATTTTCAGAGGTTGAATTGTTACCCCGCCAAAAAGTCTCAACCTCTAGTTTCTTCTTTTTTTGGCTACTGCTTGATATGTAGAAGAATAGAAATATATTACTAACGAAGAAGATACAGATCTTACTACGAGCTCAAGTAATAGATAAAAAAAAATGAACAATGTAAAATAGGAAAGAAATCTTAGACTTGTGAAATACAAGTGCTATGAACTGGTAGATGGGGCATTAGCTTTCAGTTGCTAGGCAAATTTCCTAGTGTGAGGTTCTATAACCTATATGGACCGACACAACATTCTGCACACACATTTCTGTTTTTTAATGATGCACCAAGTGTACATAATTTTATTCAGTACATTATTCTTTGTAAATGGTAACACATATTCTTAGAATTTAGTGATCTTATTAACGAGTCAAGTTCATGAAAGTGAGATGCACACTGAGTGACCAACAAATTCTGAAAAATTGGTTGCATTGCCATTACCTCTAATTTTTCCCTGTTGACGTCGTATGCTTTTTACATTCATAGGTTTGTTTCTCAGCAGTATGAAAGACACAAAGAAATGGCTTCTGCTGCATTAGTGTACAAATGCATGGAGATGGCTTACATGAGGATTATATATTCCACAAAGAAATGGCCCTGCTTCCTCTAGGTAAGCTCATGGTTTGGAATGATGTCATACAGGTAAGATCAATGTTTTATTTCCATTCAGTGTCTTCCAAACCTACAATCTTTAAGGCTATTAAAACTGAATTTGAGCTGTTCTTATGGACCTCTCTTTTGACTTGAGGTGTTTATTTCTAATTTTGTATTGCTTGGCAGCTGAATCTGCTGGTGGCAACGAAAGTTGGAGAAGGTCTTGATATTCAGACATGCTGCTTAGTAATCAGATATGATTTACCACAGTCGGTTGCAAGTTTTGTGCAGTCTAGAGGTCGTGCACATATGTCGCAATCAAAATACGCTTTCCTGATTAACAGGTGCTTTGTTTATTCATTTTCTGTATGTGGTTTCAAAATCTACTATGAACTGCCATGTTTTTTACCTTCTCAACATTACAGTGAAAACCAAAGTGAAATATTGGACTTGATCGAGAAATTCAAGTCTGAAGAAGATCATATAGATCAAGTTGAATTTCGTTAATGTTTTACTGAAAACTACTCGCAGATTTAATTCATGTTCTGTATGTTTTAATTTTTTTATTTATTTCTGGGATATGAGTAATGATACTGGTAGTATTTTGATGCAGTTGTTTTGTCCAAAATTTGGACTGAAGTAATTTGTTCTGATTCCTTCTGATTGTTTATTCTGTTTGACTATCTTCATTATCTTCCTTTCCTAGAAATCCATGTTACTTAATATTTTGTCTCAATGGTTAGTCAGCTAATAGTGTCCCTCATTTGAGTGTAGGCAGTTTCTATCGGATATGTAGGCATTATTTTTTGGGGGATGCAAGCTTGGAGAGATTCTTTTGTTACCTGAAGAAAGTATTGCTGATGAACTGCATAATTTTTTTTCAAACACATGGGATAGGCATAGTGCTTGATATATGCTAGATCTACGGTATCTTGCTTCCGGTGGATCAATGGTAGATTCATTAAGGGATGGGTTCAATGGAACGAAAGGCGGACTCAGTTTAAGAACAAAGGATGAACCATAAAGGCATGATGCTGGAAATGCTAGATACCTTTCTAGATCCAAGATTCGGGAATCACAAAGGTAAACATCTCTAAATATTAAAATGGGTATTTCCCTTAGAAGCCATAGAACTCAAATGTTCTTCTCAGATCTCAGTGGAGACTACAGACACCATATGATCAGTCTTTTATCAGAATTATTAAAAGAAATAATATACAGTCCAATCCATGCTTATTTCCTCAGAAACATGGAGTGACATGAACCGGCTCACCAGGCTAGCATGTGGTCAGATTCCTTCAAGATCAATGCCAGTCCAAATACTGGCGCTTCCTTGCTTGTGGAGATGGACTCGAATCTTGACAACAAGGTTGAACTTCATCTATTTGTGTTTACTAAATGTTAATGTTAGAACATATATCTCTAGTAGAAGCTCTTCTGATTCCAATTATTTTAAATCTGATTTTCTAATTTCCCTTCTTCAGTCAGAAGATTCGTCTCAAGGAATCTTAGGATCTTCAAAACAGTATGATCAAGAAGGAAAAAAGCCCATTGAGAAGGTAATGTCCATTGGTACACTTAACTGATGATGCTCTTGACATTATTTCAGTTGAAATTTAGCTGATATATTCCAGTTTTTATATTTCAGTTACGTATGCTAGATCAAAATGTGTTTACTTGCTAAGTTTTCCCTTCACAACGTGTCAGCTACTTATTGGACTTTGTATTGATGTCTACAAGCTTGTGTTTTGAAAGCTATTGTGTCTGTTTATTTTGCTTCTGCGTAAATTGTCATCAGTTGTGTTTATTTCTTTCTTGACTTTTAAGAGTTGTAGTACTAGCCATCATTTTGTATTTCGATGTTAGCAAATTGTAAAATATGCCCTTGACCTCAGACATTGTCCTTGGACATGATTGTTCTTGCAGATGTTATGAATTATTTCAGGAGTTTCAATAATCTTAAACGTAATAGGCTCTGTGTGATAAGCTGAAAATGTAGTTAGATTGTGTTAACAATACGAAATGCATATGCATTTGTTTGCAAATGCGCCTCTTTACATTTCATTACAATTCAGTTGCTGGCTGGAATGAGTTGAAGTCAATGGAATCTTCGTTGGCAACCAAGAAATTGCCTAAAATACCCCTCTACGTTCTCCTTTAATGCAAGCGTGCTATGTCGAGTTTAATTATCACTCATACGAATCAGTAATAATTCTGAAATGGAGCTGCTGGGGAGGATGCTACTCATAGAATAAGGATAATTGATGGAAGTTATTTATTAAGTACTGTGTGAATGGAATAAAGAAATGATGTTCATTGCAGATATGGATGTGAAGATGCATTAATGGCAATCCTAGGAATGAATGTATTTACTAAATAAGTAGTTGTCCCTGTCGCTGATAAACTAACGGAAAACTGTCAAGACGGTTAACAATGTGTATATAGGATTGTAGGCTGAAAATTCTGAGATGAGCACAAGAGAGACAAAATTGGACATGAATCAAGGTGCTGAGAAGCGGTTTTGAAGACCCAAAAATTTATAATAGGGGAATAGGGGTGTATTTCGGGTTTTCTTCTAGGATTTATTTTGGGGACTAAGGGTCTATTGTCTAGTTGCTTTTGAGTTTTATTGAGGATCAGGATAATATTTCGTCAATTGGAAGAAATTGTTTGACTTATAATTTTTCTCTTTGGTCTGGTGGTAACTTCTTCGTTTTTATTTTTATGTTGTGTGGGGTGTATGCATATGCATTTGTTTGCAAATGCGCTTCTTTACATTGCATTACAATTCAGTTGCTGGCTGGAACGAGTTGAAGTTAATGGAATCTTCCCCCACGCCGCAAATTTTTAGTTCCTGTATACATGAAAATATGATATAGTAATTGCATTCTTTCCCCCCAAATTTTATTCATCTTACTTGGTCAGAATCAGTCATGACTAGATAAATCATTAAGTTGATTACCACCATCAATATCAGTTGCAGCTAATGCAAAAAATATTTTACTGGTATTAAGACGACTTGCTCAAAATCGTGAAGCTGCTCGCAAAAGTAGTATAAGGAAAAAGGTAGACTAGACATGAAGCAAGGAAATTACATATATACTTGGGAAAGGTTTTTGGTTGTTTCAATTGCAAAATGACCTGATCATTATTGCTTGACAGGCTTATGTTCAACAATTGGAGTCAAGTCGTTTGAAGCTCACTCAAATTGAGCAAGAGCTTGAGCGAGCCAGACAACAGGTGCCTGGAATGCAACAATTAGTTTGTTGACATTGGATATCTGCCTTCTATTCTTATCTAATGTGGCAGTAAATGGGTTATTGCAGGGTTTGTACGTAGGTAATGCACTGAATGGTAGTCATTTTGGGGCATTTGGAGTTGTTAACCCTGGTTTGTCTTTCATTTTGTCCATACTCATCTCTTCATTTGTATAGAATCTTTATTGTGGAGACCTTGCTCCCTTGTTGCATGCTACATTGGTGTTGGCTGATAATTAATTCATATGAACAAAATATGAGAGAGGCTGTGGTCAGTTTCTCACTTCATTTTTAGTCGTTTTACAGATATGACATTCAATGAATCTTGTGCAGTAAAATGCTAAATGTTAGGATTTCAATCACTAAGTTTATCTAATTAGGATTTTGAATTATGCTCAAGGCTGCCATGAAGGGTTTTATCGAAAAGATTGTTGGCATGATGAAGGCCGAACAACTGTTTGAAACTCAGGGAGGTCCGATAATTGTGTCAGGTGAAAACCAATCAAATTGGATAACCAATTTATTATTCCCGATTAATTCAGTTTGATACATTGTAAGGCTATCTCTGTTTGCCCCATTCTACAAAATTATTTCTGAGAACTGTTTCTGTGATTTGCGTAATACATGTATGATAATCCAAAACAATCCTTAATATTCTTGCAGTTGTTGGCTGATATTTTACACCGAGAGTCGTTTCTGTGGAAGCTGCAAATGCTCAAAACAGCTTCATCCTTTGTCAATTCTCGTATTCACGATGTTAGAGCTGAAACTCTTATACTAACCAGGTATTGTTCTCATCTCTGATTTTCAAGAATGCGCGTATACAAACAGATAGACGCACACAAATACAAAATATTGAACAGTTGTAAGCTTGGATCATCGATATACTATGCCAAACTTGCAACATCATGGCAAGAAGCCAGGAACTCAAACTAGCTTTGAAGCTTGATTTTCAATCAATTTGGAGATAAATGTTTCTGAGAGACCTTTGCTTAAATTGATATGAAAAATCAGTGTGTTTAATCCGGCCTTGCCAGAAACAACGTACTCACTATGCTTTGTATGTGAACCTTTTACTGCATGTTTCCAAAAACATTGAGGCTTATGCCTAATGAATTTTTGAGCCAACACTGTCAAAAAGGTTGATAGTGCTTCAAAGAACTCTATTTTAGTTGAAATCTTACGCTTATTCAAAGTGACAATGATGCCTTCAGGGATGGAATTTATTTTATTTTTTTATTATTATTTCTTGAATCTTGGCTCATTAGATTGAAAAGGAAATCAGGCAATATCAAGTTTGAAGTTGAGAAATAAATTTGACAAAGAAGAAGAATGTAGACGCTGCTGCTGCAGGTATGTCATCATGAAATTCATCTAAATTGTGACATTTGAATTACATGGAAATGCTGGTTGTGGCAGGATATTATGTTCTTGGTTGGGAATATGAATTTTACTTCTCTAAACTGGGCAACCTTTCAGGATGCCTCTGCTGCGCTGGTCTGTTGTTGCAAACTCAAAGGGATCTATTCAGTTAGTTTGTTACATGCATGAATATATGCCATCAAAACTTCAACTTATTTTTTTTCTTCTTGCTAACAGAGGACCTTGCTGGAGTTGAAGTACTTCACGGTCTTGATAAAGTCATTGACGGCGGAGCAGATGTTCTGACTCTAAAAAATCAGAGCATATTAGCTGATGGTGACATCAATGATGGTAATTATCGTTTGCCTGAAATTTTTTTTAAGGCAGTGTTTATCACATCTAATTCCTTAAAATCTTACAACGACATTCTGATTGACATAGCTTGATATGCTTGAAAATGTCAAAATTGGAGAGCAAAAGCAACGAGATGATGCTTACAAGGCTGCGAAGAAAAAAACCGGGATATATGATGACAAGTAAGATTGATCTTATTACTGTTGTATTTTTCTCATAGATGTGCTTCATACGACTAAAATATCTGCCATCTGTATTATCTCTTCTCAGGTTCAATGATGAGTCTGGTGCTTAAAGACAATCCTTCCACAGTATGATGATCCTGTTGATGACGAGGTTAGCTCCATGCCCTAGCATTGGATCTTTGTAATACCTTGTAATATATAGGCATATTTAGTAGATCATTTTATATAACTATAGGTTTCTGGAAAAATTACCTATAATGGGCATGAAATGCATGAATTTGTTCCGAGGAAAACTTCTGCTTATATTAGTCAGAATGATCTTGACATTGGAGAAATGACAGTGAGGGAAACCTTGGATTTCTCTGCTAGATGTCAAGGTGTCGGGACTCAATATGGCAAGTCAAGAAAATTTTCAATTGATGCACATGGCTAAGATTCAAAAAGTTTATGATTTCATCCAAATGCACTAGAACACCGATATAATCGTGGTACTGAAAGTATGTGTTAGTTTTAGGCCAGAACATAAAAAAATTTCAAATTTTGATCATTTGCAGAGATGTTGAAGGAGCTGTCAAGAAGAGAGGTTGCTTGCTGCTGCTGCTGCTGCTTGCTGCTGCTGCTGCTGTCTATAGGAGCTGTTAATACCATCATCAGGAGACCAAGTGATGGGAAGTTAATTGGTTACAACACAGACTACATTGGCGTTATTTCCGCAATCGAGATTGGACTTGGAGGTTTTTCAAACGCATTGTAACCTATGCCTAATTTTGTTTGAACATTGTTTGCTTAAAGGCACTTTGGGCCACACTCCTCTTTTACAGGTTCACAGAACATAACCAATGGGACTACTTCACCTTTAGCTGGTAAACTATTTGTAGTAATCGGAGCAGGTGGTGCTGGCAAAGCACTTGCTTATGGTGCAAAAGCAAAAGGAGCAAGAGTGGTCATAGCTAATCGTACCTATGGTAAGATTCTGTTTTCTTCTCATGAAAGATCACTATAGATTCCGTGATGTGATTTGTTTATCTGTTTTGACACTAATTGTGCACGCTGTAATATGCACGCACATGATAAAATTTTATTTTGTCTGAGCTAAAAATTGTTTGAGCAAGTACATTTTCCAGATCTATTAGATTCCATTCTAATCTCCTCCACCACCATTTTCTCAAAAATAATGATCTATTTTTAATGATGAATATATTTTTCTCTTTGAAGCTCGAGCCAAGGAGCTTGCTGATCTGGTTGGAGGGGAAGCAATAACTCTTGATGAATTAGATAATTACCATCCTGAAGATGGGATGATCCTTGCTAATTCAACATCTGTAGGAATGCAACCAAAAGTTGAAGAGTCACCCATAGCTAAGGTTTGTGTCCCCTTTATTTCACATACTTTCTAATAATTCAGTCCTGTGTCTTAAAGCCCCGTGAAATTTAGTTGAATTATCTGTCTTTCATTTGGATCAGTTAGTGCTTGAATAATTATTTTTTAATATGAAATTCACTAACAAGTTAATTGTATTTTTGTTTTCAGAAAGCCTTGAAAGGGTACGCCCTGGCTTTTGATGCGGTTTATACACCTAAAATGACCAGACTCTTGCGTGATGCTGAAGAGGCTGGATGCATTGTTGTCACTGGACTGGACATGTTCATACTTCAGGCCTACGAACAATACGAAAGGTTTACAAATTTGCCAGGTAAGATCTTCTGCAACAACTTTTTTTCACTTTTAAAACTTCATTGGGTTATCAGATCTTTACTTTTTTCTTTGGTCCAATTTGCAGCACCCAAGGAACTCTTTTGGGAAATCATGTCAGGGTACTAACAGTTTTGCAAAACCTCTCATTATTGGGACTGTAGGTTATGTTGTTGTAATTGATATTAATTTAGTGACTGTATATTTCTTTTATTGTTTCTATTCTATTTGTATTGAGGGTGAACTTTATTTAGAGATGCAATAAAAACATTTTCCAGATCTTAGATTTATTATTCTTCTTGAAATGGTGCCAATTCAGCCACCAAATATCTTTGAATTTCTTCATTGGTTCATTTCCCACTGAAATCCAGGGAAAGTAAAGCGAAAAAGATGAACATGGAACATTTCAGTTCATGATCACTTGATCAGATATAGGAATCTGGAGATTTTTGAAAGAAGTGAAGCCTCCATCCACCACCAGATTATGGCCGCTAATGTACTTGGCATCATCGGAAGCTAGATAAAGTGCAGCCTTTGCAATATCCAGTGGTTCACAATGTGCCCCTTCACAATGTGTAATAAAAAGTCATTTGATAGTAAAAAAAAAAAAAAAAAAAAAAATTGCTATGTATACTTACCATAGCGTTTTTAAAACGCTATGGTAGAGTCTACCATAGCGGTTTTAGAGTCTACTATAGCGTTTTTAAAACGCTATGGAAGAGTTTACCATAGCGGTTTTAGAGTCTACTATAGCGTTTTAAAAACGCTATGGAAGAGGCTACCATAGCGGTTTTGAAACGCTATAAAAGCCGAACTTACCATAGCGTTTTAAAACCGCTATAATATCCCCTGGGTCTATTATAGCGCCGGCTGTCATAGCGGTTACTAAACCGCTATGGTAGCCTACCATAGCGGTTTTTAAACGCTATTAATCACAATTTTTCTTGTAGTGCATCTGAGTTAACCTTATACCAGCCAGCATTCGGTTTCTTCCACTTGCATTTGATCATTCTCTTGATTATGTACTTTGCCTCCATGTTTCACTTGCTAAATAGTTGCCTGTTTTGCGCACTGTCCTCGACTATAAGCTCCTCTGCATTGAACTTCAGCCTGATGTCTATATATATACGTTTGACTAACTCAATTCCAGTGCAGAGTTGCTGCTCATACAACCTACTGTTTCTCTCAGTCCATAGAGCATACACCGTAGCATTGAAATTCCTCTTCCCATCCTAAGACTTGTCTCGAGTAGTTCAGGTAGTGCAATATCTTTTCCCATACAAACTTAGAATAAGTGCAATAGAAAAAGTGATGCTTGTCAGTTTCTATTTCTTGGTTGCATAGAGGGCACATATCAGTTTGAGTTATTCCCCACTTCTTGAGTCTACTTAGAGTTTTCAGTGCACCATGAAACAGTACCCATGTGATAAAACTATGCTTGGGAATGTTCCCTTTGAACCAAACTAATGGTGCCTAGTCTACCTTCCTGCTTCAACTCCTTATGGCTTCATAGGTAGATTTCATCGTAAATGCTCCCGTATTCCCTACAGTCCACAGTACCTCGTCCTGTCTACTTTCATCCAGTTCAACATCACCTAGGCTACTAACAATTTCAGTGATTGAGTTACTCGCACTCTGTGGGATACTCCAAGAGTTCTCACTAATAATTGCAAATATTTTAGCATTCTTGTAAAGAAAAGAATCATATTGTAGCTCTTGTGGGAATCTATCAATCAGTATACCTATGGGGTGCCACGGATCTTTCCAAAAGAGAGTTCCTTCACCATTACCTATAGAATGTAGTACCAGACTGGATGCCTTGTCCCTACAATAAAAAATCCTACGCCAACACCAAGAGGCCTCTCTTGGGTGTTGCATGGTCCATAAGTTCTTGTGTTTAATCAAATACTTCTTGACCCATTGAACCCAAATTGAGTCTCTTTGAGATATTATGCTCCATATATGCTTTATAGTGGCTGCTTCGTTCCCAATCCATATGTTCCTGATTCCTAGTCCTCCTTCATTATACGGACAACATACTTTATCCCAACTCACCATAGCTTTTTTGGTGGATACATCACTGCCTGACCATAGGAATGTACGCAGAATTGCACTGTGTGCAGTCCAATGTTTGTTTAGGCAATCCATAACAAGCTATCCAGTAGATTTGCATACTTGATAAAATTGCTTTAATGAGGACTAACCTTCCTGCATAGGTTAGAAACCTATTCTTCCATGAGTTAACCTTCTTCCTGATTTTATCTATAATAGGAGTACACTGATGGTGAGATAGATACGATGAGATCATGGGAAGGCCCAGGTACCTTACAGGAAGGTTACCCGTTTAAAATTGAAGTTGTTCTGTGATCATCCTGCGTTTCTGATTCGAGACACCTGACAGAAACAATGTGTTTTTGTCATAGTTAACTTCAAGTCCACTGCACTCTTTGAACAGCTTAAGAGAATCAAATAAAGCCTTCACTGAGCCACTAGCTTAAGAGAAATGAAGAAGGTAGTTCAAGCTCAAAAGCAAATTTCAACTTAAGCTCAAGCTCCGAAAGGGGTACTTGTTTCAAACGTGACGGTCCAAATCATTGGATGAAAAACTGTCCATGGGTGGATCTTCCATGCCTAATTCCTTCATGTTCTGGAAGGAGAATTATTAAAAGATCTCATCAACCTCATACACAAGGGCACAAGTACCTCAATTGTGATTCTTGCACTAAGGGGTTTGAGTGGTTGGGCGCTATGATACATGATAACATACCTAGAGGTGGTGGTCAAAACCAGATTACTTCAATTGAAACTACTGAACAACCTGAAGTTGAACAAGCTCAAGGCGGAAGAAGTAATAACTCTCCAAATGTAACAATTACTGTCCAAATGAGTATGGCAATTGAAGATCTTTGTAAAACATTTCTATCTACCTTAAATAAGAAGTGAATGAACATATCATTCAATATCAGTGTTGCAACAATATGTCATCAAGTCTGACAGGCAAATTCAAGACTGTGATGCCCTTCAATACTTGCAAAATATCATCAAAGTGTCTGACATAAACATTCAGTATCAATACTTGCAAAATATAATTCAGTATCATCAAAGTGTCTGCCATTCATATACTTGCAAAATATAATTCAAGTGTCTAAAATAAACATTCAGTATCAATACTTACATCCCACTATAATAGTATCACCATAACAGTATCACTATAATAGTATCATCATCACCATAACAATATCAACATAACAGTATGACCATCACCATAACAGTATCAATACTTACATCCCACCATAACAATATCATCATAAAACATTGTCTTAAAAAACAGTCTTCAAAACATAACAAGTTGGTATCAAGTGTTTGGTGCTCTTGGCCCCATGGTTGATTGATCCATTGATTGTCTTGTCTCTACCAATCTGGAACATTGGTGGCCTTATTGGAGGAGGCCTTACTCCTTGTGCAAAGGGATGAGTTGTGAACATTGAAGCTGATTTAGCACCTATTTTCTTGTTGTTCCTACCTCTTCTGAATATAGGTTTTGCCCTGGATGTCTGTCCACAACCTTATGTTTACTCCCTATGAGGGTTTTTATGTTCTGTTGTTGTGACCCTCCAAACCACACTTTCTGCAGCTTATTGGTTCCTTTTCCACCTGTTCATCCTCATTATTTCTTCTTTGAGTCCTTGGTCTCCCAGGAAGTCTTTTCACTAGAGGTGGGAGCACCAAGTATGCAGGCTGCCACACATCAAAACAATCTTCACATATAAGTGCAAATTGCAAATTACCTATAAAACTATCAAACAATACTGACCATGCAAAGTGCAAATTACCCATCAAACTATCAAACAATCTAATCTAAGACTGGTACTTACTTCTGCCCGCTCCCTCATGTTTCTAATACTAACTATGCCCCTTGAGTAAACTTCCACATATGCTTTAACAGAATGATAAGAACTACAATACATGCAATGAATGCATATAAGTGTGGGGCAATCATTATATAAGGAGCAAACATTAAGTTTCATAGGATACTTACTCTACCCATATAAGTTTGTGATTGGCTAGACAAACAACTCCATGCACACAAATGATGTTTGTCAGCTCCCATTGCCTTCAATCACAATATCTGACACATGTCTTCACCCTCCACCTAAAACCACTGTCATTATGTATGACTGTGATGAAACCATCAATAAACCCAAATTGGATGAATTGGTTCCTCTGCTCCTTGAACTTGTCAATGAGCTTCTGAGCTCTAGGTACTAGTCCATCTATGTCCCAACTACTGCTCTTGGCCCATTCTATCATACATAAGGCTCATCAGAAACATGTGATACTCATCTATGAACTTGTAGACTGGCATTTTCCTAAGCTTTATAATCCAATTGTTGAACCTTTCACTGAAGTTGTTGGTGATGTGTTCTGACATCCCTTTCAACTAGTCACTGATGTGTTATTGGATTGCTTTCTTTCAGCTCTTTCAAACTGAAGATACAGTCAACCTCTTTGTATGCTCTAGCAGCTTTCCAAAATAGCCTCATCAAGAACTTACCTCTAAATCCAGCCTTCTTAAAGTTCTTGTACATGTGCCTGAAGCAAAACCTATGGTCAGATTCTGGAAATAGTTGTTTCACTACCTCAATCAGCCCTTTCTGCTGGTCAGATATGAAAGTCAACTTCCCCACATGCATATTCAAGTGCATCTAAATGATGCTCAAGAAGTTGAACCATGATTGGAAGCATTCAGACTGGCAAATGTAGATAACCAGTGGAAATAGACCATTGTTTTCATCCAAGTCTATCACAGACAAGCAACAACCCCCATATTTGCTCTTAAAAAAACAGCCATCCAACCCAACCAATGGTCTACATCCATGATGCCAACCAAGGATAGATGCAAAAAATGCCACACAAACCCCAGTGAACCTATTGTCATCATCATTTCTTGAACAATAAGCAATGCTACCTGGATTTGCTGTCAACAATTCAATGCAGCAAGAAGGGATCTTCTTATAACTCTCCTCATATGAACCAATTAGTTTTGCCATTATTTTCTGCCTTGCCCTCCACCCTACATGGTAACTTACCTCAACAGTGTGATCCTTCCAAGTTTGTTTGATGAGGTTGTCAACTGTGAAGTTTGTTAAGTGTGTAGTAATGATGGACTCACACTCCTTGACAACAAACCTGGAGTTCATCATAGGGTTCTTCCCATTATCAACACCTATACATGTGTGCTATTCCCACATGGTCCTCACACTAAGAGTGTGCCCATCCTTGTCCAAGGCTGCATAACACTGCCATATACAATTTTCACCCTTACACACTACCAGAAGTCTATTAGGATCATTCTTCTTGAACCTCATCACAAACTTGTTCCTCACCGCATACTTTCTTAACCAAAACCTAGTTGCCTCAACTGTGTTCCATTGTTTTCCAACCTCCAAAACCCACTCATCTGCCTACCTCTCATCACCACTCTCCTCACCATACAAATAAGTTGTTTCATCAACAAATGCAGCATTCTCAGTTGGAGGTGAATGTGCATCATGTTCATTTTCAGTTGAATGACTTGAATGGTACTCCTCTTCTACATGTAAGTCATCCAAATGAGCAAACTCATTGGCTTGAGAAGGACCGCTGCATGGGCTTGGTCTTGTGGTTGAGATGGACCAGTTGAATAGGCTTGGTCCTGTGGTTGAGAATGACCAATTGAATGGGCTTCTGCCTCAGCTTAGGACTGTGCATCAGTGGTTTTAGATTCAACGGAAGGGAGGTCATCATCAAGCTCTTTTTTAGACAACTCTTCAAAGTTCTTCTTCTCTTTCTCAACTTTTGACTTAACTGACTTTCTCATTTTCTTATCTTGGGTCCGAGTCTGGCCCACCCTTGTTCTTTTCCCACAAGTGCTTTGACATTCACCAACATCAGATCTGTCATCTTGTACATTTACTCTTCTTGAAGACCTCCTAGGGGAGTACCAATCATTTGGTGTACTCTTCCTTGGGGTAGAAATCATCTTCCTGTTCCAACTTCTTTTGGCACGTACCGTAGGCCTCATATGGATCTTACTAGGAGGGGTGGGTTGTGCGGCAGGGGTAGGGTCAACTAAAACAACATTTGGAGTTGAAATGGGTTCAGGATCTACTAAACTAGATCCAGGATTGGTGCTCTCATGTATTTGTACTGCCACTTTAACATCAACAAATACATACAAAGTACGTCACTGACATCAATGTTTGCATGCTTTCAGAAGTACATTATATCTGCATCATTGGCTATGTCCATCGCCTCACTCCATTATCTATAAATGTAAGTGTATCTCCTAGTGTCAAGGAATGCTTCTATTGCTTTTCTACACCTTCAAGTATACTCTTGTTAAGTTTGTCCCAATTCAGATAATCCCCATGAACTCCCTCAAAATCAATAGATTTCTCATTCTTGTAGTTAGTCACCTTCCACCTACCAGGGACCTCAACCCTCCTACTCTATTTCCCATCATACTGAACCATCACATTCCAGACTTCCAACTCTTGTCCCCATTTTCCATTACTACAAGGAAACACATTCATCAATTAAATACAATATAAAGCATGCAAACCCATGCAAAGTAACATGTATTATAAGTAAAGAGAAAATACAAGACAAGTTCACATAATGCTTCATAGCCATAGCCATAATGAGTAGCTAACAAACGACAACAATGATTCATAGCAATTGCACTCAAATAGTAGTCTAACAACAACAAGAATGCTTCATAGGTATTGCCCTAATAACAACAACAGTGCTTCATAGCCATTGCCCTAACAACAACAACAATGCTTCATAGTCATTACATTGAATGAGTAGCATAACAACAACAACAATTACTCATAGCCATTACTGAATGTGTACCCTAACAAAATACCTAAACATTGCACTGAATGATTTATAACAACAACATCATTGCACTGAAACAACACACTAAGCAAATAAGCAGTGTATGACCCATCATTTGTGCAAATGAAGAAACCCCTAACAACAACAACATCATTCACACAATCCACGAACACGTGCAACAAAGAATGAAACACTGAAATAGACAAAAAACACTTACAATACGTCATGCCATTGAACATAGGGAGGTCTTAGATTTGGTTTGACGTCCTCTTCATTGTCTGAAGGAGTAAAATTTTGCCTCAAATTTGGTCCCCCTTCACTAAAATCACTAAAAGAGGAGAAATCTTCCCAATGAATACTCGAAGCAGTGCTCCCATTGCCACTGCTACTTCTATTCGCCAAAACATCGAATATGACCCTCTTCCCCTTCCCCTTCTTCATCTTCGTTTGAGCTTGCAAACAACAGAGCAAATCACTATAAATGGGGAAAACACAAAACGATTGAATGGATGGAGTTTTCCCTCCACTCTCTGAGAGGTTACAGATGACAACTCCAATCTTAGCCGTCAACGTCAATTCATCAGTGGACGAACAGTTGGGATGATGCAATTGGTCACATCCTTCAAATCGTGCGTGAAATGCACGTGAAAGACATTTTGGTCATGAAATTACGCCACGTGCGTGCCCAAACAGTCTTTGGACGTTGACCGCTAGTCATGGGAGGTAACTGCAATAATGATTAATGACGAGTCTACTTATTAATTAGCTATTTATAATAGGGGAAAACTACAAATTGCCCTTAAAAGTATGTCTATTCAATGGCAAAGGCCTGGGATATGACAATGACACTTTTATCCAAGATCTTCTCTGCTTTGCTCGCTCGTCTTTTAGTTCCTCCTTTCATTTAAATACAATTATTTTACTTATCAAAAACGAAAACAAAAAAATAAAATGAAAATACCCTTGACAGACTTATGCTACTTTAACTAGCCTCAAACTTGTACGAATCCTTTACGATTAAATGTTTTACGTTCCTTGAACTTCTAATCGAATAATACAACATCATTTTGATGTATATCTCAGTCATAGTTTGTCGAATTTAGCTTAGTAAATTATCAAATCATAGTTTGTCGAATTTAGCTTAGTAAATTATCAAATTCTTAATTTGAGTATTGTTTCTAAGCCCTATTAATTCTTAATTTCAGTATTGCTTTATCAAGAGATTTTTAGTGGGAACATAAATATGTATCTCGATGAGCATTGTTGAAACGGTATGAAACTTTGGTACATGTTTTTTTAGTGTTAATCTATTTTTTTTTCTGAAAATTTCAGTTCAAACACTATATATATATATATATTCCTTAATTTAGAATAAAAATTAAGGAGTAGTCAATACCATTTTTCCCCTAAACTCCCAATGCCCCTGTTATTATTAAAATAAAAAAAAAAACAAGTGCACATTGTAGAGACTAGAGAGGCGCTCAATTAGTTACAGTCAAGGATTGTGATTTCGTTTTTCGAGTTAATTTCGACCCTCTGATTTTAAGAAATATTTTGTGAAACATTTCGTTTTGTGTAGAAAAAACGTAAAAATTCGGTCATGATTTCAAATTTAACAATATAAATGATGTATTTAAATCTCTTAAATACTATATAAAAAGTCTCACATTACTCGTAGTGTCATACAAACTGAATATTACATAAAAATCAATCACATAACAAACTTTTGATACTAAATTAACATTATGAGGGCGTTTGTTTTTTTAAGTGCTTAGAAGCTAACTTCTAACTAGAGTTATAAATTCTGAATGAGCTGTTGATTAGAAGCTGTAAGATTAAAATGTGTTTGTTTTAAGGTGCTGAATAAGAACTGTTTGACAATTTTGGCTCACTGAGTTGAAACAATTTATGACATAAATATTGTGCTTAAAATCATACCCAATTTATTAAAATCCTATATAATGTTATTATACCTTTCATTACAAGAATATCGAAATATGATCAAAGATGTAGGAGAGTTGAAAATATACATGAGAGAGAGTTGGAGAGATGAAAAAAACTTGAAAATACAGATAAAGAAAACAAATATGAAGGAGAACCACAATGCTTAGTGAAGAAAATGAAGGTGTACCGTCAAAACTTAGCCCCGCTTATTTTTAAGAAGATGAGGACAACAATTGTTATTACAAAATTATGTTAAGGTTATTATTAGAATAAATTTTTAACTAGCCAATGGTAGCTTGGTTGGATGGTTAAAACTGTGGTGGTATAACCTCCACGTCTTGAGTTCTGTACACACCGGGGGCATGCTTGCCTTTTAATTTTTTTTTTTAACTAAGCACTCAGTGCTAAGTTTAAGTTAAAATTTATAGAGATTAAAATATATTATTTCTTTTTTTAATAAAATTTCAACATATTTTGGATTTCAAAAGAGATTTGGTAACTTCAAAATAATAAATATCAGGTGAAATTATCACATTCCTTGATAAAAGAGTCTCCCTCACTTGCATTAGCAACAGAGAAAGACAGAGGCATGGAAAAGGAAGCCGAGAATCATTAGGTGTTTGTGTTAGGGGTGTTAATTGGTTACCGAAAACTGATCGAACCGAATTGAAATATAACCAAAAAAGCCCAAATCGAGAAAAATCGAAACCGAACATTAGAAAATCGAACCGAACTGGTTTGGTTCGGTTTTGGTTTTTGTTTTTCACACATTCGAAACAACCGAACCGAACATTTCCCCTTATTTTGTTTTTAATCCCCTAACCCTCTCTCTCTTATTTAATCCCCCATCAACTCAATCTTATTTAATTCTCACCCCATTCCAATGCACCCCATGTCCACACCCTCTCTCTTAACTCCCACTTTATCTTTTTTGTAATCCTCATTCAGAAAAATAATTGAAAAGACCTACATTCTCTATCTTATTTAAGACCCACCCACCTCTCCCCACCTACCCAACTTCTATATCTTTATTAATGTCATTTTTCTCTTTTTTAACTCTCTTTTTCTCTCTATCTAACCACCTGCAAGTTGAGGAGGAGAGACAGAGTATGACTCAATCTTATTGAAGACAACCAAACTTTTCATTTGCTTGCTTGCAGCAAAGATGAGCAATGACGATGACGACAACTTCGACACTTCTGATTTGATAAAAAAAAAACTTATTACGTGATAAAATTATGAGAGTTGTGGAATCGTCATAGAAGGTTTCGGTCTTGTTCAAATCATCACATGAGTGTAGTGGAGATAAATTAAGATGCAAACAATGTAGTTATGGTTATAGTTTTTCGTATAATGTTATAATATTATGTATATGAGAAACATGACAATTTTTTTATAATCTTATGGAATTATCAAGAGAAATATGCAAGAAAATATTGAAAGAATTCTTTATAAATGAATAGTCGGAGCCTTGAAACTCTCTGTGTTCATTTGACATTTGCTTTCCCTTTATTGCTTTCCCTTTCTCTCTCTCTTTTATTTTATTTGTTCTCTGTCTCGTTTTATTCCTTTGCAAACCAAGTTTCATTTCCTTCTTTTTATTCTTTGTAGCTTTGACTTATTCCTTTTGTGCTAAAGCCAACTCGATTGTATGAAGCAAGAGAAAATAAATAAAAGAAAATAATAAAAAGAAAAAATACAAAAAATAACCGAACCGATGGATTTAGTTCGGGTTTGGTTATTTATTTGATAAATGTAAAAATCGAACCGAATTCTTTGTTTGATTCGATTGGGTTTTGGTAAACTTTTAACCGACCTAACAGATTAACACCCCAAGGTCATCATCATAGACAAGGAACCCGGTCTCCAATGGGTGATCGGATCCCCTTTCTTCCCCTCACTCACCATCGTCTCTACCTTCAGATGTCTCCACACCAAACCCTCCACCGATCCCTTCACTCCCGACTTCGCAACGGAATCAGGTACCTACTTCAAACCCTAATTTTCTCTAATCGAACTCATTCCAATTATTCATCGAATCGAATCTCCGCTCTGCAGACGATCTCAGGGCGTTACTCTTGCGAGGATTCCACGTTATTGGAGCATTGATTGTTAAAGATGTTAATTGGGAAGAAAATGCGGTCAAAGCTGCTGATGTGGCTCTCTTCAAAGAGATGATGTAGGAACTCGTGAAGTGATTGGTGCAGCTGCGGATTTAAGCACTGGTGAAATTCGGTATTTTGTGCTGCCCGGTCGAGGTTCCAAGACAGTTGAATCCATTCATAGTGTTGTTTTTGAAGAATCGCCCCAAAAGGACCTGTGGGAGACAGGGTGTTTGTTGAAATGCGAGTTGGGATTGAAATTGGCAATCTATTATTCTGTACACAAGTTATCTGGTAAGTATATATCAGCATCTATATTAAAAAAAAGTTTTTTTATTTTTTATTTTTTTATTATTATTTTTTATTTTTTGGTGTAAGTGTTGCACTCATTAGTTTATATTTATTAGAGTTTGGCCTTCGATTTGAAAATTAACGAAACCTTTAAGTCCACATCATTGAACGGTAAAGATTAATTTTTAAACCCTTTTACCCCTTACCTTAGTTTAAACCATAGTTAAACCCTTTCATTGCCATGCCCTGTCCCCCGTTAATATTTTCTTCGATAATGTAACTTTTTCACCGTCGTTAAGAAATACTACAGAAGTATGCTTAAACATTTGTCAGAATAGGTTCAAGTGACAGTACAAGTAACAACAAAGATATTTTACCTTCCTATACTACCGTGATCGGGTGTTATTGGAGTCTGAAATGATTGAATCAATATGCAACTTTAACTGATAATCTGATGAATTGGATCGGATTGTATTTCTTCGTGAGGAATAGGAGTTGCGCCTCCTCGGTGGATCACTAGTGCACGATCGTAGATTGCATAGTCTAATTCTTCCTCTGGAGCTTGGTATTTCAGTGACCCTTTGTACTTGCGATGCTTCAACCCATGCTCTTGTGATTGAGATAGAAGAGATGCAGGTGATGATAACTATGTCGCTATTAAGAGTAACACCATCATCACATAGAATGTGTGCTTCACCAACCTCACAGTCAACATTGGTATGATGGTGATCTCACGCTTTCTTTCCAAGTTTGTTCTCCTTCTCCATCCTGAAGTAGGATGTCTGTAACTTCCTAAAAAGCTCTAAATTGAGTTTTCTTCATGAATGCTATTGGAGATTATTGTAATCTCGCCTGATAGAGTAAGTTTGTGAAGAATCAACATTGTTTAAGCAAATTCGTGAAAATGTTGTTTAAGCATTTGACATGGTATAATCAATGTGTAATTAATCAATGAAACCATAGTTAACTCAAACAGTGAAACCGACTCAGTTTGTTACAGATGTAATTAAGCACCAATTTTGAGATGGATCGATATATCTAACAACGGCGAAAAGTTTCATATTGAAGAAAACATTAATGGGGATAAGGCATGGAAAGGACTTAACTATGGTTCAACCTAAGGTAAGGGTAAAAGGGTTAAAAAATTAATCTTGATTGGTCAATGACATAGACTTAATGGTTCCATCAAAAAAACGTTTTAAAGCCGTGAGGGCCGGATGCTAGCCCAAAGCGGAAAGTATCCGTACAGTGCGGGAGGGGGTCATCACAGTTTGGTATCAAAGCCTGACCCAGCTGGAAGTATGCCACGTGGAGGTGGGCCCTCGGGCAACGTGGACATTGTCCCTGTGTAGCCAACGAGGACGTTGGGCCTTAAGGGGGGTGGATTGTGAGACCCTGAGTGGACGGACCTGAGGGTGAGGGTTGGAGCCCAAGATGCCCAAGATGCCCAACAGGCCCAATAGGCCGAGAGGGGTTGGACGAGCTATAAGGGGAATCATAGTCCCATATCGCCTGGGTATGAGAGGAGGATGATCCTTATATGTGCGGGGTCATTTCCCCATTGTACATACGCATTTTAAAACTGTGAGGGCCGGATGGTAGCCCTAATAGTTTTCAAAACATGGGTCAAACTCTAATAAGTATAAACTAATGAGTGTCAAACTAAAAAAAACCCTTAAAAAATTACTTCAATTTATGTTCTAGTTTTACATTATGGTAGGAAAGACCCATTGTTACAAAAAAAAAAAAAAAAACTCCATTTGATAACTTGCATTAGCAAATAATGATCCCGTAACATTTGCTCAACATAAACGCAAAAAGTATTAGGGTGAAGCAAGTTTGTAAATGTTACTTGAAAACTTTAAATGCTTTAGTTAGCTAATTGTAATTAGTATGGTTGCAAGGAGTCGTTGGACATATTGGTTATTTTCATACTAAGACATAAGAGGAAGGCATAAAGCGCATAGAGTTTTTTGGTAAACAGGTAATTTTAAAGCCTATTTTGATACTAAGAACATTAGAATAAATAAACAAATTCCGTAAAGCGAAGTTGGTCAAAGCTATAACCACGAGGTGTTAGCCTCGACCTCTGTAGATCTATCGTCATTGTGCATAACTGAGCCTTGTGCCTTCAAGCTAAGGCATAACCATAAACTTTATCCCTTTGCAAAAGTAAACCAAAACTGCAAGTAACTAGATTATTAGAGGATGTGAATGGGTTTGCTTTCATCCATTTGTTGAAGTTGTATGCTCATTTAAATGCACCCTCATGTTCAAGTGTATATTTTTTTCCATTTAATGAACCATGACCCAACTGTGCTTTTATTGCTTCTCGGAATCTGAAGATAATTTTTCATCTGCGGTGGACGCTGCTTTCACAAACTTAAGGGATTCAAAGGCTGTTTATGTAATTGAAGGGGGATGTGAGGCCTCTGCAGGAGTTCCTCAGCCTGTCGTTCTTCGTGGTGCAAAACTGGATTTCAAAACAAATATTTCAGAGATCAAGCTTTCGAATAACACAGCTGAAGAGTCTGATTTGTATACTTTATCATGTTTGTACTTTTGCTCAAAGAATAAACCTGCTCCCCCGTTTACTTGTAGAAAGGTAATTGAAATTTTGTCAGATACATTAGAACCTGTTGCTTTCCTATATCATGCTTACTTGAATGAGTTTTTGTTTTGGTGGCAGTTAACCAGTAGTAGATGCCTTAGTTTTACCACCAACCTCATCCTGAAAGTCTGGTCTCTGAACTCTATTCAATTTAATTCCAGCCAAGTCCATCTCTGGGACCAGATGAAGGCCCTCCATTAAAATTTACCCAAAACCTTTTCTGACAACTCATGCGTCTTAAATTCCATCTTTTCAAGCCTTCCATTTACATCCATTTTCAACTTCCAAGCCTTCCAGTTACATCCATTTTCAACTTTATCCTTCTTAGTCTTAAGTTCATCTATATAAATTCTCTTATTTACTACCATAAATCAATGCTATGTGTTTTCTCGACTTCAATTTACTTCTACATTTGTGTCCGGTATGCCCATGGTCTTTCTCGGGTTGGGTGGTGTTCGCGTTTCGTTCAGGTGTTTTCTGTTTTTGGTTTTAGGTTTCTCCCAACCCGTTCTGGCATCATTATAACTAGTGACGGTTTCAATGAAATTTTACTTAAAAAAGAAAAATAAAGAAATACTTGTTTCCTTGATGACTGTAGGTTAGTTTGATCTGTTGCTTTATTTGTGATCAATTTGTTCCTTACATTTAATGTTTTTGTTGTAAAAAATTCTTTGGTAAGAGTGCAGATACAATCCAAGTGAGTGCCTTTCTTAGTCATTCCGAGAAATCTCAAAAATCATCAGCACCTATAGCCGGTATTTTCCAGGTATGGAGTTTTGTGAGAGAGTTGTATCTTAACTTCCTATGGATGGCAGGATGCAGGGTGCTGCATAGTGCATACTTCTTGATAGTATCTGAGATGTCATTTTCATCTGTAAAACAAATATTTTCATCTTCAGAATCTACACAACTTGAATTTTGGTTGTCAATTTTAAGATCGAGGTTCTCTGCTATGCTGCAAAAGACCTTCCTGTGGCCTATGCAATTTCCAAATTGGTTGTGCCTGGATTAGGTGATCAGTTAACTGCGATGAAAAGGCTTATCATGCCCAACCTGCAAAAACATCCTCAGGTACACTGCAGGCTTATAATATCTTCATTGAGTTTATTCATATATTATCCTGAAACATAGCAGGCAGTAATATTGCAAAAGCCTTTTTTGTTCTCCTACAATCATAGTTCTCTGGCATTATTGTAATTTCTATTGGCTGTGCACAAAGACACGCATATATACGCATACCACGATGCAACGCAAGACACATCTGAAAGTGGAACTTAAAGGAGTGGTATATCTATAGCAATGAGGATTTGTGTAATATGATCACATTGTCCATCAAGAAAATTGTTCAATCACCAAAGTAACTGTTCTAAGCTAGCAATTGAGTTAGGGTTTGGAATGTCTCTTTACTCTTTATAACTGATACTTTATTCTTTCCCTGTGAGCTGGGTTTCCTCATTATATTCATCACAAAAAACAATGCAACCTTTTTTAATGAAATAGTTAGTGGTATCTAAAGCTGGAAAAAGTAATTTTGATAAAAAGCACTTTAGCAAGTATTCTGGTTTACTAAATATCACTATTCACTGTCCCCATATCTACTCTGAAAAAGCTGGAAATAATCTCAAGGGATTTCTTATGGGACACCTCAGTCGATTCGAAATTGTATTCCTAAGAGAAAGGGGGTTTGAGGATTTGCAGCTTAATGTCTTGAAGACATTGAATCTCCCGCATGGATGTGCATTATGGAAAGTTATAATGTCTCGCAAATATGGAAAGTTATAATGTCTCGCAAATATGGATTCCAAAATCACATTACTATGACTAAGTAATGGTAGTGGTAGAAGAAGTGAAAAACTGACTTCTGGCACAATATGTGCCTCCTTTCTTGCTCACTGAAAGAGAAATTCAATATCTCAAATAAGAAAGTAGGTGCTGTAGCAGATTTTATCTATCACTCTGAGCAAGGTAATCACATTGATCTGAATATGGGGTTTGGGTTGAGGACTGGGAGTTCAGCCTATGATTGAGTTTATTGAGCAATTGCATCTGGCATCTTTACACCAAACTGAACATAAGTGATGGTGGGAAGATAAGTCGTGGACTTTCACTGTCAGTTCTTTTCTTGCTATGACCTCCCGTCTTCTTCCAATCTAATTGCCACTCAAGCCCATAATAGTGGTGCCCTGCCTCACATATCGATGGTCTGCTCCTATGGAAGAAGCAGTTAGGCCTTAGAGGACATTTCATATTTTGGTTTGTTAACGAAGGGAAGATTATCAGTTGATAATTTGTTTTGGTTGGTTGGTTGTCGGGTCTCATATGCATCTTTCTCTTTGCTCTTTACTGTTTCGTGTTGTGGCTGGTATTAGGAGGTTGATGGTGGTTCTACTGTTTGGGGATTTTGCAAGCAAAGTGCCCATGTGACCTCTTGATGGTTTGCAATGGATTCTTTTACCTTAAAAAAAGCAGTCATCTGCTGTCACCTGTCATGTTAATGATGAGAGAGTCTCCCATCTCTATGTTATTACTCTTTTGCAAAAGAATTATGGTCCAGATTAATGGCAGAGTTTGATGTTGTTATGTTTCCTCATCCAATGGGTATTTAAGAGCTGCTTCATGCTTGGAGTAATGGACATCCTCAGTGAAAGGAAAGTGTATTCAGGAAAGGCTCCCTCAGGCAACCATATGGATATTGACATGTAGTCGATGAACACAAGAAGAGTCATCCAAAATGTCTCCAAGCATCCCTTACAGCCAATGAATGACATTAGAACATACCTGTGGGTTTGGGGGGTTTAACTTGGGGCATCCTGGCTAGCCCTTTCACTATTTTAATTATTTTCTCAACTTGGAGAATGTAATCTCTATTCTGCTTGGTCCTTCTCAGTTTCTCACTCCTGCAGATCCCTTCAATGCAATTGTCATGTCATTCTTCACAATAAAAGAAAAGAAGAAAGAAATATATATTTATATGTTATGTCATAGTTATTATAATATATTTTGTAGCTGCTTTCTACTCTTCCATTGTCTTTTCTTCTCCTTTAGGCCTGCCTGTGAGTTTTTCTCTCACTAGGTTTGAGCCCAATGAATTTTATGGTGTTTTATTGAAAAAAGAAAAAAGGTGTTTTCATTGGGATGTTGTGTCCTTGCCACATCTCTCTAATATTATTGGGAATCTAAATGAGAATAATGAAAAGGAAACATCTTTCAGTAACCACTAGAAGCATTGCCTAAGACATTGTAATATCATAACTAAGGGGAATTATCCCAAGGCGAGGTATAGAGATATGCTTTACGCATCTTCTGAGAAACCAGTGTTAACAATTTGAAGTGTATTCCATTATATAATGATTCTATGAGAAATATCTATGGAACTTATCCATATGCAGGTAGAAATCCTGAATCCAGTAGCTATACTAAGTTACCAACTTTATCCAGCCTTGCTACTACTTCTTTGGGGACTGCCATAGCTACGTCTCTTTACAGTAAGTTTTGCGTTGTAATATACTCTAATCGACATTTTAGGTTATCAATTTTCTCAGATTTTACAAATTATCGAGGAATTTTAGATACCTAAGAACACGGACACAAACACGACACGGCGACTCGGCAATTTTCAAAAAATTAGGACTCGGCGACATGGCAAAACGGTCAAACTTTACTTTTTATTAATTTTTATTTTTTTATAACTCATATGAACATAAACAACTTAAAGCTTAAAATTATTTAAAATTTTTACTTTTGAAGCTGGAAGAGGAGAGCTTAACAAGAAAGATAGAAAATTTTACTGAGATGCTCGGATAGTCAAAATTTATTGGGGAGTGTATCTAATTTACAAATTGTTTCAAAATAATGTGTAATTGTGTATCTAAGAGCAAATTAGTCATCAGAAATAGATAAATTAAATTACAGAGAAATTATATAGCAAAATATATCTAATTTAGAGCGAGGGAAAAAATGACCTTGATGACGCCTGATGTACCATCAAATGAAAATGTCAGTCAAGAACCCTCAGATTGAGTACGGTGTGAAGAGGTGCTCTAATTGAAGCAACCCCTCTTCCCGACTGAAGGAATCGAAGAATTGGCGATTGCAATTGAGTGCAGTAGAACTGGTGTTTCTTCAAGAACTACTTTCGAAAATTAGGAAAAAAGAAAAAAACCAAAAAAAACAGGAAAAAAAACACTGGTCGTGTCGGTCTCAGTCAACGTGTCTTGACCGTTGACCGCGTGTCGGATACGTGTGGGGCGCGAGTCCGTGTCCGACATGTATCTGACTCTCGAAACGGGGGTTTTTCGAAGAGTTCGTGCATCCTTGCCTAAGATTGTTTCCTTATGTGGATTTTTGTTTTTGTTGACAGCTTCAACCTTATCACTTTTGTCCCCTTGGGGTTCTTCATCCAGTGACAGTTATCTACGAACTAAGTTATGGGGAGATGGAGATGAAGCAAGGTAACAGAAAGTTCAATTGTAGATGTGGTGATTAGATCAAAGTTTTTGAAACATATTACCATGAATTATCAGAATTTACATATATGTTAGACTTTTAAAAACTTAGCTCCTGAAGAAATGTTCCTTGAACAATTTTAGTTCAGTTGAATAAGTTTCTCATAACACCTGAAATTGAGTTACATTTAATGTAACTTGAATGTATGTTATATACTTATATCTTGTATCTGCTGAACCTTAATATCGCTTTAAATGATTCCTATTCATTTGTCCATACAAAAAGCTTCAAACTAACAAGAAATGGGCGGCATGTTCATTCCGGTGTTAAAGAAAGTGTTCAAGGTGTTTCTGGATTTAGTATAAGGGGGATCAACTATTTTCGTGGAAGCTGGAAAACAAGAAACTAGCAATTATCCTCGGACTAAGTTCTTAACTTTATTTCTCAAAAATCTCAATCTACCTATTTATAATGCAGTGGGCCTCCTATTTATAAAAACAAACCCTAATTCAAATAAGAAAAGGAAACTATCGATAAAGCATATTACCCTTAATATGCTCTCGGCTTTCCCCATTACGCCCATTTTTCTATTTATTAATTATTTGCTAAATAAAGTAAAATCCAACTATTTTTATTAAATGTGAATTAGCAAGCTTATGCTCGTAGCACAGTCACTGTTGTTAAGGCCGATGCCTAGGCGTTTTGGCAAAGGGACGCCTCAAAATGGAGCGAGGCGGAGCGGAAAGTGAGGCGTCCGCCTCACGCCTCAAGTGCCTCAACCAATTTGCAGCTTAAAAACCAAAAGCCCATTACATCCCACTTGTCTTTTAGGGTTAAGGGGGGTATTTAGAGTTTTAGACAAGAGAATTGGTGGCTGTTGCTGTGTGGGTTTTCAAGATTTCTTCTTCAAATCAGATTCCTCTCCTTCTAATTAGGTTCCTCTCCTTCAAATTAGGTGTTGTTTCCTTCAAATCAGGCATGTTTCTTTTTCTTCCTCTTATGCTGCCATCTTTTTGATGATTTTTTTTTTGTATAATGCTGCCATTTTTTTTCTTTTGTCTGATTTTTTTTTTTTTTTTGTTCTTCTCTGCCCAAACTCAAATCAGTAACAAAAGCAGAGAGAATTGTTTTTTTTGCATTGCAACTCTTCTTCTCTGATATATATATATATATATAATTTTTTTTTTTGTTCTTCTTCTTTGCCCAAACTCAAGTCAGTAACAAAAGCAAAGAGAGGGCAATTCACAAAGCAAAGAGAGTAGTTTTTTATTTTTTTTTCATTGCAACTCTTCTTTTTTGTCTAATCTTTTTTTTTTCTTTTGCAATGTATTTGCAATTACATATCTGATTTTTTAGTTGATTAATGAAATATACTTCATTACATTTGCTGCCATTGTTTTTATTAACATACTTCATTTACATGCCATTTTTTTTTTTCTGCCATTACATGTGCTGCCATTTTTTTTTCTTTTCTGCATTGCATATGCTACCATTTTTTATTAACAGACTTCATTTATATATGCACATTTACTGCCATTTTGTTATGCTGTCTTCTTCTCTTGTTGCCATTTTCCTCCCGTCATCTTCTTTCTTTATGATTGTCACCACCCATTTTCAGGAGTTCATTGGATTCCAACTCGTGAATAAACTCTAGTACATACCTGCAGAAACCAAATCGGGATGATTATCAAAATGATGATGAATATTACTTATCTAAATATGTTTCAATTTATTATAATAAAAATCTTTTAAAAAATGTTAAGGACCGCCTCAGTGAAGTGAGGCGTCCACCTCGCCTACCGCTTCGCCTTTAATGCGTTTTCAGGCTCGTCTGCCTCCCCACCGCCTCAACGCCTTAACTACACTGAGCACAATAATTCATGGGGCTTATTTTTGTCACCATAACGATTAATTTTAATTACACACGATGGTTTGGAGACACTCATTTAACACCTTTGCCATCTTGTCTACTGTTTGTGGGGAATGATCAATAAAATTCAGAGAAAAAGTGGAAAGTGTTAATTTGGGAAGGAGAACATTGACTGTGAAACAGGTGAATAGAATAAAGTCACAAAGTAACAATTGGCATTGCATCTAGATTGCACTATCACTGGAAAACTCTGTTGATAGTTCATGAGCCAGTATAACTTCTCTCTTATTTAAAACTGTACGGGTAATCAGCAGTATTATGGCTAAATTGTAAATTCGGAGCATAAAACAACAATTTGTTCTGTCTATTTTTCCTTACTGTTTTCTACATTGCATTGTAGTTATATTTACAAATACATGAACTGAAAGAAAACCACCAAAACCACCCACATTGTGCTCCTATACACTGAATAACCACCCATGCACTGAAACTGAATACAACACTGAAACACTGAAACTGAATAACCACCCCACTCACTCTTAATACTCCCCCTCAAGTTGGAGCATGAAGATCTCGAATGCCCAACTTGCGAAGAAAATCATCAAACTGTCGCCTGCCAACGGCTTTAGTAAAAATGTCTGCCAATTGTTCCCCACTTCGAACATAATGTGTGCTAATAAGACCATCCTGAACAGCATCGCGAACGAGATGACAATCGACCTCAATATGTTTCATTCGTTCATGAAATACTGGGTTGGCTGCAATGTGCATTGTTGCTTGACTATCACAGAACATGCGCATAGGGAGCTGAATTAAGACACCAAGTGAACGCAAGACACTTCAACCATTTCAACTCACATGTAGCCGTGGCCATTGACCGGTACTCCGCCTCAGCCGAGGACCGTGATACCGTGTCTTGTTTCTTGGTCTTCCAGAAAATCGGAGATCCTCCAAAAAATGCCAAATACCCTGTCACAGAACGTCGTGTAATAGGACAACTGGCCCAATCGGAATCACAATATACGCTTAGCCGAAAATCTGTAATCCTACGCAATAAAATACCTTGACCAGGATGTCCCTTCAGGTACCTAACAATCCGTAGAGCTGCTTCCCAATGGCGCACGCGTGGTGTCTGCATGAATTGTGCCAAAGTATGCACCGAATAGCATAGTTCAGGTCGTGTAATAATCAAGTAAATCAATCGACCAATCAACCGCCTATACTTCTCCGGATCATCCATATAGGTACTGTCGTCGAGAGCCAATCCATGATTTTGCTCTAACGGAATGTAGGTGGGCTTGCTGCCCAGAAGCCCTGTCTCTGCGATAATGTCTAGTGCATACTTTCGTTGAGACAGAAAAATTTCGTCGTTGCCGCGAGCGACCTCTAGCCCAAAAAAATATTTCAACGTACCCAGATCTTTCATATGAAAACAGTTATTAAGATACTGTTTAAAACAACTCACCGAATCCTGGTCATCCCCTGCTATAATCAGATCGTCAACATACACAAGAACGGCTAGAAAATTTCCATTCCGGTTCAGGGTAAACATGGAATAATCAGAATAGGACTGTATAAATCCATATGACTTCAATGCATTGGAGAGTTTGGCAAACCAGTTTCGGGGAGCCTGTCGCAAACCATACAAAGACTTGCGCAAGCGGCACACTTTCCCAGGAGCATTGCCGACAAATCCTGGTGGAGGACGCATGTATACTTTCTCAGCCAAGTCTCCATGCAGGAACGCATTCCTAACATCCATCTGATGCAGCGTCCATCCTCGAGCTGCTGCCATCGTCAATAGCACACGAACAGTTACCATTTTTGCAACTGGAGCAAAAGTCTCTGTGTAGTCAACACCTTCTTTCTGATTATTCCCAAGTACCACCAGTCGTGCCTTATGGCGCTCAATGCTGCCATCTGAATTGTACTTGATTTTATAAACCCATTTGCACCCAATGGGTTTCTGTCCCGATGGTAAATCTTCCACTGTCCATGTACCATTATCCTCCAATGCTTGTATTTCCTCCTTCATGGCATTACGCCAGTGGACATCCTTTACTGCGTCAGAATACCTAGTAGGTTCACAACCTGCAGTCATAGCTGCGAGAAAACGTCTGTGTTTCATAGTAAAATTGTCACAATGTACATAATTAGTTATAGGATATGGAGTACCTGAGGATCCTGAGGGGGGCGATGGCGACGGGACTCGTCCAAGGAGGCGAGTGGTGTGACAAATATAATCCTGCAAATGTCTTGGAGCTCGTTGATCCCTTGAAAAACGTTGATCAAAACCGAAAGTAGAAGTAGTTGTCGTTAATGGGTCTCGCTCCACAATCGGTGTATCAACATTGAGGCTCCCCCTGGCATCTAAATCCGTGGTTCCCAACTCAGACGAGGCATCTGTAACTAATGGTATCCCATCATCCACCATGACGGGACCTGACTCTAACAAGTCATCATCTCTCATAGCAGGTGAAAGGTATTCTCACTAAAAACCACATCTCGCGAGACAAAAATTCCTCGGTTTCTAAGTCATACAACCGCCAACCTTTCTTTTCGAAGGGATAACCCATAAAGATACACCGTCGACTCCAAGGTGCAAATTTATCTGAATTTCGAACTCTAGCATAACACATACAGCCAAAAACCCGAAACATGTCGTAGGACGGGATACGACCAAATAGGAGCTCATAAGGGGTCTTGCCCTCCATGACCGATGACGGAGTACGATTAATCAAATAACCAGCCGTCAAAATGCATTCTCCCCAAAGCTGAATGGGTAGATTAGCTTGAAATCTTAAAGATCGAGCAACATTAAGGATATGTCGAAGCTTTCTTTCCACCCGATCATTTTGCTGTGGTGTGTCTACACATGAAGTTTGGTGAAGAATACCACAACTCTCAAAGTAGGATTTTAAACATGTAAACTCAGTTCCATTGTAACTCCACACAGTTTGAACATTAGTCCCAAATTGTCGACACACCATAACACAAAAATTCTTCAACACACTACTCACTTCAGTTTTCTCAAGTAACAAATAAACCCAAACCGCCCGAGAATAGTCATCCACAATTGTCAAGAAGTAAACAGCTCTGCAAGAGGAGGGAGTGCGATATGAACCCCATACATCACAATGAATCAAAGAAAATGGCGCAGTTGCTTTCTTATCACTAATAGGAAAAACATCTCTAGTTTGTTTAGCTCTAAAGACAAATGTCACAAGGCAAATCAGAAGTTCCACTAACATTAAACTCAAACTTTGGAACAAATCCCACAACTTGATACGAGGGATGGCCAAGTCTTCGATGCCACAATTCCGATTTGTTGTTGACTTCAACCTTGCAGGCTCAGACCTTTGTCACACCACGTATTATGTAGATCTCGTCGCAATACTCACCCGCACCAATCAGGATCCTCGAAGTGCAGTCCTGTATCACGCATAACTTATTAGTGTCACAATATATCTCGTGTCATCAAGTAATTTTCCAATAGATAATAACTTACAAGTCAATTGCGGAACAAACAAAACATTTCGTAATGCAATATTGTTCCCTAGGATCACTGTCCCCCGTTTAGTTGCGGCTACATGTGAGCCATTCGGCAGCCCCACAGGGCAAGATTGTTCTACATCTTCGATGTCAGACAGAAATTCAAAGCTTCCTGTCATGTGATGCGAGGCCCCTGAATCAAGAATCCAGTCAGTCCATTTCTTACCAGACAGTTTTTCTGTTTTTGATTTCTGGTCGTTTAACAATCCCCGCAACGCCTCCCATTGTTCCTCGGTCAGATTATTCAATCCTCGCTTATCTGCGTCAGTCAGTTCAGCAGATGTGCCACCAGACAGTCCGCCAGACAGTCCAGAAGTCAGTCCAGCAGACGTTGAGTTTGCAGAGAACGCGTGTGCTGCGTTGGCTCGTGGAGCACCTCGACCGCGGCCTGTCCCTCTGAACGCACCTCGGCCAGCAGTGCTGCGTCCTCCTTTCGGTCTGTCACCCCACCAATCAGGATATCCTATTAATTGGAAACAGGAAGTCGACTCATGTCCTATACGTCCACAATTTCTGCACGTATCTCTGCCTTCTGTCGCACGTGGTTTTGTTTGAGTGAAAAATGCCACAGCATTATCACTTTTGTCATCTCTGTTTCGTGCCACATCACGATGTCTCTCTTCGGTTACGATCATTGCGTAAACCCGGTTCAGGTTGGGTAAAGGATCCAAATTTAGAATGGTAGAGCGGACTGTGCCAAAAATCGAGTCGTCTAGACCCATTAAAAACTGATGAACCTGCTCCTCTTCCCGTCGCCTGATCAGATTCTCAGTGATCTTGCATTGACACCCACCGCAGTCACACGTGAGAATGGGTTCGTAGTTGTTAATCTCATCCCACAACATTTTCATTTTCCCGAAGTAGGCTGCAACAACCTGCCCTTTTTGTTTACAGTCAGCCAATTCAGCCTTCATTTGCTGCAACCGTGGTCCATTGGCAACCGCAAATCGCAGTTGAAGATCAGCCCAGAGTTCCTTCGCCGTTTCTCGGTACGTTATGATCGAACGCAGGGTTGGTTCAATGGTATTGAAAGTCCACGCGACAAGCATGGAATTAATCATCCACCAATCTTCGAGTTCCGAATTATTTTCGGAAAGTTTTGTTATAGTTCCATCAACAAAACCCAATTTCTTCTTCGCCCGCTTGCCCGCAACGCGACTCTCATGGCTTTTGCCCATTCTTCAAAGTTTGTTCCCTTTAACTGAACATGCGTCACGAGGCTCCATGGATGGTCCGCCGAGGTCAGTTTGTACGGAGAGAAAGCATCTTTGGTCTTGGTACTGCCTGATCCTCCAACCATGTCAAGGCTCTGATACCATGTAAATTCAGAGCATAAAACAACGATTTGTTCTGTCTATTTTTCCTTACTGTTTTCTACATTGCATTGTAGTTATATTTACAAATACATGAACCGAAAGAAAACCACCAAAACCACCCACATTGTGCTCCTATACACTGAATAACCACCCATGCACTGAAACTGAATACAACACTGAAACACTGAAACTGAATAACCACCCCCACTCACTCTTAATATAAATGATTTGAATTTTCTGGGTTCTGTGCCGATGGATATGCATGTGGAGATCTCTGATGCATAGAAATCCATATATTCTTTATTGATTTCACCTTCTTTTGTTCTTAAAAAAAAAAAAAAAACCCCACTGATTGCAAGTTTGCAATTAAGCGCCTTCTACGTTTATGCTCTAAGGGGCGATTCAAGCAGTTTTACCTTTTTCCATTTATGATCCTTGCACTAATACTTAGGCATGGTCATCTGCGGCTATGTGTGTTCTGTCTATAATATTTAATTTTCATGCAGCTGAGTGTTCTTCCATTTTTCTTATTCTGTCATGCAGTTGAAATTAGAAAATCCTTACACTTAAGACTTGGATTACCCTTGGATCGTCCTCTGCTTACTAGTTGCTAATGCCTTGAACTTTTCCACTGAAAGGGATGTTGCACGTAGAACTTCGATTAGACATGGTAATATGTCTTTGTTTAGTTTCTTTAGACTGCATCAACTTTAACTGTGAAAATCTTCATACTTGTAATTGCAGCTTCAACATTGCTGAAGGATGTACATATTGGTATTCCAGCTAGTGGAGGTTAGTCTTTTGAAATGAATTACTATGCATGATGTACTTGATACTAATATATAATTGAAATTAGTTGTCAGAGTAATAAAATTTTCTCTTTATGGCACGTAGTTATTTCTTATAATACGTTATTGCCTATGCAGTTTCTAGAGGTTTTGGCGCTCGTGTGGATGGTTCTTATGAATACTACCATTACCTTCAAGACGGAGTCAGTGACTCGGTAACACCCATCATCTCTTCAACTAGTTTGTCAATGTTGCATTTGGACTAAACTCTGAGTTGTGGTCAATATGAAGTATTTTGTATGCATCCTCTGTGCATAGCATGATGCATGGTGCTTGCATGTAATCCATAAGGAATATTGGCAGTCAAAATTTGCAAATAATTTGTACATTGCCCAAAAATTGTGGGTTCAGTCTATGAAATGATTTTTTTTTTCCATCTTCTGCTCTTTCAGTTTTGGCTTTTTAAAAGATAATATTTGACTGTGATCTCATAGGCACGTGCAATGCACATGTAGGACGCTATGCAATAAACAATTGAAAAGATTAGAAACTTTTTAAGTTGAAGGGATCCACCTGATTGAATAATTGCTTTGTAAAAAGAAATTCAAATTTGAGGGGCAATAGGGACAGAACAAAATTTTTGTTGGGCAACTAGTTAACAGAATTTCGTGGTCCCACATATAAACTAATAGTTTTGTAAATAATTCTAATGAAGGGGCTGTAAGGGCAGAATACAAATTCATAAATGTTGAGTGGACTTACATATTTTCTATATGGTTTGTTAAGGGACTTGACAGTCTATGGTGGGTGGGGGAGGAGGGGCGCTAACTTCGTGAAACCTGTACATGCTCCATATTGATACTTAGGCGTTTCGTAGAAGGGATTTAAATACTCCAAGTCCAATAAATGTGTACTGATCTAGGTAAAAAAGGGAGGATTTGTTGAGCTTATGTCTGTGGTATAACCGGTACTATTCTAATTGGGTTTCAGCTATTGAATCATCCATCCAATCAAAGTCCATTGGATTCATGATTCGACGCAAGTCCTACAATCTTTATTATCTCTTTGATACTACATTTTGGTGTGATGGAAGCAAAAAAAATTAGACATCCAATTGTAAATTTTAGTAGACAATTGATCAAACTATCTCAGATTACGGAAGCAAGTCACGATCACAAAACTGAGATATCTTTAGTGAGAAATATCAACAATACTTTCAAAAGTCAAAACTAGTATAGAATATTCTACCTCTAATTAAATAAGTTGGTCCTTATAAACTAATGAAGGGCAAGCTTGACAATAAAAACAAGAATCTCCGGCACACAGTGTACGCATCGAGTATAAAAACCTATAATATTGGATCCCTTCACTGGATAATTCGAAGTAGTATACCTGTGAGCTATTTTGAGATGAATCCAGTTCCAATAGGTTTCTTCAAATATATTGGGTTGTTCATATTTAATATTATTAATTAATAATTAGGCTCATTTTAAGGCCCAACTAGGAGTACGAGTCCAAGGCAGTGAAACCTCGCTGGTTTCCCAGGCCAGCTAGAATTTCTGATACACTTAATAGTGACAGCAAAAGTAAGGGATGACTACATTGACTTCTTTGCTCTCAGGGAAATTCAGCAAGCAATGGTAGAGATTGGTGATAAAGAGCCATCTTTTATTGGGTCACGGTCACGGGAATGGATTGGAGCCATTGAATTAAGTTTTGTGTTAGACAAGCTTTTGGGTGTAAGTATGCTATTTTGTGCATCACATTATTTAAATTTTTTTTACTAATTGTATTAGGAATTGTGACATTCTTTGTGTATTTTAGAAGGGATCAGATGATTCTAAAATATGCATACTGTTTTAGTTGCAATATTAAGCATAATAATTCCTACCAAAATTGGTTATAGAATAGTGTGTTTACTATACGCGAGAAGCACCTACAATGTGAGCTTGACTGGATGAATTGCTGCTGAGACCAGGTAAGTTGCAAGATCATTAATTTGAGGTCTGGAACAGAACTTCCTCGAGAACTATCCTTGCATTTTGAGACCCAAGGAACTCCTGTGATGATTGGTTAGTACTCAGAGAACCGAATATTCTGCTTCTTGTACACATCTTTCCTTTTAACGAAATAATGCCATAGAACCTAGTCCTGGAAAATAATTTCTTTTGGCAGGGCTGTCAATTTTCTTCTGATTTAATTTATAAAATACATAATTTCAAGCGTAACTGCCTACCACGTCATAGTGGGTGCATATGCAAGGATTTTTGGTGTTTAATATTTGATGCATCCAACCTAGAGAACTCTTGATCTATGAACCCTTGACTACAGGTACGGGTAATGAGGATCTTAAGAAGATGGTGTGGGTGGAAAAAGGCTGTTGATAGCAAAGGTAAAAGTTTGTTCTTGCATGATAAGTTTTATAACCTGTTGCTTCCACAAAGGCCCAACATGGTCTGAAAGCAATACCCAGAATATAGAACTACTTGGTTAACTAACAGAGAAGAAACACAGTTTTTATGTTTACTTTATGCATAGCTATTTGTCTAGCACATATCGAGGAATTTTTGAAGGAGGTGTATTATGAGTTCAAATTCTTTCTTTTAGTAGCTAACATTCAAATAGTAGTGTGTAGCAAGTTTTCACAGCAAAAGTCACAGATGTAAGAATTCTTTTATTCGCCAGGGGCTAATGAGACCACCCATTTATTCTCATCATCCTCTTCTCAAGGAGGATGCAAACTGGTGATGGATAACAAGTAGGTGGAGCATATAAACTAACGAAGCAAAATTGTTAATTACCACTTTGATTGTTTTTATTATTAATATTTTTACCACTTTGAATTGTTTTTATAGTTAAGTCACCATTATATAAATGATTTTGATTGTGTACATTTCTTAGTAGGTGTGTTTTGTTATCTTGAAACAGTACCCTATCATTGCCAAATCAATTTAGTCATAATACAAAAAAGATGAGTAGGATCATTTACACTAAAAGCTTTCCTTCATTCATTTCCGTCCATTCAAAGGAGCAACACTAGGTATAATTTGGTGTAGCCTGTCTTCATCAAAATGAGGGAGCAATGCAGGGGATCAACGTTAACTGTTTAAGTATGTTTGGTTGCAGAATTGAATTTTTTTAAAAACGTAGCATTTCTGTGGTGGATTCATAATCTCACTTAGGAATTTCATTGTTGAATTGAATGATTTTGCATTTGCTAGAGAACATCTGTGATACTCACAGTTATGTAGTGGTTTCATCAACCGTCTCTCATGTCCAACACTCGGCACTGTTTTCACGAAATCAAGCACAACCTAAATGTTTAGATATTTCCATTGACAAGAGCCATAAGTATCCTACTATCCTTCATTAAGTTAACATTCCACTTGATAACCAAAGTACGAGCAGAATTTAATTGCAGGAAAAATGAAAAAAAAAAAGAGAAAAAGAAAGGAAGCGTTTTTTGTGTTTTGTCCAAAATCTTGGTCTCAAGTAAGGGTAAGTTTACTATATTATTTTGAATTGAATTTGTAGAATATAAACATAAGCCAGCATATGATTTCCCCCAAAATCCATGCTGATATATTATATATATATATAAAAGAATTATGAAAACACTCATTTTTCCTTTAGCAATATTTGCTTTCATTAGAGCATCTCCAATGGTAAATGTTAAAATGGGGATCAACCATTCTCCATTTTAATAAAAAACTAAATTAAGGGTTCTCCTTATTTCTTCATTGTTCCAATTACATCTCTTATTTTAACTTTTTTTTTTTTTTATCATTATTTAAACATATATTTCCCTAGATTTTGAAAATTTCTATTTAAATTTATTTGAGTGAAGGAGAGAATGAAGAATTGGAATATTTTAATGTTATTTCAAATTTAGGGGATGATATAGTTGCTCCTAAATTTAGGAAAAAGTTGAAAGTGAAATTAAAATAGAAAATGCTTTAGGAGATCCATTGGAACATGTATTTTCTCACATGAGCTCCTTATTAGGGGATCCATTGGAGATGTTCTTACAGTTTTCTCTTTGGGGAATTTATATTGAGCCCCAATTCTTATAGTTAGGTTTTGGACTTTTTACATTTACTTCTTTTATAGATAATGTTTGTAATTGTGTTTTAAAGAGAAGTAAATATCTACAACATTAAAAAAATGACTTTAAAGCCTGACTAGACAAACTCTATATTAAGAATCTTACCAACCTTTCACTTGTAAAGAGAGTGAGTCGTTTGAACCCCACATCTTAAATTCTATACCCACCAGCAAGAAAAGATAGGTTTTAATACGATTATTCAAAGATAGTGGAGATGGGAAAACCATTATGTAGGAAGGAGGTCTTTGGTTGGTGAGAGTTGGTGAGCATGATAGTGCATAGAACAAGTTACATAGAGGTGACAGGCATTTGTTATTTGTGAAACAAATTGTGAGAAAGACAGGCATTTAGTTTTGGTTGGTGGGCAAGCTACATTCCACATTTTGTTTTGGTGATGGATCTGGAACATTACATCAGTTTGGTGTTTTTAACTCGTCATCGAAGCTCTAAGCTCTGTATTAGCAAAAATGTTCAAAAGGCTGTTACAATATGATACACATTAAGCAACAGAACTAGCTCTATCAGACTGATACATTTCTTTGTGCAGGGGCCGAGAGTAGTTCAACTTTTTGGTCAAATTGTAGTAAAACTTGGGGGATTGCAAATGCATTGCCAAAACATAATTAGACGGAATTTCGTCCATGGGTTAACAACTTTGTCTCATAAATAACACTTTTATTGCAAGTATGTCTCATAAAGGGGCGGATGTTGTTCTGACTTCAATTTGAAGGTAGACGGGACTTGGTAACCTCGCTCTTCCATGGGACAGATAGGGATGGCAGTGGGGCGGATTTTCATGGATATCCGCCCCACTCGCCCCTTTTGGGGCAGATTTAGTAAAGGATCCCTGGTTCTTGAGGCGGATACGGATTTCCATTCTGCATCCGTTTAATAATCGGGGCGGATACAGATTTATCCGTATCCGCCCCACGGATATCCTTTCACAGTTTCACTCACACACACTCGCGGAGTCGCTCCCTTCCCCTCCCCCCTCTCACAGAGATATCACCCTCACACCCCCTTCCTCCCTCACACCGCCTCTCTCTCACAAATCTCCCTCTGCCCTCCCTTCTCACAGAGAGAATGAGGGTCAAAGCCACTCACAAGTCAGACTCAGTTTTGCTTCTCACGGCCAAGATCAGATTCTCAGTCAATCGAAATCAAAGCTTCCCACCTTCCTCTCCCCATCAGAGATCATATCTCGATCTCTGAGATCAAATATCTATGTGATTGGATCTGAGATCAGATCTCTGTGATCAAATCTGAGATTTCATCTCAGAGATGAGATCAGATTTGTGATCTTAGATCTCTGTGATCAAATCTGAGATTTGATCTCAGAGATCGATTTTTTTAGATTGAAGTTTTTTTTATGTAATTTGTTGTAAATTTTTTTAGATCGAATTTTTTTTTTGTAATTTGTTGTAATTTTTAGATCGATTTTTTTTAATTTTTTTTTTTGTAATTTTAGATCAAATTTGTTGTAATTTTTAGATCAAATTTTTTTTTGTATTTTTTTTATATCAGAGATCTGATATTTTAGATCGATTTTTTTTTTCTAATTTGTTGTATAATTTTTTATATGTATAAATGATCGTTTACCTATCTTTTACTGTGTAATGAAGAAAAAATTTTAACGAAAATTTTGAGCGGAGCGAATACCCGTCTATCCGTGCGGGGCGGAGGCGATTTTTTAATAAATTTATAAACGGATTGGCGGGGCAAATTTGGGGATCCATTATTTCTGACGGATCGGTGATGAATTTGCTCAAATCCGCCCCATTGTCATCCTGAGGGACAGACTTAGCAAGTGTGTTTTTACTAATGAATAATATATCTCCCTTTTTGGAATATAACCTTTGACGATACAAAACAATTCAGGGAAAGGATAGAAAAGGTAGGTTGGTGAAAACATTCCAATTATGTAGGAATCATACTAAGTGTAAATGAGATAGGGAACCAAGTAATATTAGGAAATGTGGGATTAGGGCACCCCCTTATGGATGCTTATTTATGATGAAGCACTTGAAAATGTTACCCTAATCATTACATTCTAAGGGTATGCAAACAAACCCCTTGAATAGCAATATGACTCAAGTTTAAAAAAATGGTGCACAAACACTTTTCAGTATGTATACATGAATCTAACAAAACAGGTTATACTTTGGAAATCAAGGATCAGACAAAATGAGTAACGAGGACAAATGACAATATGCATTACAAGGGGGTGTAAAAAGCAAATCATTCAGATATTGGGAAACAAATATCAGATATTTCATTTCATATATAAAAACTTTGCCAATATGCCAAACAAACATAACCATCACTGGATAACAAAATCCCACCTTCATTTATGCACCAACTTATTTGAAATGAAAACCCAGAAAAGAACACCTAATTCCTTCTCCCATTGAAATGACACAACTTTTGCAGAAATGAAAACAAATTTTTTTTTTTTCTTTCTCTTCTCACTCCCACTTCTCTTGGTTGATCTCTTTCTCTAGTACCTGTAGTGTGCAGGCTTGTAGGGACCCTCGACTGGGACACTGATGTAGTCAGCCTGATCCTTGGATAGAACAGTGAGCCTAGCTCCGAGCTTTCCAAGATGAAGGGCTGCAACCTTCTCATCAAGATGCTTGGGTAGCACATATACCTTCTTCTCATACTTGCCGGTTTTCCTCTCGTTCCAGAGCTCAAGCTGAGCAATCACCTGGTTAGTGAATGAGCAAGACATGACAAAGCTAGGATGTCCAGTGGCACATCCCAAGTTCATGAGCCTACCCTCAGCAAGAACAATGATGCCAGATTTGGTGTCGGGGAACACCCATCGGTCTGTTTGTGGCTTGATGGTGATCCTCTTGACACCGGGGAAGGTCTCAAGACCGTGCATGTCGATCTCATTGTCAAAGTGACCAATGTTGCACACAATAGCATTGTTCTTCATTTTCCTCATGTGATCAACCATGATGATATCCTTGTTTCCCGTGGTGGTCACAAAGATATCAGCCTGGGATACAACATCATCAAGGGTAAGGACCTCAAGTCCTTCCATAAGAGCCTGAAGAGCACAGATGGGATCGATCTCGGTCACAATCACACGTGCACCGGCTTGCTTGAGAGCAGAAGCACAACCCTTTCCGACATCTCCGTATCCACAGACAACACCAACCTTACCGGCAATCATAACATCAGTTGCCCTCATCAAACCGTCAGGTAGGGAGTGTCTGCATCCATACAAGTTATCGAACTGTTTGTACAGAACATCAAAACTATTAGATCATGTAATTACAAGTCAATAAGCACGCACCCAGTAGATTATAACATAAAATCACTTGATTCAATAGTTACGCAGTTGAATCATTAATTTAATTTGCTTATCACACACTTTAAAATCATTAATTGAAACAAAACCTAGTGTATGTTTTGAGATCTGAATCTATAATTGAATAATAAAAAAAATCTCCCAGATTCAGATCTGTGATGTCAAATTTGAAACTGAAGCAAGCAGATCTGAAGAAGAAGAAGAAGAGATTCAAAAGATGTGACTGACCTTGCTCTTGGTGACAGAGTCATTAACATTGATAGCAGGGAACAAAAGAGCACCAGTGGCTTGCATTTGGTACAACCTCTTCACGCCAGTGGTAGTTTCCTCGGAAACACCAACCAATCTCTCCTTCATCTTGTGGTACCTCTTGGGATCACTCTTCAAACCCTCCTTGATGATGGTCAAAACGATTTGAAACTCGGCATTATCAGTTGAGGTGGGATCAGGGATGGTCCCATTCTTCTCAAACTCCTCCTCGGCCTTTACCCCTTCGTGGATCAACAAAGTTGCATCGCCACCATCATCCACAATCAGATCAGGGCCACCACCAGGGCCCCAGTCCAGGGCACGCTCTGTACACCACCAGTACTCCTGAAGGGTCTCCCCCTTCCAGGCGAAGACTGCAGCGCTGTCACGAGCGATGGCTGCAGCAGCATGGTCCTGAGTGGAGAAGATGTTGCAGGAGCACCAGCGGACCTCAGCGCCCAGGGCAGTGAGGGTCTCGATGAGGACTGCAGTTTGGATGGTCATGTGGAGAGATCCGGTGATCCGGGCTCCCTTGAAAGGCTGAGAGGGCCCGAACTCGGTCCTGCTGGACATAAGACCAGGCATTTCCACCTCGGCTAGCTCGATCTCGAGACGACCGAAGTCTGCTTGGGACATGTCCTTCACCTTGTATTCACGACCTGAGGAAGTTTTCTCGACGAGAAGAGCCATGGCGAGACAGAGAAAGAAAGAGAGAGTGAGATCTAGAGATGGATGGAAGAGGAGGCACAAGGGAATAGAGGGGTGGAGGGGAGTGTTATATAGACTCGTTGAGATAAGAGAGATGAGTGAGGATGTGGGTTTCAAGTCACTATTATTATTATTATTATTTTTTTTTTTTTTTCTAAAGAGAGTTGTAAAGAAAATTAGGGTTTGCGGTTGGTGGGTATATGTGTGTGTCAAAGATGTTGGATCTGGTAAAATCGTGGCCGTAAAACCAGGAAGAAAAAGTGGGTGAGTGGTTGATTAGCATATTCCTCGAGATGTTCTAGATTTTCTTTTTTAGATTGGAAATCAAATTTAGGTGACTGACGACGTCTCGCCCACGTGAAATCTTGAGAGATATTTTGGTTAGGGGAAAGCGAGGAAGCACGGAGAACGTGTGCTATCCGCGCCGCGGCATCTTCTTCAACATCAACCCTTGAATTTTTATTTTATTTTTTATTCCTTAGCTTCCACCACCAAGGGTTTAAACCCTCAATTTGTGATTTTATCGCCCACAAGTCTACTGTTGAATCACCATGGGCCATGTAGTATGTGAACATAATATTCTCATTTATCATCTTCTTAAAATAATGGTCATGTGTCAACACTTAAAAATTTAAGGGGATGTACGAACATTACGTTTTCAATCCAAGAGCATACATAGTATACAACAATTCTAAAATGCACCGGTTTTTTACCTGGAATTTTGCCTGGATGGTGCCAAGCACGTGCACCATCCCCGCATGCCAGTCACGTGCCTTTAAAGTGGGCAAAAAAAAAAAAAAAAAAACCAAATTCCAGAATCGACAGAGAAAGCATTTGGGTTCCCTCTTTCTCATGAACCCTAGATCCAAAGGAGATTGAAACCCTAGATCCAATCACGCAAGAAACCAATCGACTTCAGCTGCAACTGCGAGATCATCCTGCGACAAATTGTAAATCGACAGAGAAAGCATTTGGATTCCCTCTTTCGCATAAACCTTTTTATGGGTAGTGGTGGGTGGCTTGAAGTGAATGAGGTGATAGTGAGAGTGGTGACGATGGTAGCATTTCTATTACAATTCTGCCTTCTCCAGCTGACATGGTCCTCAAGGTTGGGTGATGGATACCAAAAAGCTTTGTGGCTTGCTGAAAAGAGGGCTGCTGTCTATGTTTTCCTACCAGTGTGTCTTGTTGGTGGTTGTTGCATCATTCCACCTAGATTTAGAACTTCTGTCGAGTATGAGAATGTACCAGTTGTTAATGGCGAGTGAATGAACAATAAAACAGTACCATGTGCTTCATACTCAGCTCTTATACATGATGTTTGTTTCAGTGGGTATCTGTTATTGCATTTTCAATTTCTTGTTCTGCATCACAAGTATGAGCTACACAGGTCTGTTATGTATTCTGCAGAGTATCAATGTTGTCTAGGCTACTGAGTTCTGAGGATTACTGAGTATCAATTTCTTGGATTCGGCTTTTAGTTTCCCATTGTTCCACTCTCCCTTTTCACAAAAAATTTTCTTCTCTGTCGAATTGGTTTCTCTTTTTTTTTTTTTTTTTTGCCCACCTTTAATCCCACGTGCCTGGCATGCGTGGATGTAGCACGTGCCTGGCAGCATCCAGGTTAAATTCCAGGCAACTTAGCAGTGCTACGTAGTACTGCTCCATAGTATATGATGATACATCAAAATAGACCGTCATCACAGCCATACACGTGACAAAAAATATTCATCACGAGGATCTGACACTCCATCTAAGGTTAAAATCAATCTTAGAGGCCCAAACAATGCTTACTATTAGAAGACATAATCAAAATCCAAATTCAGGCCCGACACAAGTTCTCTCATAAGGAAGAGGAATGTCGCACAAAAAAAAATCGTTGAGGGAGTTACGCCTCCACGGACGTGTCTCCATAAATGAGAAGATTGTTACGAGAAACATCTCCTTCTGTTGCACCTCACAAGCGTAAGTCACACAGAGAATTAACTGCGACCATTATAAAAGGTAAATGGAACATTCGACAAAGATATGCAACTTTAACTGAGTTTTGTCTAGATTTACTTCATTCTTCAAACAGAGTTGCTGACTTAAGCATCGGAGTATCTTTTTGGAAGTCTAACATTTGTTTTGCAGGTCAACCTCTCAAGAGGACGAGATTTGGACGCATCAGTTTGGCGTCGTCTGTGGGAAACGGCGAGTTTCCTTTCTAAAAAGAAAATTTACAGTGAAGAAGTTCATCGAAATCTGATTAACGACCAAGAAGTTATCAAAGTCAATGGAACGCTCTACAAATCCACAATCTGGTGATGGACAATGTGACATGTCTCATAATATCAACCCAGCGACAACCGTTGAATCAACTACACCGAAAAGAAGGGAGCTCCAACAAGTAACGATTCAAATGTCTCTGACATCTTGGGGAATTCCCTCGGACCCCGTGTAGAGATGCTCATGGCTCAGATGAACAACGTGATCAAAATGGTGGATAGACTCATCCAAGTCCTGGAAGGCAACAAACCTCAAGAAGAAAACACACAGCTTAAGAGACATCAGATCAATAATAGTTCCAAATTTAACCAATGAAAGTTTGAAAGGCTACAACCGAAGAAGCCCAAACGTGAACCACAAGATAAGTTGTTCGCGACCTTAATAACGAGTCAATGTGAGGTCCTTAAAGTATAGCGGGAAGGGAAGATGTCAAATGGCCACAAAAAATGATAGGAAATCTAGAAAGACGTAACAAAAGCAAACATTGTTCCTTCCATGGCGACTACGACCAAAATACCAAAGATTGTCATAGACTGAAGGACGAGATCGAACGCCATGTCAGAGAATGGCGACTCGAAGAATTCATTAAGCTGAGAAAACTCGAAAAGGAAATAGTCACATCAGGGGAACGACCAAAGGAGACAATATAGGTCTTGCATGGTGCAGTTGGAAAAAAAAGAGCAATCCAACCGATCCCGAAAGTGATTAGTCAGAGACCTACTAGCGAAAATCAGATACCAATAACCGTCAGCGCAACGATCAAAGACGATGCAGAGGACCCTGACCTTTTCCAATGAAGATGCAGACGAGGTTAATTTCCCGCACAATGATGCCTTAGTAATCTCGGTCATGATAGCCAGGTGGAAAATCAATAGGCTGTTGGTCGACACGGGTAGCTCAGCTAACCTCTTATATCTGACAACTTTTCGATGGATTCGTTTCACTAATGAGATGTTCTCACCTAGCGATCAACCAAAGGTAGGTTTCAACATGGAGCAATGTCGTCCACTGGGGATGATTCAGCTATCGGTCGAAGCAGGAGAACCAGGAAAGTAACGAGTGTTATTGACAGACTTCCTTGTCGTTGATGCTCCTTCTATGTATAACATGCTACTTGGGAAACCCTGGATACACAAAAATGGGCACAGTCTCCTCAACTATGCACCAATGCTTAAAGTACCATATCGACAATTGTATCAGGAGAGTCAAAAAATATCAGCCTGTGATCCGTGAGTGTCATTTCGCAACGATAAAGACTCCCCACAAGTAGCAATCACTGCAGCGATCGGAAGAGCTTTCACAACAACTTGGTCAGACGAGTTTCGATTTTCCAAGCGATAATATGGCTCCAACTAGCCCACTTAGTCGATCTAACAGCAAACACCAGAAGAAGAAACAATCGTAATTTACCTAGACAACGAAGCGGAGAAAGCAGTCCGAATTGGCACAAAGATTCATCACGAGCTCGCCAAGGAACCGATCTAACTACTAAAAGATAACCAAGATGTTTTTGCGTGGACAATAAAGGACATGGTAGGAATAGACTCGTCCATCATTTCTCACAAATTATAAGTGAACCCAAACAAGAAGCCGGTTCGACAAGAAAGAAGGTCAGTCGACTATTAGGGATTAAGGCTGCTTCATCCAGTTGCATGTTGCGGAGCGTGCGGAGGAACGGGACGTTCATCGAGCTCCCAGTATCAACCAGGGATCTTCTTACCTCCCATCCTGAAAGGGAAACTGTCACATCTAGGGCATCATCGTGTGGGACTTGTACGCTTTGGAGGTCATTCCGTGTGAATACCAGTGGTGCGAATGAGCCTTTCTTCTGACCATGTGGCGTTGGCTGCCCATCGCGTATAGCTTGAATACTCAAGCCTCGTAGAACCCTTTTTTTGGACCCGTTGGACAGTTCGGACTCTAAATGCGCTCCATGAAGCGCATGTATTCTGTTGACCGATGGCTCCCCAAATTTGGTCATTTTTTGCTCTTCTCTCTGGATGATGAAGTTTTGTGCTTTATTTGTCGAATCTGTCGTGTTTGCCGGAGGATCCGGTGTCAGAAAGTTGTCAAACTCTCTCTTTTGCAAGTTGTTAATGAAGGCTAAGACGGTCGTTGCGTCGTCACATGAGCAGACGGTGTTTAACTCATTATTGAATCGGGTTAAATATGTTTCTAGTGTCTCGTTGGGTCTTCGCTTCATTGATATGAACGTCTCAATCATTAACTGATCCAGGTGTGTGAGAAGAGATTGTACATCCGAATCGTGATTCAACGGTGTTGTCGTGTGCACGAGGGTGCGATTTGGCTGCCCACACTTGATCAAAACCGCCGAAAAAGGCATTACAGGGATGGCCTGAGCGCTGGACGCGTCCATTGATTTTTCATTGTTAGGTGACCTGGTGGTCACCATCTATCTGGGATTTGGTAGGAGACAACACTTAGTGTAAAGTTAAGAACTCCAATTTGGTTCCTGCTGACTTGCACAAGTAGCATACGTGAGCCACAGACCACCGTGGGGTAGCCGATGGCACTCTGATGCTAAAGTCAAACTGGGATTTGAGGAAGGTGTAATGCTGTCACAGAGAATTTATAAAGTACCTTAGCTTACCAACCTCATGTCTTATTTATAGTGCAAGGAGTCCTGGTTCAACCAGGCCATCGTAGGCGTAGTTTAGGGAGGAGATCTTCGTAGAGATCCCTCTATAATTAAGAGTCGTGTTGTCGGAGAGAAATTCTCTGTTAGCTCTGCACTCCTAGATACGCAGGAGATAAATCCCAATTCAATATCAATCCATAGAAGAGAATTTTCCCGTGTGGAAGATACTCTGGTGTTTGCTTGCTAGTTGGAAGCAAGGAAAAGCTGTAGTTGCCCGTCCGAAGCTGATACTCGAGATACTTGCCTAAATAGGGCTTATGGGTATTGAGGATAGCCGTGAGACTTGTTGGCCTAGCATGCTGTGAGAGTCTGAGTCCGCTTGGCGGACTGAAGTTGAGCGGGCTTAGATCCGCTTGGGCTGAATATGTATTGGGCCGGTGCTTGTGACCGTAGTTCCTCGAGATCATCATGACACGTGTTCGGCTCAGGAGTATGACCGTTTTTATGTATCATCAAAAGATATTCATAAAAATTCGGACGAACGAGTCAGAAATCTGCCAGGAATGTCGTGAGTAAAAAACTGATAAGCTAGACATACTGGACACAACAAATGCAAAAATTTTAAATTTTCATTGATCTTCTAAGAAAAAAGATTACAAAAGTATCAAAAGAGACAATTAAGGAGGGACAACGACATTAGCAACATCTCTAGGTGGTATGGGCTCCGACAAGTGTTGAGAAGGTTTTTCGACAACCGAATCACTCAGCGAATCCGAAACGACTTCTTCGACATCATCGAATTTTCGCTCAGCAAAGCAACGGTATTCAGATATGTCTAAACCTTGCATCTCCAGGAAGTCCAAAAAGTCATGGCGACCATCGACCACTCTTCCAATTTGTGGCCTCTGCTGCCTTTAGCCTTTTGGTAACAGAATTAGCATCGCTCGACTCGACGTAAGTCTAGTTGAAATCGCAGACTTGGCCGCGACAAACTCGGAATTCAACTGAGCGATTCAAGTCACAGAAGGCTTAAGACTGGCAGAACATTCTTCAGTAGAACGAATAGCCTCATCATGCTCAGCCCTTCGGTCAAACATCTCTTTCTCAGCAACATCCAAATGGGACCGCAACTTACCCAATTCAACTTCAGACGTTTTGAGATCAAAAGCAAACATATCCCGAATGGCTTCGAGTTCCCTCAACGACGTCTGTGCAATATTTGTAGCCTTTGCGTCCTCTATGCACTGCGCTTTCAATGAATCAAGTTGGCAGAGAACGTGAAAAAGGACCAGAACATGTCCTGCCAGCTTTCACTCAATGAGTGCCACCTGATCACGGGCAGCCTTATAGTCTGATCCCATCACAACCGTGTAAGTAAGATGAGTCATCCCTTCCATAAGTTGATGGAGGCCCTCATCGATACGATGACATGGTGGACGTACGGGCATAAGAGCCTTATTAGCGAACCACCAATGAGGTTGCGAGCGCCATCCTGCACATCAATCTCGAAAAGCTAGCAGAACTCCCCGAGCGCAACCGAAATAGGATGAGAAGTGGAGGGAGTAGCAGGCAATCCCGAGGTCTCAACAACAACAGGAAAAACAGGGAGTTTGAAGCCCCGAGCTCGAGTAACCACTTGATCCTCCAGTGTCGGATCGTACTTGAAGTCATCCAAGGTCTTAGTACCCTTTGGATTCTCAGACTGCCAATGACCAAGCTGAAGCCTTTTGTTTTCAATAATGCGAGAGACATCAATCATCAAGCCAGCGAAAACTGGCAAACCATACGAGGCAACAAGACTTTTCTCACGGTCATCTAAAGAATGGGAAACCTCCTTCTTGCTCCTTTCAAGAACTCGATTTACTACCTCATCCTCTAGGGCAGAAGAGTCATCCTTCGAACCACAACCTCCTTTTCGGATAAGAGTAGGAGAAGAAGGAGCCCTAGCAACATCAATAACTTATGTGGTGAGCTTTTTCTTATTCGAAACACGGCTAGAACTAATAACCAACATCTTAGAAGGGCTGGGAGACCTAGGAGCTTTCCTTTTCCTAACAATTGATCCAGTACTCCTAGAACCTCTGACTAGGGATGGCAACGGGGCGGATTTGGACAAATCCATCCCCGCCCCGCTAGATATCACGGATATCCAAATCCGCCCCGAATATCCGTTTACCAAATTTTGTAAAACCCATCCCCGAACCGAACGGATTGGCGGATATCCGCCCCGCCCAAAATACCCGAAAAAAAAATATAAATAACAGATCATCGAACCACAAAATTTACAAAAAAAAACAGATTACAACATATTATTCATATTTGATTTTTTGTGAGATCATACAAAAATTACAAAAAATTCCAGAAATTACAAACATACCAAAATTAACAAAAAAATAAAAAATTACAACTTAAAAAATTCGAGGATCTCAGATCAGATCTAGATCTAGAAATCTAATCAGATCATGACTGATCTTGATCAGATCTTGACTGATCTTGATCAGATCTTGACTGATCTTGATCTTGATCAGATCATGACCGATCTTGATCAGATCAGATCTTGACTGATCTTGATCTTGATCAGATCATGACCGATCTTGATCTTGATCAGATCATGACCGATCTTGATCAGATCAGATCATGACCGATCTTGACTGATCTTGATCAGATCTTAATCTTGATCTTGATCAGATCTTGATCATATCAGATCTGATCAGCTCAGATCCGATCTTGATCTCTGAAGGGGGAGATGGAAGAAAAGAAACCCTTTTTTGTCGAGAGGGGAGCATGGAGCAGCGAGGATCTCGGCTTCTCGCGGCGTGAGGGGAGCAGGGTGCATCTCGGCGACTCGCGGCGTGAGGGAGGGCGAGGTGGTGTGCGGTGAGTGAGGGAGTCGCTCTGTGAGGGAGTTAGGGAGGGAGGGAGGGAGTCGCTCTGTGAGGGGGAGGTGGTGTGCGGTGAGTGAGGGTGAGGGAGGGAGTCGTGAGTGAGGGACTCTCTGTGAGGGAGGGAGGGAGTCGGTGAGGGACTCTCTGTGAGGGAGGGAGGGAGGGTTTTCTTCGAGAGGGGGATTTCTTCTTCGAGATTTCTTCGAGAGGGAGGGTTTTCTTCGAGTAGGGTGGTTTCTTGGGTCTGAGAGAGTGAGATTGAAGAATCATCGAATGGGTAGTGTTGGTTTTTGTTTTGTATTTTTTTTTTTCTATTTAAAGGGTCAGGGGTATTTAAGTAAATTTCATACTTAAACGGATATCCGTGGGGCGGATATGGCCAAATCCGTATCCGCCCCGAATATTCGACGGATATTATTTGAATATCCGTATCCGCCCCGAAACCCATTTAGCTATATCCAAATCCGCCCCATACGGATTGGGTGGGGCGGATATCCGTGAAAATCCGCCCCACTGCCATCCCTACCTCTGACAGCGACAGAAGCAATTCGGCCTACATGCTCATCAATAAAGCACTCTCTACGGTCGACACCCACATCACCAACACGTGCAACAGTCACCTCCAAGGCACGATCGACAATAGGCTCCGTGCAACCCGCGTCACCCGACGAATACAAACCACTACGGATAATGACATTCGTAGTAAGGAAATCTTCCATCGGGACTAGGGGAAGATTGCCAAACCGACTACATAACTCTTTTTCTTCCAACGATAGCGACAACTCGACTCTCTTAGGCCCTCAGAATGATCGTAGAATCTGATTTCCGCGCAACCTAAAATAATTGGAAGCAAATGACGCATAAAACCAGAACCTCAGCCAACCCCCATACTCCTCTCGCCAGGCCCTTGAAACAAGACGGAGAGCGAACACAACAGTTGCGATTAGCATTTACACTAAACCCTACCAAGGAATGCAAAACCCTGACATTCATAGGGATACTGGATGCGGTAGCCGTTGCTAAGGTCACAATCATCACCTTCCAACCGTTAGGAACCAGTTGGCAGGGGCGACCCCCACCAAGTCTAGGTAATCCTAGACAAGGAATGTGATTTCTCGAAATATGTCGAAATTTCACGAAATATTTTTTATTTTGAGGTTACCGAAATCTCTTTCGAAATTATAAATATGTCAAAATTTTATTAAGAAAAGAAATAAATATTTTAATTTTCGTATATTTTAACATGCTATAATGTTGTTATAGTATTAAAGTTTGTTATGTGAGTGATTTTTATGTAATATGTAGTATGTATGACACTACAAATCATGTAAGACGTTTTATGTAATATTTAAGGGTTTAAAATGCATAACTTATATTGTTAAATTCGAAATCACAACCGAAGTTTTAACATTTTTTCTACACAAAACGAAATATTTCTTAAAATCAGGGGACCGAAATTAACTTAAAAAACGAAATCACAATCCTTGCTCCCAGACGATAGCGGGAGCTGGAAGCCTAAAGCCGGAATGGAACATACCAGGGTACAGAGTGATATACCCATGTTTTGGACGACAAATACTGTTGCCCTCTTCAGGGAGAACGATTTTCAGATCGCCCGACAATAAATAATCATGACGAATGCTATCCAAAGTCGCATGTATCGCCCACTTAGGCGGAAAGAAAGCTTCATAAGCATAAAAAACATCGTCACTCAAAACTCTGAAGCTAGACATGATTGCAAAGCAAACGCGAGAAATCAATGAATCAACAACTAGAAATTGAAGAGGTGCAAAAGAGAGTAAACCCATACTCAACTTCTCCTTTTATAAGGACAAACAGCAAAATGTCTGTTCTTAGGAGAACGTGCAAGATATGACAGTCACACGAAATCCCAGAAATCGCGCTAAAACAAGCAGGCAGATGAAACATCGGAGAGACAACAACAACAACAACAACAACAACAACAACAACAGATAGTAAGAGCGTTAAATGTGCCGTAATGTTGAAATCGAAAACCAAATCGCCACACGATTAGTGATACATGATCATACCCACTAACTAAGGGTGGAAGTAGTTGATAATACATCAAAATAAACCGACATCACGACCATATACGTGGCAGAGAACATCCATCACGAGGATCTGACACTCCATCTACTGGGCCAGCTCGTAAAATCCAAGAAGGTTAAAACCGATCATAGAGGCCCAAACAAATCCCACTATTAGAAGACATAATCAAAGTCCAAATCCAGGTCCGATACGAGTTATCTCATAAGGAAGAAGAACGTCGCACAAAAAAGAGTCGTAGAGGGAGTTACGCCTCCACGGACGCTTCTCCATAAAGAAGGAGTTTGTTACAAGAAACATTTCATTTCGTTGCGCCTCACATGTTTAAGTCACGCAGAAAATTAACTGCAACCATTATAAAATAGAATATTCGCACTTTAACTGAGTTTTGTCCAGATTTACTTTCTTATTCAAACAAAATTGCTGACTTGAGTATCGGAGTGTATTCGGCCACAAAAATGTGGTCTTTGACAGTCTAACATCTATTTTGTAGGTCAAACTCTTAGGAGGACGAGATTTGAATGCATCACATAGTATAGACAATTGTTTTCCCTTAATGTGGGTGAGATGTAGAGATTAATTTACTTCTTAAAAAATGATAATAAAGGTTCCTTCAATGTGGATCGATGTGTTTCAATTTAGCTTACCAGATCACGCAAGAAGAAAGGGGATTGATCAATAAAGATTAAAAGAGATGGCGTGGGTGGGATAGAAGAAAAAATAATTTGGTATTACAAATGTTCTAGGTTAATAATACAACAAGGTCAAAACATCCTCAAAATACAAGCGCAATGTTAGTGTAATCCAACCAAATCGTTTTGTATATCATTTCTAGTTCTTAATACATGATAATGGAAATATGGTGGTTTTTGTGGGGGATATTAGGTGAAACAACCAAAATGGATGGAAATTTCATGAGATATTATGTTTTGTATTATTAGGATATTTAGAAGAAAAAAAATTGATAATTCTCAAGTTCCAACCTTCAAGAGTTTTTTTTTTTTTTTTTTTCACTAAAATTTATTAATGTAATTAATTAAAGGTTGGAGATTGGCTACAGTTACGACTGCTTTAAATTTATTAATCTAACAAGATTTTAATTATACAAATTGAATATCTCATAAAATAATTGTGAAGTTTTCCAGGTAGGTTAGGGAGGCTGAGCACTAAAATATCAAGGGGTTGGTAGAAGGAGAGAGACAGACAAATTGCCCATCATTTTCTGTAATAAAATACACTGGTCACCTACTACACTAAATTTTAAAATAATAATATGGATAAAAAAAATAAAAGCTCGACTAATGTTATACGAAACTGAACAAAAATCATTCCACCATACCACATTGGACGACTAAAGCAACTCTTTCTTTCCCAGTCACCAATAAAGTGGTTGTTTAAGCAAAGAAAAGATGTCCCAGGGGTTGGTGCCATATACAACGAACAACTTCAAGCACTCTTTGATAGTGATTGGAGGCAGGCAAGGTTAGCTACCAATTTCTCAATGGAACAGTAACAGTAGTCCCTAACATGTATGCTTTCCTAATATGGGAGACTTGAGGGGGTGATCATGGCAACACCAATGTACCAGCACCGACTCCCATTAAAAAAAAAAAAAAAACTGCAATTAAACGGGCTTTGGTGAGAGAGTAGTACTAGGATGAGCGATCTCGGAGGTCCTCCTCCTAATATACCCTTCATCAGTTATTAGTATCTAATATATATGGGAGATTTTTGGTGTCCAAGAGAGAGATCAATAACTCAAATCTTAAAAGTATAGCCACGTGGAAAACAACCCTAATTGCTATGCAGTTAAAACGGATAACGGACCCATAATAGTCTAGGAGCATTATAGGTTATACCGGATTATAACGGTATATAATGAAATATATTTAAATATATTTTTATATCCTTACTAAGTATTAATACATCATGTTAAGTGTCATTACTCATTAATTCATGTCATTACTCATTGCTCTTATTTGTTTCAGATAAACAAACACTTAAAGAAGAAGGGAAGCTTACCAGTAGCACGGCATAATCCATCTACACTATCAAATACACTCAATAAATTTTAGTTGAACAAGAAGATGAAATTGATGAAACTGAAAACTGATAAAATTGGAATGAACTAATGAAATTACAGAAATTGAACAACAAATTGATGAAACTAGAGTTTGAATTTGATGAAATTGGCGATTTGGAAATTGATGAAATTGAATGGAAGGGAACTTACAGGTCAGAGGTTTGGAACTGCAAAAGAAATTACAGGTCAGTCCTAGACCTCCTCCTCGTCTTCTTCTTCTTTTTCATCTTCCACAATATCGAACCCAACAGTCAATCGAACCCAACCCATCAGTCGATCGAACTCAACAATAGATCAAACCCACAATATCGAACCCACCAATCGATCGAACCCAACAGTTGATTGAACCCACAACATCGAACCCAACAGTCAGATCTGAAGTCTTCTTATCTGATCTGCAATCTTCTTATCTGATCTGAAATCAGATCTAAAGTCTAATTCGTCTTCTTCTCTGAGATCGCACAAGCCAAAGTTCCTTCGTCTCTGAGATCTGAAATAAGATCTGAAGTCTTCTTCAATTCGATCGCACAGAGACATGAAGTCTTCTTCAATTTCTTCTTCTTCTTTGTCTTCTCTTAGATCTGAAATCTCTTTAGATCTAAAAGAAGAAAAGAAACGACTAAGGTTTTTATTTATATATATATATATATGTAACAAAAGGTATAACACCGTTACAACTTATACCGTTATATTCATAGCGGCCGCGATATTAGAGATATACCGGCTGCCGTTACAACCTACCGTTAAATCTAACCGGTAAAATTTTTAAGTCCGTTACACATTATAACGGAGTAATATCGGAGTTATAACTCCGTTTTAACTACACAGCCTAATTGGTGAGTAAACCTGCCCATATGGCATTTTGCATCACTCAGCCAAAGAACAGACAGAGAACTGCAATTTAAAACTAGAGACAATGACGCAAGTTCAATGAAAATTTGAGTAATTCGCTCACTCAAATTCTCAAAGGTACAATATTTCCATGATTTAGCTTGTGAAGTTGTCCAACCTGATTACAATAACAATGTAGCGAGGTAAGGAATCTACGATTATCTCAAAAACCCTTTACAACAAATAATGATTTAGTTGTGAAGTTGTGCAAAACTGTTAATTCATAAACTAAATAATGGTTATGTTCCCTTTTAACAAATGTTAGAACTCTCAGATGAACCAAAATGCCAATGATATTATAATGCAGTATCTTGGATTCTCACTTTACATGCTTTAATCATTAAATCCCACAATTTACACTTACCATATATGATGGCAGCAACCATCCATGCTCTTCTTCGCAGCTCAGAGAGAAGACTAGAGCACTCTCTCTACGTCGCAGAATCACTTCGCCGTTGTACAAGGCAAGAGCCATCCCACTAACAGACATCTTTCGTGCTGTGGCTTCAGCTGCTAAGCCTGATATAGCCCAATTAAAATGAATTTTTATATTATTTTCCATTATCTGCAGGTTTGAAACACGTAGGGAAAATTAATGTGTTTATTATTACCTTCTCAAGGGGAATTTTGGGAGCTCTCCAGCAATGCACCGAGTTCACCATATGTTTATCCTCGAGTTTCCTACAAAAAATAAGGAAACGGAACAGTGTGAACATCGAAGGGAAATACAGAAACGATCTAAACTTAACTGAACCCACTAAGCTCAACTTCTTATTTTTTATTAGTAAAAGATCATTAAATGGTTGCTTTGTCATGATTCCTAGAGCCTAAAAAGGGAATTATTGAAGTCTTGAAATCATTACCCATTAGAGCCTTTACTGAATGTATTAGCGCCAGTGTAGAAAATATACGGATCCGTGGCGCAGAAAATTGGTTCAGAATATGGTTTCTGGGGTAGAGGCAAGTCACTTTTGTAGTCATGCGAAGCATCATCTGAACGCGCCCTTCTTCGAAACCTTAAGAGTCTTTGAGAAGCAGCTTGGTTGACTCTCAATTTCATGAGCTGCAAGAACCTGGTTTTGTCTATTTATATCCTTTATTGGGAAGAATGAACTCCAGATTGGGATTTATTCCTAGCACAATCTTGTCGTGATGTATTGGGTGTAGCTGTAAAAGTGCCAAAGCATTCCCTTCGCTGTTTCTAATAGTAGTAGCTGCTTCTCTGCTACGATGAGAACAGAATGGTGATAACTGGGATCCTTGATCAGAAGAGTAGGTTTCCATAGGTGTTTCCTTTATTATAGCTCTGCTAGAGTTGATATCAGAATTATCTGACAGGGCATTTTCATCATCGGTAGTCGAATGCCTTCTACGAGAACTCAACAAACTGAAGGATGGTTTCTTCACTTTGAAATGCTTCCTGGCGGCAGCACAAGGCACAAGGTTTATTTTGATCTCTACATTACACCCCAGCACTAGTTGAAGGGAAATTGCAATCAGTTTCCATGATTTTTCTGCTCTTGAGACATAATCCAGATGACAGAATTCCACCTCGGCTATACATCCAGACCTGAAATTTTGGCATGCCAAAGATCATGACCTTTTAGGAATAGAGACTGAACCACTGAAGAAATATAGTCGAACTCAAAAATAAAAATACAGGGACAAAAAAAAAAAAGGATCAACTATCTAACCAAGGTTCGTCAGTTTTGGGAGACAAAACTGGGAAAACAAAAGAAAGGTGAAAGTGTTTTTTTTTTCTTTTTTTCAGCTAAAAAAAGGCAATAATATCGTTGTTAAAGAAATGGGATTATAGACCCTTGAAAGAGGAAAAGAGTTGATGCTTGATTTAGAGGACGATTAAATCTGTTTTAGATTCTGATAGCAAATAATCCTTTCCCTCCCCCCCCCCCCCCCCCCCCCCCCGATAAAATTATTTGCACAATTTTGAGAGAAATCATGAGGTTGAGGACGTCTCCAAAGTCCAACCTTAGACTCTTTAGGTTGTTCCTTTCTCTTTGTGTAGAGGTGTCTTTAAAACCGAAAAATGTTATGAAGTAGGGTCGAAAACCAAGAACCGAATCGACTTTGGTCGGTTTAAAAATTTTCAACCCGAAACCGAACTGACAATTAAAAAAACTAAACCGAAACCGAGCCGATTTTAATTTAGGTAAACTGTAAACTGAACTGACTGACTATTTTTAAAATACTATATTATTTTTATATAAATATATACTATTTATTATATATATTCGATCAGTTCGGTTGTCGGTTAAATCACATAAAAACAGAAAACCGAACCGACAATATCTTGTTTTGAATTTTTTTAAACCGAAACCGAACCGAATCGATCAGTTCGGTCGGTTTAATCGGTTTAGTCGTTTTTTTGTTCAACCCTATTATGAAGTTCATCCACCTTTCTAAACAAGAAGCCATTACCATTTTGCAATCATCTAAGTTTATCATGCATTCTGCTTAAAGTATCACCTCGAATAAGTCAGGGTAATGGCAGGAGCACAATTGAAATACCATATAACGTAATTCAGATATCATTTAAAAGATTCATCCATCATATACTCACATGATACTCTTCTTAAAATAATAAAAAGTATCGACAAGGCAAAAACTTACTCCATCCACTTCTGAATATGGTTTAATTTCATTGAAAATACCATACTGACTAGAGCACAAGGGAAGGGGATCAAGCATGTTATTAGATTAGAGCACAAGGGAAGGGGAGCCTGCTTCTTAAATTAATAGGAATTTTTTTTTACTATTCCATAACTTAAAATATACAAATCATATTCTACAATCCCTAAATATTGCAATGCTTTATTTTTTTTTAAATACTAAAATAAAATTACAGTAAAATATTGGGGTGGATTCCGTTTCATAACTAAATTATTTAGTCTACGGCACCATTTCAATGGTCATCTGGCCCGTGACGTAGATTTTGTGAGATCCCTCCGCCATTCCCTTGGGTTGGGAGAGAATAAAATTTAGGGGATAGAAGTACACCATTTAGAAGGTGATTGTGGGGTTGTTCAATCCAAAATCCCCCGATACACAGAAATATCCTATTATCCAAGCCATGGCGACATGACTGTGGATGCTCTATTATATAAAACCAGGATGATACCGGATTATTATAACTAACTGAAAATGCACTTCTGAAGTGCTATGCAACTACTACGTAATGATCTAACTAAAGAGAAAGATAAACACAATAATTACTATAGAACATTAGGCCAATTCATAATGAACTGAAGTACAATGTAATCAGAAAATGAACTTTCATTTCATTACTCTAGGGTCTTTTCTATAAAAGGGCCAAGAACAAAGTTTGCACTTTGTACTGTGGGATTAAAGTCCTACTTATACCAGTTAACTACAAATGTGCAGGGCTGCAAGAATAATGCATCATATGACTAATCACATTCTTTAAAACAATATTTCGGCAATCAAGAAACAAGAGCTTTGTAGAAAACGTAGGTTGAGATGTAGGAATGATAATAAGAAGTGACAGCTCTAATGGCCCAATGAGGCAATCAACGATCACGACCTAAGGATTTGCCTTAAGATGAGGCATTCGAAAATCATCCAAGGGTTGGATCTTGTTTTCGAAGAAAACTTGTCACGCCTTTTTATAATAGTCTTACTTTTTTCAATAGGCAGTCTAGTATCAACAAGGATGCATGGACAGTGACCGCACGACATGTTGGTATGCCGATTCAACAATTTCACAAAACTATGACTCGGGGACACCGGACACGTCAACACGTCATATTATATCTTTTAATAAGTCATATAAACATAAACAATAATCTAATAAAGTGTCTTCATACATTATCTTCATGTTTGTTGCAAGTAGAAAAAATACACGAAGAAGAAAATATGTAGAGAAGAAAAAGAGGTGCAAAGCCGGAGAAGAAGATAGACACTTTGTTGTAAGAAAAGAAAAAAAAAAGTAGAGGAGAGAAGCAAAGATTTAGAAAAAACAGAGACTATATCTATGCTTTAGTGGTTTTTTACCCTATTTATCTTGAATTTCAATTGAAAGAGTCATTCACTTCAAATGGATCAACAACCATTAAATTAGGTGATTATTTACACACATCTAAAAGGAAAAAAATAAAATAAAGTCGTTAGTCGAGTCTTGACTGTATCCTGACCAAGTTTCGGGTGTATTGGAGGCGTGTCTGACATGTTAACCATATTGACCATGTGTTCGACACGTGTCATAGGCGTGCCGAGCGAGGTTGGTGTCAGATACATGTCTGACACATTAACCAGATATGTATTTTCTCCCCCCCTTTTGTTGTTCTTTATAGGTAGAAGGCGCGCATAAGTTTGAGATATCACCAGACTTAGCTCATAACCAACCCAGGAAAAGATAGATGTGGTCAAGAAATACAAAGTATTCAATGTCGCATGCGAGAACTAAAAACCAATAGATACCAAAATAGAAAACATAGAATTAAAATCGAAATCAGTGCAAAAAATAAGGAAAAGTCAAAATTTCCCTTCAAGTATTAACCCTTTTCACACATCAAATTTGAGCTAAAACAATTTGGTGATGCGACTAGAATGTTGAAATCATAAAATGGTAGGAAAATATATGAATCAAGGAAACCAAAAGAAGTGCCAAGATACAAACCTCAAAAAGAAGATAAAGCCAAGTGACAAAAGGTGATGTAATTGGGTTCTGTGCGGTTAAAACGACATTATAACGCCGATATAACTCTTAACGGGGGTGAGCCGTTATATTATGACATTATCACGTTATGGTATCACTGCTCTGATATAACGGTGTTATATGAACGTTATTGAGATAACGTTTTTTTTTCAATAACCCCGTTTTAACATTTTGTTCTAATACATTAAAAAAAATTCATCCATTTAATTCTCGATCGAACGAGAACCCTAGACTCATAGGAAATAAGAACTTGAGCTAGCCGTCACCAATCGACAGAGAACCGAACCTTGCCGTTTGACAGAGAACGAGAGTAGAAGGGAAGAAGACGAAGAATCGATCGCACTCTCTGTTGCGATCTCTCTCATACGAAGGGAAGGTGTTTTTATTAATGTTTTTTTGTTTTTGAATTAAATGTTATAAACATGATTTACTTTTTTGACTCTATAATACATTAATACTTTGTGGGAGCATTAAAAATATATTTTAAAAACTATTCCGTTATATACCATTATATTCCGATATATCCTGTTATAACCTATAACGCTCTTGAACCGTTATGGGTCCGTTATCCGTTTTAACTGCATAGATTGGGTTTCTTTTAATAATAGTATTATTAGTTATATTGTAATAATACCTCTTTAGTAACAGTCCAATTAAGATATTGGTTTCCTATTCGGTTTAGATAAGTTAGGCCAGTTCTAAATAGGTGTAGGTTGTTCATTGTTTGTTAATTGATTAATGAAAGAAGTTTATTTATTGTTGATTTACTTTGTCGTTTAATTTATTTAATTTGATTCCAACATTATCTTTCATTTTATGACATTCCACAAGTTTTATTCTATCAATTGCTATCGGAGCCCAAACGGTTTTACTTTGATCGATTTGAAAAAAAAAGCTTCGAAAGAAGTTGAAGATTGGAAGAGAAGTTGAAATGAAAAATACCTAAAACATCCAAATCAACCACTGATCCAACTCCATCGTCATCTGATCAGAACTCAACATCACCGTCGCAGCTCTCCGCACCCCCCAATCGATCGACTGTAACTATCGATCTATTGCATTCCACAAATTCCCCCCGCCAATTAGGATTGATCATCTCTTCACTCCCTCCCTCCTCTCAGCCTCCGTCGCCACCACCAGCACAACCTCTTGCCCCTTCCGCAAACCCAGACCAAGTCACGGCCCCCTCCCCTTTTTTTCTGTTTCAGTCGAAGGAGGAAGAAGACATTATGCATTTCAGTCCCTTTTTTTTTAATTCAATCCCTAGCTCTTATTTTTTAGTTAGTCCCTGGTCCCATTTGCTATTTCCACCCCAATGTCATGATAGCACCTCACCTGTGATAATATAAAAAATAAATTTTTTTGAGTGGCCCATATTATGACCCGTATCTGTGCCCCTATTATTCTTACCCGTATCCATCCTATTCCCCATCCTCATACCAATACCAATATAGCCCAAGCCTAAGTGTAGTCCAATACCCATGGTGTCTTATGGCGATATCCTAAAATTTACTATTTTCCACCATGAACCACCTATGTCCCTCTTACACTCATCCTGAATCCGTTTCTCCAGTGACCCATGACATAAAACAACTACTACCCAAACTAATTTTCCCTACACCCCCACCTCCAACCCCCAGTTGCTACTGATGTACACCCCACCACCACCTCCACCATAATGCAAGTTGAGACAAACTCGGATACGTCTTGAAACGAAATTGCAGAAATGCACCGAGCACTGCGCAAGATTCGAGAACTAAAGGCACTATTGGATGCAAATGACCTTACCCGAATGTGCAAAGAGCTGGATGAGCCCTATTTTTCAGAATCTATCCAATTTTTTTAAGAACTTAAGGGCACATTCAAACGTACACGATTTTCGATTTGTGAGCCATATGACTTGTGACTTTTTTCCCATTTTTTAGCAAACTGGGGATGTTCCTACACCGGCAGACAAAGTCAGTGACGATGATCATGTTGATCCATATTGGGACATTTTTGTGACACGAGCTTATGCGTGGGCATCTTCTCAAGTTTCATGCAACTTTCGGTTCTTTGAGTCACCTTGATTTCTTTCTAAATTAGTTCCTCTGTTTTTAGCCAGTGTGTATCGATGGCAAGTTTCGGATATACTACCTTGAGTGCACTTCACCTTATGTTCAATGACCGATCGCTTGTGCACATCGGACTTTTTCAACTTTAAGCTCGAGGACGAGCTTTTTCAACCCGGGGAGGTTTATGTAATAGGGTTTCTTTTAATAATAGTATTAGAAGTTATATTGAATAGGACCTCTTTAGTAATATTTCAATTAGGACATTGGTTTCCTATTAGGTTTAGAGTTTGTTTCTTATTAGTGAAGTTAGGTCTGTTATAAATAGGAGAGTAGGTTGTTCATTGTTCGTTGAGTGATAAAAAGAAGTTTATTTCGTTTATTCATCGTTTCATTTATTTATTATTGATTTACTTTGTCGTTCAATTTATTTTATTTTATTTTCAGCATTATCTTTCAATTATCATTATTTCGCAAGTTTTATTCTATCAGCAGGCTTATGAGATGGTAAAAAAACCAAAGATGACAAACCACTAACTATTATAGCACATTTAAAGATGTTCTTGCCTTGGTTAATGCACACTGAAGACAGTTTTCCCTCTTTCTGTAAATATCTTTTATGGGTATTGATTGGCATCTTTGCAAGGCTAACCTCCAAATGGTCTCCAAATTTCCTCTGTTATCGCTTTACATCCTCAAACTATCGCAGTTGTTATCGTAGCACAGACAAGAAGGAGAATGCTTCAAGGTCTCCCCTATCGTCGATATGCTGCAAAGTCTATCGTCTGCACCTGATAGTTATGACTTATAAGATTTGGTGATAAAGTGAAAAGAAACACTAGCAAACTACCAACATTTATTAGCTTAACACAAGACAAACTCACCATCTATGCAGTTAAAACGGATAACGGACCCATAACGGTCTAGGAGCGTTATGGTCGAGATATAACAGTATATAACGAAATATTTTTTTAAATATATTTTTACACCTCCACTAAGTATATTAATGTATCATAGACTATAGAGTCGAAAAAGTAAATCACTAAACATAAATTTGTGGATTCAATTGTAAATGTAATCATCTCCTATGAATCACTAACAATTTTTTGTTTCCTGCGATACCATATGGGGGGAAGCTGACTATTGTTTTTGTTCAACTTGTAACTGTCATTAGAATGAAGAAGCAAAGCAAAGCAAAGCAAAACAGAAGAAGAAGGAACGAAACAAAAGAGAAGAAGGAACAGAGTAAAGCAAAACAGAGAAGAAGGAAGAAGCAAAGCAAAACAAAGAAGCTACAAAGCAAAACAAAACAGAGAAGAAGGAACAAAGCAAAGCAAAGCAAAGGAAAACAGAGAAGAACGAAGAAGCAAAACAAAGCGCAACAGATATCAGACTTACAGATTGATCGAAACCTGTTCCCTCCTTTTCTTCCCCTCAAACTTGTTCCCTCTTCCCTCCTTTTCTTCCCCTCAAACCTGTTCGATTGATCGAAAAGGGGCCAAGGGTTCAATCGGGGCTCGATCGACTAGGGGTCTTCCCTTCTTCTCTGTTCGATCGGGGCTCGATCGACTAGGGCAGCAGCCAGCAGGCTCAATCGACTAGGGTTCTTCCCTTATCCTTCTTTTTTCGTTTCTCTGCTAGGGCTCGCCTGTCGCTTTCAGGGATCTGCAATCAATTCAAGAATAAAGGGTTAGTAATTTTTTTTTTAAAATTTCCCGATTCATTATAGCGGCGTTATGAAAAAACAGTTTATACAAATAACGCCCGGTATATTCCGTTATAACTCCCTCCGTTATACCCTGACGTTTTATGCAAAAACCTAACGCCTCGAGTACGTCATGAGTTATTTCAGCGTTATTTCGGTGTTATAATCCGAAATTATCTGCATAGCTCACCAATCTCACTTCTCTGCTCGGTAAGACATGCTTTTGGTTCGTTCGTGTCCAAGGAAGAGGAATCTTCATAACTTAACTGTAAAAGTGCTACCATGAGCCATATTGTTTGATTCTTTGATGTCCTCAACTGTTCTCAGTTTCAAAAAGTATCCTTAATGCGTTTCTTAGCTTATGTAGATCAGCTTCAGCTAGAACCAAAGAGTAAAAATAAAAATAGTAATATGTAAGATAGTTCAACGGTTAGAGCTTGGCGGATGGTACCACTAGGTCATGGGTTCAAACCCAGCTTGCGGCATCTTTATGGGTTCTGGGATCCTATATAAACTCTGCTTGCCTTTCAAAAAAAAAAAAAAAGATAGTATAAGTCACTATCTTAAAGTACAATATAAATGTTAGTGCCTATGTCACCCTATTGCAAGTGAAGATACTTTTATAATTAACTTATGTGCTATAAGCCACTTCAAATTCTATGATGCCAATTGATAGATAAGTCGCACATAGTACCAAATTGGACTAGAAACAAACGGTGGTAATAAAATAGTACACTTACAAGTATGGAAATTTCTTCCCAAGTCTGAAGTTTTTGTCTCAGACTTTCCAGCAAGAATGTCCATAATGAGATTAGCCAGCTGTGAATCAGCTGCATAGGGTCAACCCCTGACCTCGTAAGCTCCCGTCTGAGGATAAAGCCAGTTTGAGCAAATCCAGTAACTCCTCATCTGAAACAATACCAATCTGCATAAGGGAAATAGAAAGATGCATTATAGCACATTAACTAGAATTTGTATACATTAAAAATGGTAACTCGTTATGCATGGAACACTCACAAGTTCATGAGCCAATGCTGTTGTGATTCTTTTCCCAAGTAAACTCAGTTGATCAAGTATCATTTCAGCATCTCGAAGAGAACTATTAGGTTTAGCAGCAACAAAATCCAATGTGATCTTATCAAACTCCATTCCTTCTTCAAAACAGATTTTAACTAACCTGTTTACAATGTCAGATTTTATCCTCGGGAAGTGATACCTTTGGCATCGTGAGAAAGCACTCATTGGTAAGCTATCAGGGTCAGCAGTGATCATCACAAAAACAACGTAACGAGGAAGACCATCCAGGCTACTCAAAACAGTTGACCATGTTTCTCCATGAAGCAATTGGCACTCCTCAATGATGAAGACCTTATAACGTGGGAAAACTGGAGGAAGCACTGCACTTTTAAGGAGGGATCTCATCCTATCTATCCGATTGATTCTGGCAGGATCCACTTCTTTGACATATCTGCTCTTTGCAGAGACGAACAACCTACATTCATGACACAGTCCATATGGCCTATGTTCCTCAAGACTCGAGAGAGAGGCAATTCAATGCAGCTGCAAAAATCCTAGAGGCGAAGTCTTTCCTGTACCACGGGGACCATAGAACAGATAAAAGGATGTTATTTTTCCTCTCGAAATAGCATTCAGGGGAGATCATGCCACGACATTCTGTCCGACCAACTCATCAAAAGATCTTGGTCTGAACTTATGACTAAGACTCCTTGGGCTATCTGAACATGGGGCAGTTTCCCTCTTACCGTAAGTGCTGCTCTTTTCCTGTTCAGATTGAGTGATCTCCCCACTCTTGGATAGCAATGGATGGTCTTCTACATCAGATGGAAAACTGGCTTCCCTGAATCTTGGGGTCCTTGACCAACAACTCATCCCACATCCACGACGATTCTCTTCCATGATATCGACCTCTTCGTTTGTAAACACTGATGTGCTGCAACTTGTCCCATCCATCCGACCATTGATATGGGCTACCTACACAATTCCCAGCAACGTCTGCAACTGCTCTTGAAGATTTCTCTTGTCTGCCATATCCAGATATCCTATTTATGGCACTAGGTTCATTCTTTTCTAAGTTAGCAGAAGGTAAAGTTGCTTGGGATACATGCTAACTCCAACGTCTTGGGTCTACAATCATTATCACTTCCCTCAACAAATAACTCATTTCCTTGAAGCTGTCCCCTATTTGACCTGGCTTACCCCGATGTTTTACCTTGTTCAGTCTTTTTAGAATATGGATGTCTACGTCTCTTTCCAACTCGTGCCAACTTCTTAGAACCACATTTTCTCGAACTATAATCCAACTCAAGATCACTAATGTACCCTTCCCTTCTTTCAATCAAACCCGGGCCCTGGAGGACTTTGCTTATCCAAACCACCTTGTTGAGAGCCATTTACCAATCCAAGAGAAATCTCATTGCAAGATTTGTTTCCCAAGTAAGATTATCAGCAGACCCTGAAAATTTGGTGACACAGTTGGTCGAAGGGTCTCTTAACGATCAAACTCTCCTGAGCGCAACTAAAGTTTTTGAAAGAGGGATATCAACAGAATGACGGCGCCCATCCAACATTTTGCATGCAGAGTTCTTTCACCTTTCAAAATCCAATTTTTATATCCTAGTGAAAGGGACATACATCCAAAACACCAATATCCACATTTGAATATTGTAAGCAAAGGCACTAAAAGATGGTGACCGTGAAATACTTTTAAAAGATAGACTTGAGTAGATATGTAACAACCTTGTATAGGCGGGCCTTGAGGCTGACATGCTATTTGTGTGGGCGGACTCTGAGAGGCTGACGGGCTACCTTGTGTGAGCGGGCTCTGAGGCTAGTGGCTACCATGCGCTCAAAGGCAGGCAGGCAGGCTACCATGTGTGGATGCGCTCAACGACTGGCAAATTACCTAAGTGTTAAAGTCTCACATCGCCTGGGTGAGAAAAGGGAATGTGTTATCTATGCGCGAGATTTGATCCCTTGATGCAACGCGTTTTAAAGTCGTACGGATCGTAGGCCCAAAGTGAGCAATATTGCACCATGTTGATCTTCTTTAGGGACCAAATATTTCTACTTTAATTATAAATAAAACACACCTAGCCAACACCAAAGAAAGAGGCGGTTTCAAGGGGTCAGTAGAAGAGAGTCTTTTGAAATGGGGGGTTTTCCCTAAAATAGCAAATATTGAAGTCTTGAAAAAAGAAAGAACAAGAACTTCAAGCTTATGCTCTTTGATTGAATTGATAGTCCTCTGGGATCATTGGGTTCAAATTCTGATTTTGGCTATGATGCAAGCATATATCTATATTACAGAATAAGATGGTGTTTGGGGTTGGAGATAAAAGACGGTTGAGATTTACCCAAATATAAGATCTAACGGATCACCTAAAACTTAAGGCACCAAGAGTGCATGGTTCGATTCTCATACCCAACATTTTTATATTTATTTATTTTTCTTCAATTATTAATGGTTGTGATTAGGCATATAAGTATGAAGGATAAAAATCTAAGGGTGATCATGTTTTGACAAATTTTAAACTTTTATCGTGCTAACGGCACAGAGAATATCCTAGTCTATATTACAAATCAGGATGGTGTTTGAGGTTGGAGATAAAATATGACTCAGATTTACCCAATTATAAGAATCTAACGGATCACATGAAACTTAAAGCACCAGCAGTGCTTGGGTTCGATTCCCATACCCAACATTTTGATATTTATTTATCTTAATATTTAAAGTAGACTAAACTCTATTTATCATGTTAAACTTTTATCGTGCCAACGGCACGAAAAATACCCTATCCTATATTACAAATTAGGATGGTATTTGAGGTTGGAGATAAAACATGGCTGGGAATCTCACGGATCACATAGATCTTAAAGTACCAAGAGTGCATGGGTTCGATTCTCATACCCAACATTTTGATATTTATTTATCTTAATATTTAAAATAGACTAAACTCTATTTATCACGTCAAACTTTTATCGTCTCAATGGGACGAGAAATACCCTAGCCTATATTACAAATCAGGATGGTATTTGAGGTTGGAGATAAAAGAACGGATCACATAGAACTTAAAAATACCAAGAGTGCACGGGTTCAATTCTCATACCCAACATTTTGATATTTATTTATTTTTATTCAATTATTGATAGCGGTGATTAGGCATGTAATCATTATATTAAACTTTTATGAATACCGTAGTATACTAAAAATAAGATACAACACAACTGCTGATTTTGATAGAACTCCACATGAAAAACCAAAGAAATGAAGCACACCCATTTGCGAAAACAGTAGAGAATCTCAAAAGGAGAGATACTAGCAGTACTCATTACAAAAGAGGCTCAGCATGGATGAAAGTTGAGATATTACTGAATGCAGCTCCTTTTAACGAGCACAGCAGCAGCAGATGAAAACCCAAAGAGATAAATCAAACCCATTTGCAGAAAACAGCAGAGAAGGAACCCCCATTTCTCTAAAATAAGAAGACAAACTGAAAAGGGGCTAAAGCTCATACCCTCTAAAACAGAGTTCTGAAACAAAAACAACTCAAACCCAAAGAGAAATTCCATCAAACAAGTAAAATACACACAATGCAGCTTGACTGAGAGATGGGTAGTAGTAGTAGTAGTAAAAAATGAATAAAGGAAACCCATTCACAGATAAAATCAAATGATCTCTCATTTGAACAACCCAAAAAACAAAAAGACTAGTAGAAGTTGAGAATCAAACCTGGGGCTTCAAAATCCATGGCACATTGTGAGAATGAAAGCACAAGGAAGGAGGAGAAGGTCAAACATCCTCAAACACAGAGAGGGGCATCGGTGCTTGAGCTTTGAAGGAGAAGAAAAAAAATGTAGCAAAAGAAGAGACGAAGAGAGGGAGCGGTGGAGTGGGTGGCAGAGAAGTAAATACCACAAGCGACCGAGGGCTTATCCATTGCCATCCTTCTCAACGCACAGAGACAGTCACAGTCGCAGGGGAAAGAATCACAGACTGTCCCTCGCCAAATTCTAGACAGTCTGGTTTGCTGCCTAGAGGGGCGAACATACAATTTTGCCCCCCCTCTTTAAACACCTTCTGGAAAGGTATTTTGCCCCCCAGGCAGCAAACCAGACTGCAGACCCAGGCCCGGTAGAATAACTCATGTCCCTCACTACTACATGAGCATAAATTCTAGGGAGCCTGAGTAGCCGACCTGATTTTCACGCCTGATCGAGTGAAATTACCCTTTTGCCCCTCCTTTGTTGTGGTTATATTTAAAGAGTGTTTAAAGAGGCAGGGGGAAAAGTGTAAAAATGTCGGCCAGACGTGAAATCCAGGCCGGCTACCCAGTCCTTCTAGGGAGCCTGGGTAGCCGGCCTCGTTTTCACACCTGATCGGATTTTTTACACTTTTGCCCATGCCCTTTAAACACTCTTTAAATATAACCACAACAAAGGAGGGGCAAAAGGGTAATTTCACTCGATCAGGCGTGAAAACCAGGCCGGCTACCCAGGCTCCCTAAAATTTCTGCTACTACAGAGAAAAAGAGAGAGAGGCGTAATTGAGTTAAAAATAAATAAATAAGGTTATGGTTGGCAATGGGGTGAATTATAAGGAATATCCGCATAATTCAAATTGTTTGAGACGGATTTGGATTTATCTTAACGGATTTTGGAACGATTTCGAGAATTCAAACGATATCCGTTACATATTCGAGTGGATACGGATTTAGCCATATCCACCTCGCGGATATCCGTTTATATAGATAATTTACAAAAATACTCTAACCTAACCCTAACATAAACCACCCTCCACCCAAGCAAACTCTTGTCTATCACTCTCTGTGTCATGACCCGATCCACAGAGTACTATATTGTCCATTTTGGGCCCAAGGCCCACACGACTTTAAAACGCGTAGTACTTTGTAGATTCAAACTCGTACATATATATCACATCCCTTTCTCTCACCTAGGCGACGTGGGACTATAATCTCCCCTTAGTAGCTCGCCCAACCCTTCTTGGGATCCACGGGCCTATTGAGCTTCGCCATCACGGGCCTCTCCCGCACCCTTCCACTCAAGTCCGCCCACACAAGGGTATCACAGTCCACCCCTTAAGGGAGCCCAACGTTCTCATTGGCACACTTTCAGGTAAGTCCGGCTCTGATATCATTCTTTCACGACCTGATCCACAGAGTACTATATTGTCCGCTTTGGGCCCAAGGCCCGCACGGCTTTAAACCGGGTAGTACTTTGTAGATCCAACCTCTTACATATATAACACATCCCCTTCCCTCACCTAGGCGACGTGAGATTATAATCTCCCCTTGGTAGCTCGCCCAACCCCTCTTAGGATCCACGGGCCTATTGGGGTTCGCCATCACGGGCCTCTCCCTCACCCCCTCAGGTCCGCCCACACAAGGGTATCACAGTCCTCGAGATCGACCAAGTGAATAACTGTGTGCATCGGCCAAAGTATGAGATTTTGGAAAGCAAGGCTCCAAACAAGTCTCGACCTTCAAACTGTTTTCCAAGTTATCTCTCCTTCATATTTGAGGTCACATTTCTCTGAATGTGGAATGCTTATATTGGTGTTTGAATTTAGAAATATTATCCTTAGAGACTCGGTGTGATTCAGACTTTAGAACCTGTATAAGGACACCTCTTCCATTTTTATGGATCTTGTATCTCGGATTACTCACTTATTCATTATTGTGTGGCATAGATTTCTCCTGTATATTATTTTGTTATTTGTATTTAGTTCACTCGCACCAGCTAGCTTTGTGTTTTTCTGACCCCCGCAAGGGGTATGCTTCTATTGGAGTGCATGCAGTGTTGGCGTTCCTGCTGAACGTGGCGCTTAGGCCCAGTTTCCAGTTGTAGATTTGTTTTGTGTTGTTTAGTCGTGTCCACCATGTACGAGTATGTTTTGCTTCCTTTGTATTACCTTGTTAAATACTAGATGTTTGTATATTAGTTTTGTCGTTATGACTCTGGCAGGGCGAATCAAATACTTTTATTTTGTTCAAATTTTATCGTAGTTGTTATTTCTGTTTGATTCTCGTTTTAAGAATGTGTTATATTATGATGTTGTGGCCGGTTACAATCCGTTTGTATTACGGAATTAGTTCACGTACTGGCACGCTGCGATTCCCGTGGAGGGTCAGGGCGTGACAGAGCTTGGTATCAGAGCCTGACCCAATTGGAAGTGTGCCAACGATGACGTTGGGCTCCTGAGGGGGGTGGACTGTGATACCCTTATGTGGACGGACCTGAGGGTGAGGGTGAGGGTGAGGGTGAGGGAGAAGCCCAAGAGTCCATGCATCCCAAGAGGGTTGGTAAGCTATAAATTGGAGATCATAGTCCCACATCGCCTGGGTGCGGGAGGGTTATGTATTATATATGTATGAAGTTGGATCTACAAAGTACTATGCATTTTAAAGCCGTGTGGGCCTTGGGCCCAAAACGGACAATATAATACTCTGTGAATCAGGTCGTGACACTCCGCCTCTCCCACAAAGCCACAAACATTTTCTTTCTCCTCAATTCATTTTTCATTAACAAAGAAAGATCTATCACTTTTCCTTCATTCTTCCACAAACTCGTCTATCACTATTCTCTTCCATTCGTCTCTGGCTCTTTCTCAGGTTTCATCTTCTCTATTTTCTTTCCCCAGAACACACACAACACATATCTCTATCTCGATCTCAGATCTGAAACTGAGACGGGGTGAGTGGAAAGATGAGGAGGGTTTTATTTCAATCTCAAATCTAAGATCCTTCAGCAGCAATAGATCCTTCATAGGGTTCAAGAGCAGGCCAAAGCGATTAGAGAGGGGTTTGTAGGGTTCAACAGTAAATCTTTCAACAACAAATCATTCAGCAGCAATTAGAGAGGGATTCGTAGGCCGAAGTGATTAGGCAACAACAGATCGTTTCGATGGCAAAGAGATGGTATGGACTACGAACTACACAAAGTTATGACGGGGTGAAACAAAACGAAATGCAGCAAACCAATAACTAGCCGTTGACAGTACGATTTGTCTTGATTATTAGTGATGATACACCAAACTGTCATCTGATCAACATTATACACATGTCATGATAATCCCATCAACATAACAAAGCAGGCCCGATTGCATGCTCAATCCAGTGAGGCCCTGACAACATTAACCCACTATTGCAGACTCCAAAATGTTGGACCCAAATTGTAGCGCCTTAATAAGCCCATGCGTCACGCAGTCAAGCCTAATACTCGTAAGCCCTGATAAAGCAAGTATATGGGGGATTGACCAAAGACATGAAGGCCAACAATACATCAATTATGACTAGGAAACAAATACTAGAGTATAAGTTGAACAAGGAAACTCTTTTGCATGGATAACACTCCAAAAGGGAAACCTCTCCCGCAGATCTAGGAACACAAGTTGTGTAGGAAAACTACCTCACATGGACAGTTTCCAACTAGAAAATGATATCCAACAAGACTTTTTCTCTAAACTACACTACTAAAAGCCTAACCGAACAAGGACTCTCACACTATAAAAGGGAGATAAGGTCAATGAACTAAGGTACGCTAGGAAATCCAATTTATAGCTTTAAGCCTCTCCTAACTCTTATCTAACTTAAGCATCGGAGTTCCATCAGCCACCACACGGTGGTCTATGGCTCACAAGTGCTACTTGTGCAGGTCTAGGTAAATGCAAGGAAGGAGAACATAAATCGACTACATTAGTTTGGCGTCGTCTGTGGAGAACAACAAAGTTCCTCAGAAGACACAGTGATACTACCTTTCCCAGATAACTAGAAAGATGGTGACAACAAGGTCTCGCAACAATGGAGATGTCGCGGAACCCTCAAACGCTCAAACTAGCAGAGTGTCGCTCGCTCCGGTGCCACCACCATTGCGGGAGGAACTCTCTCAGACCCCACGTCAGTGGCAGGCACATCGAACCCAATGGTGGATATACTGTCAACCCAGACAGGGACGGATCTAGGGTGTCAAGTTGGGGCACTTGCCCCCACTAATTTTTGATTTATTTTTTTTCGATTTACCGATCATGCAACATTGATTGACACCATCCCGCCCCACAACTTCTTGTCTCCCTCTATTATCTGTGACGTCGAAGATCTCGCCCCGCCCCTTTCTTCTTTTCTGCTGCCTCTATCTATTTACTACAAGACTGACAACTGTTCGCATCCTCCTCTCTTCGTCTCCTTCCCTCTCTATTTAATTTATTTTTCTTTCCCATCATCGCCACCAACTATCAGCAACCCTAATATCTTTTGTCTGCATTGAGGAAGAAGAAGGTTTTTTTTAAAATATTTTCTCAAGATGAATTCATATATCGAGGTCTAGTTTTGTATTTTATACATAGGATTTTTCTGGTGATACATGAAAAATTCAACCCATTAGTTTTTCCTCAAAATACATGTTTGTATCTCGAGATTCATCTGTGGGTTATTGTTTGAAGGGCATTTTGATAATTAACGTGAGCCTTTTGACAACCAACGTATGTTGACTGTTGTTTTGAGGGAGATTGCAGTAGTGATTAATGTTGGAGTATCCTCTAATTGGCTTTTTTTTTTATAGGAAAAATCACAAATAACCCATTTTTTTAAAACATATAATTTTACATTTGAAATTAATTTTTGCTCCTTAACTTTATACACCAATTTGATTTGTCCCCCATATATTTATCTTTTATGCTCCTACAAAGTAGCTTGTTGAATCTATTCCCCCCCCCCCCCCCCAACCCCCATAGATTGGATGAAGTTTTGTATATATTTATGTATTGTTCAAATTTAACAAAAATAATTAATTATTATACTATCATTAATTAACTATGATTCATCACTCTGCCCCCCTTCAACAAAAATCTTGGCTCCGTCACTGAACCCAGATGCAATAGATCATGCGAACGGTAAAGATACTCAAATCCCTAAAGCAGAAGTCGAACGAGATGTTGAGGGAGTACGTCACGCGTTTCAACAACAAGTTGACCCTCATCGACGGTTGTAGTGATGAAACTGTCATCGCAGCCTTTACCTCGAGTCTAAGGATAGGCATGTTCTATTATTTCCTTACTCTAGACCCTCGACCAATATGGCAGACCTGCTGAAGGAAGCCAAAATTATATCATTCTAGACGATAAGTTGACCGCCAAGAAGGAGACAAAATCCGAGAAGAAACTTTCTGTCCCCAGGGACAAGAAAGAGGGGAAGAACAAGGAGGACGACGATGAAGTATGCGTCCTGCACGGAGTATACTCAGAGACTGGACGATCCAACAGGTCCCGAAAAAGATTGTTCCAAGAATTGAGAACCAAGTCAGCCTATGAGGACTAGCGAATACAACGAGTTCAGATATGGACCTCCAGGGCATCCACAATCTGCATAACGATGCTCTGGTAATATCGGTCTTCATAGATAACTGGGAAGTGATAAGGTCTTTGGTAGACACCGAAAGTTGTTCGAATGTACTGTTCCTATATACGTTTCGAAACATGCAGCTGAAGGAATAAAACCTAAGCCCCTCGGCAAATCCGCTAGTCGGACTCAGCAAGGAGAAGTACTTCCCTAGGGGGAAGATCATACTGATAGTAATGGCAGGAGAACCACGACTTCAGAAAATAATTATTCAAGAATTCATGGTGGTCGATGCGACGTCTACCTACAACATCATCCTGGGGAGGCTTTGGCTCCACCATATCGAGCCCGCGGCTAATGCATCCCCAAGCCCGGGTCCAGAGTTGGGGGTGGCATCTTCGCTTTTAGACGAGGAGGCCCCTGCTAGTCCGAGGGGATGACCTAACGTTGGACAACTTGAGGGGGAACATGTGACTGTGTATTTGGATAACCCCAGTGACAGTAAAGCCTTCTAGATAGGTTCCTGCCAAAGCGAGGAATTTGCAGAATGGCTGATAACCCTGCTGCGGCAGAATCAAGACGTATTTGCCTGGACGATGCAGGACATGGTAGGAATAGACCCCATCCATAATCACCCATCGACTAGCTATAGATCCAGCCCGAAAAGCGGTCAGACAAAAAAAGAGACCTGAGGCCCCCAAGAGGAACCAGATCATAAACGAAGAGGTGCAGAGACTGCTTAATCCTGACATGATCAAAGAGGTATGGTACCCAGATTGACTGGCAAACACCGTCCTGGTTAAAAAGTAAAATGAAAAGTGGAAAGTCTACATGGACTACACCGACATGAATAAAGCATGCCCGAAGGACAACTATCCACTTCCCTGCATCGATCAAATTGTAGATGCCACATCCGGACGTGGCCTCCTGAGTTTCATGGACGCCTACTCTGAGTATAATCTGATATAGATGCACCCCCAAATCAAGAAAATATCTTTTTCATAACCAAAAGAGGAATATAATGCTATCGGGTGATGTCGTCCGGCCTCAAGAACACAGGTGCAACATATCAACGACTAGTGAACCAGATGTTCGAAGCCAAATCAGAAGGAACATGGAGGTCTACATAGATGATATGCTAGTCAAGAGCCTCCATAACCTAGATCACATATCTGATCGTGTCGAAGCATTCGACTAACTCTGCAAGTATCAGATGAAGCTCAATCCACAAAAATGCACGTTTGGGGTTGAGTCAGGCAAGCTCCTAGGTTACATAGTGAACCGGAGGCGAATAGAGGCAGATGCAAAGCAAATCCAGGCTCTTCTTGATATGAAGTCCCTGACCTCTTTCAGGGAAGTTCAGAGCCTGACAGGGAGGGTGGCGGCACTCAACATGTTTATTTCCAAATCATCCGACAAGTACCTCACTTTCTTTAAGATTCTCAAAAGAAGCAAGAGTTTCAATTGGGACGAATAGTGCGAGCAAGCCTTCCAGAACCTAAAGTCATACATGGAGAGTACCGAGCTACTATCAAAACCAGCCCGGGAGAGACGCTTTACTTATATCTAGTTGCCTCGAATCATGCCGTCAGTTCAACTCTTGTACGGAATGATAAGAGGGTACAGAGGCCAGTGTACTACGCCAATAAAACATTCGTGGAAACAGAAGCAAATTATCCGGATCTAGAGAAGTTGGCTTTAGCGCTGGTCATCTCTTCCAGGAGATGAGGCCCTACTTTTAGGCCCACTATATTACAGTCCTGACCAAACATCCACTTCGCACAATGTTGCACAAGCCGGAATTGTCTAATATAATGGTTAAATGGTCGGTGGACTGGGGCAGTTTGAAAGGAAGCGGAGCCGGTATCGCACTCCACTCTCCGAGCGGCTTCATTTTGGAAAAGGCAGTCAGATTCGGTTTCTCGTCCTCAAATAACGAAACAGAATACGAGGCTCTCTTGTTTGGCATGAAGCTAGCAAAGGGGATAGAGGTAATTGAGCTAACCGCATACAACAACTCACTCCTGGTCGTCAACCAGGTTAAAGGGGAATTCAATATCAAAAATCCAAGGATGATAGCCTACCACGAGAAGGTCAATAACGCAGTAGGCCAATTTAGCAGATTTGAACTCCTGCAGTGTCCCTTAGACGACAATGAAAGAGCCGATGCACTAGCCAGGCAGGCCTTAGCCACTGTCGAGACCGCTAATGGTCTCATTGAATTCCAAGAGCAGTAAAGTCTGAAGGAAAAGGAGTTCAATGATCTCTACGCATTGGAAGTAGACTCAAGCTAGATGAATCTCATTATTGAGTACATCAAGAATGGGGCCCTCCCGGTCGAAAAGACAGAGACCAGAAAACTAAAAAATAGGGCAACACAGTACGCTCTCCTGAGCGACAAGCTCTATAGAAGGCCAGCCACAGGTTCCCTGCTCAGATGCCTAACCTCCTTCAAGGCAAACCGCGTCCTTAGAGAAATCCATGATGGAATCTGTGATAACCACCCAGGTGGGAGAACCCTGGCCCAAAAGGCTCTAACTCTAGGGTACTACTGAACGCAAATGCAGCAGGACGCCAAAGACATCGTCCGAAAGTGCGACAAGTGTCAGAGGTTTGTGTCGTATACTCACACGCCCGCTCAACCCTTGACTCCAATGACCAGCCCATGGCCATTTGCGCAATGGGGGATGGACATCATCGGACCGCTCCTGGCCACAGTCAATAAGAAGTTCCTCCTTGTAGCAGTGGATTACTTCACTAAATGGGTCGAAGTTGAGCCCCTGTCCAAAATAGGCCAGGATCAAATTGAGAAATACATATGGGCATCCATCGTCTACAGGTTTGGTATTCCAAGAACAGTAGTCAGCGATAACAGAACCCAATTTGAATGCAGTAAGGTCGAGAAACTATGCAAATACCTCGACACCAGCTACCATTTCTCCTTGCCAGGGCATCCGCAAGCCAACTGTTAGACAAAAATCACGAATAGAACAATTTTGGAAACATTCAAAAGGAAACTCGATGTGGCCAAAAGAAAATGAGTCTCAGCACTACCAGGGATACTCTGGGCGTATCGGACCACCAAAAGGTCGCCCACCGGAGAAACATTTTTCGCCCTAGCCTACGAGTTAGAAGTAATGGTCTAGTTAGAGCTCAGAATACCGACTTTTCGGATAGAGGAGTTCAGAATGGAAGACAACGCCGAAACTCTAGGCATCAGTTTATACTTCCTCGAAGAAAGGAGAAATCAGGTCCCTTCCAGAATAGCCGCCTACCAACAAAAGATGGCTCAGTACTACAACAAGAAAGTCAAGCCACGTGAATTCAAAGTGGGAGACTTGGTACTCAAAAAAACTCACCAGAGCACTAAAGAACCAGGAGCGGGAAAGTTGAACCCGAATTGGGAGGGCCCTACAAAGTGACCGAGGTCAACAGGTCAAGGACGTATTGGTAGGAAGACGTGGACGGTAGAAGCCTTATGCGGCCATGGAATGTACAACACCTTAAGAAGTACTATCAATAAAGAACATTCATTTTTTCTAAAATTCCACTACTACAAATCAGTCTTCCATTACCTGACTCTCACCCACTCAGTGAATTAAATAAGCTGGGACACCAGAATCAGGCTTATTAGACTATACTAGAGCCTAGTCAGTTTCGGCTGACGGCGATGGCCTCGAGTTCTCTTTAATGCCCAGTCTGTTAAACGAGTGTCGACAATTCATAGAGTGGCAACTTAGTTAGTGTTTTAATACCTGATCGAGATGGGTCGCCAGGGATCATTGTCTAAATATGGATAACGATCACCGAACCCGACCAAAGCTTAGTCGGTAATGACCGATGACGATAGATTTTGGTTTGCTCGAAGCTTAGTCCGCAAATAACGGATTACGACAGCCTAGAAAGTGGGAGCTTAGTCAGTGCTCATGTAGCCTGATGAAGACGGCTTGTCGGAGATCATTGTCCAACTATAGATAATGATCGCCGAACTTATCGCTTGAAGCCTAGTCCGAATAGAACGGATGACGATGGCCTAGAAAGTGGGACCTTAGTCAATGCTCATGTAGCCTGGTGAAGACGACTTGGTAGGGATCATTGTCCAATTATAGATAATGATCACCAAACTTATCGCTCGAAGCCTAGTTCGAATAGAACGGATGACGATGGCCTAGAAAGTGGGAGCTTAGTTAGCGCTCATGTAGCCTGGTGAAGACGGCTTGCCAGGGATCATTGTCCAACTATAGATAATGATCGCATAACCTTTTCACTCAAAGCCTAGTCCGAATAAAATAGACGATGACAGTGTAGAAAGTGGGAGCTTAGTTAGTGTTCATGTAGCCTGTGAAGACGACTTGCCAGGGATCATTGTTCTTTCACAGACATTGATCGCCGAACCTTATCACTCTAACACCTAGTCTACGAATAAGTGACAATGTTGGGCTAGAAAATGGGAGCTTAGTCAGTGCTCATGCAGCCTGACAAAGACGGTTTGCCAGGATCATTGTACTTCTGTGAGCAATGATTGCCAAACCGAATCAAAACTTAGTCAACTTCGGCTAATAACGATGGATCAAGACCCAAGCTACGACCCAGTCTGACATAAGAAAGTTAAAATGAGTTGAAGAAAAAGAAGTACAAGCACTTCAAAATCTATTATGCAAGTAACAGACTGGTGCAATGGCATGATAACACAGATAAACTATAGAAGGTATAGGTACAAAAAGCTAATTGAAATTTTTTATGTAAGTCATATTTCAAAAGTTACAATTGCTTTTGAGAGCTCGCTCCAGAGACCGAAGAGCTAGTTACATTAGAAGGAACTGTGGGAGATAAGACAACATTGTTTGAAGCCGATCTTGAGTTGCTAGACGGGGACGCAGGGTCAGAGACTTCGTCAATCTTCTAGAAAGCAGCCTTTCTGTATCGACAAAGTCAACCTTTAGGTGGAGACTCTGAAGTTACACGCTGAGCCTTGGACTCCGCTAAACTTGCCTCTGCCTTCAATAGTCTATGTAAGAGCACAACCACATGAGATTCCTCTTCCACCAGTCACTGTCTTAGAGGACTTAGCTTAGCTAGGGCGGACACAGCTCGAGCCTCCGCTTCATGGATACGACGTTGCTCATCCGGGAGCTCGGATTTAAACTCCAGGCGCAAAGCAGTCAACTAAGAATAAACTCTATGTTATTCAACAGTTTCGGCTAGCAGATCAGCATGCGCCTTGCCCGCCACCTCTTCCAGCTGCTCACTTAAGAGGTCTGGCCCATCTTAATACAACTTACAAAGCTCAATAAAAGCCTTCTCCAAAGCATGAACTGTACTACGAACGTCAGAGTGCAACTCACCCTAAACCAACGACGCCAATCCAAAGGGACCTTTGGGAGACACCGACTCTACACCCAAAGCCTTTTCAACTAAAAGATTAGCCCGACGCTCATCATCAGGCTCATGGGACGGGAGAAAAAATCTGCTTCCTAGGATAGCAACCTCAATAGGTCGGAGATCATCAATGGCAGCATTGACTTTGTCTTCATCCGCCAACTATGAACAATTCCCTTCCAGTACAACTAGTGGAATAGGAGGCTCCAGACAGACACTTCGTTCTTCCATAACCATTTCATGAGCTGACTAGTTGGGTCCAGACTCCGCGACCGTCACTTCCTGTTCTACTTAGAGGAAGAATCAATTTTGTTGCTAGCTCGCTTCCTCTTGGGCCGACCAATGGGCAACATGGCCGCCTCCAACTCAGCCTGCCTTGAAGGGCTTGGTATCGTGAGCTTACTCTTCCTGGAACAACCACCACCATTCTCCCATCGGCAATGACCTAGGCACAATAGAGCCTACGTGGAAGTATTTGAACCGTTCGTTCTGCACGACGTTGTTCGAAAGCTATGGCATCGTCAACAACGATCAAAGGAAGCTCCTTAAACACTCTCCTCACTGATTCATTCTTCTCAGTAAGAGTTGGAATCATAATTTTACCTGCACAAAATAGCAAGACAACATGTCAGATTCTATGAAGGCACATAAAAGGAAAAAATGAAGAGGGACATTACACTCACTACGATCGAATTTGAAATATCTGACAAGTGGCCGCTCCTCCACCTTGAAGTACAGTGAGTTAGAAGAAGCCAGAAAGCAATACTTCTGCCAAAACTTCAAATCATCAAACAGGGAGCCCAAACACTTTGGAGTACTCAACCAGCAGACTCCATGTCCATTTAGCTGAGGAGAAATCAGCTGTAACGACCCTAATTAATGCACATTATAAATTTTTTTTTGGGCTTTATTAAATTTGAAGTTGAGTCATAGAATAACTAAATAAATAAGGGGGTGTCACTATAACCTTGTGCAAACCCTAACCTTGTAGGGTTTTGTCGTTAGGTTGGTTAAATAGATATTAGGTTCTTCCCAGCCGCATAAAAAAATGTCTGTAAAAAAAAGGGAAAGGAGAAGAAGAGAAGGAGCAAGAAAAAGAGAAAGGAAGACACAAGCAAAGCAATGAAGTCTTTTTCTCTCTGTTCGTTTTATTTATTTTTTTTTTTTTTTTGTGTTGAAGCCGATTGAAAACCATGATGTTTGACATACTCTTTTCATGAAAACTCTGATGTTTGACATACCTTTTTGTCATACTTTTTGACATGCTTTTGTCATACTTTTGGTGTCTGGAAGATTTTTTATTTCTGTCAATTTCTAGCGAAAAATATCTAATTGATGCGCTCCAGACTCGCAGTACCTCAGCAGGCAAATCTCTTAGCAGATCTACATCTACTAATAGTATGTCTTATATTCATTCTAATGAACGTGATGCAATAGATGTGACCTAATTTAGGAAATCAATTGGTACAAGTACAAGATCTGAGATCTGTAATATTGTTAAAGGCCAAAAGCATGGCGTGAGTTGGTACAAAAAAATGTTAGAATAAAACTTTACCAATAAAGCATGCTTTCATGCATACTAAAAGAAGCATTGTAAGACTGTAGAAGCACATTTCTACTTGATGTCTATAGCACTCATAAGAAGTAATTTTAGGTCATGCTGCAACACACACTCATAAGTTGTAGATTTAGTCTGAACAACATAGGTCACACCATCCCTTCAGACCATGGTTATATAGCAACCAAATAACTCATTCCTTCACGACATCTTGTTCCTAAATTAGCTTAATGCAAAGGGAAATGACTTATTTTAATGAAAAAGAGGGTACCTATTCTAATGCTACAGTGGACATTGGTTCCTAAATTGCTTATGTTTTATGAATAACCATGTCATGCAAGTTGGCTTTATGCTTTATGGATACCCATGTCATGCAAGTTGCTTTATGCTTTATGGATACTCACTTTAATGCTATAGTGGTCATGTAAGTTGTTTTGTGGATATTGATTTAAATGAAGTAGTTGCCATGTAAGGGTGTTTTTCTTAAAATTACAAGGATGGTGGAAAGCATGAATGTATTCTATATCTTGTTGACATGTCCATATGATTGATGAATTGTGATATGGTGTGCCCTAAAAGAATGGGTAGAATCACTTATGAATGACAAAATATCATTGGGAAGGAAAACTGAAATATCAGAAATAAATGATATCGATAAACTCGGATTCCTGAAAATTTATTCACATTGAATTGTATCACTTAGAACTACCACACCTCTTTTTGTTTATTACTTTCCCTCTCTTATAGAGAAACTAAATAACTTGTGGGTTGTCTTGTGGAGGTGGGGCGCCTATTTCTTACAGAGAAACTAAAATAACCTTAGGGTTAGTCTTGCGGAAATGAGGTGAATTTGTATGCCTAAGATATGTTTTGATATTTATCCGTAAAAAATGTGACGTGACTTTATGCGCAGTGATAGCCCAAGAGTGGCTTTTGTTACACATATAGTTAGGAGTATCTGGTGATGCATGCCTGTATGTGATGTGTCCCCACTTGGGCATGGATGACGGAGAAGTCATTTTTTATATGAGAGAGGCATACAAGCATGTATGTTCGGCACGGATGTGGTGCGAATGTGGTATCGTCTAAGTGATCAATCTATTAAACATGAATAATATGTGTAAGTCAAATAATGTGCAAAGATAACAGTTTTCATAAATAAAATACATTTATGTTGTTTCTAACCCCTTTCATGCAGGATGACAAGTCCACTAATGTTTCTGCAGGTCAGACTTGTCATAGTCAACATTTACAGAGTAAGTTCAATTAAATACGTATTTATTTATTATGACGCCCTCATTGCCTCGTGGAGGAACTACCAGTTTGTTTTGGTTATTTTGTCGTATTATATTTTTTTGTCATGCCATGCGACTTCTTTTATTGATTTTTGGGAACAAAGAATTTCACACCAGCTTAATTGCTGACCCAAGTGGGCTTTGGCTTCTTGGGTACATTCCTTTGGGAATGTAGCCGACAAGCTTTTTTTCAAGATTTAGTAATTTCGGGCGAGCTTAGAGCAGTTCGTTTTGTACGTGACGAGCATTGCTGGGAGTTGTACGTTGTTCGAGAGTTTAGGTCATTTTATTTGTAGGTGACAGATAAATCTTTTGTAATAGAACTTGGAGTTTTATTTATTATTTATTGGGAGGGATACATCTGTGATTAGTTGAACTTGTTAGAGTTGGGTCTACGAGATTTAATGTATTTTCCTTCCTTGTGATGGACTTTTTAGATCAGTTGTTTTATTTCCCTATAGTTTGGTAAGTGGTGCATTCGATTATTTCTAGTAGAGGCCAATTGTTACTTTTAGTGAATGAAAATTTATGTCTTGAATTTTGGGAAAAGCGGATAATCCTAAGTGGATTTTGAATTTTTGTTTTTTCTTGAAAATCGAGGCGTGACAGTTTGGTATCAGAGCACAGTTTACCCAAGGCTAGGGAGAGTCTAGGGGATCCTCGGAGTGTGGTTATGGGTAAGCTGTAGAGTGTTTTGTGGATCTTATGGAGTGTCTAATTATTTACATTTTTATTTGAAGGATATGGCTGGAAGACATACTCGACAGAATCCAAATGGGAACGGTAGCGGTAGCAGTGAAAATGTTGTTATAAATGGAGATGGCAATGGAAATGGAAGTGGTCATGGTGAGAATACAATCCAGTTGAGTCAGGCTATGATGATGCAGTTGCTACAAGGATTGCAACAAAATAGTAATCAGGGTGACCCTTTTGCTAGAAGGGTTAAGGAGTTTGGGACATTGGGGGGTAAGAGGTTTACTGGAGAAAATCCGAGAGATGCAGATGCCTGGGTCCAAAGCTGTGAGACTGTTTTCAGGAGGATGCGACTTACTGAAGTCCAAAAACAGGAGTTAGCTGCACATCATCTAGATGGTGCTGCCAGTTACTGGTGGGAGGCTTTACTACCCTCCGTTGATATTGCTGTTATGACAAGGGATGAGTTCAAGGATCAGTTTGGGAATAGATTTGTGCCTAATGCAGTTAAGGGGCAATGGGTTGCGGAGTTTAATATGTTGAAGCAGACTGGGAATATGACTGTGGAGCAGTATGTCACGAAGTTTAATGAGTTGTCGCGTTATGCCCCGTATTTGGTGGATACACCAGAAAAGAAAAATGCCAAATTTATTGGGGTTTGCATCACTACCTATCGAGGGCTTTTCTCACCGCTGACAGGGAGAGTTTTGACAGAGTTTTGGATTTGGCATTGAAGTACGTGGAAAAAAACAAGTTGTATCATGAGAGTAGGGAGAATGACAAACAGAAGTTGGGCGAGCCGTTTTCGTTCGTATGTCCAAGGGCAAAGGGGTGAACAGTTTCAGAACCAGTGATCTCAAGGTGGTTCCTAGAACCAACAGCAGGTAGGAAACCAGTTCCACCGCCAGGGTGGAAATCAGTTCCAGAGACAGGTATATAATCATTCCCAGAAACAAGATGGTAATCAACACCAGAGAAAGAATGGGAACCAATTCCATCGTCAGGGTAACCAGAGACACGGTTATCAGTGTTAGCAGAATCAGACTACCCAAGCAGCATCGGGGAGACATGCAGTGACCTGCTTCACTTGTGGGCAACCAAGTCATCGAATGGGAGATTGCCCTAATGATAGGAACGCGCCCCAGAATAGGCAAGGTCAACCCACCCAAGGGCGTGTATTTGCCGCCCTACCAGATCAGAAAAACTTTCAAGGCACTCCTGATATTCCTATCCCTAATATGAAAGTTTTATTTGATACCGGTGTATCATATTCTTTCATATCTCGACGTTTAGTTAATCGAAAAATGTCGAAACTTTGCCACTTGCTATACCATTATGTGTTACTACCCCTTTAGGAGGCTCAGCGACATTAAATGAATAATGTAAAAATTTTAAGATTTCCTTCCTCGACAAAGTGTTTCTTGTCGACTTGATTGTGCTTGACTTTGAGGGTTTTGATGTGATTTTGGGAATGGATTGGTTGTGTAAGAACTTAGTCACGCTGGATTGTGCAAAGAAGATAGTTTCCATTCATGCTCCAGACATGCCCTCTGTTTCTCACATTTGTGGAAATTGTGAAGAGTCAGTGATGTTTAGTTTTCTTTACTCGGTGGGGACGTCGGAGAGAGAGATCCGAGATGTAGAAGTGGTAAGAGATTATGAGGATGTATTTCAGGAAATTCTTGGCTTGCCACCTAGGCGAGAAGTTGAGTTTCGAATCGATTTAATACCTAGAACCGCTCCTATCTCTAAGGCGGCGTACCGGGTGGCACCGAAGGAGTTGAACGAGATGAAAGTCCAGTTGGACGAGATGTTGAAAAAAGGGTAATTTTAGTGTTTTTGTTTTGTTTTATTCGAATATACTTATTGACATGTTTATTCATGTTAATGTATATATGTGTAATCCTTTTGAGGTGTGTATGAACCAGGTTCATACGTCCTAGTAATTCTCCGTGGGGAGCACCCGCCATTTTCGTTTCTAAGAAGGATGGTACCTTGAGGATGTGTATTGACTATAGGGAGTTGAACAAAAGGACTATTAAGAACAAGTACCCGTTGCCTCAATTGATGATCTTCTTGATCAATTAAGGGGAGCAGTGGTGTTTTCTCAGTTAGACTTGAGAACTGGATATCATCAGATGGGTGTTGAAGAAGATAGTATTCCTCTCACGGCATTTCGTACGAGATATGGATTGTATGAGTTCCCCGTTATGCCTTTTGGATTGAGAAATGCCCCACCCTTTTTCATTTACCTGATGAATCGGATCTTTCAACCATACTTGGATAAATTCGTCATTATTTTTATCGATGACATTTTGGTTTACTCCCGTAGTGAAGCAGAGCACAGAGAACATCTCTGGATAGTATTGCAGACCTTGAGAGAGCAGAAATTGTATGCGAATTTTAGCAAGTGCCATTTTTGGGAGAAAGAAGTAAAATTCTTAGGGCATGTTGTTTCTAGTAAGGGTATAGCAGTTGATCCTGATAAGGTGAAATCAGTGAAAGATTGGAAACAACCTACTAATGCAACGAAGGTGAGAAGCTTTTTAGGGTTAGCTGGTTACTATAGAAGATTTTTCGAAAAGTTTTATCTTATTGCTGCCCCTTTGACTAAGTTGACTCGCAAGAATGTTCAGTTTATTTGGACCAATCAGTGTGAAAAGGCTTTTCAAGAGTTGAAGCACCGATTAACTACTGCGCCCATTCTAACTATTCCGGTGCATGGTGGGAAGTTGGTGGTCTTCACTGATGCTAGTGGCCCAGGTTTGGGTTGTGTACTGATGCAGAACCAGAAGGTTGTGTCGTACGCCTCACGACAATTGAAGACTCATGAGAGACGATATCCTACCCATGACTTGGAATTAGCGACAGTTGTGTTTGCTTTGAAGATGTGGCGACACTACCTTTATGGGGAGCATTTTGAGTTGTTCATGGATCACAAGAGTCTAAAGTATTTGTTTTCGCAGAAAGAGCTAAATATGAGACAACAAAGGTGGGTGGAATTCATTAGTAGTTATGATTTTGAGATCTTTAAACACCCAGGTAAGGGAAATGTGATAGCCGATGCTCTTAGTCGACAACACACTATTATAGTTTCACTCATGGTAGAGGAATGGAAGTCTCTTGAGGCTATTTCTTCTTGTGATGTTCAGTTTGTCCAGGGAGTGAACACGGCTTATGTTGGTAGTTTATATGTTCGACATTCTTTGATCAACAAGGTTTTAGAGGAGCAACATAAGGATTCTCATTTGATGAGCAGATTAGAGGACTTAGTGCTTGATAATTTAGATGATTGTCCCTCAGAGTGGTCAATTGAGTTCGATGGTGGGTTGAGATTTCACGGGAGACTTTGTGTGCCCGAGATTGAGGGATTGAAGAAAAAATTATGGATGAGGCTCATAAGTCACTTTTTACCTTTCACCCGGGAGGCACAAAAATGTATCATGATCTAAAGCGAACTTTCTGGTGGGACGGTATGAAGAAGGATGTGGGAGATTATGTATCACGGTGTTTCACTTGTCTACAAGTGAATGCTGAGCATCAGCGGCCCTCAGGTTTGTTGCAACCATTAGAAATTCCTATATGGAAATGGGAAAATATTTCGATGGACTTTGCAGGTGGCTTACCGAAGACTCGACGAGGTAATGAGTCAATTTCGGTTATAATTGACCGTTTGACTAAGTCCGCGCATTTTGTTTCGGTTGGTGTGCACCGTACTACCGAATAGTTAGCCAGACGATACATCCGTGAGGTAGTTAGGCTTCATGGGGTACCAGTGTCCATTGTATCTGACAGAGATCCCTTGTTTGCAGTTGAGTTTTGGGAGAGTTTTTAGCGAGTCATGGGGACGAGACTAGATTTGAGTACAACTTATCATCCTCAGACTGATGGTCAGAAGGAGCAGGTGAATCAGATTCTAGAAGATTTGCTTCGGGCATGTGTGCTCGATTTTGGTGGTAGTTGGGAGGATTATTTACCTATCATAGAGTTTGCTTTTAACAACAGTTACCATTCTAGTATTGGCATGGCTCCGTTCGAGGCTTTATATGGGAGACCTTGTCGATCACCATCCTAATGGGCGGAGGTTGGTGACATAGTCTTGTTGGGGCCAGAGATTGTCCGGGAGACATCGGAGAAAGTGCAGATTATTAGAGAGCGGATCAAAACTGCTCAAAGCCGACAGAAGAGTTATGCTGATCGGAAGCGTAAGGCGGTAGATTTTCAGGTTGGGGACCTTGTCTTTCTCAAGGTTTCACCTATGAGCGGTGTATTGAGGTTCAGTAAGAAAGGGAAGTTAAGTCCTAGATTTGTGGGACCATTTGAGATCGTTGCTCGAGTAGGGAGTTTAGCCTATAGACTCGCCTTGCCACCGAGCTTATCAGTTGTTCATGATGTGTTTCACATTTCCATGCCGAGGAAGTGTGTGAAGGATTCTGCTCACATCGTCTAACCCACAGAAATTGAGATTAATGACGACTTCATCCAAGTAGTACGACTGATCAAGATTGTGGATCGTGATGTGAAACCACTCCGTAGAAGGATAGTGAATTTGGTGAAAGTCCAGTGGAGTAAAAGGAGAATGATGTAACTTGGGAGCTAGAGGACAAGGTGAAACAGTTGCACCCCGGAGCTATTCATCCCTTGAATCTTGGGACGAGATTCCTTTTGAGGTGTGTACAATGTAACGACCCTAATTAATGCACATTATAAAAAAATTTTGGGCTTTATTAAATTTGAAGTCGAGTGATAGAATAACTAAATAAATAAGGGGGTGTCACTATAACCTTGTGCAAACCCTAACCTTGTAGGGTTTTGTCTTTAGGTTGGTTAAATAGATATTAGGTTTTTCCCAGCCGCATAAAAAAAATCTGTAAAAAAAGAAGAAGGAAAGGAGATGAAGAGAATGAGCAAAAGGGAGCAAGAAAAAGATAAAGGAAGAGACAAGTAAAATAGTCAATTCTTTTTCTCTCTGTTCGTTTATTTTTTTTTTCCTTTTTGTGTTGAATCCGATTGAAAACCTTGATGTTTGACATACTCTTTTCATGAAAACTCTGATGTTTGACATACCTTTTTGTCATACTTTTTGACATGCTTTTGTCATACTTTTGGTGTCTTCTGTCAACTTCTAGCGAAAAGTATCTAATTGATGTGTTGCAGACTTGTTGTACCTCAGTAGGCATATCTCTTAGCAGATCTACATTTACTAATAGTATGTCTTATATTCATTCTAATGAACGTGATGCAATAGATGTGACCTAATTTAGGAAATCAATTGGTACAAGTACATTTATGTTGTTTCTAACCCCTTTCATGCAGGATGACAAGTCCACTAATGTTTCTGCAGGTCAGACTTGTCATAGTCAACATCTACAGAGTAAGTTCAAATAAATACGTATTTATTTATTATGACACCCTCATTGCCTCGTGGAGGAACTATCAAATTGTTTTGGTTATTTTGTCGTATTATATTTTTCTGTCATGCCTTGCGACTTGTTTTATTGATTTTTGGGAACAAAGAATTTCACACCAGCTTAATTGCTGACCCAAGTGGGGTTTGGCTTATTGGGTATATTCCTTTGGGAATGTAGCCGGCAGGCTTGTTTTCAGGATTTAGTAATTTCGGGCGAGCTTAGAGTAGTTCGTTTCTTACGTGACGAGGATTGCTGGGAGTTGCACGTTGTTTGAGAGTTTAGGTCATTTTATTTGTAGGTGACAGATAAATCTTTTGTAATAGAACTTGGAGTTTTATTTATTATTTATTGGGAGAGATACATCCGTGATTAGTTGAACTTGTTAGAGTTGGTTCTATGAGATTTAATGTATTTTCCTTCCTTGTGATGAACTTTTTAGATTAGTTGTTTTATTTCCCTCTAGTTTGGTAAATGGTGAATTTGATTATTTCTCGTAGAGGCCAACTGTTACTTTTAGTGAATGAAAATTTATGTCTCGAATTTTGGGAAAAACGGATATTCCTACATGGATTTTGAATTTTCATTTTTTCTTGAAAATCGGGGCGTGACACTTTGTTATCAGAGCACAGTTTACCCTAGGCTAGGGAGAGTGTAGGGGATCCTCGGAATGTGATTATGGGTAAGCTGTAGAGTGTTTTGTGGATCTTATGGAGTGTCTAATCATTTCCATTTTTATTTGAAGGATATAGCTGGAAGACATACTCATCAGAATCCAAATGGGAACGGTAGCGGTAGCAGCGAAAATGTTGTTCTAAATGGAGATGGCAATGGAAATGGAAGTGGTCATGGTGAGAATACGATCCAGTTGAGTCAGGCTATGATGATGCAATTGCTACAAGGATTGCAACAGAATAGTAATCAGGGTGACCCTTTTGCTAGAAGGGTTAAGGAGTTTGAGACATTGGGGGGTAAGAGGTTTACTGGAGACTATTTTCAGGAGGATGCGACTTACTGAAGTCCAAAAATAGGAGTTAGCTACACATCATCTGGATGGTGCTGCCAGTTACTGGTGGGAGGCTTTACTACCCTCCGTTGATATTGCTATTATTACATGGGATGACTTCAAGGATCGGTTTGGGAATAGATTTGTGCCTAATGCAGTTAAGGCGCAATGGGTTGCGGAGTTTCATATGTTGAAGCAGACTGGGAATATGACTGTGGAGAAGTATGACATGAAGTTTAATGAGTTGTCGCGTTATGCTCCGTATTTGGTGGACACACCAGAAAAGAAAAATGCCAAATTTATTGGGGGTTTGCATCATTACCTATCAAGGGCTCTTCTCACCGCTGACAGGGAGAGTTATGACAAAGTTTTGGATTTGGCATTGAAGTACGAGGAACAAAACAAGTTGTATCATGAGAATAGGGAGAAGGGCAAGCAGAAGTTGGGCGAGGCGTCAGGAAACACTCGTCAGCAGGGTGCGTCTCGTGATTATCGTAGTGACCGTAGCCGTTTTCGTCCTTATGATCAAGGGCAAAGGGGTAAACAATTTCAGAACCAAAGATTTGAAGGTGGTTCCCAGAACCAACAGCAGGGAGGAAACCAGTTCCAGAGACAGGGATATAATCATTCCCAGAAACAAGATGGTAATCAGCACCAGAGACAGAATGGGAACCAATTCCATCGTCAGGGTAACCAGAGAAAAGGTTATCATGGTCAGCGGAATCAGACTACCCAAACAACATCGGGGAGACATTCAGTGACCTATTTCTCTTGTGGGCAACCAGGTCATCGAATGCGAGATTGCCCTAATGGTAGGAACGCGCCCCAGAATAGGCAAGGTCAACCCACCCAAGGGCGTGTATTTGCCGCCTACCAGATCAGGAAAACTTTCAAGGTACTCCTGATTTTCCTATCCCTAATATGAAAGTTTTATTTGATACCGGTGCATCATATTCTTTCATATCACGACGTTTAGTTAATCGAAAAATGTCGAAAACTTTGCTACTTGTTATACCATTATGTGTTACTATCCCTTTAGGAGGCTCAGCGACATTAAATGAATAATGTAAAAATTTTAAGATTTCCTTCCTCGACAAAGTGTTTCTTGTCAACTTGATTGTGCTTGACTTTGAGGGTTTTGATGTGAGTTTGGGAATGGATTGGTTGTGTAAGAACCTAGTCACGCTGGATTGTGTAAAGAAGATAGTTTCCATTCATGCTCCAAGCATGCCCCCTGTTTCTCACATTTGTGGAAATTGTGAAGAGTCAGTGATGTCTAGTTTTCTGTACTCAGTGGGGACGTCGGAGAGAGAGATCCGAGATGTAGAAGTGGTAAGAGATTATGAGGATGTATTTCAGGAAATTCCAGGCTTGCCACCTAGGCGAGAAGTTGAGTTCCGAATCGATTTAATACCTGGAACCGCTTCTATTTCTAAGGCGACGTACTGGATGGCACCGAAGGAGTTGAACGAGATGAAAGTCCAGTTGGACGAGATGTTGCAAAAAGGGTAATTTTAGTGTTTTTGTTTTGTTTTGTTTTATTCGAATATACTTATTGACATGTTTATTCATGTTAATGTATATATGTGTAATCCTTTTGAGGTGTGTATGAACCAGGTTCATACGTCCTAGAAAATCTCCGTGGGGAGCACCCACCATTTTCGTTTCGAATAAGGATGGTACCTTGAGGATGTGTATTGACTATAGGGAGTTGAACAAAAGGACTATCAAGAACAAGTACCCGTTGCCTCGAATTGATGATCTTCTTGATCAATTGAGGGGAGCAGTGGTGTTTTCTCATTTTGACTTGAAAACTGGATATCATCAGATGGGTGTTAAAGTAGATAGTATTCCTCTCACGACATTTCGTACGAGATATGGATTGTATGAGTTCCCCGTTATGCCTTTTGGATTGAGAAATGCCCCAGCCTTGTTCATGGACCTGATGAACCGGATCTTTCGACCATACTAGGATAAATTCGTCATTATCTTTATCGATGACATTTTGGTTTACTCCCGTAGTGAAGCAGAGCACAGAGAACATCTCAGGATAGTATTGCAGACCTTGAGAGAACATAAATTGTATGCAAATTTTAGCAAGTAACATTTTTGGGGGAAAGAAGTAAAATTCTTAGGGCATGTTGTTTCTAGTCAGGGTATTGCAGTTGATCCTGATAAGGTGAAATCAGTGAAAGATTGGAAACAACCTACTAATAAAACGGAGGTGAGAAGCTTTTTAGGGTTAGCTGGTTACTATAGAAGATTTATCGAAAAGTTTTCTCTTATTGCTGCCCCTTTGACTAAGTTGACTCGCAAGAATGTTCAGTTTATTTGGACCAATCAGTGTGAAAAGGCTTTTCAAGAGTTGAAGCACCGATTAACTACTGCGCCCATTCTAACTATTTCGGTGCATGGTGGGATGTTGGTGGTCTTCACTGATGCTAGTGGCACAAGTTTGGGTTGTGTACTGATGCAGATTCAGAAGGTTGTGTCGTACGCCTCACAACAATTGAAGCCTCGTGAGAGGCGATATCCTACCCATGACTTGGAATTAGCGGCAGTTGTGTTTGCTTTGAAGATGTGGAAACGCTAATTTTATGGGGAGCATTTTGAGTTGTTCACGGATCACAAAAGTCTAAAGTATTTTTTTTCGCAGAAAGAGCTAAATATCAGACAACAAAGGTGGGTGGAATTCATTAGTAGTTATGATTTTGAGATCTTTTACCACCCATGTAAGGGAAATGTGGTAGCCGATGCTCTTAGTAAGCAACACACTATTATGGCTTCACTCATGGTAGAGGAATGAAAGTCTCTTGAGGCTATTTCTTCTTGTGATGTTCAGTTTGTCCAGGGAGCGAACACGGCTTATGTTGGTAGTTTATTTGTTCGACCTTCTTTGATCAGCAGGGTTTTAGAGAAGCAACATAAGGATTCTCGTTTGATGAGCAAATTAGAAGACTTAGTGCTTGATAATTTAGATGATTGTCCATCAGAGTGGTCAGTTGAGTCCGATGGTGGGTTGAGATTTCACGGGAGACTTTGTGTGCCCGAGATTGAGGGACTGAAGAAAAAATTATGGATGAGGCTCATAAGTCACATTTTACCATTCACCTGGCACAAAAATGTATCATGATCTGAAGCGAACTTTCTGGTGGGACGGTATGAAGAAGGATGTGGGAGATTATGTATAACGGTGTTTAACTTGTCAACAAGTGAAGGCCGAGCATCAACGGCCCTCAGGTTTGTTGCAACCATTAGAAATTCCTATCTGGAAATGGGAAAATATTTTGATGGACTTTGTAGATGGCTTACCGAAGACCCGACGAGGTAACGAGTCAATTTGGGTTATAGTTGACCGTTTGACTAAGTCTGCTCATTTTGTTCCGGTTGGTGTGCACCGTATTACCGAATAGTTAGCCAGACGAGACATCCGTTAGGTAGTTAGGCTTCATGGGGTACCAGTGTCCATTATATCTGACAGAGATCCCTTGTTTGCAACTGAGTTTTGGGAGAGTTTTTAGCGAGCCATGGGGACGAGACTAGATTTGAGTACAACTTATCATCCTCAGACTGATGGTCAGAAGGAGCGGGTGAATCAAATTCTAGAGGATATGCTTCGGGCATGCGTGCTCGATTTTGGTGGTAGTTGGGAGGATTATTTACCTCTCATAGAGTTTGCTTATAACAACATTTACCATTCTAGTATTGGCATGGTTCCGTTTGAGGCTTTATATGGGAGACCTTGTCGATCACCATCCTAATGGGCGGAGGTTGGTGACATAGTCTTGTTTGGGCCAGAGATGGTCCGGGAGACATCGGAGAAAGTGCAGATTATTAGAGAGCGGATCAAAACTGCTCAAAGCCGACAGAAGAGTTATGCTGATCGGAAGCGTAAGGCGGTAGAATTTCAGGTTGGGGACGTTGTCTTTCTCAAGGTTTCACCTATGAGCGGTGTATTGAGGTTCGGTAAGAAAGGGAAGTTAAGTCTTAGATTTGTGGGACCATTTGAGATCATTGCTCGAGTAGGGAGTTTAGCCTATAGACTCGCCTTGCCACCGAGCTTATCAGTTGTTCATGATGTGTTTCACATTTCCATGCCGAGGAAGTGTGTGAAGGATCCTGCTCACATTGTCCAACCCACAGTAATTGAGATTAATGATGACTTCACCCAAGTAGTACGACCGATCAAGATTGTGGATCGTGATGCGAAACAACTCCGTAGAAGGATAGTGAATTTGGTTAAAGTCCAGTGGAGTGAAAAGGAGAATGATGTAACTTGGGAGCTAGAGGACAAGGTGAAACAGTTGCACCCGGAGCTATTCATCCCATGAATCTTGGGACGAGATTCCATTTGAGGTGTGTATAATGTAACGACCCTAATTAATGCACATTATAATTTTTTTTTTGGGCTTTATTAAATTTGAAGTTGAGTCATAGAATGACTAAATAAATAAGGGGGTGTCACTATAACCTTGTGCAAACCCTAACCTTGTAGGGTTTTGTCTTTAGGTTGGTTAAATAGATATTAGGTTCTTCCGAGCCGCATAAAAAAAAATTGTAAAAAAAAAAAAAGGAAAGAAGAAGAAGATAATGAGCAAAAGGGAGAAAGAAAAAGATAAAGGAAGAAACAAGTAAAACGGTGAATTCTTTTTCTCTCTGTTCGTTTCTTTTTTTTCCTTTTTGTGTTGAAGCCGATTGAAAACCTTGACGTTTGACATACTCTTTTCATGAAAACTCTGATGTTTGACAACCTTTTTGTCATAATTTTTTCATACTTTTTGACATGCTTTTGTCATACTTTTGGTGTCTGGAAGAGTTTTTATTTCTGTCAACTTCTAGCGAAAAATATCTAATTGATGTGTTGCAGACTCGCAGTACCTCAGTAAGCATATCTCTTAGCAGATCTACATCTACTAATAGTATGTCTTATATTCATTCTAATGAACGTGATGCAATAGATGTGACCTAATTTAGGAAATCAATTGGTACAAGTACAAGATCTGAGATCTGTAATATTGTTAAAGGCCAAAAGCATGGCGTGAGTTGGTAAAAAAATGTCAAAATAAAACTTTACCAATAAAGCATGCTTTCATGCATACTAAAAGAAGCATTGTAAGACTGTAGAATCACATTTCTACTTGATGTCTATAGCACTCATAAGAAGTAATTTTAGGTCATGCTGCAACATAGTCACTTCTATCGACCTGTCATATCATGTTGGGTCAAAACTTGAGCCAAACAATATGTTATCATGTACCTACATGGGTAGGATAGTGAGGTCATCAACGCATGTTTACTTACAAAATCAAAAGTGAACTGTGGCCCAGAAGCCATTCTATTTAAGTTGTAGATCTAGTCTGAACAACATAGGTCACACCATCCCTTCAGACCATGGTTATATAGCAACCAAATTACTCATTCCTTCACGGCATCTTGTTCCTAAATTAGCTTAATGCAAAAGGAAATGACTTATTTTAATGAAAAAGAAGGTACCTATTCTAATGCTACAGTGGTCATTGGTTCCTAAATTGCTTATGTTTTATGAATACCCATGTCATGCAAGTTGGCTTTATGCTTTATGGATACCAATGTCATGCAAATTGCTTTATGCTTTATGGATACCCATGTCATGCAAGTTGCTTTATGTTTTATGGATACTCACTTTAATGCTATAGTGGTCATGTAAGTTGTTTTGTGGATATTGATTTAAATGAAGTAGTTGCCATGTAAAGGTGTTTTTCTTAAAATTACAAGGATGGTGGAAAGCATGAATGTATTCTATATCTTGTTGACATGTCCATATGATTAATGAATTGTGAGTATATGGTGTACCCTAAAAGAATGGGTAGAATTACTTATGAATGCAAAAATGTCATTGGGAAGGAAAACTGAAATATCATAAATAAATGATATCGATAAACTCGGATTCCTGAAAATTTATTCACATGGAATTGTATCACTTAGAACTACCACACATTTTTTGTTTATTACTTCCCCTCTCTTATAGAGAAACTAAATAACTTGTGGGTTGCCTTGCAGAGGTGGGGCGCCTATTTCTTACAGAGAAACTAAAATAACCTTCGGGTTAGTATTGCAAAAATAAGGTGAATTTGTATGCCTAAGATAGGCTTTGATAATTATCCGTAAAAAATGTGACATGACTTTATGCGTAGTGATAGCCCAAGAGTGGCTTTTGTTACTCATATAGTTAGGAGTATCCGGTGATGCATGCATGTATGTGATGTGTCCCCACTTGGGTATGGATGACGGAGAAATCCTCATTTATATGAGAGAGGCATACGAGCATGTATGTTCGGCACGGACGTGGTGCGAATGTGGTATCGTCTAAGTGATCAATCTGTTAAAAATGATTAATATGTGTAAGTCAAATAATGTGCAAAGATAACGGTTTTGATAAATAAAATACATTTATGTTGTTTCTAACCCATTTCATGTAGGATGACAAGTCCACTGATGTTTCTGCAAGCCAGACTTGTCATAGTCAACATCTACAGAGTAAGTTCAATTAAATACATATTTATTTATTATGACGCCCTCATTGCCTCGTGGAGGAACTACAAGTTTGTTTTGGTTATTTTGTCGTATTATATTTTTTTGTCATGCCATGCGACTTCTTTTATTGATTTTTGGGAACAAAGAATTTCACACCAGCTTAATTGCTGACCCAAGTGGGCTTTGGCTTCTTGGGTACATTCCTTTGGGAAAGTAGCCGACAAGCTTGTTTTAAGGATTTAGTAATTTCGGGCGAGCTTAGAGTAGTTCGTTTCGTACGTGACGAGCATTGCTGGGAGTTGCACGTTGTTTGAGAGTTTAGGTCATTTTATTTGTAGGTGACAGATAAATCTTTTGTAATAGAACTTGGAGTTTGGATTTATTATTTATTGGGAGAGATACATCCGTGATTAGTTGAACTTGTTAGAGTTGGTTCTATGAGATTTAATGTATTTTCCTTCCTTGTGATGGACTTTTTAGATTAGTTGTTTTATTTCCCTCTAGTTTGGTAAATGGTGAATTTGATTATTTCTCGTAGAGGCCAACTGTTACTTTTAGTGAATGAAAATTTATGTCTCGAATTTTGGGAAAAACGGATATTCCTACATGGATTTTGAATTTTCGTTTTTTCTTGAAAATCGGGGCGTGACAGTTTGTTATCAGAGTACAGTTTACCCTAGGCTAGGGAGAGTGTAGGGGATCCTCGGAATGTGATTATGGGTAAGCTGTAGAGTGTTTTGTGGATCTTATGGAGTGTCTAATCATTTCCATTTTTATTTGAAGGATATGGCTGGAAGACATACTCGTCAGAATGAAAATGGGAATGGTAGCGGTAGGAGCGAAAATGTTGTTCCAAATGGAGATGGCAATGGAAATGGAAGTGGTCATGGTGAGAATACGATCCAATTGAGTGAGGCTATGATGATGCAGTTGCTACAAGGATTGCAACAGAATAGTAAGCAGGGTGACCCTTTTGCTAGAAGGGTTAAGGAGTTTGGGACATTAGGGGGGGGGGGGGGGGGGGGGGTAAGAGGCTTACTCAAGAAAATTCGAGAGATGCAGATGCATGGGTCCAAAGTTGTGAGACTATTTTCAGGAGGATGCGACTTACTGAAGTTCAAAAATAGGAGTTAGTTGCACATCATCTGGATGGTGCTGCCAGTTACTGGTGGGAGGCTTTACTACCCTCCGTTGATATTGTTGTTATGACATGGGATGACTTCAAGGATCGGTTTGGGAATAGATTTGTGCCTAATGCAGTTAAGGCGCAATGGGTTGCGGAGTTTCATATGTTGAAGCAGAATGGGAATATGACTGTGGAATAGTATGTCATGAAGTTTAATGAGTTGTCGCGTTATGCTCCGTATTTGGTGGACACACCAGAAAAGAAAAATGCCAAATTTATTGGGGTTTGCATCATTACCTATCAAGGGCTCTTCTCACCACTGACAGGGAAAGTTTTGACAGAGTTTTGGATTTGGCATTGAATTACGAGGAACAAAACAAGTTGTATCATGAGAATAGGGAGAAGGGCAAGCAGAAGTTGGGCGAGGCGTCAGGAAACACTCGTCACCAGGGTGCGTCGCGTGATTATCGTAGTGACCGTAGCCGTTTTCGTCCTTATGATCAAGGCCAAAGGGGTGAACAATTTCAGAACCAGAAAAGTAATGTTTATGCGGGTCAGACGTGTCATAGTCAACATCTACAGAGTAAGTTCAATTAAATACATATTTATTTATTATGACGCCCTCATTGCCTCGTGGAGGAACTACCTGTTTTTTTTGGTTATTTTGTCGTATTATATTTTTTTGTCATGCAATACGACTTCTTTTATTGATTTTTGCGAACAAAGAATTTCACACCAGCTTAATTTCTGACCCAAGTAGGCTTTGGCTTCTTGGGTACATTCCTTTGGGAATGTAGCCGACTAGCTTGTTTTCAAAATTTAGTAATTTCGGGCGAGCTTAGAGCAGTTCGTTTCGTACGTGACGAGCATTGCTGAGAGTTGCACAATGTTCGAGAGTTTAGGTCATTTTATTTGTAGGTGAAAGATAAATCTTTTATAATAGAACTTGGAGTTTTATTTATTATTTACTTGGAGTTTTGATTAGTTGAACTTGTTAGAGTTGGTTCTACGAGATTTAATGTATTTTCCTTCCTTGTGATGGACTTTTTAGATTAGTTGTTTTATTTCCCTCTAGTTTTGTAAATGGTGCATTTGATTATTTCTCGTAGACAACTTTTACTTTTAGTGAATGAAAATTTATGTCTCGAATTTTGGGAAAAACGGATAATCCTACTTGGATTTTGAATTTTCATTTTTTCTTGAAAATCGGGGCGTGACATCAGTAGGTGGATCACTTGCGGAGTTAACCGAAAGCCAACGTCCTTCATCCTAATAAGGACAACAATCAAGGTCCTGAATCCGTTAGGTACCATCTGAACAAGAGGAATACGAAGGTGCGCCAGGAAGCACCAAATGTCTTCTTGGACCAGAAAGTGAAGCCCGGCTTGGAACATGCTTTTGTGCAAGGCTATGAACCCTTGTGCAGCCGTCAATGGATTGTGAGTAACGCCCAACAGAGTAAGTTCTAGGTCTTCAGAAATCCAATAGTCCTTTCGAAGCTTAGCCAAATCGGACCCCTTATGCTCCCGGGAAAAATCGAGGCAGACATGAGACAGCTTCTGCCCAGAAGTAAGTTCGACGTTGTCCGCCATGAGAGAAAGTTTTAACTTTCAAAAAGAGTTGCAGCAAAGAACACAAAATAAGAAAACAAAAAAGAGGCAAAAAATATACAAAAGTAAATAAACTCCCTCTCGCAAAGGCAACGGCTTATATAAGCACCAGGCAGTCGCGCTCTCTTCCTTATTGAACGGTCAGATACTCATTTAATTACATGCACTACTCGAGATGACGTTTCGGGTTCAATCATCACGCCTATACAGACTCTATTAAAGTGACAGTGGACCGACATGATGGTACACTAACTTGGGGGGATCAACTGATGATACACCAAATTGTCCTCTGATCAGCACCGTACATGTGTCATGATAATCTGGTCAACATAGCAAAACAAGCCCGATTACATGCTCAATCCAGTGAGGCCCCAGACAACATTAAGCCCACTATTGGCAGACTCCAGAATGTTGGACCCGAATTGTAGCGCCTTAATAATCCCATGCATCACGCGGTCGTTAGCCCTGATAAGGCAAGAGTAAGCCCTAATAAGGTAAGTATATGGGGGATTGACCCAAGACAGGTAGGCCAACAATACATCGATTTCGACTAGGAAACAAATACTAGAGTATAAGTCAGGCAAGGAAACTCCCTTGCATGGACAACACTCAGAAATGGAACCCAACTAGAAAAAGATTTCTAGCAAGATCTCTTTCCCTAAACTATGCCACCAAAGGCCTAGCCGAACAAGGACTCTCACACTATAAAAAGGGAAATAAGGTTGATGAACTAAGGTACACTATAGAAACCCAATTTACAACTTTAAGTTTCTCATGAGTCTTATCTAACTTAAGCATCGGAGTGCCTAGGACCACCACACGGTGGTCTTTGGCTCACGTGTGCTACTTGTGAAGGTCTAGGTAAAGACGAGGAATGAGAGAATGAATCAACTACATCAAATTTCATATTACCCGTGCCATTGGCACTCCATATACATTTTTTTGCTGCTAATTATCATGCACTGACACCCTCACCAACATCCCAATCATTGTCCTCAACCAGTTCCATAAAAAAATCACATTTTATAATGTAAACTAATATTTTTAACCAAACTCGATTAAAATTAGAATTGATTAAATGTTTGGAGTTTTCATTTGAATGTTCGTTTAAATGTCCGGACGTTTCTTTGAAAAATATTATACTTAGGCATGAAAACATTAAAAAAAAAATACTTGCACGTTTTAATAATAAAATACATATTTTGAAATTTTAAGCTTTTGGATTGATATTTGGTTTCATTGGAAAAATCTTCAAAAATGCATTTCAATGATATCAAATTTACCAAAATCCAACAAATATGAACATAGTTATGTCAATTTTCATTTTGAGAAAAAAAAAAAAACACAAAAGTTTCTCTATCCGCCACATATACACTTCACCAACGTTTTTCACCATTTTTTTTTATTTTCTTTACCCTTCCACATGTTTTATAATTACAAACATGTCATTATAGATAATGAATCTCAACCCTCAACATCTTTCCAACTCTCAATCCTAGCCCTCTTTTATCTCCACCTTTTGTTTGTCTCAGTCAACAATGAATAGTGAAATGCTACTCTGATTTGTAAGATAGACTAGTATATTACTTGTGCTGTTGGCACTCCACATACATTTTTTGCTGCTAATTATCACTCATTTGACACCCTCACCACCATCCCCAACATTGCCCTCAATTAGTTTCATAAAATAAAAAATAAAAAAAATCATATTTTAGAATTTAAACTAATGTTTTGTAGGTGCGAGTCTATTTTACTGTAAAAATACTAATTTTTTTAGAATCAAACTCGATTAAATTATAGTCGATTGAATGTTCGGGGTCTTTGTTTTAATGTTCATGAAAATGTTCGTCTGTTTCTTTGAAAAATATTATACTTAGGCATGAAAATAAATAATTATGATAACTATTTGTATTTTGATCATTGATTTTGTTGGAAGGCATGAAAATATTAAATAGTTATGATAAGTGTTTGTATTGATCATTGGTTTTATTGGTAAAATCTTTAAAATTGCATTTCGATGACACCAAGTTTACCAAAATCCAACAACTACATAAATAGTCATGATTTTCATTTAAAAAAAAAAAAGGAAAATACACTTGAAACAGCTCTTCTACTTAGAAATGAAATTTTCCAAATAATTACACGTTCAAGACTTAAGCAAAGCATCATTTGCTATGTTATTTAAAAATTTCAAGTTTTTTTATCCATATGAATATGAGAATATCTTCTTTATAACTTTATAATATGATTATAAGAAGATATTTATCTTATAATTATAATAATATGATTATAGTAAGATAATATCTTAACCTTCCATATCTTTCACTTTCCATATATATATAAATAGAAAAAGATAGGCTAGAAATGACATTTCTTATGTCAATGACACCAAAGGGATATTAAATGAATGGAATTGGGATGTGGATGAAATCCCTTGGATGAGTAGAAACATAATAGTGAGTAAGATTTTTACAATTTTTTTTATGACCGAAGTAAGAAACATTCTAATTTCATTGAGTGATTGTGTGTAATTTTTGTTGGGGATTTTCGGGAAGAAATCGTGCATCTTCTTTCGATTCCTTATGAGAGATATCCAATCGATTAGAGTAGCGGTTAAAGACGGTCCTTGGAAGGCTAGGGGTTATAGTCGACATTAATTCATCATTTTTAATGTCTCTAATTCAAAACTGAACATATCTATTCCCCACATGTACATTCCACCAATTTTTTTCACAATTTGTTCATTTTATTTGCCCTTCTACATGTTTTATATTTACAAACATGTCATCATAGAAAATGAATCTCAACCCTCATCACATTTTCCAACTTTCAATTTTAACCATTGTTTTACCTCCAATACTTAGGTTGTCCAAATAAACAATGAATAGTAAAACATGAATTATAATATATTATAATATTATCCTTGCTGTTGGCACTCCACATATATATTTTCTACTAATTATCATGCACTGGACACGCTCACCACCATCCCCACTGTTGCCCTCAATCAGTTCAATAAAAAAAAATCATATTTTAGAATGTAAACTAATTTTTTGAGGCGTTTTATGGTAAAAATACTAATTTTTTTTTTATAGTCAAACTCGGTTAAAATTAAAATGGATTGAATGTTGGGGGTCTTTGTTTGAATATTCATTAAAATGTTCGTATGTTTCATTGAAAAATATTATACTTAGGCATGAAAATATTAAAAATACTTTTTTGAAATTTTAAGTTTTTGTCTTGAACATTGGTTTTGTTGGAAAAATCTTCAAAATTGTATTTCAACGATACCAAATTTACCGAAATCTGACAATTACGTAGATAGTTATTGTAATTTTCATTTTGAAAAAAAAAACACAATACTTTCTTTCTCCGTCACATGTATATTCCACCAACTTTTTCACAATATTTTCATATTCTTTGTTCTTCTTCATGTTTTATATTTACAAACATGTTATCATAGGAAATCAATCTCAACCGTCAACACATTACCCAACTTTTGATCATTCTCCAAACCTCAAGTTTGTCCCAGTCTGCAATGAATAGTAAAACACCACTCTGAATCGAAATATAAACTAGCATGTCACCCATGCTGTTGGCACTCCACACACTTTTTTTCAACTAACTATCATGCACTGGACACCTTCCCCACCATTTCCCTCAATCAATTCCATAAAAAAACTTATTTTAGAATGTAAACTAATTTTTTAAAAGTCAAACTCGGTTAAAATTAGAATTGATTCAATGTTTGGGTATTTGTTTGAACCTTCATTAAAATTTTTGTCTATTTCATTGAAAAATATTATATTTAAGCATGAAAGTATTAAAAAAAACTTATATGTTTTAATAATAAAATACATATTTTGAAATTTTAAGTGTCTATATCGATCACTGGTTTTGTTGGAAAGATCTTCAAAATTGCATTTCAAATGACACCAAGATTACCAAAATTCGACAATTACGTAGATAGTTATGATAATTTTCATTTTGAAAAATGAAAACACAATAATTTCTCTCTCATCCACATATACAATCCCAATTTGTCTAACTGTCGAGGAAAACAGCGAGGATGCTCCCTCGCACGTGTTCCTGCCTGGTTTCAAAAAAAAAACGAGGGAATCAAAATTTTGGGAAAGGAGGGAACCTCTCCCTCTCCCCATTTCCATCTCGACAGAGACAGAAACGAGAAGAAAGCAAGCTCCCTCTCCCCCAACGAAGGCCGACGAAGCACCTTCATCTCCCGCTCGACAGAGACCGAGACAGTCTCTCCCTCTCGAAGACGAATACCCTCTCCCAAAAGGTAAAGCTTCTACCTTTGTTTTAGTTTATTTTCCCTCTCATTCTCTCCCTCTTTGTGTGTGATTTATTGTTGGGGATTTCTACATCTACTGTTTCTACTAGATCTAGGGTTTCTTTGTTGAATCAAAAACCCTAGATCGAGGATCAAGTTATCTAAAATCAAAGGCCACATCTGAATCAGTGAAGTCTGTAGGTATAGTGTGAATCAGATTTCTTGTACTTCGCAAGAACTTGGTTTTTAGTTCCTAAATGTGAACTTCAGATAAAGGATAAGTGAAGAAATTCAATTTCCACCACCACTTTTTGGGTTCTGGAAACTTTGATTTGTTCAAATCTTTGATGATTTTTCAAAGTGAGGAAAGATTGGAAATTAAATATTGAAAGAGACCCTTGTGATCTATTTCTCTTATCCTTTTGGGGGATTTTTTCAGCTCCTTGGATCATATTTTAGTTTGAAATGTAAGGTATAGTCATGAAAAATTAGATCTTTTTGGTAGACTAATATATCTTTTTAAGATTTGGACGAAGAAAAAAAAAATATTTCGATTTCATTTATGTGTTGAGACAATTTTTTGATGGGTTTATGGATTCTGAACAAATGGGGTTTTAGATTTGTGGTGTGCATTCTTCATTTCTGTGTTGAGACAATTTTTTGATGGGAATCCTGGATTTTGAACAAATGGGGTTTTAGATTTGTGGGGTGCATGCTTCATTTCTGTGTTTAGCAAAAACAAAAAATTTCGAGTTGGGACTTCATTATTCATTTTTCGAAAAAATTTCGATTTTTTAGCATTCTTCATTTCTGTGTATAGTATTCTTCATTTTTTAGCATTCTTCATTTCTTCATCAGTGTATAGTATTTTTCATTTTATGTGAATGGATCGATATGTAAGTTTTATTTTATGTGAATGTTATGTTTCCAGTTGTGCAAATGGAACTCAAATGCAGACTTTTGATTGCTATTTTCCAGTTTTTTCTGTTGGAAAGGCACGACATTTTTGTATGTAGAAATCAAGCTAACTCAAATTAGTATCTTGAGCTGATCAGAATAGTGTTAATTAAGCAAGCATGAGTTGATATAGGTATGTTGGAGGCACATTCTCACAACAGGTATGTCGCAGAAGGGGTGAGCTTGGGTTCTAAATTTCAAATTGATAGGCCCCCTATTCGTTTTACGTATACTAGGAGGAAGCAAGTAGCAGGGAACTGATGAAATGCTAATGCTGACAGGGAACTGATGAAAGGCTAATGCTGAGTTGCTAATACTAATGCTGAGATGCTGATGAGTTGCTAATACTAATGCTGAGATGCTGAAACAGAAATGCTGAGTTCTGAAATAGAATGCTGAAATACTAATGCTGAGATGTGGGAACAGAATGCTGAGATGCTGAAATAAAAGAGGTTGCTAAAACAGACATATGAGTACAACTAGTGCTAAAACAGAATGGTGCTGAAAGAAAATGCTATAAATAGAGGTGGAATAGAAGAATAGGGGATTCATTAAGATTGTAAAAGAAAAAGTGTACAATTGAGCTTTGGCTCTTAGGAGAGTAGAGCCTCTCGAATAGTTCTTAAGGAGAATAGCACTCTCGAATTCTGCTAATACACTTTGTTACATCTTTCTCTCAGTTCATACATTCTTTTGTAACTGATACATTTCCATCAATTCTAATTCACTTCACTGTTGAACATATCTCTTGTTTCTTCTTCATACATCATAGTAGAGTTTTGTGCTAAGAGTGTAAGTGCTTCTTATTCAATTCTGTCAGAGACGCTTGAGCCAATTTGTTCCAACCAAAAGGGAACTACAACAAAAATAAACTAAAGATGTTCCTTAACATTACTTGAAACATAAGTCAAATTTTCGTAAAACCCTATACTAGATCCATAATATGATCACAATGTATTGAAACCCCCATATTATGATCACAATGTATTGAAACCAAATAAGCAGATCACCCTGGAGCAACCAGACCAGGTGGAAAAGGAAGTAGCCTTGGCTACTCACAATACTTGCAAATATTGTTTTAGATCCTCCCAGCAGGTCTACCTTTCCAAGTGGAGCTTATGCAACATCCTTCACGTGCCCTGCAATGAAAATAAGAATGTTAGATGCTATGCCCAGCAATGGAGATCATCAATGATCATTTACATAGTCTTTTTTTTCTCACCAAATTTTGACCTCTGTAATTTAGGCGAGCCATAATCATATCCAACCAAGTTGGTTACTTTTCCTTTCAATTGGAAAGTTTCGGGCTTACAGTCCGACCTTAAATACACACAAAAATAGAAGGTAAAAGAAAACTAACCACAAGATCTATATCACGAATTTCTCCTGTTTTAGTGAAGCTCTTCAATTGGCTCTGCTGGCAGCAGTACTTTTGCAACTGGTAAATGTGCTTTATGAATCCATAATGTGAAACAAACTACATTGTCTTATGATTCTTATTGCTTCTTTTGTTTCAGGCAAAAATAATACATAGATACACAGAATCAAAGAGAATCAAGAGAAATATTATCATCATTACAATGAGAGTTTCCTAACAACATCTACATTTCTTTTGTGCTCCACTTTCAGATGCAACTTCTAACAAATGTAAGAGTTAGAATATGGAGTTCATGCATGACGACACACCAAATGGAGGTTCAAAAACTTTGACTGAGCGTATGATCTAAATGAATGCCTTTCAGAAACACGACATTAAAATCCAGAAACAGAGCATCACAATCACAATTCTGATTGGTGAATTTTTTGTCCTAATTATATGACAATTCTTATTAACCCACGAAAATACCTCTTTGGAAAATGTAACTGGGCAGTGTAGATCTCTGCACAGCTGATATTGTTAGTATATCAGCTGTGAATTTCTAAACACAGAAATTTTTTGTCCTAATTATATGACAATTCTTATTAACCCACGGTTTTTTTTTTTTTTTTGCTAAACACAGAAATGAAGCATGCACCCACAAATCTAAAACCCCATTTGTTCAAAATCCAGGATTCCCATCAAAAAATTGTCTCAACACAGAAATGAAATCGATTTTTTTTTTTTTTTGCTAAAACACAGAAATGAAGAATGCACACCACAAATCTAAAACCCCATTTGTTCAGAATCCATAAACCCATCAAAAAATTGTCTCAACACAGAAATGAAATCGAAATATTTTTTTTTTCTTCGTCCAAATCTTAAAAAGATATATTAGTCTACCAAAAAGATCTAATTTGTCATGACTATACCTTACATTTCAAACTAAAATATGATCCAAGGAGCTGAAAAAATCCCCCAAAAGGATAAGAGAAAAAGATCACAAGGGTCTCTTTCAATATTTAATTTCCAATCTTTCCTCACTTTGAAAAATCATCAAAGATTTGAACAAATCAAAGTTTCCAGAACCCAAAAAGTGGTGGTGGAAATTGAATTTCTTCACTTATCCTTTATCTGAAGTTCACATTTGGGAACTAAAAACCAAGTTCTTGCGAAGTACAAGAAATCTGATTCACACTGTACCTACAGACTTCATTGATTCAGATGTGGCCTTTGATTTTAGATAACTTGATCCTCGATCTAGGGTTTCTAATTCAACAAAGAAACCTAGATCTAGTAGAAACAGTAGATGTAGAAATCCCCAACAATAAATCACTTAAACTAAAACAAAGGTAGAAGCTTTACCTTTTGGGAGAGGGAATTCGTCTTCGAGAGGGAGGGACTGTCTCGGTCTCTGTCGAGCGGGAGATGAAGGTGCTTCGTCGGCCTTCGTTGGGGGAGAGGGAGCTTGCTTTCTTCTCGTTTCTGTCTCTGTCGAGATGGAAATGGGGAGAGGGAGAGGTTCCCTCCTTTTTTTCCCCCAAAATTTTGATTCCCTCGTTTTTTTTTTGTTTTTTTTGAAACCAGGCAGGAGCACGTGCGAGGGAGCATCCTCGCTGTTTTCCTCGACAATTAGACAAATTGATACAATCCATAGTAATTTCTATTTTTTTCATTTTTTTTCCCTTCTACATATTTTATATTTACAAACATGTCATCATAAGAAATAAATCTCAACCCTCGAAAAATTTCCCAATTTTCAATCCTAACCATCCTTAGATTGTCCAAGTCAGCAATGAATAGTAAAACATCACTCTGAATTGTAATATAGACTAACATATTACCCGTGTTGTTGTCAATCTAAGTACATTTTTTTTTTTGTTAATTATCATGCATTAGACACCCTTACCACCATCCCCAGCATTGCCCTTAATCAGTTCCATGAAAAAATATTTAATATTTTAGAATGTAAATTAAATTTTTTGAGGTGAAATCCTATTTTATGGTAAAAATACTAAATTTTTTTAGAGTCCAAGTTGCTAAAATTAGAATCGGTTGAATGTTTATTCGTTTCTTTGAAAAATATTATAATTAGGAATGAAAATATTAAAAAATACTTTAATGTTTTAATAATAAGATACATATTTTGAAATTTCCCAACTTTCAATCCTAGGAAATGAATCTCAAACCTCAATGAATTTCCCAACTTCCAATCCTAGCATATTACTTGTGTCGTGGGCACTCCACATTCACTTTTTATTTTCTACTAATTATCATGCACTGAATACCATCCCCACTATTGCCCTCAATCGATTCCATAAAAAATAGTTTAGAATGTAAGCTAATTTTTTTAGAGTCAAACTCGGTTAAAATTAGAATCAATTCAATGTTTGGGGTATTTGCTTGAACGTTCATTAAAATGTTCACCTATTTCATTGAAAAATATTATAATTAAACATGAAAATATTTAAAAAAAAACTTACATGTTTTAATAATAAAAGAGTCGTGATCCAATGTGGTCAACTTCACGGGACTCTGTAAAGTTAACACTCTCCACCATTGGATCCGATAGATCTAGTAGATTAATCTCAAGGATATATTCAATTTTTTAACGATAGAAAAAATACGGTTAAAGATTCTTTCCACGTTTCCAATTACCTAATCATTAACCAAAACAATAGGAAAAAATTCTCTTTCCAACATCTCTCTCTTCGCATATAAGAATTATTCTCATTTACAAACTCTATCAAACATGAATTCTTTCTGTTTTCCCAACGTCTCTCTCATTCACATAAGATTTTTTTTATTAATTGAGTGTCGTTCCCATTCACACAAGAATTCTTTCCATTGACACACTCTGCAAAAAACATTTTTCAATTAACAAGATTCGTTCCCATTCTTTCCATTCACAAACTCTGCGAATACTTTGGCATAAGTTTTCTATGTCAGAGATGAAGCAAACCATTAGATTTCATGAAAAACAAATAAAGTAGAAATTAACATTTTTAGCATCTTCGAATTTGATTTTGGACAAAACACTTTATAGTTTTATTTTTATGTAAAATGCAGGGTAGTTTACTGAAAGTTTCATTCAAGTAAGCCATTGTTGCACCCCATTTATCTCTATAAAAGCTTTCTCTCACTTACCAAAGCTCACAAACTCTCTCAACTCAAACAAAACATGCTCTGTTTAAGTTGTGTTTTGCTTCTTTTGCTCAAGAAACAAAACAGATTAACCACTCCACCCTCTGTTTTTTACATTTCTCACTCATTCTTTAGTTATGCCTTCTTCTTCTTCACAAGCTGCACCCATGGAAACTAACCAAGCCCAATCAACAAGGAAAGCAACTTGGAAGCCTTGGAGAGGAAAATTAAGGCTCAAATCATGTTGGTTTTGTACAATACACTCATGAAAATGGTAGCTCCAAAGGCAGGGGATGAAGGAGCTAAAATGAATATGAAAGGTGTGGGTGTTGGAATCCATGCCTCTGCACTGCAGAATCCAAGTCATGACTAAGCTTGAGATGAACAAGCAATTAGAGGCCGTAACGTTAGAAATCTTACATTCCATAGTGATCATGCAGCTCAAAAATCGTATCCATAAACTTTTCAAAATTTTCATGAAACTTGAATGAAAAGGATCTAATATCTAAAGAGGGTATATAAGGCAAATGATGTTTCCATGATTTCAACACAAGACATATTGAGCAACTTGGTTTTTTGTTTGTAGCACATAAATAAAGACAAATAAATTCAAAACTTGTTTGTAGGACACAAATAAATACAACTTTTCCGTTTCAACTGAATCCAAGAGAATTCTTCTTTTGGAGTCAAAAGAAATTCATGTAACTATTACTTCTCACATAATTACTTCTCACATAATAAATTTTGAACTTGACCCATAGGCAAGCCAAGTACAGTGATAAGGTCTTGGATCAAACAAACAGTCATGATGGCGTCCTCTGCAAATGATCTCAACAATCTTCAACTCCTGGATCAACTACACATTCAGAATGATGTCTCTTACATGATTTATAAAGTCAATGTTAGAATCAGAATATGTGACCTAGTTTTTATAAAAGAAGAGAAACTACTAGTAAAAGAGTACCCAATTAGGATTATTGAGATCGATTGAGAGATTTCCTTGAGATTGTTGTTGTTTAGATGTTGGATTTGTTCCCTACAAAAATCAAAATAAGTTCATGATATACATTTTATAAATCATTGTTTTAATAGAATAAAACAATAAATCAAAATTCACATATATAATGCTAGAAATAACTATATACCTGCCAAAGTTGGCCAACTCCAAAAGTTGAAGCAAGACCATGGCTCTGTAAAAATTCACTAGTACTTGGGGCTGCACACAAATCGTTTTTTTTAGGTTGGTATCTAATAAACTCACATTCAACGTAAATGACTTAATTAGATCCTATAAAAAAATATCAGAAAAACATTATGATGGGGTAAACTTACCGGCTTTATTTATCTACGAAAGTTTATTAGGAGACACATGATCACTACTTGACATAACACCACGTTTTGACCTACACAAAATAAGAATAAACAAAATTTTAATATTTCCAAGTATATATAAGTTCAGTCCTTAAAAAAAAATGCATGAGTTTGTCATTGAGGTTATACCTAGAAACATTCTTAGATCTTTTACTACTACGGCGACTAGTAGTTGTTGTTTTCTTGGGAAGATTGTCAACCCATGACTTCATTATCTTTGGTCTTCCTTTATGTCTCACTATAGGTGGATGAAGCACTTGCCTTTGTTTCTCTACCTGAAATTTTGAATTACCTTGAGTTCCTGTAGCTTCAATTTCTTTGTTACAATCTTCATTTGAACAAATTGATAAATTTTGAATTGCAGCCTCAACTTCATTTAAAGATTCAAACTATGCATAGCCACCTTATAGATTTCATTAGATGTTGATCCCTTTGTAACAAAACTGATAGCCTCTTGACACAGTTTACTATAACGGACAATGACAGACTCATGAAGATCAACTCGCATTTTTTCACCTTGGTCATCAACCACAAACCCAAATTTGGCATTCTTGGTCCGCCTCTTAAGAATGTACTGTGTTGGAAGTTTTTATATGTCTTCGACTAGAAAAACCTTCAATATGTGTCTACAAAGGAAACCGACAAATTCCATCAATTGACAACTACACTTGGCAGTCACACCATAAGAGTCAAAAGTCATAGTACGAGATGCATTCTCATGTCCTTCCTTCCAAACATTAAATATGGACTTTGAGCCATGTTCTTCAATTATCTATGTCGGTAGCGAATACTTTGGCATAATTGGTCTTGAAACTTTAGAAAAATTGACCTTGTATAAACAACAACTCCATCCTCTTCAATGCCAATTGAAAACTTCAAAACCAGTTTTTGGTAATTACTTTCAAAGTCTGCATCATTTTCCTTCTCTATTTTATCAAGGACAACTCATTCGAATTGCTTCATAAATTCATACAAAGGCATCTTCCTTTCTAGATACCCTTTGGAATAAGCATTAATGCTTTCACTTCATTGGGTAGTATATGTGGATGCACAAAATATATCCCGAGTGTACACGGATGCCCACTTTTGTCGCTTTTCAAATAACCCCATCAACCACTTGTTCTTTCCCAAGTCATATTTGTCAAGCATATCCTCCCAACTTGACTCAAATTCTTCAACATTTTCATTTCCATACAAGCAATTGTTAAAATCATGAACAAAATTCTTGTTTTTATTAACAATAGGAGATAAATTCTTCAAAGCATTTCTTGCTATGTGCGACAAGCAAAACCTATGGCATGTACCTAATAATATTTTTTGTATTGCCCCTCCAATTGTTGATTCTTGATTCGTAAGAATTACTTTTGTAATTTTACCATTCATCGCCCTCATCCATGTCTTCATCACCCATGCAAATGATTCTTCAGTTTCAGAATATAATAGTGCACCATCAAACAACACAGACTGATAATGATGATTGACGCCAACGATTGGGACAAGTAGCATGTCATATCTATTTGTTCCATATGAGGGATCAAAACAAACTACATCTCCAAAATGATGATAGTAAATTCTCGATCTAGCATCCGTCCCAAAAAAAAATTGTCATTTGATCATTTGAATCAACTTGAATAAAGTAAAAAATGAAGAATTCTTTGTTTGTTGATGATCAAAGTAATCAAGTAATGATTGTAGGTCTCCCTTATGAAGCTCACTTTGTAGTTTGGTGTTTAAGAAATTTCTGAGATGTTATGACTTCCCCCTGCTTTAAGAGCCATATAATTCATCATGAGTATTGTTTTGAGACCTGCCAAACGCATTATTTCAAGGACTTTAACTGTACCACCACTTATCTTATGAGACTGAAGCTTATGCTTTTTGCTTGGAGTTACAAGATTATGGTTGTGCTCTTCAACTACTGTGATGACAACCCATATTTCACTATTCTTTTTTTCTTATTGACACCACGTCTTTGCAACATGTCCATGTGTCAGCTTGATTCTTCATTTTGACCCATTAACCACAGTAGGAACAAATCGCATTCCTTGATGTGAACAACAAAAGGTACGGGCCTGTAATTCCTTTGTGTGTCTTGAAGTGTAAGTTGAGCTTTTTTCGGATGCTAAATCCCATTTTTTGCACATCGATTGTAAAAATTGTAAGCTTCTTGTTCTGACTGGAATTCCATACCAATATATAGACAACAACTATCATTTTCATTTTCAGTGAGCTCATGTTTTTGCTATTTAAAAATTGTATTTTTTGTTTCTGCATCGGCATTATTTATTCCTTCCCCAACTTCGGTGTCCTCTGCCTGGTTTGGATTTCCTTCATTGTTGTGGTATGAATCATAGTCTTTCTTTTCATACTCTAGATCCAAAGCTAGAAATGTGCAATAAGTTCATCAAAACAAATAATAGTCTTAGTTGTGCAAAAAAAAAAAAAAACCTAAATTTGCAGGGTATTGCCAATTTCATATTTTGAATGATGTTGGACATAATTTTAGCAATGCAAAGCCATGTGATATATAGAATGAGGTTGAGATATGTTGTGTTATTGTACTAACCTGGGGAGTCACCAAATAAATTTTTTTTCCATTGATTCTTATCGGAGCAACTAGGAACTTCACTCATACCTTGAGATAATCTAAGCTAATATTAAAGAAAAGGAATAAGCAAGACAACATGGAGAACACTTTGTACATATTTTGTGAACTAAACACAAACAACTTGTATGTAGGAAAATAAAAATAAAAATAAAAATAAAAATAAAAATAAAAATAAAAATAAAAATAAAAATAAAAATAAAAATAAAAATAAAAATAAAAATAAAAATAAAAATAAAAATAAAAATAAAAATAAAAAGATTGAGAAATGGTTCAATTTACCCGAGCAAGTTGTAAGTGAATTGATTTGGATTTTGTTCTCAATTACCTTGCTTATTCTTAAGACTCAAACAATGACCATCACTGGCATCATACATATGTTGTTTGTGGGATACATTGGTTAGCTAATTGAAAACATGGATGGATTGGTTAGGGGATTGATTTGGATTCTCTTCTCAATTGGAAAAATTCTTGTATGAAGGGAGAGACGTTGGGAAGAATTCTTGTGTGAATGGGGAATGGGAAGACTTTTTGTTTTGCAGATGTGAATGGAAAGAATTCTTGTGTGAATGGGAACGACACTCAATTAATAAAAAAATCTTATGTGAATGGGAGAGACATTGGGAGAATGAGAAGAATTTTTATTTAGCAGAGTTTGTGAATGTGAATAATTCTTGTATGTGAAGGGAGAGATGTTGGGAAGATAATGGAACTAGTTTTCCTTTTTTTTTTTTGGTTAATAATTAGGTAATTGGAAACATGGAGAGAATCTTTAACCATACTTTTTTTCTATTGTTAAAGAGTCGAATATATCCCATAAGATTAATCTATTAGATCTATCAGATCCAATGGCGGAGATTGTTAACCTCACCGAGTCCCGTGAGGTTAACCTCATTGAATCACGAGTCATAATAAAATACATATTTTGAAATTTTAAGTGTTTGCATTGACCATTGGTTTTGTTGGAAAGATCTTCAAAATTGCATTTCAATGACATTAGGTTTACCAAAATCCGACAATTACGTAGATAGTTATGATAATTTTCATTTTGAAAAAAATGAAAAAACAATAATTTCTCTCTCCTCCACATATACATTCAAAAAAAAAATTCAATTTTTTTCATTTTTTTGCCCTTCTACATGTTTTATATTTACAAACATCTTATCATAAGAAATGAATCTCAACCCTCAACGAATTTTCAAACTCTCAATCACAGCCATCATTTATCTCCAATCCTTAGTTCGTCCCAGTCAGCAATGAATAATAAAACACCACTATGAATTGTAATTTCATTCCCTAATTGCTGTGTGGATAGAAACTTTGCATCACATCCATCGATCCATCCAATCAGATATTAGTGTAACATTATGCATGGGAAATTGGAGACAAGGTCGACACAATTTATATGGTCATGGTGGGGAGTTATGATGTTTCCAATCAAATATATGCCCAAAAAAATAATCAGACCCCAGTTGGATTGACTCATGATGGGGGCACTGTGATGTGATGATAATGGCAATGATAAATTAGGCCTTTGATTGTCATATGATCATTAAATTAGAACTAAAAATCTTCATTAGGCCTATGGTTATCATATGGCTAGTAGGGGCATATTTTCTTCAGTAATAGGTCAGGAACTATAACGACTCCATTTTTAAATTTACAGATTTTGAAAAAATTAATTTTTGAATAATAGTGCATAGTAAGTTTGTGCTTGGACCCAATATTAAGATTTAAGTGTGGACTATTTTCGTTTGTCATTAGGATAGGGTAGTGTTAGGGTTTTAAAAGAGATGGATGACTTTCTCCTCATATTTACAAATAAAAAAAAGGAAGAAGAGAGAATAAGGGAACTTTTATTCTCTTTGCAAAAAAGAAAGAAAAGGAGAGGGGGAAAAAAGCTGGGGGGGGGGGGGTGCAGTGTCGCGAAGGAAGAGAAGAAGAAGGCCGAGATGGTGAAAGAGGTGTGATGTTAGGGTTTGAATGCGGTTTTGAAGATGAGAGGTCGACTACACTTGACAACAAGATGAGTAAGTGATCAACTGGCCGGTGTTGTGGCCTGTGTCTGGTTAAAGGGATGTGTGACGGTGCAGTTGTGTGTCCAGAGAGAGGCAAGGGTGGATGTGGGGATCGACAACGGGGCGGCGTGATGGTCCGAGGTGCTCATTAAACAGTCCAAATAAGCATTTTTGGTAGAGAAAAACTAAAGGTGAGTTTTCTACATTCTCTTTTATATGTTAATTTAAGAAGGTTGAGTTTGTTGTTTAGACCTGAAATTTGTGAGTATTTCTGACTCTTCCTATGAGTTGTTTTTCTTAGCTAAATCATATTTCTTGTGTTATTCTTGTCAAAACTCAAAATTGGGTTCTGGAACTTGTTCTTCATAAATTTCCTGAATTTGATTGTGTGAAATTATGAAATTGAACATTCTGGAACTGTTTCAGTTTTGAATGTATACAATCAGACCTTATTTGTTGTTTTAGAGGGTTGCTTTGAGTGTTATCTAGGGTACATACATGGTTATGATGATTTCCATTGATTTATAGCTTTTAATTCATATTAGTATTTATGAGTTTCCTAAGAGTGTATGGTCTGGACAAATGAATCGTGTGTAAATTTCCATATCTAGCAGAGCTTGGGGCTCAATATGATATGAAACTGAAATATGTTCTGTAATTAGTGATCTTATGCGGTTTTTCTACCAGAGTTTTGATTGAGTTTTTTAGCAGAGTATCATGTTCTATACCACAATTTTCCTGTTTAAGTCTAGTTTCTATAGGATTTCACGGTACAGAAAGATATACTCTTTTTGTTGACAAGAGATAAAAATTTGTTGAAGGTAGACAGATGACATGTTTTGTTTGTAAAATCCATAATGTTATAGACATAATCATGGGGCATGCCATAGATGGTTGGAACCCTCTTTATATCTACTTCATATTGCTCCAAACGGCATTCAAAATTGGAGTTCTATTGTGAGAGTTATGTACGTTTGAGTGGTGACTTGTCAAACTGTCTGTCAAAACAACTTATTCATTCAACATTATTTGCAGGGTTATTTGCATGGTTGTTTCGGAACTGGATTGGGTTGTTGTTTTGGACCCTTTTGGGGACTATTTTGGGACTGAAACATGATTGTTTTGGGTTGAATTGGGTTACAATTTATCACCCAAATAGGGCTAGTTGCGGAGCTGCCTGCAGGGACAAATTGATTTCATTTCGGCATCAAAATTTGGGTTGTAATGGACTAATGTGGAAGCTGAAATCAGGGGGTCTTGGATCTGTTGTACGAACTGAAACTTGGTTGTTTGTGGACTATTTTGTGAGCTGCAACTAAGATGTTTTCGGGTGAGTTTGGGGAAGGTTTCGATTAGCTTTCGATGTTTGTTTTAAGATGATTTTAGGAGGGTTGTTTCAGTAGCAACTTGTGGGGTATCTATTGCGTAATTTAATTAGTGAGTATCTTTCATCACTTATACTACTTATTCTAGGCAATTATTTGTGAATAAAATTATTATTTAATCTCGTTTGAAAGATTGTAGAATCATGTTTAGTATACATTTAATTGCTTAATTTTTCATATTAAATCTACTTGAGCATATATGTTATTCAATAGTATTTGCAATGTATGAACTATAGATTACAGAAATATTAATTGTTATCTATTGGTATATCCTTGGAGTTGAAATTCATAATTTTATTGGTATACATGTGGAGTGAACTAAACCATTGAATTAATTTATTATGTGAAAAATTAGGTGAAACTATTATGTGAAAATTTTATGAATATAGTATTAAATACATTTTTTGAAATTAAATGACTACATGATAAATTATGATAACCTTAGGAAATGTAGATTTTATTGCTTGTTCACCTTAGAGGTGGAGTTGTTGTTACTTACTTAGAATTAAAATGTGAAAATTCATACTTGATGAGATGAACTTAGATATTAGTGTTGTTATGTAAAAATTATTATTTGCATTTTACGTTATGACTTGAAATACGTGGTTAGTACGTGATCCTACTTAAACTTGAATTTTATTATTATGCAAATAGACTTACTAAGGAGTATGAATCCTTATATTTTGTAAGTTTGATCCCTGTTGTGTTATAAAACATTTATTTATGAAAATTTTATTTGTTTCCCCAAAAGAAGAGGTGGTATTGTGGTTGATTTGTTTATGATTGACAAAGTGTCACCATAAAAGAGTTTTGAGAATTAGTTGTTGCGAAAAAAATTGAAAAATTATGATTTTAGTATACAGACTTGCTCAGTTGCTTGTATACTTGGTATATGATTTTAGTATGCAAACTTGTTGCATATTGGATACATCATTCCATGTGAGTTCAGATATATGCCTAGTGATTAAAAATAACTTTTCCATGATCAAATTTCAGGTGAGATGGCATGTTCCTTGATGTGACACCCCACTTGGGACATTTACACTCAAGTGGTTTTGAAGGCAAGTGAGACACACTTGGGTGAGGTGTATTCGATATAGGGAGGTAGTGCGATTGTGAAAAAGAAGCGAAATTTGTGTACATATGCATGAGTATCTTAAGGGAAGAAACTAAATGCTCATTTGATCATTGAATGACAAATCCATGTCTTCCTTAAGGTAAAATGTGTTTTATTGATATTTTAATAATGATGTATTACACGTATTAATGATACATCAAAATAGATTGATTATCACAGCCGTATATGTGGTAGAGAACATCCATAACAAGGATATGACATCAAATCCGTTGGGCCGGCTCGTAAAACTCAAGAAGAATAAAGCCAATCACAGAGGCCCAGACAAGGCCCACTAATGAAAAGATATAAATGAAGCTCGAACGAATCAAAACCCGAATTCAGGCCCGACACGAGTTCTCTCATAAAGAAGAAAAGCGTTGCACAAAAAAGAGTCGTGGAGGGAGTTACACCTCTACGGACGCATCTCCATTAAGGAGGAGTTTGTTACGAGAAACATCCACTTCTGTTGCGTCTCACATGCTTAAGGCACACAAAAAATTAACTGCAACCATAATAAAAGGTAAAGGGAACATTTGACACAGGTATGCAACTTTAACTGAGTTTTGTTCAGATTTACTCCCTTCTTCAAACAAAATTGTTGACGTAAGCATTGGAGTGCTTTTGGCCACAAAACGGTGGTATTTTGCAGTCTAACATCTGTTTTGCAGGTCAAAGTTACAGGATGGCGATTTTTTGGACGCATCAGTTTGACGTCGTCCATGGGGAACGACGAGTTTCATTTTCAAAAAAAATTTCAATAACAAAGCTCACTGAGACTTGATTAATAATCAAACAACTATCAAGATCAATGGAACACTCCATGAATCCTCAATCCGGCATTGAACAAAACGCCATGTCGCCTAACATCGATCCAACAACAACCGTCGAATTAACCGTCAACAAGTAACAATTCAGACGTTTTTGATATCTTGGGGAATCCCCTCGGATCCCCGAGTAGATATGCTTATGGCTCAGATGAACCACGTAATCAAGATATTGGACAAAATCACCCGAGACCTGGAGGCCAGCAAACCTCGAGAAGAAATTGCACAGCTTAAGAGACATTGGACAAGTAACAGTTCCGGATTTAATCAAGGGAAGTTTAGAAAACTACAACTAAAAAGGCTTAAATGTGGAAAATCGTTTGCGACCTTGATAGCGAGTCGGAGCGAGATCCTTAAAGCTATGACATGAAGGGAAGATGTCAAAGGGCTGCCAAAAAAATAGGAGATTCGAAAAAGCGGAGCAAGAACAAATACTGTCTCTTCCACAACGATTATGGCCACTGTACTGAAGATCGTCATAGTCTGAAGGACGTGATTGAACGCCATATTAAAGAGGGACGACTCGGAGAATTCGTCAAACTCAAAGATGAAACAATCATCTCAAGGGAGTGAGCAAATGAGACAATATACGTCTTGCATAGTGCAGCTGGAGAAAATGAGCAATCCAATCGATCTCGAAAGCTTATAGTCAAATACCTGTGGGCAAAGATCAAATTCCAAGAACCGTCTGCACAACACGCAAAAACAATGCAGATGACTCTAACTTTCTCGAACGAAGATGCAGACGAGGTTAATTTCCTGCACAATGATGCTTTAGTGATCTTAGTCATGATAGCTAAATGGGAAATCGAAAGGGTGTTGGTCGACACCTGCAGCTCGGCCGACCTCCTATACCTGACAACTATTCGAAGGATGCGGCTCACGAATGAGATGCTTTCACATAGCGATTAATTTATGGTGGGTTTCAGCGGGGAACAATGTCATCCACTGTGAATGAATCAACTACCGATCGAAGCAGGAGAGTTAGGAAAGTAACGAGTATTATTGACAGAATTCCTTGTCGTTGATGCTCATGTTGCGTACAACATGCTACTTGGGAGACCATGGATGCACAAAATGGGCTCAGTCTCTTCTACTATGAACCGATGCTTAAAGTACCATACCGACATAGTATCGAAAGAATCAAAGGAGATCAACCAGCGGCCTATGAATGTCATTTCACAACGATAAAAACTGTCCATAAACATCAATTACTGCAACGACCAGAGGAGGCTTCACAACAAATTGATGAAAAGAGTTTGGACTCTCCGGACGACAATTCGGCTCCAACCAGTCTGCGAGATCGATCTAAAACCGAACAACCAGAAGAAGAAACGATCAAAGTCTACCTAGACAACGAAACAAAGAAAGCAATCCGAATTAGCAGAAAGATTCATCTCAAACTCGTCAAGGAATCGATCCAGCTGCTTAAAGATAACCAATATGTTTTTGCATGGACAATGAAGGATATGGTAGGGATAGACCCATCCATCATTCTCACAAACTACAAGTGAACCCAGACAAGAAGCCGGTTCGACAAAAAAAACCGATGGCCCCGGAGCGTAATCAGGCAATAAACGAGGAAATGCATCGACTACTCAATGCAGAGATGATAAGAAAAGCTCACTACTCAGATTGGTTGTCAAACACGGTGCTATTAAAAAAAAAGAACGATAAGTGGAGGGTGTGCGTGGACTATACTGATCTAAATAAAGCCTGCCTTGAAGACAGTTTTCCACTTCCGCAAATAGATCAGATAGTGGATGCAACTGCCAAGCACGAAATGTTGAGCTTCATGGATGCATACTTCGGGTATAATCAGATACAGATGTACCCTCCTGACCAAGAAAAAAATCTTTCATAACGAAAGGGGTACATATTGTTATCGGATAATGCCCTTCGGATTAAAGAATGGCCGAGCGACGTACCAACGGCTAGTGAACAGAATGGTCAAAGATCAAATCGGCAAAACAATGGAAGTTTACATCGACGATATGCTTTTCAAAAGCTCACGCCGAGCATACCACGTCACAGATCTTGAACATGTTTTTTTCCCAGCTGCGAAAATATAAGATGAAACTGAACCCGAAGAAGTGCACCTTTGGAGTAGAGTCAAGGAAGTTCCTTGGGTACATGATCAACCAAAGAGGAATTGACACCAATCCAAAGTAGATACAAGTGCTTCTCAACATGCAGTCACCAACAAACGTAAAAGGTGTCCAAAGTCTTAATGGGAGAATATTAGCTCTGAATAGGTTCATCTCCAGATCATCGGACAAATGTCTACCTTCAAAATTTTAAAGGGGGAAAGGCATTTGAATGGAATGTTGTATGCGAGGAAGTCTTTCAAAGACTTAAGACGTACATGAGAAGCACAAAGCTACAAACAAAACCGAACACGGGAGAAGCACTATATCATCTATATCTATCTGAGTTCGATCACGAGGTGAATTCGGCGTTGATACGGGAAGAAAAAGGCATGCAAAAACCAATGTACTACATCAGCAAAACACTCGCAGATGCAGAAATCAACTCAGGCCCTAGAGAAATTAGCCTTCGTTCTAATCACGTCGTCAATAAAATTGCGACCATACTTCCAAGCACACCGAATCACGGTTATGATCAAACAACCGCTTCGATCGGTACTACACAAACCAGATCTATCAGGAAGAATGGTGAAGTGGGCAATAGAACTCAGACAATTCCACATCAGCTATGCCCCTAGAACTGCTATCAAGGCATCGCTGAGTTCACAGGAAGCAACAACCAACAGACAAAAAATGAGAGCAGAGAAGAACAATCCAAACCATTCACAGACGGATGGATCCTCCGCTGTGATGGAGCGACCAATGAGGCAGAAAATGGAGCTGGACTAGTCTTGTACAACTCAGAAGGCATCGCATTAGAGAAGACGATAAAATTTAGCTTTAAAGCCTCCAACAACGAAGCCGAGTACGAAGCTGTGATAGCAGGGCTACAGTTAGCAAAATACTTGGGAATAAAAGACATTAGTGTCTTTACTGATTCCAAACTGGTGGTCAATCAACTAAATGACGAATTTCAAGTCAAAGATACTTGAATGAAAGCCTACCACCAGAAAACCACAGAGCTGGTAGAAGACTTGCGGAATGCTACAATTCAACGGTGCGCAAGGGCAAAGAACAAAAGAGTCGACGAACTAGCAAAGGAGGCATCGACAACTAAGGACAATTACAATCTACTCGTCATGACACAGGGAAGCTCCATACTTGAAAACAAAATGGAAAAAGCATGCGCCGTGAATCAAGAAAACAACTAGAAAACTCCAATCTTGGCGTATATATCAAACAGAGAACTCCCAGCAGATAAGATGGAAGTCAGAAAGCTACAAAAATCGGGTTGCAAAATCTATAATGATCAATGACAAACTATACAAAAGGTCTGCCACGAGCCCGTTGATAAGGTGTCTTGCACCAAGAGATGTTGAATACGTTTTGTAAGAAATCCACCATGGCACATGTGAAAATCATCCATGGGGAATAACGCTGGCCTATAGAGCTCTCACATTGGGTTATTACTAGCCAACAATGCGAGCAAATGCTCAAAGCTCGTTCGCAAGTGCGACAAATGCCAAAGATTTTCCCCATATACTCACATGTTGGGATAAAACCTGATCCTGATGAGCAGCCCCTGGCCATTCACGTAATGGGGAATGGACATCGTAGGACCACTCCCAGCATTCGATAAGAAGAAGTTTCTCGTAGTAGCAGTAGACTACTTCACCATGTGGCTAGAAGTAGAGCCCCTCACAAAGATAGGGGAAGCCCAAGTTGAGAAGTTTCTTTGGAGAGACATCATATGCAGATTCGGGATCCCAAGGGTAATTGTCACAGACAATGGGAAGCAATTCGAAGGCAAGAAGTTTAAGGAGTTATTCGAAAATCTAAATATCCAACAACATTTCTCTGCGTCCGCTCATTCACAAGCAAACGAACAAGCCGAGGTCACCAACAGGACAATCTTGGAAGCAATCTAAAGAAGACTCGAGGCAGCAAAAGGATTGTGGACATCTGAGTTACCCGACGTCTTTTGGGCGTACAGAACAACAAAACAAACTCTGATAGGAGAAACACCTTTCGCTCTCGTGTATGGGTCAGAAGCAGTAATACACGTGGAGATCGGAATGCCAATATTTTGAACCGAAGAATTTTGTGCTAAGGACAACATCAAAGCATTGAGAGTCGGACTGGATCTCCTCGAAGAGAAGCGAAAAGCAGCCTACATCAAAACAACAGCCTACCAACAGCGTATGGCAGGATATTACAACAATAAGGTGTGAATCCCCACTTTTAACATCGGAGACTAGGTATTACGAAAAGTCCAACTCAACATGAGGAACCTGGCGCAGGCAAGCTAATCCCAAACTGGGAAGGACCGTACCGTGTAACAAAAATCAACAGACCAGGAACATACTGGTTGAATAACAAAGAAGGTAAAATGCTACCTCGACCATGGAATGTAGAGCACTTGAAAAAATATTATTAATGAAATCTTTGGCTCCCAAATTCGAAACGACAAGAATTCAATCAGGACAAGGAAGTTAGATTAAAAATCCAACTCGAGAAAATACTCAACATGGCTAGAGTATCGAGCAAAAACAAATACATGTACTGGACGAACGAGATAAAAACAAAAACTTCTGACCTGATCAACCACGAAGTAATAAAGTACCAAAACATAAGAGCTGGAATTTTTCTTGTCGACTGTAATGTACGACAAGAATCGAATTTCGTAAACCATAACTTCTACACGACTAGAACGTCAAACATCGAAGCCATTCGTAAAAAATCTGGATGAACGAGTCAGAAGTTTCCTAGGAATAGCGTAAATAAAAGCTGATAAACTAGACATACTGGACACAACAAATGCAAAATAAAAAATTCCCATTGATCTTTTAAAAAAGAGATTACAAAAAACAATTAAGAAAGTGAATCAACATCAGCAGCATCTCCGGGCAGTATGGGCTCAGAAGGTTCTCCGACATCCGGATCACCCAGTGAATCCGGAACGACTTCCTTGACATCATCGAATTCCTGCTTAGCAGAGCAATGGTATTTTGACATGTCTAAACCCTGCGTCTCCAAGAAATCCAAGAAATCGTGGCGTCCATCGACCACTCTTCTCCAATCCGCGGCATCTACCGCCTTCAGCTTTTCAGTAACAAATGACACCTCAGCTCGGGTTGACGCTAATTCTCTGTCAACATCCACAAGTTTAGCACAGACTGCAGAATTGGTCTAGACAAACTCGGAATTCAGCTGAGTGATTCGAATAGCAGAAGCCTTAAGACTGGCATAACATTCCTCAGCAGAATGAACGACTTCATCATGTTCAGCTTTTCGGTCGGACAACTCCTTCTCAGCATCATCTAGACGGGACCGCAACTTGCCTAATTCTACTTCAGATGTCTCGAGGTCAGAAGCAAACTTATCAAGAATAGCCTTGAGTTCCCTCAGCAACGTCTGCGCAGAATTCGCAGCCCTTTCATGCTCTATGCACTGCACCTTCAACAAATCATATCGGCGGAGAACAAGAGAAAGAACCAGGATGTGTCCTGCTAGTTTTCGCTCAATATGCACTACCTAGTCACGAGCAGCCTTACAATCCGACCCCATCACGGTCGCATAAGTAAGTTGCGTCATCCCCTCCACAAGGCACTGGAGACCCTCGTCAATATGGTAATGTGGCAGGCGTACAGGCCTAAGAACTCTATTAACCAACCGCCCACGACAACCGCCAATGAGGTTGCGAGCACTGTCCTGCAAATCAACCTCGGAAAGGCCAAAAGATCTCCCCAGGCATAATAGGATTAGGATGAGATGCGGAGGGAGTAGCAGGCGATCCCGAGGTCCCAGCCACGACAAAATAAACAATAAGCTTGAAGTCTCGAGCTCGGGCAGCAACTCAACCCTCCATTATCGAATCGTATTCGAAGTCATCCACGGTCTTAGTACCCTTCGGATTCTTCGACTGCCAAAGACCAAGCTGAAGCATTTTATTCTCAATAATGCGCGAGTCATCAATCGACAGGCTGACAAACCATAAGAGGCAACAAGATTTTTCTCGTGGTCATCTAGAGAACGGGAAACTTCCTTCTTACTCCTTTCGAGAAATCAGTTTACCTCCTCGTCCTCTCGAGCAAAAGAACCATCCTCCGAACCACGACCTCCTTTCCAGAGAGAAGCAAGACGAGAGGGAACCCTATAAGTGTCAAGAACTGAGGAAGCAAACTTCTTCCTCTTCGACACATGGCCGGAACTGACAGCCAGCATCTTGGAAGGACTAGGAGGCCTAGGAACTTTCCTTTTCCTAACAATCGAGCCAATACTCCCCAGAACCTTGGACAACGACTGAAGTAACTCGGCTTATGCGCTCGTCAACAGAACCCCCTCGGTGGCCGCCGAGCGCAACAGTCACTTCTAAATTGCGATCCGCTTCACCCGATGAAGATAGGCCACTACAGATAATGGCATCCGTAGTGAGAAAATCTTCCACTGAGACTCGGGGAAGATCGAAAATTTGAATGCATAATCCTGGTCTTCCAAAGACAATGACAACTCGACTCTCTCAAGCTCCCGGAATGACTGCAGAATCTGATTTTTGTGAAACCTAAAGTAATTGAAAGAAATGGATGCATAGAATCAAGACCTTGACTAGCCCCCATACTCCTCTCGCCAGTCCTTAAAACAAGGAGAGTGAAGACAGCATGTGCGATTGGGTTTTACGCTGAACCCCACCAAAGAATGCAGAACCCTTGCATTAATAGGGATACGAGTTGCGGCAGCCCTTGCTAAGGTTGAAATCATTACTTTCCAATCATTAGGGACCATTTGGGCTGGAGCGATACCAACCAATTCCAAGTACTCCCAGACGATCGTAGGAGCCGAGAGCTGAAAGCCGAAAACTAGAGTAGAACATACTAGGATGCAAAGCAATGTACCCATGTTTTGAATGACAAGGACTACCACCCTCTTCGGGGATAATGATCTCCAGATCAGTCGGCAATGAGTAATCATGACGAATGTTGTCCAGAGTCGCATCCGTTGCTCGCTTAGGCAAAAAGAAAGCTTAAGCATGCATCAAGAACAACGCCGCTCAAAACCTTGAAGTTAGACATGACTACGGAACGAACGCGAGGAATCAAATAATTAACAACTAGAAAATGAAGAAGTGCAAAAGGAAGTAAAACACACTGAAACTTCTCATTTTATAAGGACGAGCAGCGAAAAGTCCACTCTTGGGAGAACGTGCAAAATATGATAGTTGCACGAAATCCTATAAATCACGCCAAAACGAGCAGGCGGATGGAACATATGAGAGACAACAATAGCAATAGATAATAAGAACACTAAATGTGTCGTAATGTTGAAATAAAAAACAAAACTGCCATACAGTTAATGGATATATGAACATACCCACTTACTAAGGGAGGAGTATTCGATGATACATCAAATAGATCGATCATCACGATCGTACACGTGGCAGATAACATCCATCACAAGGATATGGCATCAAATCTGTTGGGCCAGCTCATAAAACCCAAGAAGAATAAAGCCAATCACAGAGGCCCAAACAAGACCCACTAATGGAATGATATAAACGAAACCCGAACCCAGACCCGAACGAATCAAAGCTTGAATCCAGGCCCGACACGAGTTCTCTCATAAAGAAGAGGAATGTTGCACCAAAAAGAGTCGTGGAGGGAGTTACGCCTCCACGGACGCATCTCCATTAAGGATGAGACTGTTACAAGAAACGTCTCCTTCTGTTACACCTCACATGCTTAAGCCACGTAGAGAATAACTGCAGCCATTATAAAAGGTAAAGGGAACATTCAACATAGGTATGCAACTTTAACTGAGTTTTGTCCAAATTTACTTCCTTCTTCAAAACAGAGTTGTTGACTTAAGCATCTGAGTGTCTTCGGCCACCAAAAAGGTGGTCCTTGGCAGTCTAACATTTGTTTTGCATGTCAAACTTAAAGGAGGACAATTTTTGGATGCATCACCTATGATTTGTATTTTTGTTGAAAATAGAGCGTGGTTATAATGACCGATAAATTATGAATTTTATTCATCTGTTTCTAACCATTCCGTGCAAGTAGTAAGTCTGCTAACATTTCTGCAGGTCAGACTTACCATGTTCGACATTCACATTTTAAGTGGGATAAATAAATGTTTATTTTGATTATTGTAAAATTTATTAGTATGACATATTTGCCTCATTGAGGAACAATGAGTTTGTGATGTGTTATTTTATTGTGGAGGAAATTTTCATGTTCGACATTCACATTTCTGCAAGTAGTAAGTTTGCTAACATTTCTGCAGGTCAAACTTACCATGTTCGACATTCACATTTTAAGTATGGGATAAACAAATGTTTATTTTGATTATGGAAAAATTTATTAGTATGACATATGTGCCTCATTGAGGAACAATGAGTTTGTGATGTGTTATTTTATTGTGTAGGAAATTTTCATGTTAAAACGTGTAACTTATTTTATTTATAAGAGGTGACGATTTCAAATACCAACTACCTCGTTGACCCAAGTAAATTTATACTTATATGGTACGTTCTTAATGGAACATAGCCAATTAGTTTTTCGCAGGTTAAAGTTTTTGGGGCGGCGTCGTTGGAGGTTTACTTGTGGGGCAAACATCGCTAAAGAGTTTTCCTGGTTAGAATTTTTGTATACTTCAATTTTATTTTATAAATGTTTTTGTTAAATTTTCACGTCCCAAATTTGGAAGAAAGGGATAATCCTATGTGGACATAAAAATTTCATTTTCTCAAAAATCGGAGCGTGATAGAAACAAAGCAAAAAAAATATAAAGTTGTAAGAACAACAATCTTTGATAGGGTAATAGAAAATCCAACCAATTATCGCTTCATATGTATTACTCATACCTGTTGTTGAAACAACTCCCTTTTTGAACACGTGAATGGTTGCACAAAGCTCTTCCAAATTGGTGAAGCCCCATTTTTTCGAATTTTTTTCTCTAATGATGGAATTAAGGAAACTACAGCTCATACTTCATAAATTGCTTCTAAACAGTTGCTGATAAGAGCCTCTCCGATAGACATTTCTTTGCCTCATCAGTACTTGACTCTACCAAGTTCCCTCCACCAAAAATAGAGTGAAAAGTCGCCCTATAGGCATGTTTTCATTGTTGGAAGCATTCACTGTTGTAAACCACGGATAGAGGCCGTGTTGAGCCACGTATATCATTTGTTTTAAAATTATATTTTTAAAAGCCAAAATCATTTATTTTTGTTTATAATTCCATATTATAATCATATATTTTTTCCTTTTAATTCTACTACTTTTATTTGATTCACGTGGGTCTCGAAGAGATAATAAATTAATATGAATCGTTGCTATAGCAACTTTTCATAGTTTCTTTTGTTTGCTTATTCGGGGTGAAATTTTTTGGTAGAGCTCCGATTGAGTGCCACATAGGAAAAAGAATTATAAAATAAAGTTTAGCAACCTTTTGAAGACGTTTCTTTGGTATTCCTATTGGAGATGCTTTAAGTAGTGGATAATCCATGTATGTATCACATAAATGCCAAGTCAAAGTGTCGTTTATATTGTCACAAGAAAAGCATTTGTTGGTCTACATGTCGTCAGTGTCGTGTGAACTGGTGTGGACGAATGAGAAGCGAAAATGTTTGCTTGAGTAACACGGGCATTAGTAAGAATTAAATTCCCCGAAAACCTAAGGGTTCCTTAATAAGGTTTGTCCATGGAGGGCCAGTATCTTGAATCTTGTTTTTCTTATCCCCTTTCTAACAAATCTATAAGAAATCTCGTCATTTTATTGGAAAATGTGGATTCATTTGGATTAATTGTGGAGTAACTATTTTTCATTGGCTAGAAGTGAATTTGCAGTAACATATTATCTACGCCAATAAAAACTTATGAGCAAAGAATGCATGCAAAGCATGTGGAGGTTGCTAGTAGCCCTAATAATAATAGAAATAAATGTTCCCACGCCCGAGGTCAGATTCAAGAAGTTTCTCTTGAATTGAACAACCAGCCTCCATGGCACTTATGTCCAAGGCTTAGTCGGGGACATTCCTTTTTTACCGTCCAATTGGCTTTTGTGGCTTCTTCGTCTGAGGCCAGATTCACAATCATTTTTTATGGGAACGACGTCTAATTATTGAATGAATCATTTTCCGATTAAGGATGCATGGATACAGATACGACACACCAACTCGACAATTTTCAAAAAACGAGAACTCGGAGACACGTCGACATGTCATACTATTTTTTAATAAGTCAGATAAATATAAATATAAATAATAATCTAATAAAGTGATTTCCTAGAGTGTCTTGAAGAATATGACATTGTTGCAAGAAAAAAATTAGTAGAAAAGAAGTAGAGGAGATAAGAAACAAATGACAGAAAAATAAGAAGCAAAGATTAAGAACAAGCATAGACTACCTCTATGTTTTGGTGGCTTTTTGTCTTGTTTGTTTTTAATCGCAATTGAAATAGTCATTCACTTCATATGGATCAACAATCATTATATTACGTGGTTATTTACAAACATCTAAAAGTAAAAAATAAAACAAAGTTTGTTTTCGAGTCTTGACCAAGTTTGGTTTAATCGGATGCGTGTCCAACACGTTGATTACATTGACCATGTGTCTGACATCTGCGAAGACGTTGACCAAGTATCTGATGCATGTCAGAGGCATGTCGAACGAGTGTCGTGTGTCAGATACGTGTCGAACACGGATACGACAAGTTTTCGAAGAGTCCATGCTTCCTTGTTCTCGACCAAATTGTGAAATCAACATATGTGTGAGCTAACTCAATCACATTGGAACAATAATATAGTAGACGTGATCATGTGAACTAGGCAAGAAGATGAAAAATAATCACAACCAAATTTCAATCAATCTCAACATTTTGAACCCATATGCTACTCAACTTAAAATGGCAGTGACCTTTTGATAATACCATTTCCACTCAGTGACACCACCACCCTAACCTTTTTGTCTAACACCACCACATGCTTAGTAACACTGCCATTTTTTTTTACTTTTTAACTGTGTTTTCTTTTTTAGAAAACAACGACAAGAGTTACCGCCCGCCTCATTGCCACATGCCACCCTTTTTTTATTTCTCTCCTCTTCCATTTTCTCTCGATTTCCAATCTTGCACCCTAGTTTCAAGATTAAAAAAAAAATTTGATTTCACAAGTCGCAACTAGGGCTACGAGATTGGAACAGAAAGGCTTGCAATAGTGTGACTCAATTTTGTAGCCCTAATTGCAAGATTGGAAAGGGAGAAGATAAATAAAGAAAAAAAGTATCCATCAGTGGCAGGTGGCAACAAAGTGAGGCAAGGTTGTGGGCGTAGGTTGTTGTTTGAGGATAGAGCACTACTACGGTGCCTGGTGGCCACCAGCGCACCAGGCACACCACCAATGCACTTAAGATTTTTCCTTGAGGATAAAGATCAAAGGGAAGAAAGAAAGGGGTGGCGGGCGCGACAAGGCGAGCTACTGTTGATCACAATGGGAGAGAGAAAATGGAAGAGCAAAGAAAAATAAATAAATAATAGTGGTAGTGTCACATGATAAGTCCAAAAATCAAAAAAAAAATTGGGGTTCGTGGTGTCAAAAAATCAGCCATTAAAACATACATTACATTAGAGGCTAGTTTTTTTAGAATGGGCTCAGTTTGGTCTGCGAGATGCACCTACCTAGAGCATGTAAATTATTCTTATAGACTTGGATCAACTACCACAACCTTTCAAATGACTAGTACTCGATGCACGCTACGCTCGAACACAATGATACGATACTTAATTACAAATTAAATTTTGTTATTGCCTATTCAAGGACGTGATTAAATTGTTTTTTAACCCTCAATACAATACTTAATTTTGTGTGTGTTTATCACGCGAATTGTCTTTTTATCACACGAATTGTATATAGTGATTAATTATAACTTTGTAAAAGTTAGATTGTTCAATTGAATATTGGTCTAACAATATTATTTTGAATTTAATTATGTGTGCCCGATATGCACGCTCTTCACACACACACATAATATGTAAATAGTTATGTGTGCCTGATTTTTATTATAAGTATTAAGAATTTGAGTAGGCAAAATCGAAAAGTGAAATATCAGGTTGAAGACACTTCCCTGTTCGGGCTTTATATTGTCTAGATTTGTGAACAAGTTAGAATCATTTAGACCCGATTTGTTTTCTTTTAGATGAAAAGTAATGAAGGATGGTTTTGACTTTTATTGCATTGAAATTTGGACGAAAGTAAAAATTCCATGCGCAATTCTATCAACCAAAAACATAAAAATTATAAGTGAATAAACCACCTTTAACATGAAGTTTTTAGTCCGTGATTAGGGATGGTAACGGGACGGATTGAGGCAGATTTAGAAAAATTCGTCCCTATCACACTGGAGATCGCAAATACCTAAATCTGTCCAGAATATCCGTTTATATTGTTTTTCAAAAACCATCCCCACTCTGGTCAGAATGGCAGATATCTGCCCCGCTTCGAAGATCCGTTTAAAAAAAATTGTCTTATTCAATTCTTCTAATAACAAATCTGAGATTATTTCGTCCTGAGAACCTATCCACCATGGCATTTTACTTTTAAAAAATATATATAACCACAGTTATACTCGATTCAACAAAGCTAAACAAAATCCTCAACAATGGGTTTTCCTCCACCTCCACCACATTGTACACATCCATGATAAACAAAAAATAAAGACAAAAAATTAGATATTTGAGTACACAAAGAAAATGTATGGAACAGTAAAATAAAAGGAGGAGAAGATAAGGGTGTTCTCTCTTACTTGCTTGCTTTTTAGTAGTGGTGGAGGTGTTTTAATAGCCGTTGATCTATCTCTTTCTTTCTATGTCTGAGTTGGTGGATGCTCTGATCTCATCAATCGAGAAAAACACACCACTGCTTCCCGAGGAAAAGATCGATGCCTCAGCCGACATCTTCGGCTAAAGAGGAAACCAAGTCGAGCAGAATATCTTCTTTGAGAAAGAAGGAATCAACGACTTCTGTGTCATCTAAACCCGTTCCTTCAGTGAAGAAGGTCCGTATCTCAAATCTCAAGTTGATTTGATCTCGTTTAGGCAAAGAAAACAAAAAAAAAAGAGGTCGTTGATCATTGGATTTGTGATGATTTCCTCCTCGAGATCGTCTGGGGAAGAAGTCATTAGATCTGTGTCATCTTCCGCTTCATGATCGATTTGGGGAAGAAGAGGCATTGTGATACTGATGGAGGCATGGAGGAGGGGTGGAGGCGCGATGATTCATAGAGCGTGATGGAGATAGAGAGGCAAAGTGAATTTGTGATGAAGATATTTTAGGATTTTGTGTTTGTATTATTTTAAGGGTATTTCAGTAAATTTCACACTTAAACGGATATTCACAGGCAGATATGGCCCAATCCATATCGGCCCCAAATATTTGATGGATGCTATTTGGATATTCATATCCGTCCCAATATACGTATAGACACATCCAAAACCACTCCAAACAGATCCAAAACCACTCCAAACAGATCGAACGGGGCAGATATCCGTGAAAACCCACCCCACCCCACTGCCATCCCTATCCGTGATGTAGGTGATTCTAAAAATCCAGCGGTTACACATTGAAATTGGGCTTATTATTTGAGTTTGCGCATGATATAGCTAGTACAGTGGTTTAGATGTGGGTGTTGAGCTAGTGGACTCTGAAGAAACATGAAATATAGCATCTTGATTCCCAGCTGTTTGCTGGGTTTTGATTTTGGAATGGAGTGATCGAACACCACTAAACTTATCACCTTAGATCCATCTTTTCGAAACCAAGGAAGACAAAAATAAATTAGATTAAATTGTCATTGCATCCCTTGAATAAAAATGGGAGGCTAATTGCTTAGTTTCACATTTATTTAGGACTCCAAAACTAAATGTATTGGGTTGGGCTGGGCTGGGCTGCATTATCCAACTTGCATAAGCAAAAAAATACCATTTGAAACACTTGTTTATCAGACTAAATTTTTGTTTGTTATATACTCATTTTCCAAAACCAAAAAAGTGAATTCGTGCCATCAATTACAAAATATAATAAGAAAGAGCAAGGAGCTATCAGTTATTTTTGTTAGGGTTGGATTCTTTTACATTTTTATTTATTTTTTTAAAACATAATTATAAACATCATTTATAAAAGGAATAAAAGTGTAAAATAGCTCAAACTAATCCAAAAAAAAATAGCTGGTAGTTCTAGCTGCCTAGAATTTTTGAATAAAAAAAAAATAAGAAACGCATAAATAATTCATTTTTCTAAACAAGACTTTGTAAAAGTAGGTAATTTTAATCTCAATAGGCAATAGTAGGTTATAGGTGGTGAGTTAACCAAGATTGTTTGTTTGACATAATGGAGAATTTTGACTTTTATAGTAAACCTAATCGATTAAAGTTAAACATGAAAATCTAGTAACAGATAGAGATAGAGGGGTGTGTAACATTGTTATCATTACCCCCGCAACCTAACACATGGCTGAAAATCATTTAAAAGCCCCCCCCCCCACTCTTTTCTTACTAAACACCCTATATAAAACTTTGATAACTGGGTGGGTCCACATTCTACTAGCAACAAATTATTATATATTGAGATTATACTAATCTCATACTTTTAAGCCCACATATTCCCATCAATCAAATAGACACTGCATAATGACAATACTTTTTGCAAACAATGCTGGTACATCAATATTGAACGTGAATGTGTTTGGGGTTGTTGGCTTCCAACAAGTCCAATTCACCATGATCAACGGAAATTTATGCCGACCTATCGTCCACCGAATTAAAATCTTAATGAGCAAAGTCAATAATGTTTGAAGTGAAGAACAATAAGATGGAGATTAGTTAATTTGGCCCTAGTCACGGTTAGAATTATGTTGTTGATTTTGTTTTTGCTATTTGCCAAGTCAATAAAACGCATTTGTTAAAGTCTGATAAAACAACATTGTTACTTTATCCCTTGAGAAATTGGTATATGTTATCATTGATGATAAGCTCTTCCAGAATTTATTGCTTAATCTCTGTTAATTCAATTTTCTTTCTTCACTCGAGATATATAGTTTGGAGGAAATAATTGTCTGAACAAAAAGTTATTCATACTGTTTATCTGTCTGCTAATAGTCTTTTTTAGTGAAACACTTTATTTAATACAGCACACTTTAGACCCAATTAAGATGTGACATTCTAACTATGGAGCTAATTTTTCATATCAAATCATGTCTCTCTAACCAAATCAAGTGTATGGTCCAAAGAAGAAGAATGTAAAACACTAAACTAACCACATAATTAAGGGGTTTTGTTCAAATGAAAAAGTTAACCTCTAGACACAATTATTTTATCAACAGATTATTTATTTGTTCAAATTTTACATCAAAATGCAGTTCTCGAGGTGGGTTTTTTTTTCTTCTTTTCTTTCTAAAAAGTTGTTATAATTTCATATATATTGCGAAAACTTCTTGAAAATGATGGATGTCGGCATGGTATAAGTCCATATAGAAAGTTGCCATGTAAATAGAAAATAATGTTGTTTACATATAAATAGGCTTCTAGACATAGGTTTTGATTTACTTTCATTTCGAATTCTTCATTCGTTTATTTACAACAATGTATCCAATTGACGACATCATCCAAAGAAGGGCCATCTTTATTTAGTATTATATATATACTAGGTTATAAATGCGCATTACGTGTGTATATACTCTATATTTTTTATTTTATTTTAAAAATTAAAGGGTTAATTACATTTCCCTCCTTAAAACATATAGTCAATTCAGCTTTGTCCCCAATTAACATTTATATTGCATTTTCCCCCTCAGACTAATAGTCAATGTGCCTTGACTGTCAAGGCATGTGCTAGATTCAAAAAGATCATATTTTATTTTCCAAAATACCCTTTAATGATATGAAGGCTGAGATTTCAAGTTGATGCAATTAAAATCAAACACTGAGATTCAAACTTTCACTAAGACGTTGGGATAATCCCCCAACTCCTCCTTCACCACCACCGTCTCCACTTCACCACCATCATCTCCACTTCACCACCAATAACTCTTCCCTCTGCTTCTACTACTACATTTACATGTTATTTCACCGTAGATTAAATATTCAAGCATCAATAAGTGGAAAAGTTAGACAAGTTTTGATGGCAAACTTGAGTTGCAGCTCATTTTCATCATCTGTTAGGTCAGTTATATTAAAGAGAGCAAAGTTACATTCAAATTTATTTTAAGGAGTTAAATTCCTGCCAGTAATTTATTTTAAAGGGTTAAGTTACTGCTAATTAACAACTCTTAATTAAATTTCTTGTAGATCTCATGGTGTCACAAGCACAATCAAACAAGTGAATATGAGGTTTGAAGTAGGCAAGTTTTTTTAAGGAATACATGTACATTGGATGTTAAAACACAATGTAAATTCATTTGATGTTCTTGCAACAAAGTTTGATGTTCTTTCAACAATGTAAATTCATTTGATGTTCATTGGATGTTAATAACACTTTCAAGCATCAATAAGCAACCTTGCAATTCAAAACCTGATATAGCACTTTCAAGCATCAATATGCAACCTGGCATAAAACTTTCAAGCATCAATATGCAAACTTACATAGCACTTTCAATAACTTCAGTACCTAACAACCTCATGTGCAAAAACCTGAATTTACAAACAACGATAACTAACCTTAAATGTACCATACCAACAAGCATTCAATACCATACCATACCAACAAGCATTCACTACCATTTAACAGAACTTGCATTCAACACCAATAGGAGGGTTTCTACAGGTTCTACTGTTGTGACCCTCCATTCCACACTTTCTGCAACTTCTATGTTCCCTGTGAACTTCATCTTCATCTCTTCTTCTATGTCTTTTAGGTCTCCCTAGACCTCTTTTCACTAGAGGAGGTAATAGATGCTGCCACATAAAAACCTTAATCAAACATAAAAATAAGCAAATAATTGTACTATACACAAGCAAAGGATTGTTCACACATAGTTCAGTAAGGGCCTAATTTATATGTGATGGTTTGTTTTAGTTGGTTTAATCCAAATCCATGTTCAATGGCTCTAAAATAGTGCAAAGCTGAACTAGAACTGATCAAATCACAAGCCAAAAACACACTAAAGTTGATGAAACTCATAAATAAATGGTCAAGATTATGTGACATGTGAGTATCACATCCATGGACCCGGGGGGAGGCTCCTGTGCACAAAGCGCAGCACGGGCTCCTGCGCACAAATCACAGCCCTAGGATTTGATCCAACGGTCCAGATCGATGGACTTTAAAAAAAAATTATTTCACACTTTTTTATCGCTTTATTGGGACTTTAAATTTATTTTTTTTAATTGACCCCCCCGGGTCCCACTTCTTCCATCTCCTCTCTCCAAACTTGGAAGAAAGGTTCCATCTCCTCTCTCAAAAACCCATTTCAACCAAACCCACCATCTCCTCAAATCCGCATCTGCAAGCTCCACCAAAAGATTCCACAACCACCAGCGCCAAGTCTCTCTCCCTCTATCACCTGGATGCATCAAGAAGAGGTTGCCCGCACTTGCCCTCACCTAGATCCGTGCATGCATGTCTCTCTCCTTCGACACAGCGCCAAGTCTCTCTCCCTCTATCTTACTACCTGTGTCGAAGAGGTTTCCTTCTGAAAATTTCCTTTTTATCCAAGCACCCATCCTTTGCAGAGAGCTGAAGAAGAGTTGAAGCAGACGAAAAAGAAACAGAGCTGAAAATAGCAAAAACAAAATTGGAACCCAAAAAAATTCAACGTTTGAGCTTGAAAAAAAATAAAACCAGATAGGAAATGGAAGAAAACTCACCTGCGACCAAAACCCAAATTCAAATTTATCGGATTGGGTTGGAGTAGGAATGGAATCAAATCGGCGGAGATAAACAGAGAAGAGAACAACAGCAAACACACCAACTAAGTCTCTCTCTATCTATAAAGAAAGAAAGAAAAAGAAAAAATGTTGAATGGTGAGAATGTGGTAGTCGTGGTGTTCGTTTATGAAAGGCTGGGAACAAATTTCGATGTGAGATTAGATGAGATGATAAAGGTACAAAGGTTTTCTTCTTTAAATGCTATGGAAAAATCAGATTCTGAGAGAGGAGATGGAAGAAGTGGGACCCGGGGAGGGGGGGTCAATTAAAAAAAACATTTAAGTCCCAATAAAGCGAGAAAAAAAGTGTGAAATAAATTTTTTTAAGTCCATCGATCTGGACCGTTGGATCAAATCCTAGGGCTGTGATTTGTGCGCAGGAGCCCCCCCAGGTCCCACATCCATGGTTGTTGGGGCTTGGTGGGGTCTATTTTAATCTGCAATTCTGATCTCACAGTCTCTGACTCAAGAATGTATTTTCCCATTTTTAATCTCTTTCAATATTTCTTTGAGGAAATTAATCAAATGCACGGAAATAGAGAACACCAACACCAACCAGCAACAACAACAGGCACCACCATCATCACATCCTCCTGCCTCCGGCTCCCCCTTCCCACCAACACAAGCCCCATTCCACCAACTCCAACAACAGCAGCAACAACAACTTTAGATGTTCTGGTCCTGATGAGATCAAGGATGAGATTGGAATGAGGTTGCCTTATTATGATCCTGATGTCACAGTGGGGTGCCCTGGTTTGCTTAGGATGGATTCAGGGATGTACGTTCACCCGCCTTCACAAGCTTGGCAGTCCGTGTGGCAGACGACGGATGATGGGTCTTTTATGCTAGTGGCAATGTCGGCAGTGAAAGGGTTACTTTGATCATAGGTTCACTCCGGTTGCCTTTCGCGCACTGGGATGACCCACCATCCCCTTCGATACTACTCGGGTTCTAGGGTTGAGTCAAGATCGAGCGCTCCGCCATTATACAAGATCACCTCTCTCTCTTTCTTATTTGTCTTTCTCTATCTTTCTGACTCGCTCGCTTCAAAGAACACATAGAAGAAGAAGAAGAGATTAGGGTTTTCAAGGATTGGGGAGAGAGGACACTACAAGGGTTTATGTAGGGAGAACAGAAAAACGCATGGAGAAAGGAGATAAGAGAAACGAAACAGAAAAAATGAAAAGGACTCCCTCCATTCTCCGCTCTTCAATGGTACGAGTTGACAGGGAGTAATCTTAGTTGTCCACTGTCTGGTTCAGGTAACATACAGTTAGGATTGGCATGTTATCAAATCGGGCGTGATAAGCACGTGAAGAGCATTTTCGTCATACAAAATAGGCGAAATGATGACACATGAGATGTTTGACAATCAAGGCACGTTAGCTGATAGTCTTAGGTGAAAAGTGCAATATTAATGTTAATTGGGTGCAAAGCTGAATATGACATATATTATAGGGAGAAAGTGCATTTAACTCAAAATTAAATAATAAATAGAAGTTACAATTTTATGAGTAAAATATTATAAACGAAGATTACATTTTCACTATTATAATGGCCTATTTAGAGTTTACATATGATTTGGGATTCAAGTAAATTAAATTAGGGGTTTATGTATAATTAATTAATGTTTGAGATATGCTAATTTTGAATGTAAAAATTATAAAATGTGGAGGGCAAAATGGGGAGCCAAAGGTTAGATGCAATGACTATTTATAGTTTCTAGATAATGGTAGGATTTCAAATAAATTTTGTTATGGGCTTAGGTATAATTAATAAATGTTTAGAGAATGTTGTTTTGATTGTAAATATCCTAAATTTGGAAGTGTAAAATGGTAAATATGTGTAACAGTATTTTCATTGAAAAGACAACTACCCATCGTTGTTGTTCACCCACCTAATTATTTTGTTTGTAAATATTAAAAACGTGAAAGATATTTTTGGAACCTGAAAACCATGTTGAAGATATCGACACTATTCATCCAACCTTGTAGGCGTTACATATATAAATAAAAGGCAATGACTTTTTAACACCACATCTTATATTGTCCTACACCACCACCCCAACTTTACTTTTCCACACCACCATTTTTCTGTTTCACACCACCCATTTTCTTCCATACTACAAATTCGAACGACATCTTTTCAGAAACAGAGAACCCAAACCCCCATTGGAAACCACCTTCACCATCAAAATCCTCCACAAATCCCTCTACCTTCCCTCACTTTTTTAGCTCAAATTTAATCAATTCGACAACTAGAGGGGTAGCGACGACGCATACGATCACCTCGCAAGCTGCCGTGTCTCACCCACTTCTCTTTCAAGTCTTATCTCCATTGTAGAAACATAAAGGTGGAAGCTTGAAATTAAATACAAGATAGTAGTAGATGAAGAGAAAAAAGAAGGGGATTTGTTAAAACAAGTTTACACGTTTGGCATTTGGCATTTGGTCTATGGCAAGTAAAGAAGAAAGGTTTTGTGTTGCAATTAGAATCATCATGAGTTTCTTCTTCTTCAACTATTCTATTAAGCTAAATCGACATCAAGGTCAATTGTAACATATAGCAACCATGGTGAATGCAACATCCCAGTCACCCCTCTCCCTTTCTGTTTTTTTTTTCTCCGCGACTACGAGTTTTCCCCTCGTTGATGTTGTGGCGATGGCCAATTTTTTTTTGCCATGCGCAACCCGCCGCTAGTGCGGAACCTATAATTGCGCACGCCGCTGTGAGGGCGAGAAAAAAAATAGAAAGGAAGATAGGCAACGACGGCTGTTGTCAGAGAAGAAGAGATAGTGGGATGATGATGGACGAGTTATGACTGGAGAACTGGATGGCCGCTGCGATGGCTGGGACAATTTCAACCACGCCACAAATCAGTCTCTAACCACACAACACCTTAATCTTGCATAGATAGTCACCATTGCAGCCTCATCTCTCTTGTGTCTCGCTGTAGCTGGTAATCTCTCGCTGTCCCTCCTAATTGATAAGCAATGTTATAATAAGTATGGTGGAAGGGTGGGCTTCCATCGGATTATCAACCCAGTCCCATAGCACTAATAGCAATTTATTGACATTGATCTACTTGGAGTGTGTTGATGAGGCAAGGAGAATATATGGTTGTGTGGAGAGATGTTAAATTGGTGGGGGTGTTAGTGGGTCACTCTATGTTCACATCTACAGACAGACCCATCGATTATGTTAGACTCTGTAGGCATACATACCTTCAACCATTGATTTAAAAGTACACTTTTTATATACAAAATCTATACGGATGTTTCAAAAACCCACTTTATAGTTATCTAAGTAGTAGGTTCTTCTATTGAATGTTCGAAGCTCTGTTTGGTAGCACTACATTATATGTTTTTCTAAAACTGCAATTCTCCAATTTTCGGAAGCGATTATTTAATTTATTTATACTAGAACTTGTGTCATTCATGACTGTACTACATTTACCTATAGTTATAAATTAAATATGGTATTTAATAAGCCTTTATAGTAGGGGTGGCAAACCGGACCCATAGTGGGCTTGGGTTAAGAAAAGTATGACTACTAATAATTGAGCTGATACAACATGATCCATCAAATTGGTTTGAGGTCTTGACACGATTGACATTGGACCAATCTGTTTATTATTTCATAATTGTTATATGATTAATAAGTATATTAAACATATTTATATTTTTGATAACTATATAACTTTGGCATGATTATGAAAAATCATAAAAATCAAATTTTGCCAAACTTGCACAGAGTGTGTAAAAAATGACTGTGACACGATAAGAAGTGTGTCTTAAAGGTGCCAACACTGATCAAACATGTAAAATCGGATCAACCCGACATGATACGACTCAGAGACAGGTTGGGTGTTGGTTTGACATCTTTGACACGATTATATAACGAGTCAAGTTTGGGTTCGAGAACTTGACTCAATATTTTTTTGACTATACAGGACCCATTGCTACCCCTACTTTATGTATAAGTTATTTAACAAATAATTATCCGAAATTGTGACCTACCATACTATCGATCAATATTTTAAAAGTCAGCCTAGGCGACTGCTAGGAAACACCAGGATTAATGGGTAGTGCAGAAAAAATTGGCCAGGGGCCTAAGCGGCAATTGGGTTTTTTATTTTTATTTTTTTATTTCCAATTTGATTTTTTTTCTTAAGAAGTTTACTAGAGAAGTATTAGAGGCGGATAATGTTTAGAGCATAGAAGAAGTTCTACAAATGCTGAAGTAAGAAAATTTCATGAAGAAGATTTTGTCTCAGTTGAGGACAATGAAGTGATAAGGACGTTGAGTTTGAGTTCGATACAAATATAGTCTTGAAAATATAAGGATATAAAGAAGAGTTACAAACAGTCTTTCAAGTATTTTTTTGTTCTCAATGGAGCTCTATGTTATGCTATGAGAAACTTGAGTTATATAGTCTAGATAACAATTGCATGGGTAATAATTGTGGTATAGTAATAGATGCCTAGGACCATGCTAGTAGCGATTATATTAAAAGGGTTAAATGAGTCTCGATGAAATAAGTGTTTTCAAGTATGCAACGAAATGCCATGAAAGTTAAAACCTGGAACAATGATGGAACCACTGCCTATTTTGCGTAAATCAAGATTCATGAGGATACTTGTTTTAATGTTTGAAGTTTTGAAGAAGCGGCTACACATTGGGGTAGAGTGGAAGAAGTATTTAGGAGTTCAACAAAGCTAAATAACAAAAACAAATAATTATACTGACACAAGAATAAAGTGAAGCATAATCTCAGTCAAACCCACACACTATATCATTTGTACAATAAATCTAACAAAATAAAAAGAAAGAAAAAAAATTAAAAATAAAAATAAAAAACAACAAGATTCATTCAACTTCCATACATGAAGTATGCAAAAATTCAACTATTATTTACCTAAAAACACAGCTCAGGTAGTTGAATGCTATATTTTTCTTTTGCTGAAATTAGATAGGCAGTCACATGGCAATCAAATTGCCTTTGTCAAATACTCTTTTTCCTTCTTTTCAAACCCATATGCTGTGTATTATGTATTTGTATATACCATGGGTACTTCTTCACTCCATTCATTAACAACAACCCCTTCCTTTTCACATATATCTAGCTTAAACTTCGATACAAAACTCTAGTGTCGGTCACCTACATTTTGTTTTAAGACGTAAATTTATTAGATGAAACCATATGTTTATTATTGTTGTCATCTAGTGACATGTTTAATGCGTCCTTTTCAATGGGTCTCATAATTTTTCTTAATCCAAATTATATATTTTGGTTTCCTCTATTACTTCTTTGTAAATAATTTAAGCTTGAAGTGACTTTAATTAATGCACACTTTTATTAATGTTATTATTTTGTACTGGATGATTAGTTATGTTTGAAAAATGTTGATTGAAATTAGTTTAATAGCAGCTCAATAAAGCTAAATGGTTACCTAAACACATTGAAGTACTTTGCACCAAATATTTTGAGGTATTTCACACGCAAAAAATCTAGAGAGCCAAGACAACGTCAGGGGGCTCTTTGTGCTTGTGATTGTGTTTGATTGAGGCATTATGAGCATTTCTAGGATGATGGAGGGTATTGGGTCTGGCTCTCTAGACAAGTTGATTTCACATGACATCTGACTACTCATGTTGCATTATGAAACTTATTGCGCACATTAGCATCGTAAAAAAAAACGTGTTTTTTATTATACAATGATAGCAAAGTAGATTTGAAAACACTCTTATTGCGCACATTAGCATCGTAAAGTGATAGCATATTAGATTTGAAAACTCTTAGAGGGTGTTTTTTTTTAATAAGCTAACTTCTAACTGGAGTTAGAAATTCTGAACGAGCATTTGAATGAGCTGTTATTAGAAGATGTAAAATTAAATGGTGTTTGTTTTTAGGTGCTGACTAGAAGTTTTTTTACATTTTTGGCCACCACCACTAACCACTAATATTAACCCCATTTTTCCACTTGTTTTTTTCTCCTTCAAATACTATTGAGACCATTTTTCACTACTACCAGAAATTACATTATATCCTTCTCCATTCCTCATACAATTTTCAATAGAACTGAAGAAAAAGATAATATATATATATATGAGCAAGAGGATGAGGAGGAAGAAGGGATGCCAGTGAGGGTGGTGGCAACATTATTCGCATGATAAAGATGAGGTGAAGAAAAGAGAGGATGATTGGTAAAGGAGAGAGATAACAACAATGATTATGAATTTATTGTGAGGTTATTATTGGAATAAATTTTTATTAAGCACTCAGTGCTAAGTGATCAACACCATAGAGGTGCTTACTCCAATCAGAACTTCAACTTCTGATCAGAACTAAAAACAAACACTCTAAACAAGGTGTCCCGCTTCTTATTAAGACTTTTAACTCTATTCAGAAACAAAAACAAAGACCCTCTTAGATTAGGCTTGATTAGACTGGATTTTAGGTCTTAGTAAACTCTTACTTTTACACTTCTAAAACCCAAATGTGATCTATTGCCAACCCTAATTTTTCATAAATAAATAAATAAACCATAGTTTTTCATGCTCAGTGATTCGTCCAAAATCTAGTCTCCTATAAGTCTGATCTGCAAAACAAATGTTAGATTGTCAAGCACCACCTTTTTTGTTGTCGAAGGCACTCCAATGCTTAATTCAGTAACTCAGTTGGAGATGGAGTAAAATCTGGACAAAATTTAGTTAAAATTGCATACCATTATTGAATGTTCCCTTTACCTCTCTGCGTGACTTAAACATGTGAGACGCAATGAGAAGAAACATTATTTATAACAGTTTCCTTATTTACGAAGATTTGTCTTCAGAGGCGTAACTCCATCCACGACTCTTTTTTTCTATAACGTTTCTCTTATTTATGAGAAAACTTTATCGGGCTTGAATTTGGGCCTTTGACTACGATTTATTGTGATGGGCTCTGTTTGGGGTTTTATGACTGGATTCACCATTTTTGGGCTTTATGAATTGGTCCGGTCTTGTGATACTTGATCCTCGCGATGGACAATCTCTGCCACGTGTATGGCTGTGATAACAATCTTATTTGATGTATCATCAACTACACCCCCCTTAGTTAGTGGGTATGCTAACGTGGCCACTAACTTGACGACGGTTGAACTTTTGATTTCATTATTGCATTGCATTTAATGTTGTTAGCGGTTTTTAGTGAGCTTGGTGTTCTGATTTCTCGTTTATCCATTCGTTTTTATGCACATTTTGGGATTTCGTGCAGCCATCATATCTCGAACGTCATTCTATGAGCAGTCTTTTTGTTGCTCAGCTCTATTAAAGGGAGCGTGATAGGTTTGTTTATCTCTTTACGTTATATTTGAAATTAGGGTTTATTCTTCTCTTTTCTTCTTTGTTTTCCTTGCTCATTCATTCATTCATTTTCGATGTTTGCCGACAATATATTTGATGGCAAGGCATTTGCTGCTTGTGAAGCTTACTTCTCGCCCAAGAGGGCTTCACATGCGACATTGGATAGTGTCTGTTCCAACTATTCTCTGTCAACCGACCTCAAGATCATTTGCCTAGGCAAAACGATAGTCCTTGTTGTCCAAGGACTGGTAATATTGCACTTACCCGTGTCCAGCCTTCAATTTCCAGTCCCAGAGATATTTTGGGAATATTTAGATTTTTTGGGCAATCTTCCTGCTCCAATGGGTCCTAATGGCTAGAGGGTTATGGTTTCTACTTACGTGAAAACCATTCTTACTAGCATTCCCTTGAATGATAGGGTTTTGCATTCGGTGGTTGGTCTGTTGGTGACCAAGACTATTTGTTTCTTTCCGCTCTCCTGTCTATTTTGGGAAGTTTAACAATGACATCAGGGACTGGTTGATGTTCTAGTTTTAACTTGCGAGGTCGTCAGATTGTGCGATCTTCCAAGTCCTTAATAAACGAATGGACCTGCAATTGTCTGTGGAAAAACAATTGATCAAAGCTTCCTGTGATTGATGTGGAATCGTTCATTGCTGAGAATGTTGTGGCACGTAGTGGCTTGTACACTCTGAACGCGGCAGAACGGGTCTTGCTTACTGAATCTCGAGCTATTGAGATTGGCGTTCGTGTTGCTTCTGTTGGTGTTAGTGATGCTAGCATTGATTGGAAAGTGAGTTTCGAAAGATGTTACGGATTTTGATGCTCCTGCTAGAATTGTTGTCGTTTGCTCGACCACCAGAAAGAGGAAGTTTCCGAGGCCTGCTAGTCCGACAAAGCGATTGGCGATAAGCCTTGGTCGTGTTCCCCAAAAGAAACGACTTTTCCGGTTCCACTTCTGGTACTACTTGGACTGCTCCTCGTCCGAGTTCTTCTGATAAGGTAGGAAAGAGGGCGACCTTTCTCTCGAGGAGGTCGAGGAGATAAATCTGGTGATGAAGAGGAGTAAGAAAAAATAACCCGTCCGTTGGACAATAATGAGAAGAGGTTCATTTCAGCTTATGGTGTGCTCGATTTCATTGAGTGGTCCGATAATGACCTTCGAATTATTTACAACAATATGCTTCAGCTTGTTGAGGAGCAGTCTAAGGATCCAAATATGACAAAGACCCTGGCCGACTTCATATTTGATCCTCGATGTGAACATGAGGTTACTAATCGTGGTCAGAGTTCTAAGACTCTTCCTTTCCCTTCTCCCACTCGTGTTGATGACGTAACATAATTCCTTGTTTCTTTTCCTGCCCATCTGACTTCTTCTGTTGATGCTGCTAATGCCGCTTGTTCCACTCTTGTCATGATCGCTTCGTAGTGAAAAGGCAAGAGTGGTTTTTCTGTTGTTACTGCTATTCCAACCACTCTTCCGACCGTTGAAGGTGGGTCATCTGTTCTTCCTGATCCTCGAGTACTTCATCCACAGTTTAGTTGGAAAAAACCAAACCCGAAAGACATCCATATTAAGTCAAGTGGGAAATTTAGCTGGTTTATTGAGACTGACGTGCAGGTGAGTGCACACAATCTGATTAGAGAGTAGCACATGAGGACAATGGAGAAGGCTCCAATGCCTGTGTGAGAGCCTAGTAGTCATCTCGATCATGACTTCAAGCAGATAATGGATGTGATGAATCACCTCACTTATGTTGAGGTGATGGGGCAGACTATCAGGCCGCTCGTGGCCAAGTGGTTGTTCTTGAGAGGAAGATGACGTTGCAATTGCTAGTGTTTTCTCATGTTCTTTGTCAGTTGGACGTGTTGAAAGCGTAGTGCTCAGAACAAGAGAAGGCAGCTGGGGTTGCAATGTTGACCACCGTTGAAAGAAAACTTATCTCGACCAAGAATGAGCTTGTTGCAACCAAGAACAAGCTGAAGATTGTGGAAGCAGAGGATTGAAAGAGAATTGTTGATGGCAGAGCCGAGCTTCTCGACTACATTGAGGGGGGTGGTGTTGATGTGTCCAAGTATCATGGTTTGGTCGATCATGTTTCGAGGATGGAAATGGCGAGGAAGGTATTCCGGATCTCCCAAGTGATCCAGTGGACGAAGAACCATCATCATCTATTCTTGTTGTCGAAGAGAGAACTTTGTCTCCTCTTGCTACTGACGATGTTGCCCATCTTCCATCAAATGCCCTTGCCGTCGATGCTAAAACGGTTTCTTCTCCAACTGTTCTATCTTATTCTCCGGATGTAACAAAATAGTTTTATGAATGAAAAACCTTTCCTTGTGTTGCCTTTTATTGTATTTTCTGATTCGCATGCTCTTAATTCAAAGTTGTGATTTGTCTTGGATCAATTTCCTTGTGTTGCCTTTTATTGTATTTTTTGATTCGCATGCCTTTCCTTCGAAGTTATCTGTTTTGGATCAATCACATTGACTCATTGTATACGATAAGTGTGTATTCACCTTATTACTTGTAGTCTTCGTGCTCCGGTAATTTAGGCTTGTCCGTATTTCTGTTTTACTACATGTTCATTGACCATCTGAAGCTTTTATTTATTCGGTCTTGTCGATCAAGCTGTGAAGCTTTACTAGTTTGTTTTTACTCGTTAAGATTGTTGTGTGTCTGCTTCGTGGTCGGATGTGTTGGCCACTGCAGAAGGTTTCCTGAGTAAGTCTTGACTTGTTGTCAAAAATTTTGTAGACGTACTTTGTGATTTGTCGCATTGGTCGGATCAGAAGGCTTCATGAATACGTCTTGACTTATTCGTCCAATCTTTTACTTCGTTGTCAGACATATTAGTCGGTCGAAAGGTGTTTTTGTGTAAGTTGACTTGTTCGTCCCAACTTTTGCTTCGTTGGTCAGACATATTAGTCGACTAGAAGTTTTTATAAGTTACCCGAAGTTTTTACAAGTAAATTGACTTATTTGTCCAAACTTTTGCTTTGTTGGTCCGACGTATTAGTCGACCCAAAGTTTTTATGACTAAGTTGACTTGTTTATCCCAACTTTTACTTCGTTGGTTCTACGTATTAGTCAACCCGAAGTTTTTATGAGTAAGTTGACCTGCAAAATAAAGGTTAAATTGCCCGAAGACACTCTGATGCTTAAGTCAGTAGCTCAGTTAGAGATGGAGATAATCTAGACATAACTCAGTTAAAATTGCATACATTTGTCGAATGTTCCCTTTACTTTTATATAATGGTCGTTATTAATTCTCTGCGTGACTTAAGCATGTGAGGCGCAACTAAAGGAGACGTTATTTGTAACAGTCTCATTTTTTATGAAGATCCGTCATCGGACGCGTAACTCCCTCTACGACTCTTTTTCTTTGTAACGTTATTGCTCTTTATGAGACAACTCTATCGCCCCTGGATTTGGGCCTCTGATTCATAATTTTTTGGGCTTTATGAATTAGTCTGATCGTAGAATACTTGATCCTGATGATGAATGATCCCTTTTACGTGTATAACTGTGATAACATTTTTATTTGATGTATCATCATCACTCAAGATGATGATTACATGGCCGGACAACCCACTGCAATGTCACCCACACATACTAAACTGGTTCTTCGAAATCTCATCCACAATTTGGTATCTTCTTCACAAATACACAATGAAAAAACATAAAAGGAAAGAAAAATGAAAAATAAAGGATTGGCTGAGAAGCGTTGACACGTGTAATCATCGCCTACACAACACGTGCCAAGTGGAAATGAGAACAATGGAAAGTACTTATCACTCATTATCCAAGCCAAGCAAATTAATAGGCCCCAGAAGCTAAAAATGTTGCACGTTAGCTTCAAATCCACCCTCATATCAACATCGGAAATAAAAACGGATGGGAATGCTCTATATCTCCAGTCAACGGCTGAGATTGAATGAGTAAAGCGAAGACAAACAAATGGGCCCATGAGAATCGTGGGAAGGGAACAAACCTCACATGGGACAACGTGCCCTGCCCACGTAAGCAAATGAATGGATAGAGCGTATTCACATACTGCAACGAGGACCATGCGATCAGCCCATTGACCCGTCTATGTCCGTTTTAGGATCTCGAGTTGATCCAACGGAGGATATTCAATTGCGGTAGGTAAGAACAGGACACGTGGCTGTCAGAGAGAGTCGCCCTTGAAATGCCACATCAGTGATTGATATTCTTTGTTTGGCGGGAAATAGTAGAGCGCAGTTAGCGGCGAAGGTGAACTCTTCTTCTTCTCTTTTATTAACTGGGGACTTAAAAGTGGCGTATTGAATAGAACGCTAACCCCCCATGTGCTCTCCCACTCGGCCTCCCTCTCTCTAGCTTTGATTTTTCAAGGAAATAATAGTGCACATGAAAATTAAATATGAAATATACAAAATAACTAATTGTTTTTTGGAAATAGGTCTAACGGCATTAAGTGTGGCCGGGGTTGGGGTTGGGGTTGGGGATTGGCATTGATGGTGAAGCATTGGCGGTAGAGTGGAAGAAAGCAATGGGAAGATAGAGGGAGACATTAAAGTGTCGGTATGATTAGAGAAAACAAAAAATGCTACTAATAATGCAAAAGATGCAACCTAATGCATATTACTTGGACTCTACGTACACTAGCAATCTCCAGTTTTTTATTTTATTTTTAAATTAGTTAATTAATGGAATACGATGTAGATAGGTAAAAAGAAAAAAAAGATAAAAAGGAAAATGACTGGAGGATTTCGTATTCCCTCCATTGAAAATAACTTGGAATATTATGCTTGGACATTGTGACAATAGCCTTATTATTTTCTTTAGAAAAAAGATAAAATTACTTTATTGTAACTAAGTGTAAGTAATGTATTTTTGTTAGTTTGGTCAATAATCCGGGATGGGGATGCGATGCGGAGAGGTTAAAGGGCAAAACAAGTTTTGTGTTGTAAACCTAATTATTCTTCTTGATATTTATGTCCTGTTGTTAATTGCTTTAGTATGGACTGGAGGACCACCACTTGGTTAAAATTCTACGTTTTCTACCTAAAATAAACTTTATACCCCCCTAAATCAAAGGGAAAGAGAGAAAAACACCATAGCATGGTTAACAGACTAGACTAAACTACCAAAATCATTAGAGAATCCCCAACCCCCGTAAAACCGCTAATCACAAAGGTGTTATAGGCCCCACGTGTTTAGTTTAATCACGCCCTTTTTCCCGGCTTTATTTCTCTTTATAATCCCCCTTCATTTCTTCACTCACCCTCACACCCTCCTCTTCTCCCCACACTAATTTTGAGTTCAAGAAGAAGAGAAAATCAAAAATGGCTTCCACTCTCTCTTCCTTCTCTTTTCTCTTCCTATTCTCTCTTCTCCTTCTCCTTCTCCTTCCATTCCTCATTTCCTCCTCCCATGTTCAAGACCCTGAGTTGGTGGTACAAGATGTTGCAATGTACGTTCATTATTTACTTCTAGCTAGCTTCTTACCCACATTGTACTTGTAATGTATGTACACTAGGTGGTGATACAAGTAGTTATGGTTGTGTTATTCATCAATCAATGAACATCACTTCAGAAACCATGTTATAATTCTGAAATGAATGCACATTTTTTGTTTCATGGTTTTGCAGGAAAATTAATGCATCAAGGAGGAACTTGGGGTACCTTTCATGCGGAACAGGGAACCCAATTGACGACTGCTGGCGGTGTGACCCAAATTGGGAGAAGAACCGCCAACGGTTAGCCGATTGTGCGATTGGGTTTGGTAAACAGGCCATAGGGGGTCGTGATGGGCGAATTTACGTGGTCACAGACTCTAGTGATGATGATGTGGTTACTCCTAAGCCAGGTACACTTAGATATGCAGTCATTCAGAGTGAACCATTATGGATCATTTTTGCTCGTGACATGGTGATCAGGTTGAAGGAGGAGTTGATCATGAACTCGTTCAAGACCATCGATGGTCGTGGTGCGAGTGTACACATTGCTGGAGGCCCATGTATTACAATACAATTCGTTACGAATATAATCATACATGGCTTGAATATTCATGACTGTAAACAAGGTGGGAATACTAATGTCAGGGACTCTCCTACACATTATGGATGGAGGACTTTATCAGATGGTGATGGAGTGTCCATCTTTGGTGGAAGCCATGTTTGGGTGGACCATTGTTCACTCTCGAATTGCAGAGATGGATTGATTGATGCAATTCATGGCTCCACTGCAATCACCATCTCAAATAACTACATGACCCACCATGACAAAGTCATGCTCTTGGGCCACAGTGATTCCTACACTCAAGACAAGAACATGCAAGTCACCATTGCTTTCAACCACTTTGGAGAAGGTCTTGTTCAAAGGATGCCAAGGTAAAAAAAATAAAACAAAAGAATTTCCTTTATTTTTTTCAAGTTTCACACAAGTTTTTAATTCTTTTAGGTATTCGGAAATTTTCTCGAGAAAATTTTAGACCATGGTTTTGAATGATATATGTGGTATGCTCTGTTACAGATGTAGACATGGATACTTTCATGTGGTGAACAATGACTATACACATTGGGAAATGTATGCCATTGGTGGAAGTGCAGCACCAACCATCAACAGTCAAGGAAATAGGTTTCTTGCACCCAATAACATGGATAGTAAAGAGGTGAGATTTTAATTCCAAAATCTAAACTAAACATCTCTTTATTTATTGGCTATAGTTTATAATTTTGTTAATTGATTCCAGATTACCAAACATGAGGATGCACCAGAGAGTGAATGGAAGACTTGGAATTGGAGGTCAGAGGGAGATCTTTATCTGAATGGGGCATTTTTTACGCCATCTGGAGCAGGAGCATCATCAAGTTATGCAAAGGCATCGAGTCTCGGTGCTAGACCTTCTTCTCTGGTTGGTTCGATCACAACTGCATCTGGTGCACTTAACTGCAGAAAGGGTTCGCGTTGTTGATCATAGTTAATTTTACTAATATATAAGGGGGTGGGTGAAGGAAATGGAATTGGGGGAAGTGGGTGAGGTAGAAGGTTATTTCCATGTGCATTTGCTACAACAATTTTAGATTTTGATTATTGTCGTTTTTTCTGCTTCTTTGTGTCCAATGTTACAACCTCTGGCTTGTTTTCTGAAAAGAACCACTTGGGACTCCAGTGATGGGAATGCTAGTGGGAATAGTAGAAACAAGTGCAGAAGTGTTGATAGAATGTGTACGTGCTTCATATATACTTTAATGCAAACTTCTTCTTTAAGCTTTGATAAATTGAATTTCTCCCCTCTCTCTCACTTCTCTCAATTTTATTTATTTATTTTAATTTTTTGTTATAAAAGTCTTGGTTGCAATTATTATATCCAAAGGTGAACCTGATTGGAAACCTATTAACTGGTTGTTATCAGTTGAAATCAATGCATTCACATGTCCTTAGGGGACCTCTAATTTAAAGTAAAATCAATAATCAAATAAAGATATATTAAACTTCACAATTGTGACTAATGGAGCCTATAAGAACTAAAATCTGAAGTTTTTTCAGATTTTGATGGTTTTTTTAATGGTGTTTTACTTGAAAATGTGAGAGGTAATTAAAATTGATTTTCTGAAAATTGTTGAAGATTTTAACTCGAGAAATTTTCTCGATTGACGGTTGAATACCACTATCATCTCGCTTATTCCTAAATGTGCCGGAATGCGGACAGTCAAAGATTTTAGACCTATCAGTATTTTGAATGGGGTCTATAAGATCATTACCAAGGTGTTGGCTAACAGATTGAAAATAGTTCTTCATTCAGTCATTTCTCCTTTTCAAAGTGCAGCAGTCAGTGGAAGACGGGTGGTTGATAGCCCTTTGATTGCCAATGAAATTATTCATTCTCGGAAAAAACAAGGTGTTCCAGGGCTCATTATCAAATTAGATTTCTCCAAAGCCTTTGACAACGTCTCTTGGAGATACTTGGATTTGGTAATGGCTCGCATGGGGTTTGAATCCAAATGGATTCATTAGCTTCACACTTGCAGATCTACAGCTAATTTCTCTATGAAGATTAATGGTCAGCTGCACGGGTTTTTCAATAGCTCGAAAGGCTTGCGCCAAGGCGATCCCGTGTCTCCTCTTCTATTTACTATAGCAGTAGAAGGTCTAACACAAATGATTCTTAAAGCGGTTGATGTTGGCCTAGTGGGAGGGTTTTCTGTCGTGGAGGGTAGTCCTCTTGTTTCTATTCTCCAGTATGCGAACGATACCATCCTCTTTTGTGATGCTACCGCTTCTCAGGTTCTTTCTCTTAAAAGAATTATGCTTTGGTTTGAAGTTATTTCAGGTCTGAAAATCAACTTTCACAAATCAAGGGTGTTGCCTATTGGATAAGTCCCTCATCTGCACCAGTTGGTGGGTTTATTGGGTTGTTCAGCGGGTCATCTTCCAGTTAAGTACATGCCTTTGGGTGCTAGTTTTAAAAGTAAAACTGTGTGGGATGAGACGATCGAAAGGATGGAATCGAAACTAGCGTCTTGGAAACGCAAATTTCTCTCTAAAGCAGGCAGATTAGCTCTTGTACAATCCACATTAGCTTCTATCCCGGTGTTCATTCTGTCTCTTATCAAGGTTCCATGTTCAATAACAGCCAAGATGGAACAGATCATGCGCGATTTCCTTTGGGGTTCTACTCATAACTCTAGAACGATGCATTTAGTGGGTTGCGAGAAAATTTGTTGTCCTAAATCTCGAGGTGGTTTAGGCATTCGTCAAGTGCTCACATTCAATATTGCATTACTTTCTAAGTGGCTTTGGCGATTTGCAGAAGAAAATGACAATTTATGGAGATCTCTCATTATGGACAAATATGGGTGCAATAGATGGGTGTGGGAAAAGAGAACTAAGTACACTTCCTACGGATGCTCTTTGTGAAAGTCCATCTCCCGGTGTGCAAGTGGCTTCTACCCTCACACCTCTCTCCAATGTGGAAATGGTGATTTCATCTCTTTCTGGCATGATTTTTGGTGTAGTAACCAATCTTTGAAGGACCTGTTTCCAATGTTGTTTTTCATTAACAACAATCAATATGGGAGTGTGAGCAATTTTTGGTCTAACGACAATTCTTGGGATCTTTCCTTTCGAAGACCCCTAAATACTGGGGAGCTAGAAGAGTTCGCTAATCTAATGCATATGTTGGATAGACAGATGCTCTCACAGGGATCTGACAGTTTGGTGTGGAAGGGTAAAGGTGTGGGCTTCTCGGTGAAAGAATTTTCGGATATGTTGGCTGCAACTCATTATGAGACCCACTCTAACCCCTTCATTTCCTCTCACAAAAATCTGGTATGGGTGAAATTTTTTTTCCTCGGATTAATTTATTTAGTTGGTCAGTGTTGCATGAGAAGATCTTGACTAAAGATAGGTTAAGGAAAAAAGGCATCCACACAGAAAGTCTTTGTGTGCTTTGCAATGAAATTGATGAGACGCTAGACCATTTGATGCTTCACTGCAGTTTCTCCAAATTCATTTGGAGCAGTTTCTTGTCAGAATTTGGTTTGAGTTTGATGTTTCAAGGCTCCATTTTAGATTGGCTAAGTTGGTGGTCTCAAGCTAATCATTTCCGTCGGGGGGAGTGGTTATGGCGTAGGGTCCCTCACATTCTCATGTGGTATGTGTGGAAAGAAAGAAATAAAATGGTATTTGAAGGTCTCAACAGATCAGAGCACTCTATCTTTATCGAGATTAGAGAATTGCTGTGGAGGATGGGTTCGGCTTGTAATTTGTTTAAAGATTTGGGTTTTGACACTTTCATGATATCTTGACATTCCTTGATATATGAATGTTTCTCTTTATTTTTATTTCATTTTCTTTCTTTAAAAAACATCTTCGTGTTTAACCAAAAAAAAAAAAAAAAAAAAAAACTAAACTAATGGATGCTAGCTCGGCCGGTAAACCTGTGAAATTTGATTTCAACAAATCTACCAATAGGACAAAACATTTGTTTTTCTTATGGTGTAAGATGATATTTCTGACAATTTGGACTTTGGAAGATACATATGACAAAAGTTATGCGCATGCATGTGCCATATCAGAAATGTTAAAGATTCTTCTCGAATATATCTATCAGCATTGGATTTTTATGACTGACCAACATAACTGCATTTTCGACTATAAAATAAATACATTTTAAGGCTGAAAATGAAGTCTTGTAGTAGCTGGAAAATAGATTAGATCTCAAAGGACAAAAGTGCAGAGAGCAATTCAAAACATGACACCCAACTTCTTAAATAGCATGCAAGAACTCGGTATAATTACTAAAGTAAATTCAAGAGATTAGGATAAGATTTGTTATAAATTAAAGCTAATATAAAATGAGCACTCAGAATCTTTGTACATGAAAAGTATTCAAAGCTAAAATATATCATTAGCACCCATACACATTACACTCCAACATTCGAAGTCATCATAAAAAATAGAAGATAAAAAAAGGTGTTCAAACATCGCCAAAACAACACACACGGGAGACATGACTTTCTAATCGTTAAATTTTTCTTAAAGAATGTAAATATTGCACTCCTATTAAGATCACAATCCCTAAAATTAAAAAAAAAATTAGCGGGAACGCAACAAATCAAATTGTTTATTTGAAGTCCTTGAGGTCTTGATTCTTGTTCTTCCTTGGTTCAAAGCAAGGAAGGTTTTTCAGTTTTATGGTAGTTATTTTCAAACCCTAACAATCCTAGTTTTTAATGACAACATTAGTTTCTGATCGTAGATGCTAAAATTAAAATCTCTACATCCAAATGAAAACGATATCAACTAACGTTCAATTATTATTATTATTATTATTATTATTTTGAAAGGCGAGTGTTCCAATGGTGGGTATAGAACCCAAGACTTAACCCCCACGTTCTTAACCATCCAACCAGGCTACCATTGGCCTAATGCTTAATTAACAACTAAATTGATTTTTTTTTTGGCAAAATAGGGACATTGTTATGTCATTGTTTTTTTTTTTTTTTGTTAATCGACTGCATTCAACCAACTAGGAAATATTACAGTATTGTCGGCCTACCGACATAGCTAAATTGTGAGCATTCGAGTTAAGATCTCGATTAATATAGTTACAGTACCATAAGTTCTGAATAGAAAGCAAACGGTGAATATTACTGATAATAGGACGCCACACCCAGCGTGTGGTCAAAAGAGATTGCTGAAGGTCCTGCTTCAAAATAGAATTAAGCACACCTGAATCCCCTAGAAGTAAACTTGATCTTCACTGTTTTGCCTGTATCAACAAAAGTGTTGCCTCAGCTGCAAGACACTTGGCCATGGTGGTGTTTAAAATCCTTCCAACAATTGGACTAGCAATTGTCGCCAAAACATTCCCCTGTAAGTTGACCGCAAAAATACCCATCGTACCTTGTTGTAGATCACGTAAGAAGCTGGCATCATAAGAGACTACAATCATATCTGATGGTAGGGGGTTAGGAAGACAAAATGTGTGATTGGTTGTGTAATTGAGTGAGTGGGTTCTATCACAAAGTATTTGTTCATGTGTAAGGCGGACACGAGCAGTTCCTTCTCTGGTGAATGGTCTATAGAGAGGGGGGATAGTGGTGTTAATCTGAGAGTGGGGTTGGGAGGCCTTGTATGTATTAGCCAAAGCCTCATGAAAGTGGGTACTTTCCTCAGGTGAGACAATCTTGTTGGAAAACCATTGATGATACCAAGTTTGCCAGGAGTTTTGAAATTGGCTTAAGAATTTGTTTGGAAAAAATTTGAGATTCTTAAAGATGCATTCATTGCGGGTTCGCCAAATGGTTTGCATGAACAGGACAAATTGGGATTGCAATTGATCTTTGTTGGTCAGTCTAGTTTTAGCTGTTTTCCACATGAAGTTGAAAAAATTAGGAGAGGCAGAATGTTGAAATTCTGGGGCCATCTAGTCTATTGGAATCGGTAAAATCTTCCAAAGTCTATGAGTGATCGGACATTGGAAGAAAAGGTGACATGTGTCTTCCCGATGAGTTTTACAAAAGGGGTAGACATCATCGACTGGAGTATGAAGTCTAACCAAGTTAGATTTGGTGGGGATTATGTCCCTAGCAATTTTCCACACCAAAAGTAAAGCGGGGGGGGGGGGGGGGGGGGACTTTAATTCTCCAAAGTTCTCTGAAGAACTTGTGGTCAAGTAGCTGATTGTTATGATTTGACGATGAAGCTCCCAAACTCTCGTTTGAGAGAAATTTTGTAGCACTTTTAACAGTTAAATGACCGTTCTTTTCTGGAATCCAAACCAAAGAGTCCGAAGAATCCGTGTGTCTGATATTGATATTCAAAATATCATTTGCCACAGGGGTAGGGAAAGATTATGGACTAAAGTGTAGTCCCAACTTGGTTTTTAATTAGTCCAATTGTGCCAAAGATCCTGGATTGAACTCGGGAGGTTTTGCGGTTGTTGGTCAAGGAGACAGTCTTTGAGGAGTAGGTTTGGTTTGACCCAGCAATCCCTCCAAATATCAATGTTATTACCAGATCTAATTTGCCAAACCACTAGGTGTTTGATCTTCTGGAGAGTTGTGATGTTGCCTCTCCAGGCAAAAGAAAGAGCTTTTATGACCTCCGAATACTTCTATTTCTAAAGTATAGGTTTTTGAGTTGGATAGCTCGATTGGTAAGAGGAGAAGAGATGATATTCCGCACACTTTTGGCTATAAGAGCGAAGTTCTTATTCCTCATCGAAGGAATATTGAGGCCGCCCAGTTAGCGATGTTGAGAAATGAGATCCCATGTACACATATGTTTAGAATGGCCATCCCCCGTTCCATTCCACCAGAAGTTATGTGCCAAGTTATCAATTTTGGTAGATATGGAACAAGGCAGAAGAAATGTCTTTACTGTTCTTCCCGTCTGGGAGAGAACCTTGGATTTCTAACTGGAGAGTTTGGTGTTGACTCTGTCAATGATAAATTGAAAATCTTTGCTTTTATTATTTGACAATAGGAGAGGCAAGCCAAGGTATTTATCTTTGGGGTTGTAAAGTTTGGACCCCAAAATCCTATTGATCATTTTGGCATATTTTCTGTGAACATATGAACTACAGAAGACTGAATATTTGTCAAAGTATACCTTGACCCGATACTTGGTAGTATGATGTCAGGTCCTTGACTATGTGATCTTCAGTCAAAGAGGCTCTACAAAACAACATCAGGTCATCTGCGTAGAAAATATGACTAATAGACGGAGACTGTTGTCTGATTTTAATTCCTTTAATCAGATTATTGGATTCCGCCCGTTGGAGGATGCAAGAAAGAGCTACAACAACTAGTATGAAGAGATAGGGGAAAGAGAATCCCCTTGTCTTAGTCATCAAAAAGGGATAATAGAATTAAGAGGAATGCCATTTAGGAGTACCCACAATGACGTGGTAGAGATACACTGCTGAATCATCTGGATCCAATTATCTGTGAAGCCTAGTCTCTAAAAGAGTGAAAGAATAAAAGACCATTCCACCATGTCATAGGCTTTAGCCATATCAATTTTCATGGCCATCCAACTTTGTTTTTTTTTTTTTTTTTACGAAAATGTTTCATCTGAAAGAAGGTCTTGTGAGCTAGACTAACATTATCCGTAATGGAACGGCCTTTAAGGAAGGCTCCTTGATTAGGAGAGATGATGTCTTCCAATAGAGGTTTCAATTGGTTGGCCATAATTTTGGATATAACTTTGTAGATGACATTACAAAGAGCTATGAGTATGAATTTGTCAGGTGTGACTGGGTCGGCAACTTTGGGAATTAGTGCAGTGAAAGTTTCATTTAATTGTGGATCCATTTGCCGGGTGATATAGGATTGGGTGATTACTCCAATGACGTAATTTTTGACAATGTCCTAGTAATGACGTAATTTAAGTCTCATATAATAAGACCTGGGAGTTGTTGAAGCGAGTATAGGTTTGTCAAAAGATGCTAGAACTGAAATCTAAGAGCAGGATTGGGTTCTCCATAAACAAACATAGCAGACCAGGAAGTAGTAGTGTAAAAATCATTTATGATGCAATTGAAATAATATTTACAAGAAGAAATTTTTTTAACTTGTGTACCTTCCTTCCAGAAAAGAGCTATTCCCCCAGATTGGCTAGATGCTACTACTGAGACTCCGTGTTTGTAACCAAGTCTCCGGCGTATACTTTCCATCCCGAGGTCAGTGGCTTTGGTTTCTGAAATGAACAAAATACCTGGATTGGACTATAGCGAGAAGGACTTTAGATTTCGGAAAGCTCAAGCAGTCCCTATGCCATGAGCATTCCATGCGAGTATCATATTGGTTCAGGCGGCCCATCATCGGCAGCCGCTGGTACCTCTGTCAAGTTGAGACCAGTGCACTCATTGGTCCCTAGCCATTCTTTTAGATTTTCATTCCCTGAATGCACAATATGTTGTATAGTCTACTGATCAGTAAGTTCTACTATGTTGCCCCCGGACGATTCCATTCTTATGAACTATTGATTCCTCCAAGTAGTACCAAGAGTTTGTTTTTTCTGAGATGTTTTACTATTGTACTTCTTTTTCTTACTGGTTGCCTCCATATTTAGAGATGCCTCAATGTCTTTGCAATCCGACTTCCTTTTTCCCAAGCTAACCATTCTGCATGTGACTAGATTTTTTGATTTTTGCAGAACTTTTTTCTTTCCTCGGCCCTTTTCATTTTCCAGGAACGAGATAGTTGGATTGGAGTTAGCCATTACAGACGTAGAACTATAAGGAAGGAGGTGCTGCTGCTGGTTCAACTGTAGGTGAACTCCCTGTATAAAATTTTGATCACTGTGCCCGGTACGACTCACATTTTGTATCATAGTTATCTGAGATAAAGTATTGAGATCTTGAAATTGAAGTTCCTTCTAGAAGTATTGTGACGTGTAATCCGTGTTTGGAGGCAGGGAGGTAGCATGAAATTCAGATCATTCATTGTGTCTGTAAGAACATGACTATTGACCCTTTGAGTAATAGATTGAAGTGTAGTTGTTTGACCCATTTCACTGATTATACCAGATGTAGGGGTGATATCCAAAGCTTGAGATTGTGCTGGAGGAGAGGGAATACTCCATGGTTGGAAACCAGATGTCATCTGAGCTAAGTTGAGCTTTGAGAGAAGGAATACATCAGGCAATTGCTGAGTCATTTGTAACAGATGGTGGTTGTAAATAGCTAGAATTTGGGCTTGGGTGTGATTTGTTATAGGTGGTTGGGGGTGGGGTGAGTGGTAGTCCAATGGGTCAGACCCTGAGTAATTGGCCATGTGGATTGGGCCAAGATTGCAGCAGGAAATATTTGTAAATTGTCCCAAAGCCCAGTTTGGGAATGGGTATCTACTACAGTTGGGCTAAGATGAGATGGTTCAGTGTTAGTCAAGCATTGGACCTGGGAGCTGTTGGGCCGGGCTTTAGAGAGAGTAAGGGGAAGTTGATTGACATTAAATTTAGGGTTGGGGATTGAGATAGGCTTAGGATTAGGGTTGGAAAAAGGTTTAGGTTTTAGTTGTGGAAGTAGAGGATTTATAGGAGGTTGTGCACATGTTGTAGAACCTGAGGTAGGGTTAGTTGGGGAATTGGGTCTAGCAGAAGGAACAAGAAAAAAAGGAGTAGCAGCATGTTGACTCTTCGTTGTGCTAGGCACTAGATCTAAGTTTGATGAAGAAGATTTGTTGTTTGAGGATGTTTCTGATGGGTGTGGTTCTCGTGGAGGAGTAGGAGTGGATTGGGGGTAAGTCACCGCCGAGGAGAGAAGCTGGGTGTCGGCAGGTAGTATTCCCAAGCTCGAAGGAAGTTGAAGAAGGGGTTTTGGGGCAGAATCTACTCTTCGATCTAAAGGATCTGAACAAGGCGTGTCCCCTTGTATCCCTGGTCTGCAAGGTTGGACTAAAGCCAACACCAACTCTGAGCGTTCAAGGTGTTGAAGAGGTTGCTGAAGATACCTTGGCTTTTGGCGGTTATTGATTGTCGGAGTCCGACTGGAAGCTTTCTCCATTCTTACCTTAATTCTTGAGTTTTTATGGAAAGGTAAAGCCAGGGCTTTAATACTTTTACCTGGATTTAACTCTCTGAATCTTTGTGTTGCAGATCTAAACATGGGGCAAGCTTCCGTGAAAGTATGTCCGATCATGCCACAACAGAAGCAAAAAGGAGGGACGTCTTCATAACAGAAGCGGATGAGGAAGATGCAACCCTTAAGCAGCCCGAAGTCTGTCTCCATTTTGTATGACAGTGGTTTAGTAGCATCAATCCATACTTTGAATCTTATGTAAGGGGTTGAGAGGTCCTATAGTGATTGCAAATCTGCTTCCATGAATGATCCCATGTAGTAGGCCAGAATCTGAGAAGCTTCCAAAGTAACTTTCTAAATTGGGAATTCATTGATTTGCATCCAGACTGGAATTTGATTAAAATTAATCTTGTGGAACTCCGATTCCCATTCCTTGATAGAGATGAGCCAACCAAATAATTCCTCAGTATCTTTTGCATATCATCAGCGTGGGTAAATTGAACTAGGTAGTAACAATTGTTTGAGTCTTAGATTTTAGGCAGTGTTTCTATGTAAAAAGGTGTTGATTTTCCCATTGCAGGGTCAAGCACATTGCAAAAGCTTCCTTCCTGATCTGCTGATGATGGAAAATTGTTGCAACAACTTGCAATTTTGGGTCTTCCAAAGATTGAGTCTGCTTTGGAGAGAATATTGGAGTTGGCAAGGTGAGGTTTTTCGCCAGTTGTTTCTCTAGCTGATAGATTAAAAGTTCAGTGTGAGATTCATTTTGTTCCTCTGGGGAGGTAACAATGGGAGTGGGTGTGGGTGTGGGTGTGGGTTGTTGATCCATTGAAGGTGAACAGGTTGGAACGGTGTGCACGTTGTGGAATTGTAGGAGGGAGTTGAAGACAGTTGGGGTCCTGGTGGGAGTGGGGGATGTAGATGGTGGAGTTAGAAGTTGATGAGTATCGTTGTTATTTTGTTGTCCCTCTGAGTGCATCTTAAGAAAATGATAGCAGAAGTGCGCTTGGAATGCGTGGTTGAAAAGACCTTCATGTGTGGTTGTTAGCATAAATGTTCTGGATTGGGTTCTTCCAAGATGTTCATGATGGTGTATAGTAGATGAGAGATTGCAGATATCATAGGTGGATCTCTGTTCAGTGACTGAGTTTATGTGGTTCTCCATTCTGGTTGGGGTGGCAATTTGATGTGGTTGCGGCGGCTAATTAAGAAGTGGAATGATGAGAATATGTTGGTAGTGGTGGTAACAGTCGATAGACCTTTGGTGGAGAAGGATGAAAAGTACAATGCCCGATACCTGCAAAAAACAACAAACTCAAGAATAAACAGTTACAGGAAATGAAATCTGGGAGTAGAGCCTCTTTGATTTGGAGATGGAAGGAAACACAAGTAGAGCTTAGGGTTGAGAATTCTTGTTAGTGGAACTCAAAAACCCTTATCTATGGAAACTTCTTATTGGTTGTAGTTTTCTCCATACAAAAGCATAAAAGTTTGAGAATATTTATGGGGATGCCTGATGGGATGCTTAAGCTAGTAGGATAGGGGGTTGTAGTTTTCTCCATACAAAAGCATAACGGTTTGAGAATATTGATAGGATGTTTCATTAATTGGGTTCACTTTGGATGCTTAAGCTAGTAGGACAGGGGGTTTATGCCTAATGGGATGTACAAAGTGGAGATTTATATGCATTTGATCTTGATGGAGCAATATTTTTTTGGTTTACAATGCTCGCCCCCCAGACATCAGCATAGTTAGTGCTGACTATCCATTTTATTTGAAATGAAGTTTGCACCCTAAATTCACTTTTCAGTTAGTTAAGCATTAAAAAGCCAATGTCTTCACAAGTCAACGTTGTTATTTTTTTAATCATTTGTAAGATTTTGATTGGGGCGTTTTTAGGTATTTAGATCTAAGAATGGTAGATAAGCATTTTTTTTTTGTTAAAAGCATATAACATATATTACTAAATTAAATACAGTACTGTTAGGCTGCTGTAGTAGCTAAGTTGTGAGCCTTATAGTTAAGGACTCTACAAATAAAATTATAGAACTAAAAGCTATGAAAAGAAAGAAATCTTTGTATGTTGCTAATAAGAGGTCGCCATGCCTAGTCCATGGCTGGTTTGGGTTGTCGCTGATCATCATGTAGGACGGAGTGAAGGGTTCCTGAGTTTCCCATCAAAAAACCCATTTTCCATTGCTTTGCTTGGATAAGAAGAAGAGACTCTTTAGCTGCATAACACTCCACCATGGTGTTATCTAGTACCTTCTCTGTGATCGGGTAAGCCACTCGTGCTAATACCTTACCTGCATGTTGACCGCAAAAACTCCGACCACTCCCTGCTGAGATCGAGCAAAAAAAAACTAGCATCATATGTGACCACTATAATGTTTGGATCCAGAGATGGGGAATAGGTTTGAGCTATGAGGATCTAAGGTTAAGTCTGTGACATCTAGATGAATGGATCTGATCCCTAATAATTGCTATCCGAGAGGTGGTCGGCTTAGTATGAGGGCCCATATGAGTAATTGTGGAAGAATTAGAATTAAGTCGAGTGTTAGTGATAGCTGCCTGAAGGACATGATGAATAGAGACCGGATTATTATTATCTTCAGAGGAAAAGGGCACTCCAATGCCTTGTTTGATTAGAACTTGTAGAAAAAATTGGTGTTTCCAATTTGACCAGGTATTTTGAAAAGATATCCTAAATCTCTAAGTATTGAATTTGGTATTTTAGAAGATGCAATTGTTATGGGTCTGCCATATGGTCAGAATGAAAGCTGCAAACTGAGAAAGCATTTCGTCCTTATAATCGGGGTGTGTTTTCGCAGTATCCCACATGAACTTAAAGAAGAGGAAGATACTGGGCACCCCCAAGTTATCATTGAGCCAGTCGATCGGTAGGGGCGAGAGAAGCCAAAGTTGATGCATGACTAGACAACGGAAGAACAGGTGAGTAACATCCTTTGTGTGACTATTGTAGAAAATACAACAATCTTCTAAAGGTGTGTGCGGACGGGTCAAATTGGTCATGGTGGGGAGTATATTTTGACTTAGTTTCCAAAACAGAAAAATAGCAGAAGGATGCGCCTTGATTTTCCACAAATCTCTTAGCATCTTAACATCATTGCTTAGAGAGGGAGGGAAAGAGGTGTATCATTCAGATTGTTCCAGAGAGAACACTTTGGTAGCATTCTTGACAGTGAAAAGTCATTTTTTATCCGGGAACCAGATCAGAGTGTCAGGTCAATCTGAGCGTCGGATTATGATATCTTGGATGTTTATTGCCACAGGGGCATGGAAGATGGAATTGATGAGGCTATCATTTCATTGGGGGTGTTGACAAGTATCAGAGTCCCATAAATTTTGGATTTTGTGAGGCAAATTTTGGGCTAGGGGATTGAGCAAACAGTCAGTCAGAAGTAATCCAGACTTAACTCAACAATCCTTCCAAAGGTCTATATTGTTTCCTGATAGTTCTTGCCATTTGAGGTAGGGCTTCATCTTAGCCAACGCAATGAGATTACCTCGGCAAGCAAAGGGAGTTGAGGACAGAGGTTTGGAGATTTGAAAAAGGCTTTTGTTGTTAAAATAAAACGCTTTGAGTTGGGAGGCTTGAGAGCTTTGGGGAAAAGAGATGGCTTGCCAAATACTTTTAGCCATTAAGGCCAAGTTTTTATCCTTCATCGAGGGGATATTGAGTCCACCTAGGTGTTGAGGCCTAGTGATGTGGTCTCAGGTACACATGTGTTTAGCTTTGCTTTCAACAGTCCCGTTCCACCAAAAATTGAGGGCAAGAACGTCAATTTTGGTAGTGATCGAGGTGGGCAGAAGGAAAGTTTGCATGTTATAGACTAAATTCAAGTTAAGAGAAACTTTGATTGTTACTGTTCTTCCTTATGAGAAAGCACTTTGGATTTCCAGCTTGAGAGTTTGACATTGATTTTATCAATGATGAATTAAAAACTAGTGGCCTTTTTGTTAGACACGAGCAGTGGCGATCCAAGATATTTGTCCTTAGGAATGTAAAGTTTTGAACCCAAAATCCTATTAATCATCTTCGCATGCTTTGAGTGAACATTGGAGTAGTAGTAGACCAAAGATTTGTTAAAATTAACCCCTTGACTCGAAACCAGACAATATCGTTGAAGAATATCTTTAACCGAGTGGGCCTCAGCAAAGGATGCTCGACAAAAAACATGAAATCGTCTGCATACAACAGGTGACTAAGAGAAGGGGATTGACGTTTGATCTTGATGCCTTTGAGGATCCATTCCTCTTCGGTCCGGGTGAGGAGACGTGATAAAACTTCAGCAACCACAATGAAAAGATAAGGTGACAGGGGATCCTCTTGCCGAATGCCCCTAGACGGCTTGATGGAAGAAAGGGGTGAGCCATTAAGAAGGACCCGAAGAGAAGTGGTGGAGATGCATTATTCAATGAGATGAGTCCATTTTTCAGAAAACCCTAGTTGCCATAGAACTCGTAAAAGAAAAGACCATTCAACTCTATCATAGGCCTTGGCCATATCAATTTTAATGGCCATCCAATCTTGTTTTTCCTACGAAAATGTTTCATCTGAAAGAAAGTCTCATGAGCGAGACTGACATTATCAACAATCGACCTCCCAGGAAGAAAAACTCATTGGTTGAGGGAAATGATGTTACCTAAAATGGGTTTCATGCGATTTGCAATGATTTTGGAGATCACCTTATAGATAACATTGCAGAGGTCTATTGGGCGAAATTTGTCTGAAGTAACCGGATTACCAACCTTTAGGATAAGGGCTATAAAAGTTTCATTGAAAATGGTAGATAAGCGTTAAAAGACCAGGTAGATAAGCATTAAAAGACCAAAGTCTTCGCTAATCAATGTTACTTTTTTTTTACCATTAGTTAGATTTTGATTGGGGTTTTTTGGGTATTTAGATTTGAGATTGATAGATAGAGTCACGGGTTGGACATGTGCAACACATTTAATTGTGTTGACTAGCAAAGACTTTGGTCTTTTAAGAGTTGACTATTGAAAAATGGTTTTTAGGAGTATAAACTTAATTTCATGCAAAATAGAGGTCAAGTACTAATTATTATTATGTTTTAGGTTCACTATAAATAAACCCTATTTTGTGGACAAAAGTCATAATAACTGTTACTTTGACAGAATAAATATTTTCCTTCCAATACCAAACATAAGCATGACCAATTTCTTGCAAAAGTTTTCTTCTCCTCTTCACTCATTGAGTTGCTATTACTCACACATCCTACCCATCCTTAGAAAGTACGAAGCCCTACAATCCCTTAGATAATGGCAAATCTTATTAAACCCATTTTTTGATTAGAGAGCCCAAACATTGAAAAAAAATTAATAATAAAAAAACCTCGAATTCCCTCAGTAACTTCGATTTTTATTTACTAACAAGCAGTATGACAAATTTATGAGTTTAGGAAATTCTTTACAATGAATTAAGAGTTTTCATTGGGAATAATGATTTGTGTTTCGTCTTACCACCCCTTTGCTATTAGGCAGCAACTACACTGCACCACCAATTCCTCTCTCTCACACCACCAAAGGTTTTTTTTTTTTTTTTAACTTTCTCACACCACCATTAAATATGGTAAAACCTCAAAAGAAACCCAAAAAGGAATCGACAAAATCGCAGAAGCCCTTTAAAAAAAAAAAGCAAAACGATCTCCCCTCCTCAATCTCTCGCATTCCCTACTTCCTCTCGTCCCACACTCGGCGACCAAACTTCACTTCCTCGCAAGGTTGTCATCCCCCTCTTCGCGAAAACCCTAAAATCGCAAAGGGTTCATCTCATCTTCCTCTTCCTCTTTCCTATCTCTCCCTCTTCCTTTGCATTTCACTGCATTTCAATTGGAAGAACTTAGAAATGAAAGGGTTTAGTGAAGTTGATGATGTTAGAAATGAAGATTGTAAGGGAGAACATGAGGGTGAAGAAGATGACCAATCTAAAGAGCAAGGACAATCATTTTCAATAGAGGTAATTTGCCAAAAAAAAATTTCATCTAATTTGCATGTAAATTTTATTTATTTCATATTGATTGATTATTGTATGATGCATTGGTGCATATGTATTTATAATGGATGTAATAGATATGAAGATTCATTTTAACGATCTTGAGAGCCCAGAGACGAACCATTTAGAGGTAACCACCATTTTGTTGTTAAGTAAATTAAAAATTTAGTTAATATATGAAACTAATTCTAAATTGAATCATTATGCAGAATGTTGATAATAATGTTGATAGAAGTGGTGCCAGTAACGACAAAGAAAGATCATTGATGCCAATGGTGTTATGACCTAGTGGTTAGGACTGTGTGGGTTTGTCCCCTACGTCCTAGCTTCGAATCCCACCTACGGCATGGTTACTTTCTAATGGGTGTTGACCTATAGGTCGCCCAGTTGATAGGTTATGGGATCCTTAAAAACCCAGCTCGCCTTTCAAAAAAAAAAGATCATTGATATTGGTAGTCGATGATAGTCAACTATTTGTTACGGACGAGGTATGTAAGTTTTGACTTATTTTTGTTTTCACCATTTTTCATTGTTATAAATATGTTGTTATTAACAAGTTTTTAATTTTTTTTAGGTATTCTCATCAAGGTCTGCATTGATAGATTGGGTCCAAGGGATCGGTAGGGATAATAACATGGTTGTTACTATCACTAAATCGAAACTGGCTAATAAAAAAAGGAAGGGAATTGTCCATTTTGGTTGTGAAAGGGGAGGGAAACCTGATAAAAGGTTAAAGAATCCTATTCTATCAAGTAGTACAAAGAAGTGTGGGTGCAAATTTGAGTTGAGAGGGGTCCCACTGGAGAATAACCATTGGAGGCTGCAAGTAACATGTGGAACCCACAATCATCCTCGATCATAGTCACTTGTTGGTCATTCGTTTGTTGGAAAATTGAACGCAGAGGAAATTATTTATGTGCAAAATATGGCGAGGTCCAGTGTGAGCCCTCGGAACATCTTGTCTCGGTTGAAAGAGATGTCGCCGAATAATACCTCAACTTTAAGCATATTTACAATCTAGTATTTCGGCTAAAGGTACTGGAACAAAGAGGCAGGACGACTTTGCAACATACTCTAGAGTTGTCGAGGGAACACAACTACATAGAGTGACATTTTGTTGATCAGGGGAATAAAATCACCAACATATTTTGGGCGCATCTTAAATCTGTTCAGTTGGCAAAGTGTTTTCCACAAATAATGCTTATGGATTGCACGTATAAAACTAATTGCTATAGGATGTCGCTGTTTGAGATTGTTGGTGTGACGTCGACTGGGAAGACCTTCAACGTTGCATTTTGTTTCATGTGTTCTGAGAAGGAAAAGTCTTATGCTTGGGCATTGGAAAAGCTTGCAAGAATTTTTTAGCCAGACAACCTGCCAAGCGTTTTTTAAGTGATAGAGAACTGGGTTTGATAAAGGCTATTGAGCGAGTTTTTCCCAAGGCAAGGAGATTATTGTTAACATGGAACATCAATACAAATGTCGAGAAAATTGTAAGAGACACTTTGAGGACAATGACCGGTGGGCTGACTTTATAGATTCGTTTTCAGATTTGTATATATCAAGTTTCGAAGATAAATGGAACAAGGCCACAATTGAGCTTGATAGAAGATGAGCAAAATACCCAAAGTGTTTGGAATATCTCAAGACAGTCTGGTATCCCCATAAGGAGTACTTTGTCAGTGCATGGACGAATAAATTTAGGCATTTTGGACAACGCACAACGGGTCGAGTTGAAGGTGCACACTCGAAGTTGAAGCACTCGTTGGAAAACTCCCAAGGAACATTCCTTAATGTCTGGAAAAAGATACATGATATGATTGAAGTCCAACTGATTGAGATATAGTCGTCATTTCACTATAGTCCGACAAAGGTGAAGTTTGAACATAACTTCACTTTATTTTCCTTACTTCATGTGTCGGTGGCGTGTAGGGAAATTGATTTCATAAATTCAGAATTTTGGAGGTGTGAAAGTGTGGGGGGTGGACCCTGTTAAGTGTGGTTGTCTGCTTCGAACGACGCATGGATTACCTTGCGCTCATGAACTTATAGGTTATCTAACTCCCACAGGACAAATTTCAGTATGCACTGTAGACAAGTATTGACTTCAACTTGGCACAACATCTATTCGTGAATGTGGTGATGTAATTATAGACCCAATGTTCGACGCCCTTATAAATAGGTTCAATGAATCAAGTCATGATCAGAAGTTGGTTATGAAGAGGAAGCTTATAGAGTTAAGTTTTCCGGGTGACAATGTTATGATTGAACCATTAGCACTTTTGGTTGGAAAGGGGAGACTGAAAAAGAAGAAGTTGGCTAAGCACGAGAGGTCCACTAACAGGGATCCCTCGGGTTATGAATACGCCATGACACAAAAAGAAATGAAAGACAAAAGTAAGAAATCAATAAAAAAAAAAAAGCCGATAAATCATAACAATAGATTGATGCGGCAGATTTCGTCTTGGATACGGGATTATGTTTACGACGTTGTTAGTGTCCCAGGCGACGAAAACTGTGGCTTTCGATGCATAGCCAAATTCCTTCAGTATGACGACAAAAACGGTTGGAAACAAGTGCGGAAAGAGCTAGTGATGGAGCTTGAGTGTAATGCAAAGTTATGGCTTGCAATGTGGCACGAGGAAGGGGTAAAGGTTGTGAAAGACACTTTAGTAATTCCAGAAAACCAGATGCGGATAGATAGGGAAAGTTGGTTTATGAAACCCGACATGTTAGAGCTGGCAGCGACCCATTACCAATGTGTATTTATTTGTTATGGGAACCAAAACACGACACGTTTTCCCTATGTTTACCCGACACAAAATTTTGACTCAGGACGCGTTTGTTTCATGGCACACTTGGCTTAGAGCAGTCACTATGTCGTCCTTCATATGCAACCGAACCCACCATTGCCTCCTGCAGTACCAACCTGGCCGGGTCAAATGTTACCTTTGGTCTGTCAGCTCGGTATTGGTGCGACAATGTTGAACAAGTTTAATGACAAAAATAAAAAGAACCCGAAAAAGTCGAATGAGGTGGTGACCATAGACTGATGCACATATTGTATTTTGCTAACCATTGTTGTGATGAAAAATGTAAATGGAAGTCGAAGCATTGTTTTGTTAGAAAAGTCACCTTTTTTTTTTGTTAACTGAAGACTTGTATGTTTCGAGAATTTGTTAATGTATTATACGGAATTTAACTCATATTAGTTTGAGATTTTGTTTATGTATGATGCGAGAATGCGAGATCAAGATAAACATTAGTTTTATGCGACTATGCGAAAAAAAAATCAGATAAAAGAGTTGATGTGGACTTGTTCAAATATTGTTTGCTTTCTATTATCTTCTTATCTACTTGATAGCAACACATATTGATGATACTAGTATTTAGGCCTCTTTAAACTTGGAGTTGTAAAACTTGAAGGGCAAAACATAACCATTTCAACCATGACAACTTGGTGAGACATGTTATCTTAGAAAATTAGGTAAAGACAATGAATTGCTTTGACAAACTAGGTTTTAGGTCAAAAACTTCAGAGAACTAAGTTTAAAAAAGAACTAATTTGAAATTTCAAAATTTTCCAATATCAGAATAATTAGCAGGTTTAAGGTCTGTCCGCAGTGCCAAATGCGGGTTATCCCACTATTCTCGCATTGGCCACGGCAGAAACGAAAAAAATTCAAAATTTTTCCTATTCACAGTGCCAAATGCAGCTTATCCCAGATACTTCGCAATGGGCAATGCGGCTAATGAGGGATACTTTGCAGTGGCCAATGCGGAGAACATGGGATACACCGCATTCGTGACTGTGAACATGAATATATATATATATATATATTATGTGATTCATCTAAAAGCAAGGCCACCCATTGTATGCCCATAGGGTGAGTGTTGAAGAGTAGGTAATCTCCTAATTACATAGGTGAAATTCACTAGGCACTTTTAGTAGGTTCAGCCACAACTCCCACAAGAAGGAAGAGGCTTTTAGACAAAGAAGAAGAATGATATGATCTTGCATCTAGTTGATAATGTACAACCACAAGAAGGAAGAGGCTTTTAGACAAAGAAGAAAGTTGAAAAACACAAATTCACACAATCTACATAAGTACAACCTCTAACAAAATTTTAGATTTCAAACAAAATCACTGTTTATAGCCCCCAATGTGAGTTATCCAGGACCCTACGCAATGCACAATGCGAACAGTAAAAAAATTTCCAAAATCAATTTTTGTTCGCAGTAGGCAATGCGAGTTATCTAGGATCCTATGCAATGCACAATGTGAATAGTTAAAAAATTCGAAAAAAAATTATGTTCGCAGCACGAAATGCGAGTTATCCTGGATCCTATGCAATGCACAATGCTAACGATAAAAAAAAATTTGTTCGCAGCAGGCAATGCGAGCTATCCCAAATATTTCGCATTGCCCATTGCGAACAGGAAAAAAAATTCTCTCTGTCGTGGGCAATGCAGAGTATCTGGGATAATCTGCATTGGCTACCGCGAACAGGAAAAAAACTTACATATTTTTCTGAATCTGCCAAATTTTAAGTGTGTTTGTTCTTAAACTTAGTTTTCAAATGATTTTGCGCACTGTCGCGTGATTTTTTTTAACTTTTTTGTTTACATGTGTTTGTGCACATGAACACTCTCGAACACATGGGGTGGCTGAGTGGACATGAACACTCTTGAACACATTGGGTGACTATATTTGGATTGAACAAAACAAAATAGTTTGTTCAATTTTTTTTTTGGGAGTAGCACTACAAGAAAGTTAAAGCTCACCTTACTCTTGAACTCAAATACACAAGTAATAAGCTTTGAATAAAAAATAAGTAACAAGCTTTGAATAAAAATATAAAACTCTGTTTATAAAATTCCTCCACCACTATGAAGACACTATGAACAAAACAAAAAAACATAGAATCTTTTAATAGAACATAATTAATCGAACAAAACAAAATATTTATCGCCTCCAAACATAGAATCTGTGTTCATGCCTCGACGCTTACTTCCTCCACCACCAATTTCACCACTATCAACACTAGTGCGTACATCAAGCTCTTCTTCCTCTTGTTCGAAGGTAATGGGTAGACATTTCATCTAGCAAATCATGTATTCTATTTTGCCAGAGGAGCAAAATTAACTTGTCGAGGTTCGCCCCTTCTTCAATGGAGGCGTTGATCAAGTCACGAGCATGAGCAATTAGAATTTCCTGCAGGGAAACATTAGATGTTAGTGCAAACCATATAAATATTTGAAAATACATAAAGGTAAAATGTTTGTACTTACCCTCTTATTTGAAATAAAATATGTCTTCTTAGGGGATAACTTCTCCTCTTGTTTGGTGGTTGTACGAAGGGATGACTAATGCGGTGAAACCAGTTCAAGTGATCCACCGCATTGTCCCATGGAAGCTTCACGTTGGCACCTTGTTGGTTAGTTGACACGACATCATACTACCACCTTCGAGCGAATGAAGCCAACACCTCATACTGGACGAAATAGTGTTTGTCGGATCGAACTCTATTCTTCATTTTAGCTTGGATTGGTTGGACTGGGATGACTTGTACCTTTCTCGTTTGTCTCATAACTCTATCGGAGTGATAGGGTTCTTCTATTTCGAGGCATAATAGACATCTTGTGAACCATGTGATGCCATAAAGGGGAGTGTTTCTCTTGGACTCCACGTAAGGGTTCCAAAGTACCTGCGAATTATAATAATTGGGCTTATTAATATATGACACATACAAATATAATATTTAAGTTAAAGATGCCTCTTCAGGAGACATGTCATCGAGAAGCTTCCTAAGAGTGATGATTTGTTCGTCCAAAACCCCTATATTTTGTGGGGGTTCCCACTTAGCTATGGTAGGGAGTCTAACATCCCACAACAATTTTGCATTACCCCATAGTCTAAAGTGATCATATATCCATGCCTATAAATAAAAACAACATAAACAAATATTTTGAAATTCTTATATATTATGAGGGTAATTAAATTTTTATTTCGAAACATACCTCCAAAAGAGGCAAATATCCAGCAATTTACCTCGTTCCCTCTCATCTAGTACTGCCCAACTGACAAAACAAGAATGCCAAACCTGCTACGCCCCATGCATACTTGTTATTGTCATCCATCTCAATCAGCATCTTCAAATATTCAATATGAACATTTGTTCCACTTTTATCGGCAAATAGAGTCATACCCAGAAGAAACAAGTAACCCCTACGCACTTGTTGTTTCCTTTTAAGAGAATCAGTGTCTGTGGCTTGTCTACAACAATGGTCTTGAATAAACCTCATTTCCACAGATTTTCCATGCTTCTTGACATGGGCCTTTGCTTTTTTACTTTCAATCCCCAAACCATCCACCAATAATGTAATGCATTAATTTACCGTCATTGAAGTCGTCGTTCTAACCGACTTACCAAAAATCGGCAAATGAGTTATACGGTAGACATCATCCAGGGTGATGCTCATCTCTCCAAAAGGTAGGTGAAAAATGTCACGCCCCGATTTTCGAAGAAAACGAAAATCCCAAAATCCACGTAGGATTATCCGTTTCCCCAAAAGTCGGGACATGAATTGTCATTCACGAAAAATAACAGTTGGCATCTACGAGAAATAATCAATTGCACAATTTACCAAATAGAGGAAAAAAATAAAACAACTGATATGAAAGTCCATCAAAAGGAAGAAAATTTTAAAACTCGTAGAGCCAACGCTAACAAGTTCAACAATTTACGAAGGTATCTCTCCCAGAAAATAATAAATAACTCCGAGTTCTAATTACAAGAATTAAACTGACACCTACAAAATAAAAATGATCTAATGTTTCGAACAACGTGCAACTCCCAGCAATGCTCGTCACGTATGGTACGAAATGCTCTAAGCCCGCCCGAAACAATAAGCTAGCATGGTTTGCCAAACTATGTCAGGTCTAACTAAGAAGGGGGGAAATACCGTTTTCAAACAACTATCCAAAAGCCAAAACTTGCAATCTCCAAAAAGACAATTTCAACACAAACATGAAAGTGCATGACAATCATGGGTGAACACTAACTTACACCAAAGCAACCAGCCTCATTCGGCTCCAAACAATATTTTTCTTTACATCAAATGCAACTCAAGACACCCTAAGGCAAACCCTAAACAACTATTTTCCCATCCCAAAACAGTCAAACAAATAACCTTGCCAACAACACCGAAATGAACAAGCTGTCCTAACCGGATAGCTTGACCAATCATCAATCAAATGTACATAACTCTCACGTTAGAACCCAAATTGCATACCGTTTGGGGAAAAGGAAAGTAGACACCAAGAGGCTTCTAACCATATAAGGCATGCCCCATGATTATGTCTATAACAATACAAATTGTTCAAACAAAGCAGGCCATCTGTCAGCCTTCAGCTGATTTACCTATTGTCACTAAAATGAGTATATCTTCCTATACAAAACTCAGATTATGATACCGTAAGATTCTTTACAAACTAGACTCAAACAGAAAACTTTTGGTATATAGCATGATACTTCTTACTCAAAACCGCAATCAAAACCCTTGTAGAAACCTACACAAAATCAGTCCAACTACAAGACGCCTGCTTAATGAGGGGGCGTGACAGCAAAGCTACATGTCCCTTCTACAGAGTCCCTGACCCAGAATCATTTTTGAATTAGCACCTTCTTTGGCATGTGTTCTATTAGTGTAAAATAGTGTCACGACCCTGACACGTCCCTGTTATCATAGCCACCTCTCCCCTACAAAAACATATTTCACCCATACCTGCTACTCTCCCCTTCCCATGCTGCCAAGTGCCAACCCATCCAATTTCATCAACCACAATAATCAGAGCCTAAATTGATAATTTCCATTTGGATTCACAGAAATAGTTGATAACAAAGAAAACCAATTGACATTATCAATCAAAATCTACAAATCCAATTAAACCAAAAGAAACCCAAACACCAAACAAGACTAGAAAGAGAAAAAAAAAATGGAGAATGGGAAAACACACTCACTGGTTCAGTTTCTCCATCCAACAAAACATTTATGCATATAAATCTAGATCGTCTACCCCATGGTGCAGAGATTTGATCCCTGAAAAATTTGGGGCTACCCGAATTACATGATTCAGTCCAGCACGATGTTAATTTCTTATGGAGTAGGAGGTTTGCACCCTACACTTGTAGACGATCTCAATTCAATGCAAATACTTATGAATAGAGAAACATCTTATTGGCCTGATGGAACACAGGTTAGTCTCTTGAGTTCATGCTGAATGTGGGTACTCAGGTTAGTCTCTGCAAGATAAATAAACCATTTATAATCTTCTAATCTGACTATAGTACTTCTACCATGTTTTTTTTTTAAGAGATACTTCTACCATGCTGTCTACACCATCCTAAGTTTTCTTTTACAACGACATACCAACCACCACACTCTAGTTTCCTATCTTTAGTATCTCCTTCTATGTCATTCTTGGCCTTCTACTGCACTTTCAGTTTCTTCAAGTTACATCGAGGCACTCTATATTGGTAACCTAAGCAGGTAGTTCCTAAATTTCCTAAAATGTACTGATTTCATTTATTCCATTTTCCTCCTTGCTATTGGATCGTCACAAAATCTGTGTCTGCCTTATACTTTGTAACAAATCTTGTCCTAAAGTACCCAAACAATGCTCGAAAGTGTTTTCTTCTCAATTGATACAAGTCGATCACTCTTATTAGTTTCATATCTATCTCTCTCTTTGATTGTTAAAATCCTATAATCACCCATCACAGAATTCAAACACAAACATTGCAAAAACATGAACAAAATGAACAAAGAAAGCAAACCCATTCTCACAGACAAAACCCATTCTATTTTTGTAAATTGGGGATATTCTATTTTCAAGAACAACATGAACCAGCCACCCAATCAACAAATCAAACAATCCAACAAACCCCATAAACCCAAATCATCCCAACATCATTATATTTGCAAATACGCAAACACACCCAAAATTTGAAAAGAACAAGAAGAAGGAAGAACTCACAGTAAGAGAGAAAAAAAGTGAAGAAAACTCACCGAATGAAATCACCAATGATTTGCGCAACCAATCCACGTCCACACGATGCCACTTCTTCTTCTCAACCCCGCGATCTCCCCACAGCTGCCACCACCTCGCATCGCCATCACAGCACCACCTTTGTGCACAGTCTCCATCGCCATCATCCCGCTGAAGAGGATAAGAGGAAGGAGAAAAGAAGAGAAAGGAAGGCTTTTGGGGCGGTGGGATCGGCTGCGACGTGCGGTCACAAACCGTGCTCGCCGCCAATGAGGAGAAGAAATCGTGAAGAAGGGAAGGAGAAAAAGAAAAGATGGTTTGCACAAGAGAAGAAATAAAGAAGGGTTTTCTCTTTATATGGTGGGTGGCTATTTGCCCCCACTGGACTTCTGAAAGCACCCACCTTCTAAACTCACCAAATAAAACCCTAGATTTCGAAATTCACATTCAATTAAATGTAACCCTATTTTATTTAAATAAAAATAAAATAAATTAGTTTTATGAAATTTAGGGGTGTTACATTATACACACGTTAAATGGAATCTCGTCCCGAGATTCGGTAGGTAAGAAAGTTTACTGAATTTAGAAAAAAAACGACTTGTCAAACGAAAGAAGATTTTAAAAATACAAATTTCAATTGAATTTTATAAACATAAATATTTATTGTCATTGAAAAAGTAGGGGTGTTACAAAAAGTGTTGGTCTCAGGTTGCCAATGCTCTGCAAAAGCACAAATTGTCACATTATCAGAACGTACCCTATGATATTTAATAAAGGGATACATACCACTATTGTAGACCATTCTCTTTACATCATTTGACTCTTTTTTCAAATCCCAATCCATTAAGTTCCTATATTGATGCCGACACCGCAATGCGCCTCATTCCAAAATACAAGAAACATATACATTAAGTAATTCAATGTCCAAATATATATAAATAACGCGCTTATATAATTTAACCAACTAAAAATATTGACTTGCCGGCTCACCATCCCAAATGGCACGACAAATATGGCCATGGTAATCGACTAATGTGGAACAATCCATAGGACCACCAAGATAAATATCTCGTCTAGCATCTTCTTTTTCGTTACCCTTCTCCCTTGCTTCCTCTTCTTCCCCTACTTCCTCCTCATCCCTTGCTTCCTCCTCTAACTCCTCATCTTCATGTCCAACACCCACGCAACTCAAACCTCCTTGCCCTTGTGATTGGGCTTGACTTTGGGATACAACTACTCGTCTGTATGCTTCTTGATGATCTATTTGAATCCCCATTTGCTTCTCTCTCATCTTCTTTTTTACTTCTTTGTCCCTATTTTGTTCATTTCTTAATTTTTTCGTTCTTCTACCACTTCTTTGCCATTTTCTGCTCTCTGTTTTCGAGCAGACATTATCATGGGTCGTCTTCTATCTCTATTACCTTCATCATCCCCACCAACAGAAAACATGATAAACCTTCAAATAAAAGAAAACAAATACTTCAAGATAATTTTTTTGTACAATATTCTATTAATTTTAAGCAATACTATGACCAATTTGGATGTAAACAACATTATATATCTCATTTCTCTACATTCTAATAAGAAAAATACCAATTTTGAGCCCTAGAAAAGTACCAACATTATATATCTCAACATTAATGCAGAAAAAACATAAACAATTCTACTTTAAACATGGAAACAAATACACAAATGCACAAAAGCAAACAATGGATGCTTCACTTATAATCCAAACAAAAATCCTAAACCCAAAGATAACTCACTTACCGAAGAGTTGGAGTGCAAGAGAGATTCATTTTGCAGGAGATTTTCGAACCAAATAATGCGTTTTTGAGCTTTTAGGTTTTGGAGACTTTGATGGTTTAAGAGTTTCGATTTTGAGGAGATTTTGAGAAATTTTCTAGGGAGAAGAAAGAGATTTGCAAAAGATTTGAGTGTGGGGAGAGATTTGGAAGGTATTTGAATGTGGGAGAGGGAGAAAAAACTTATTGATTTGAATGAGGAGGGAGAAAATGTTGGGTTTTGGTTTATATAGGTGGTGTGAGAAAATATGGTGGTGTGAAAAAGAACGTAGGTGGTGTGGAAGAGTAGAATGGTGTAAGAGAGAAGAATTGGTGGTGCAGTGTAGTCGCAGCCTTGTTATTATTAGGCTAAACAAATATAAATTCCAATATTTCAACTAAGTTTGGTAGCAGGTCTAGCTAGCAAAATATTCTCAATTTTTAGCTTAAGGGTAGTGAGCTATGCAAAATTTCCTTTCAAACAGTGAAAAAAAAACAACATTAGTTGAATGGCTAAAGTTTTTACGCCCATATTGTGAATAGAGGTGGTGTGCGAGTAACAACATAAGCAACACACTCAAAAGACATTGTACCATCTATATTACAATTCAGAGTGGTGTTTTACTATTCATTGCTGATAGGGACAAAGTCAAATCGAAAAAATTAGAAATAAAAGATGGTTAGGATTAAAAGTTGGAAAATGTATTGAATTTGAGGGTTGAGATTAATTTTTCATGATGGCATATTTGTAAATATAAACATGTAGAAGGGCAAAAATAATGAAAAACTTTTGAAAAAAGTTGGTGGAATATGCACGTGGCAGAAAGAGAAAATATTGTGTTTTGCCTTTAGCAAAATGAAAATTATCAAAACTATCTACATCGTTATCGGATTTTGGTAAAGTTAATATCGTTGAAATGCATTTTTGAAGATCTTTCCAACAAAATCAATGATTAACACGGGCGCTAAAATTTTAAAAATATATATTCTATAAATAAAAAACATATAAAGTATTGCATGCTTTTAATATTTTCAAAGCAATGAGACGGATCGATCATACCAAAAAAATGAGTCAGGAATCTTAATGCACATTTAAACAAAAACTCTAAACATCATATTTTGGTAAATTCAAATATTGGGAGAGAACTTATTCTCGACGTTTAAATCTTTTCCCAACTGGTTCAATTTTGACTGAGTCTAACCCTAAAATTTATAATATATATTTTTACCTTAGAATAGGCTTACACTCAATACTTACTCAGAGCGAAAACGGGATAGTGATGGTGTTCAGTACAAAATATTTAGCAAAAGTAAAATTATGTGGAGTGTCAACGGCACGGGGCATATTCTAGTCTATATTACAATTCAGAGTGGTGTTTTACTATTCATTACTGATTAGGACAAAGTCAAATCGAAATAATTAGAAATAAAAGAAGGTTAGGATTAAAAGTTGAGAAATGTATTGAATTTGAGGGTTGAGATTAATTTTCCATGATGACATATTTGTAAATATAAAACATGTCGAATGGCAAAAATAATGAAAAACTTTTGAAAAATGTTAGTGAAATGTACATGTGGCGGAAAGAGAAAATATTGTGTTTTGCTTTTAGCAAAATGAAAATTATCATAACTATCTACATCGTTATCAGATTTTGGTAAAGTTAATATCGTTGAAATGCATTTTTTAAGATCTTTCCAACAAAATCAATGATCAACACGAGCGCTAAAATTTTAAAAATATATATTTTATAATTAAAAAACATATAAAATATTTCACGTTTTTAATATTTTTCAAAGCAATGAGACGAGCCGATCATATTAAAAAAATGAGTCGGTCATCTTAATGTACATTTAAGCAAAAAGTCTAAACTTCATATTTTGGTAAATTCAAAGATTGGGGGAGAACTCATTCTTGGCGTTTAAATTTTTTCCCCAACTGATTCAAATTTGACTGAGTCTAACTCTAAAATTTATAATATATATTTTTATCTTAAAGTATATAGTGAAAGAGGTGTTCAATACAAAATATTTAGCAAAAATAAAATTATATGGAGTGCCAACGGCACGGGGCATACTCTAGTATAGATTATATAGAAGATATAGAATCGTCTATTTCGTCTCTAAATATAGAGCGGGGGTTTGGTTTGTTCATGGCTTAAGTGCAGAATACACCAAGAACACAGAGAAAGCCTTCCAAGCAATATTGTGGTATGCATGCAGAGACTATATTATTAAGTAAATACCTGATCTAAAATTGGTGTTAAGCGATAACAACTTGAATGTCAAGTTACAGAATCCCACCATGTTGCAAAAGACTAGTTAAGTACATAAGAACCATGTCATGCCAATGGTGTGGGGTGTTCAGGGGGGGACCCAGGATTTTAGTCGAGGGGGGCGAAATGAAAAATACTTATTTGTTGATAATAATAGTTATCAATGATAAAACCAATTTATTTTTCTATCTAGTAGGTAACTAATAAAAAAAAATACATTGCATATACCAAATTGGATCAAGTGTAGTCCAATTTTAAACCAAAATAAGGTCACTATCGATAACCTTAGCAAGAAACAAACGAACATAATAACTAGAATATATAACTAATATCACAAAATAATTAGGATAAATATCTAGGTGTAGCTAAAAAAATTTGAAATTTGCGAACCTAATATGATCATAATACAATTTCATAATAGTTTATGTTAATAAATTTTTATTAAACTAAACATTTTTTAATGTTTGCAATTACTAATAAAATTGCATTGAAAATAAAATAAAAATGCACTTGAAGAGTATCGAACTCGGGTCTTTTACAAAAACTGATAAACCTCCAACCACTACACCAACGAAAACATGTTAAAATATTTGTATAAACAATTAACATATTGTATTTTACATTATATAATTGATTTTTTTAAGACTAAAGTATATATACAAAAAAATATTTTAAAAGTTGAGGGGGGCTGCCCCCCTCGCCCCTTGGTAGGTGCGCCCATGGGGGTGTTAATTGATAACTATCATGCATGGATTGAACACATTTGGTCTCTAGAGGAATCACATTAACATAAGCTACCCACACAAGAGAGTTTTGTTAATTCATATGTTTTCTCAAACTCCATGAAACAACCAATTAGATATGCTAAGTAATTCGTTTAAGAGTGACACATAATGCTGTCGTCGTGTCCAAATTTTTATGGATTCCAAAATATGTACCTCAATAATAAATAATGATGAAATGATTAAAACAACTTGCATATGGTCTTCCAAGTTCCATTTTGGCTAATGCATCAAAATGTACCTGATGCAACCATGATGGCCACGCCGGAGTGTGGGGTTTTTACAAACGGGGCGTAATTACTCAACTCCCCCCTCCCCCGAAGACCTTGTCAATTATTGAGATATATCTAATCCTTTACATACTACACACGATGTTACTCATTACTTGATGTGGGACTATGTTGAGCCAACATCTCTAATAGTAAGTTCTAACCCATATAGGCAATGCTTGAAAGTGCATACATATTCTTTGATATCGTCAATGCTTTTCGTTACCCATGTAAAAAGTAAAGTTGAAGATAATCTGATAAAACTAAAAGAATGATAATCGAAATAAACTAAACAAAAAACGGAATAATTCGTAATAACAACGATAAAATAAGTAGAAATAACTTATAAAAAAAAATAACTTTTATTCCATCAAAAACCAAATTACAATGGTCAACATGTGTTCGTATTTATAACTAACATAACTTCTAAAGCAAACCCTAAACCTAATAGGAAACATTGTCCTAATAATACTAGAATTCTTAATATGCCTAAAATATTATTATTGTTAATGTTACTACTATCCTAATTGCATCAACCTCCTCGGTTGAAGAAGCTCGTCTTTGAGCTTGAAGCCTCGGAAGTCATACAAGCACAAGCCTCGAACCTTGCTTTGATAATTGCTAGGATCACAAACACTTAGAGTGTGTTTGGTTGCATGGAATTCTATGCATGAGAATCCATGAAGGGACCTCTACATTTTAGGCTAAATTGATGTATCACTTCATATCCATTTGATTTTGTGATAATGGTGGGAATGGAAGTCCCATGAACATGAGAATCACATGCCTTGGGGGATCAAGGAGTGAGATTCCCATGTCCATGGGACTTCTATTCCCACCATTGATCACAAAATCAAATGGTGGATGTGGAGTTTAGCCTAAAATGTAGGGGTCCCCTCATGTATTCCCATGGCATGAGATTCCATGCAACCAAACACACCCTTAGGTCCAAAGTAAGCAACCAAGTATAAAGTCTTAGAGAAGTCTCTGGCTCGAAGGAGATCCATTTCAAAACTTCAATTATGTGTGCAAATTTCTAGAAATGATATTAAAAACATCCTAATGCGGATCCAAAAATATGTCTTGTGGTGGCCTAGGTACTGTCTGGCGGGGGTTAACAATTTGTTCAGAAACATCTATATTACAATTCAGAGTGGTGTTTTATTATTCATTGATAACTGGGACAAACTCAAATCGAAAAAATTAGAGATAAAAGATGGTTAGAATTAAAAGTTGGAAAATGTATTGAATTTGAGGGTTGAGATTAATTTTTCATGATGGCATATTTGTAAATATAAACATGTAGAAGGGCAAAAATAATGAAAAACTTTTGAAAAAAGTTGGTGGAATATACACGTGGCAGAAAGAGAAAATATTGTGTTTTGCTTTTAGCAAAATGAAAATTATCATAACTATCTACATCGTTATCGGATTTTGGTAAAGTTAATATCGTTGAAATGCATTTTTGAAGATCTTTCCAACAAAATCAATGATCAACACGGGCGCTAAAATTTTAAAAATATATATTCTATAATTAAAAAACATATAAAGTATTTCATGCTTTTAATATTTTCAAAGCAATGAGACGGACCGATCATACCAAAAAAATGAGTCGGGCATCTTAATGCACATTTAAACAAAAACTCTAAACATCATATTTTGGTGAATTCAAAGATTGGGAGAGAACTTATTCTCAACGATTAAATTTTTCCCCAACTGGTTCAATTTTGACTGAGTCTAACCCTAAAATTTATAATATATATTTTTACCTTAGAATAGGCTTACACTCAATACTTACTCAGAGCGAAAACGAGATAGTGATGGTGTTCAGTACAAAATATTTAGCAAAAGTAAAATTATGTGGAGTGTCAACGGCACGGAGCATATTCTAGTCTATATTACAATTCAGAGTGGTGTTTTACTATTCATTGCTAACTGAGACAAAGTCAAATTGAAATAATTAGAGATAAAATATGGTTATGATTAAAAGTTGAGAAATGTATTGAGTTTGAGGGTTAAGATTAATTTTCCATGATGACATATTTGTAAATATAAAACATGTTGAAGGGCAAAAATAATGAAAAACTTTTGAAAAAAGTTGGTGGAATGTACATGTGGCGGAAATGGAAAATATTGTGTTTTGCTTTTAGCAATATGAAAATTATCATAACTATCTACATCGTTATCGAATTTTGGTAAAGTTAATATTGTTGAAATGCATTTTTAAAGATCTTTCTAAGAAAATCAATGATCAATACGGGCGCTAAAATTTTAAAAATATATATTCTATAATTAAAAAATATATAAAGTATTTCACGTTTTTAATATTTTTCAAAGCAATGAGATGAACGGATCATACCAAAAAAATGAGTTGGGCATCTTAATGTTCATTTAAACAAAAACTCTAAACTTCATATTTTTGTGAATTCAAAGATTGGGGGAAAACTCATTCTTGACATTTAAATTTTTTCCCTAGCTGATTCAAACTTAACTGAGTCTAGCTCTAAAATTTATAATATATATATTTTTATCTTAAAGTATATAGTGAAAGAGATGTTCAGTACAAAATATTTAGTAAAAATAAAATTATATGGAGTGCCAACGGCATGAGTATACTCTAGTTACATGGAACAACAGGGTGTGGTGGTGTTGACTGGATATGTGGGGGCAAATAGCCATAAAACTTGAATCAAATTTTGTGAACAGGGACCTTGATAACAATTTGGGCAGGGACTGTGAGGAAAATTTCCATTATTTTCTTCCGCAATTCGATTGAAACAGAAGGAGTGTGAGGGGGTTGCAATTTGCGGCAGAGAGGTGGGAAAAATGGAAGGATAAACGAGGTTGGTCTGTTGGGCTGCGGTCGACAAGGGACAAGGTTTCGAGGGAGGACGGTGGGGGCTGGTGGTGGTGACAGAGATGACTGGGGGTTTACCCAGGGATGATCGACTTGAAACAAAGATTGGTATGTTGTGTGTCGATCAAAGGGCGAGGACTATCGATCGATGGTGGATTTGGAGGATAGGATATCAATCGTTTGGATTTCGATCGACGGCGTGGAACATACGTGGTTGATCGATCTCTGTGCTTAGCTATTCAATCGACTCCAAATCACTGGGGGGTTGTGCGATTGAAGGGGGCGCATTAATCGACGCTGGCAGGGAAAAAAACTTTTTGGGTCCGGTAATAAACAAATGACTGGCCACTCTGCTCCGCCGTTAATGGTGTTGGGCGTGTGTAATAGCCGTGTCTGAGGCAAAATCTGAGGCCGAAGGGCTATCATGTGTTGGCGATAGCCTGGGTAGGGAAAGGGGTTGTGCTTGATCCCCAACGCATTTTAAAGTGGTGAGGGTGGTTAGGCTCAAAGTGTACAATATTGTGACGTTGGACCCTAAGGGATAGATTGTAACAGTCTTGTGTGCACGCTCTTCATAAACTCTCATTCTAAACATCTTATTTCTATTTTATTTTAATCAAATCAAGCCAAATAAAAACCGTTGGCTCTGGTAACAAAATTAAAATAACGATAATCGAAAAAACTAAATAAGAATTGAAATAATTCGAAATAACAATGATAAAATATATGAAAATAATTAATAAACAAAATAATTCTTATTCCATCAAAAACCAAATTACAATGATCAATCTACGCTCCTATTTATAATTAGTTTAACTTCTAAAACAAATCCTAAATCTAATAAGAAACTCTGTGCTAATAATACTAGAGTCTTAATATGTTTAAAATACTATCATTGCTAATATTACTATTAACTTGATTACATTATATTGTTTCATGAATTTAATTTCAAGCAAAATTCTAGATGTCGAGGAAATGAGCGAGGGAAGTGAGGTGGAGGGGGAAATCGTTCACCCCCTCGGGAAGTGTGCGTTGACTTTTTGCGCACGCATCCCAAGGGGGTGAACGGTTCCCCCCCTGCCACCTCCCTCCCCTCGCTGGTTTCTTCGCTCGTTTCCTCGCCATGTAGAATCACTCTAATTTCAAATATGGATATACAATATTGTCATGTATGATAAGCGTGTGTATAGAATATATGTAATATTCATATAAAAATAAAAGTAAATAGATAATTAATTAATAACAAGTTAACAATCAGAATATTATACCATTGCCATCAAGCATTAGGTGAGCTTATCTAGAGAGTCAGGTCTCTAGCGTTAAGGGAGACTCCCCTGCATATTTTCAAGAGAAAAGATTTTGAAGAGTTCTTGAGAAAATCTCTCCTAAAAATATGCAGAGGAGTCTCCCTTGACACGAATCTGACACTAAAGGCCTGGCTGTTGAGAATTTTTGGCATTAGGGTATAAACAAAAGCAGGATAGATGATGATAATGACCTGCATGTGGCGGTGCATGCCATGGATATGACACTTATCACTCTATGCTGGAGGGAGCAAGCAAGCAAACACACTTTACAATAATTAATTTATATTTTCCGCATGTTGATCTATAGTATTATTAGTTCAATAGTTGAAGGAGCAAAACGACACCAACTAATGTTTTCAGTCGTGTTATCATGCGTCTAGGGTTATAATCAACCGTTCAATAATATATCATCATAAAACAAATGGCGTTCAAAATCCAAATAATAGGGTTACCTACTTTTGCTGAGATATAAAATTCTACCAATAGCAAATCGTTTTATAATTTTTTTAATTAAATTTAAACAACGACCGACCAAATTCTTAGAAATATCTTGGTAGGCCACATGCATATTTTTGGGTGAGATTGCAGAGATCCAAAATGATCTGTTAACTGCCAATCAAGACTAAACAATTTACATGGAGAATTACTATCCAGTACAGCAAATGGGGCAGGCATGACTATTTATAAAGTCACTTTCAACCATTAAATTAAATTGCCCAATTCTGTCACCACTCCAAAGTTCAGATACTTTTTTTTTCCATCCGTTCACTCTAAAATGAAGTCGTATTCAAAGTCAAAGATGCATATATATTAAATCAATGAAGCGGCAAACAGAAATTTCATATAGTGCTAATGAAGGTGCGACTTAGCATCTACCAGAAACGACATTGTAACCACAGAATATCCAAAACACTCCAGTAATTCTAATACATTTCTCAATAGTCAGCTGAAACAACACATAAAAGTGCAATTTTTAATTAACGACACAATTTTCAAGCCAGGGAAAGACCTTCCAGTGCTCAAATCACTGTATTAGGATGTGCCATCAGCATAAAGTTGTATCACATGTCAAGTATTCAATTCAGAGTGAATAGAATGTGAACTAATGTGTGAGATGTGAATCCTACAATTCTGTCCGAGAAGAGCAAAATTTTGCATGGAGATAGATGCAACAATCAGAATTCTGTTGGAGAAATCACATCATCAATCTTCAGAATCATCTTTACAACCTGCGTGGCCAACAAGATCTGCTGCTGCTTCCCTATGAGGGTCTCGAAAACATTCTGCTCACACATGTCATTTGTCCCAACATCATTGCAGTCAATCCCACAGCATGGATTGTTCTCCTGCAAGCACCATGCAAAACGCTAGTTATTTTCCATCATCGATGAATAGAAATATTATATAGAAAACAAAGAAGATAAGGGTAGCGAGTAATGTCTGCGCAGCTTACCTTGATCTGCTGTGATTTGACAGCAGATAGTGTTTCAATGGGTTGAAGTCCACTATTCTCTGCCAAAGCCATTGGTACAAAATCCAAAGCATCTGCGAATGCCCTTATTGCATACTGCAGTAATGAAATATACAGTCAGGTAGAAGTTCATGAATGCGAAAAGAGAAGCATAAAAACACTTGTATTACCTGCTCAACTCCAGGATATTTATCAGCAGCAGCCTCTACAGCGATTGAGCAAGAAATCTCAGCTGAGCCACCACCATAGACAATGGAGTTGTTCCGAATGAGATTCCTTGCCACGCATAAAGCATCATGTATACTGCGCTTAGTCTCCTCTATCATCATCTTGTTACCTAAAAATACATCAAATGGCATATGTTATCATATAGTCCAAAGTCACCATCTACCAAACAATGACAAGGTGACATGCCTGTGTTGTGTGGACGATACACGCTGAAATGATTATGGTAACAAACATTTGATGTCAACCGTTAAGGGACAATGACAACATAAGCATCATTGAAGCAGAACCTTACCCCCACGAATGAATATGGTAACAGCCCTCGAGTTCGCACAATGTTCAATATAAAGCATTCGATCTTTCGTTGTTCCAAATGCTTTTTCTCTTACTAAGCCAGCCTGAATGGATGAATTTCAAACAATATGAACAAATTTTAGCAAGTGTTCAGGGACAATGACAACATAAGTACATTCATACTCAATTGCCAAGTGAACTGAACAGTGACTAGCTATCCCACAATTGAGGTATAGGCTAGTACTGATTAATGAGCAACAAATCTTTGACAAGTAAAAGAATAAGAAACCCATTTGTAGAGTTTTACCAATCACACCATCTGTAATCATAAGAATCGGATTCCAATCAGAGTTTTGTCTTGGGTTCTGCTGCTTATGCAATTTCGAAAAATGGCACAAAAAAGACAAACAAATAACCACTAAACATCCTAGACTTGAGGGAGAATTTGCTATTTATTAAACGTTGCACCACATTAGTGTAAGCAGTGGAGAGTGGAGACCATCTAGATCTTGTATAAGTATTGATGAGGTTGTACTTGTGCCAGTATAGTTCCTTTCCAATGGAGACTAGAAAATGGTTAAGAACTAACATAAGTTATACTTCTGTCAGTATCATATATATATATATAGCAGCAAAATATTTTTTGATCATGATGGTAAGCCACCAGAGCATGAACTTTTAATGGCTCTCTAAATTAACTAATTAATGTTAATAACTAATTAATGCTAATTATATAACAACTAGATTAACTAATATACTAATTTTTAAGGCCAAAGGGCAAGAGTACGGAGTGAATAACTTAACTCCTGTCTCACCTTTTCAGTAAAATTTTATACTCTTTTAACTATTGTCAAAATTCATTATGTATATATATAAATATATACATATATATGTATATTTATGTATTCATATATATAGATATCTATATATGTATACATACATATAGATATCGAATAACAGAAAAATACCTTTCCAAGTTTTTCTGGAGTCAAATCCTGGAACCTTGGCACGATTCTCCCACCTAAGGAGACAATGAACATAGAAGTAAATTAGCACATAGAAACATCCATTTTTTTTTTTAGATTTATTGTTTTTTTTTATTTTTTTTATCACAATGGAATCTACACAAACCTGTTGCAATCGCAATCAGCTCAAGTTCTACTCCTCCAACCCATCTGACGGCCGGTAAGTTCCTATGCATCAAAAGATGGTTTGCTTCATCATCAAAACCCCACTGACAGATAACTAGGGTTGCGCCAACATCCTATAAATGATTGAATAACATAAGTCCTAAACTAATGCATAACACAGACTAACTCACAAGAAATCAACATAAAAATGAAAACTTTGGCTAGAAGTCAAGAGTTGTTATTATTCTACAGGAAAAAAAAAGAACTACATAAATTAAAAGATCCTTAAACAACCCTTGTTCCTTCACATATCAGACAACAAGTCATCACTCACAACCATAAAAATCCATCCTTCCCTCCCTGTTTCTCTTCTCCTCTTACTATCTACTTCTCTTTTTTAAAATGTAAACACCACTCTTTTTCAATAATCAACTCCACCGTTGTTAGCATAAATGGTAATTCCATCATACAAAAACATGCATGAAAGCGGTGGCAACAGTGAACTCAAGGGAGAATAGTGGCGCCATTATCAATTGCCATGAACTCAAGAGAGAATAGTGGCACCATGTAGGGTAGTCGTTGCAAGTTGCAATAATACATATCGTTGGCTGGTTTGGGATATATGAGAAATGTATTACTGGTCAAAAGTAGTGAAGGTTGTTACAGTTCATGCTGCCACAACCGAAATGGGAATGTGATAAGATTTAACGGTGCGGAAGCAATAAACAAATAACTGAAACTTGTTTTACAAAGTTTCTTCAATGTGAAAAAAATTCTCTCAACTTCAAAACCAACTAATTAGAACTTCTGAAGCCTATTTAACCAAAATAAAACCGTAAACCTAATTGGACCAGTACTCCTAGTTGGGCCACACAATTAAATAGAAACTAATAATAAATACTAATGATAATATACCATCAATGGCAAACACAGACTGAATGAGATCCACTAATGGGTTCCAAGAGAATGAGATTGTCAAAGTTGATATATATAATGCTTGATCGAGGAAATGTGGAAGAAAAAAAGCATTATCACTAAAAGAAGAGCTATCGGCGAGTTATTAAATGGGCGAGTTGATAGTTTTCCAACCAAACAAAATGGGAAGATATCTGCATGTGAATACAATATGGCATCAACTGTTGAAGCATGCCTGGATGCACAACACATGCCACTCTCATATACCCCCCACAACACCCACCTACACATGCTGTAGTCATGCAAGACTTAGTTTGAAGGGTTCTTAAAAAAAACAGAAGGTAGTTCAAAAGACTGCCAAAAACAGGTAACCAGAAGCTTTGGATCTGCATATTAAATGAAATCAAAAGAACCAAGTCAACAACACACATATTTAGTATGAAAAACCATTTAATTTCCTGCAACGTGACTGCATCATTTACCTTGCACTTTTGAACCATGTCATCAAAGTACTTCACCTCCTGTTCACGTAAAGTCTGGAACTTCTCAACAGTGTCGATGTCAACCTTATGCTTGGTCTTGGGCTTCGGTGGCTCAAATGGACAAGTCAAAATAGCAATTTTTGCATCCTCAATTTGTTTTGGCATCTGAGGGTGGCTCATGTCTTTGTCAACAAGAATCCCATAAATTAGCTCAGTATCTTCCAACTTGCCTCCCACTTTTCCCTCTACTTTAATCAGGTCCAAATTGACATCCTTCCTCTCTAAATCTGCTACACTCAACACAGCTTTAACAGCGATCTCAGCCAATGTGCGCTTGCATCGATTGACACTGCAAGAAAATGTGAAAAGTCAGAACATTTATTCACAAAAATTTTAAGCAAAACTGCTAATGGTTGATAATGGAAGGTATAATGCAGAAGGGTAGATCTCAGTTTAAAACAGTAAACAAATTCAACCGTTTCTTATGTCCTCCAGATGTAAACTTGGTGTGGAAATGATGTATCACTAGACATGCTGACGAAACCACAAAAACTATAATACACCAACCAGAACAATTCTTATATTCTTGAGTGTGCCTTAGGAAGATCCTTTTGTTTAGCTCAGCAATGAAAATGAAATCAAATAAAAGTCTGATTGATGACCATTGCATTACATTTATCCTTTTTTGTCATCTTTTTATGTTATTTGATAAAGGCTCAAGACTCGATTTCAATTGTAAGGTTCAAAATTATTGACAAATGAAGGATTAGGTATTAAGAAACTAAAAATAATTCAAAGCTTTTAACGCCACTACAAGCAAATTTTAAGAAAAAATAGATCAACTCGGCCAGAGCATAGTGTCCTCAGAGATCAAAAAAAAAAAGGAAGCATATAACAGCAGCAAAGAACATTTTCATGATCCATATTGTGGCACATCATAAATAACAGGGCACTTCTGATGTTTTAAAATTGCAATATCAAAACTTATTGGGACGATCTTCGGGTGATCGTATTAGTAAAGTTCAGCTCTTAATGCAGATCAAGGATAAGGTTGTGAATGTAACAGAAAGATTTGTGACACAGACTGCATAGCAAAATGAAACATTCAAGTATGTGGTCAATTTATGCTTCAGCTACGTTAAGTGGGAATGAAAAAATTTCCTCAGAAGAGTAAATTATAAATGCAAATCCAATTGGAAGCCATTTTTACATGTAAAATGGACACACTAACTAACGAGAATACTTTGTTTTGTCATCTCCATAAGAAGTTATTTTCTGTTGTTGAAGTTGAGAAATGAATTTCATATGAAAATAATAGGTCAAAGCATGACTCATTTTTGCTTGTCAATGGCTTCATTGTGGGCAATCAAGTAAACATCTAACTATTTTCTTAAGAAAATTTTCTCATTGCAACCAAACAAAATGGAAAAAGAGAAAAAACAACTAAGAAACTTGAACTTGCTAAATAAGGAAAAAGATAATGAACTCACATCTTGGAGGATAAAGTAGTCA